>CM053028.1:575958070-576576820 GCA_028564925.1 Lithobates sylvaticus | reverse complement strand
TGCCTTCTCGTTGATTGGAACTCCTTGTCTTCCCAGCCTGTTCCTCCAGCAATTCCTGTGGGGATTACACAAGTGCTGACTTGGGCTTCCTGTCATTAGAGACTGGCGTGTTTTCCTATATAGGATTCTGTGACCTGTAATAAACACTTTGTGCAATTCATGGACTCGATTCACACTAGCGCGTTTTTTGATACATTTTGTATTTTGCAGAAATGCAGGGAAATTTTTTAACATGGGTTCCTATGGAACATGTTCACATCAATGCATTTTAGTGCCTCTGCGTTTTTGGAAAGGGTCGTGGACTTTTTCCCCACAAAATTCAGCATTTTGCATGTAATAGAATTGAATGGACCCGCATCCAAAATGCAAATACCGCGCTTTTCCAGTTTTCTTCCCACGATTTGTGCTTTACATATTTTTCATTTCTTTTCTTTACACTGTATATAGCTGGTTGCTAAGGAGGGGGCCGGGAAGCCAGCCACCGCGTCCTTAACCGATGAGTCATCAGCTGTCAGCTGACTTCTTGCTCAATGTAAAAAAAAAATGCCTGCTAAAAAAAAAATCATGGAAAAAAAAAACATCGTGCCCCCCCCCCCCCCCCCAGGTCCATACCAGGCCCTTGGGTCTAGTATGGATTTGGAAGGGACCCCCACACCAAAATGTAAAAAAAAATGGCATGGGGTTCCCCCCAAAATCCATACCAGACACTTATCCGAGCATTCAGGTCAGGAAAGTGAGGGGACAAGTGAGTGGCCCCCCCTCCTGAACCATACCAGGCCACATGCCCTCAACATGGGGGGATGGGTGCTTTGGGGCAGGGGGGGCTCTGCGCCCCCCACCCCAAAGCACCTTGCCCCCATGTTGATGGGGACAAGGGCCTCTTCCCGACAGCCCTTGCAATTTCTTAAATAACGATGGGGCGTGGCAATCGGATTACATCATCCGGAGGCCACACACCCTTGTGATGTCACAAACCCATCATGCCCTGGGCGGTGAAGTCACAAAGGTGGCGTGGCCTCCGGATGACACAATCCGATTGCCACGCCCCCATCGCTAATTAAGAGATTTAGGACATCGGCGCCAACAGATCAGCAGGACGCAGCTTCGGAGGAGGGTAGTCGGTGGGAGCAGCGGCAGAGGAAGAAGAACACTGGACAAAGAAGACAGAAGAAGAGCGGAAGAAGAAGCAGGGGAAGAAGGAGAAGACCAGAGCATAAAGATGTGGGAGAAGATGAAGAAAGACCGGAAGAAGATGCAGAAAGGAGAAGATTTTTAATAAAAGACTTGTCAAAAGCTGTCTACTGTTTTTTTTTTATCACTACACTACTTTTTTTTTTTTGTGAATGGGTAGGGGTACAATGTACCCCAGACTCATTCACACAGAGGGGAGGCTGGGATCTGGGGGCCCCCTTGTTGAAGGGGGCTTCCAGATTCCGATAAGCCCCCCCGCCAGCAGACCCCCGACAACCACCATGCAAGGGCTGTCGGGAAGAGGCCCTTGTCCCCATCAACATGGGGCAAGGTGCTTTGGGGTGGGGGGGCGCAAAGCCCCCCCTGCCCCAAAGCACCCATCCCCCATGTTGAGGGTATGCGGCCTGGTATGGTTCAAGAGGGGGGGGGCCATGCCGTTTTTTATCTTTTTTTTTTTATTATTTTTTTTTTAGCCTGCAATTTTTTTTTTTTTTTTACATTCAGCGGGAAGCCCGCTGACAACTGATGGCTCATCGGTTGTTAAGGACGTGGCAACCAGCTTATATAAAGTGTAAAAAAAAAACAGCAAAAAACAAATCGCGACAAAATCGCAGTTAAAACACTGTAAAAACGAATGTCCAAAAACGCGGCAAGCACCGCAAAAAGCACTGCAGAAACACTCAAAAGCAACATGCATAGATGTGAATCGAGCCTTACACAATTTTTTTTTATTTTTCAATCTTTTATTTACCGTATTTATCGATGTATAACACACACCCAAAGTTTAGGAGGGAATTTTAAGGAAAAAACTTTTAGGAGGGAAGTTTTACGAAAAAAAAGTTTAAATGCCCCTTCAATGCATCCTTATCCGTGTCTATCTGCAGCCTTGTCCATCATTGCAGCCTTGTCCAGTGTCCATCTGAAGCCTTGTCAGTGTCATTTGCAGCCTCGTCATGCAGCCTTGTCAGTGTCATTTGCAGCCTTGCTATTTAAAAATGGCGCTGCCGAGATACAGAGCCGGATGTCCTGTGTATCTCGGCGGCGCTCGGTAGCTCTTGACGGCTTTCGGATGCTTTAGGACGTTCTCGGACACTCTCCATTCTCGGTGGCTTTAGGCCACCCTCGGCGGCTTTTGGCGACGTGCGCCCATAATGCCGCTTCATAAAGGGGATACGCCCATTTGCCCAGCGGTGCCATTGTGCTGACATATATTGTCGTGTGCTGGTCGGCATGTGGTTAAAGGGGGCGTGGCTCAATGGGGTGTGGTTAGAGTCTGAGATGAATGAGGGATATAGGGAGGGGAGGGATGGAGGGACAGCAGGCCCAGATCCTACACCACAATAGCAATATATGTTTTCCAGAAAGTTTAACCAGCCCTCAAAAATTCCACTCGCCTGCTCGGATTTTGTGAGGGGATTTTGAGGGCTGGCGAGCTAGGCCTGCCTGGAAAGCGGGGGGCGAGCACCGCCGGCATGCGTGGTTGTATGGGAGTCCTTCTCCCAGCACTCGCAGAGGGGAAGAGAGGAGAGCCGGCGGCCAAGTTATCAGAGCACGGTGAACATCACTAGCGGCTTTCATTTCAGTTGCTGTGTGTTCTCTGCACTCGCTGCCACACACAGCCCTGCCCCCTTGTCCCGGCCAATGGGCAGAGCTTTATGGGACGCCGAGCGGGGGGACACATGGCAATTGAAATAAAAGCTGTGATGTTCCTCGGCGTGCTCATCATCCAGGCGGTAATCCTCTTCCTCTCCTCTGTTCCCCTGCATGGTGGACATGGGTAGGCAGCATGGTGGGCAGGCTGCATTGGTGGACAAGGGCAGGCTGCATTGGTGGGCACGGGCAGGCTGAACTGGTGGGCACGGATAAAGTTGTTGTTAATATTAATTTGTAGAACTTAATTCTGCATAAAATATTTAAGTGTCATTTCATGAGATAATTTATGAGGGCGTGTTTAGGGGTGGGGAAGGGTAGGGGTTGGGTGGGGCAACTGGTGGCGAGTAACCCTTGAGGCCTGGCTAGTAGCTCAGGACTTGAAAATTTGAGCCCGGGTTTAACAAGCAGCAGATAAAGATACTCCAAACACCTGGTGTTGGCGCCATTACGGCACCATGGTTGTTATGGTGTCAGGATGATTGAAGTGCATTATTTCTATTAATACATTGTAATATAAAAGGAAATCGTTCAACTCACCATAATGCAGAATCAGTGGGAGGCCTGAGTGTGTCACTTGCCACCAGGCGTCCCCAGCGGAGTCCCTTCTTACACCAGGCGTCTCCAGCAGGGTCCCTCCTTACACCAGGCGTCCCCAGCAGGGTCCCTCCTTACACCAGGCGTCCCCAGCAGGGTCCCTCCTTACACCAGGCGTCCCCAGCAGGGTCCCTCCTCCTAGTGGGCAGTGTCCCCCTTACATCAGTTGTGTCCCATCTTCACCCTGGTGCGGGCAGCTGGTGATTTGGCCTCTGTGCCATTTATAGAAGACCAGCTCGTGGAGGCCAAAGGGAAGAACCAAGAGCCGGAGCCTGGGTTCCGCCTCTTCCTTCTTCCTCGCGATAGCTGTACTTCAACAAAATGGCGGCCGGCGGAGACATTTTACCAGGGTCGGCCACGACCTCTAGCGGCGGAAAAAAAATGGGAAAACTGCGAAACAGTAAGACTAGGACAAAGGTCTGAATCCCGGGAAATTTGGAACAGTTGGCAACTATGGGTTCTGGGACCTCCAAACTACAGTAGTTCTTTAATGTCAAGCAACCCTCCTACCCCGCCCCCCATCCACATCCTATTATTGTGTGACTAATACCATCCAAATAATTCTTACTTTAATTTCACAAAGTTGTCTGTCTACAAGGAGACCTGTATAGCTCAAATGATGGCACCAATGAGGATGGAGGAGGCCCGTAGTCACATGACTGAGAAGATACTAAACCTCACCCTGGAGATCATCTACCTGCTGACTGGAGAGGTGAGGAGGATTCTGGAAGGTCACATGACATCACTCTTATCTCTATTAATAAAACACAGAGCTGACCGGAGAGGTGAGGAGGAGTCTGTGATTCTAACATGATATTCCTATTGGTTCCTCAATACAGAGATTTCCTCTTCTGAAGTCAGGTGATCATATGACCATCACAGTACCTCCATGTGACTCCCTAAAACCTGAGAGACACAACATGCAGAAGATTCTAGAAGTCACCAAGAAGATGATGGAGCTGCTGACAGGAGAGGTGAGCGGTGCTGGGAATTCTGGGACATTATCCAGTAACAGACAAGGGATGTGTCTGGATGGTGACTGTATCATTGTGTGTGTCAGGTTCCTATAAGGTGTCAGGATGTCACTGTCTATTTCTCCATGGAGGAGTGGGAGTATTTAGAAGGACACAAGGATATCTACAAGGACGTCATGATGGACAATCAGCCGCCCCTCACATCACCGGGTAAGAGGAGACTTTATTGTAAAGGAGAGAGCAGTACGGAGGCTCCACCTAGATCCCCCATCATCTGATAAACACATAGAAACAATGTATTCAGTCAGTGTGTGTGTTTCCTACAGATGGATCCAGTAATGGGAACCCACCAGAGAGATGTCCCCGTCCTCTGTATTCCCGGGATTCCACACAGGAAGGTCACACCATCCCCCACCATCATCAGGTAGATGAGGAACAATCACTGATAGTATCATTAGGATCTGTACATTATCTGCATTGTTACCATTGATGTAATTTTTATTATATATTCAGAGTGGAAACCTGAGAGATTCTAAAGTTGAGGGTAAAGCAGAAGAAGGAGAGACTTATGTGAGGGATGATCAACAGTCTATGGAGGAGGATGGAATAACGGGGACATTTATAGAGGAGGACACTCCTACAGAGATCAGCACAGGTGGGTCATTAACACTAAATACATTCCTCCACCCATACTGCTCACTGAATTGTCCAGAGTAGGGCAAACACAAGAGTGCAGCAGACATAATTGATTTCTCTTGACTGTATTTATGGAGATTCTGGGGATCAGCTGAAAGCAACATGTTGATTTTCATTGTAAAAGTTCTTCAACCTAGGCACTTGGGGTATGTGATTTGGGTCTTCTGCCGAATGACCGGGTCTAACAAGATCTCTTACAGAACAATTCTCCCGGGGTTACTTACTCTGCTGTTTGCTGATGTGCCAGGTGGAGGGCAATGACCCAAATGATGGTGATCTTCAGGTTCAGTCCAGTCTTCATCTTGTTTGTTCTCCCCCCATCCTCACTCTCTGACCTCTGGTGGGGCTCAGCCCCGCTGTTATTCATGACTAAATCATGGACTAAATAAGGAAGTGCATTACTTCTTGTGTTGGGAAGATGGCAATGAGTGATGGAGGGGGTGGGGACACTCATCCTATAATCCCCTCATCACTGTCACTCCTATAAAAGACAGTTCTCGTTGTTTCCTTAATCTCTGACTAAGGTCCATGAATAAAGAAATGAACTGGTACTAGTTACATTGAGGGGGGAATTGTAAGATTCTCAGAGACCAAGCTGCCTGATGTGGGCGGAGTCCTGGTTTAGGGGAACCAATCTGCTCATGTCTAGTAATAATCTTTTTATTTCTATTTTAGTAGATAGACGGGAGATGAGGAAAACCTCAGAGGATTGTCTCACTTTGTCTCCAGACTGTAAAGTAGAAGATGAGGACATCACACAGTATAGTCCAGGAGAAAACCCGACTACCTCAAATGTCCATCCGGCACCACACAGTGTAGATGGACCATCGTATTCCTCTTATCCTGAGGAACCTCAGACTGTGAGGGACGGTGCCGTCCTTCCAACAGAGAAGAGGTTTTCCTGTACTGAGTGCGGGAAGTGTTTCCATTCTCAATCCAAACTTAATGTGCATAAAAGATCTCACACAGGGGAGAAGCCGTATTCCTGTCCTAAGTGTGGGAAATGTTTTTCACGGAGGTCCTATCGTTGGAAACATCGGACAGTGCACACAGGGGAGAAGCCGTATTCCTGTCTTGAGTGTGGGATGTGTTTCCGTTTGAAATCCAAATGTAATCTGCATGGAAGATCTCACACAGGTGAGAAGCCGTATTCCTGTCCTCAGTGCGGAAAATGTTTTTCACGAAAGTCCAATCTTTGCCTACATCGGAGATCTCACACGGGGGAGAAGCCATATTCCTGTGCTGAGTGTGGTAAATGTTTTTCACGGAGGTCCAATCGTAGCAAACATCGGAGAGTACACACAGGGGAGAAGCCATATTCCTGTCTTGAGTGTGGGAAGCGTTTCCTTTTGAAATTCAAATGTAATATCCATAAAAGATCTCACATGGGGAAGAAGCCACTTTCCTGTCCTAAATGAGGGAATTGTTCCTCACTGAAGTCCTGTCTTCCTGTACATCAGGGATCCCACACAACCCTTGAGGTGTATTAGTTCTTTGAGTGCGGGAAATGTCTTCTATATGAATGTTGCTGGACATCACAGCTCTCATGTGGGGAAGAAGCACACCCTGATATACACCTCAGATATACTCCATGGCTGATCTTCATCATGTAAGAAACAGTTCATAAGGAGATCAGAGATCACCAAAGACATGGATGAAGTGTTGTACCGTGTTGGCCAATAATAGCAGTAGAAAAATAAAAATGAAATCATTAACTTTCATTGGCTGAGTACATTTTGTGGTTTAAGTGTTTGTGAAAGCTTAAAGGTCTATGTTTTTAAATCTTTTTTGGACATGTTACAAGCATTAATCCAGCCATTCTGAATTTATATATTCAGTTCTCAGCAAACAAGTAAAATAAAACAAAATTGTATATTTCCAGCGCTATGATCCTTCAATGATAAATTATGTAATAATAATCTCCTTTAGCAGTCATATATCCACCAATAAATTGTCTAAGTGTCCATAAAATGGTACATTCCAGATCATCCACCGTCCCAGTGCAAAAATCTCGCCAACACTTCCATGAAATATACTTAAAAATTGGACTGTCACCAAATGATCTGACCATTATGAATGAATGGGTCATATCAGGCATGATGTCATACAAAACATTGGCCTCCAGGTGTATCCCTTCTTCATTCAAATATGTAAGTCAGATATTTCTCTGTCTTTTATTTCTTCCAAGAAGGATTATACATATTTACATAGTGGGTGAGGTTGAAAAAAGACACAAGTCCATCAAGTCCAACCTATATGTGTATGATTATATGTCAGTATTACATTGTATATCCCTGTATGTTGTGGTCGTTCAGGTGCTTATCTAATAGTTTTTTGAAACTATTGATGCCCCCGCTGAGACCACCGCCTGTGAAAGGGAATTCCACATTCTTGCCACTCTTGCAGTAAAGAACCCTCTATGTAGTTTAAGGTTAAACCTCTTTTCTTCTAATTTTAATGAGTGGAACACGTATTTTGTGAAACTCCCTTCCGTGAAAAAGTTTGAAATTGAAATCATATCCCCTCTCAAGCATCTCTTCTCGAGAGAGAATAAATTCAGTGCTCGCAACCTTTCCTCATAACCAATATCCTCCAGACCCTTTATTAGCTTTGTTGCCCTTCTTTGTAGTCGCTTCATTTCCAGTACATCCTTCTTGAGGACTGGTGCCCAGAACTGGACAGCATACTCTAGGTGCGGCTGGACCAGAGTTTTGTACAGCGGGAGAATTATCGTTTTATCTCTGGAGTTGATCCCATTTTTAATGCCAATATTCTGTTTGCTTTGTTAGCAGGCTCAGCAATGGCATACAATGCCAATCTGCTATCATCTACTAGGACCCCCAGGTCCTTTTCCATCCTAGATTCCCCCAGAGGTTCTCCCCCAGTGTATAGATTCATATTTTTGCCAATCAAATGCATTATTTAAAATTTTTCTACATTGAACCTCATTTGCCATGTAGTTGCCCACCCCATTAATTTGTTCAGATCTTTATGCAAGGTTTCTACAACCTACAGCGAAGTTATTGCCCTGCTTAGCAGTTTACCCCATCATCCAGGTCATTTATGAACAAAATAAATAGGATTGGTCCCAGCACAGAACCCTGGGGGACCCCACTACCCACCCCTGACCATTCCGAGTACTGCCCATTTATCACCACCCTCTGAACTTGCCCTTGTAGCCAGTTTTCAATCCATGTACTCACCCTATGGTCCATGCCAATGGACCTTTTTTTGTACAGTAAACGTTTATGGGGAACTGTGTCAAATGCTTTTGCAAAATCCAGATACACCACATCTACGGGCCTTCCCTTATCTAGATTGCAACTCATCTCCTCATAGAAGATTAATAAATTGGTTTGGCAAGAACGATTCTTCATGAATCTATGCTTATTACTGCTGATGGTACCGTTCTCATTACTAAAATCTTGTATATAGTCCAATATCTCATCCAAGAGCTTGCATACTATTGATGTTAGGCTAACTGGTCTGTAATTCCCATGGATGTATTTTGGGCCCTTTTTAAATATTGGTGCTACATTGGCTTTTCTCCAATCAGCTGGTACCATTCCAGTCAGTAGACTGTCAGTAAAAATTAGGAACAATTGGGAACAATGGTCTGGCAATTACTTGACTGAGTTCCCTAAGTACCCTCAGGTGCAAGCCACCTGGTCCCAGTGATTTATTAATGTTAAGTTTCCCAAGTATAATTTTAATTCTGTCCTCTGTTAACTGTGGAGGTGCTTCCTGTCATCTGTCACACTGCAGTTTTGGTTACTGAAGCCCCCCGATTCCCTCATGAAGACAGAGGAGAAGAATACCTTCGCTATCTCCCCATCCTTTGTAACCAGATGTCCTTCCTCATTCTTTATGGGGCCAATATGGTCTGTCCTCCCTTTTTTACTGTTTACATACTTAACCACTTTCAGACTGGACCAATTTGCAGTCAAAGGACCAGGCCCCTTTTTGCAATTCGGCACTGCGTCGCTTTAACTGACAATTGCGCGGTCGTGCGACGTGTCTCCCAAACAAAATTGACATCCTTTTTTTTCCCACAAATAGAGCTTTCTTTTGGTGGTTTTTGATCGCCCCTGCAGGTTTTTTTTGTTGCGCTATAAACAAAAAAGAGCGACAATTTTGAAAAAAAACGCATTCTTTTTTATTTTTTGCTATAATAAATATCCCCCAAAAATATATAAAAAAACATGTTTTCCCTCAGTTTAGGCCGATACGTATTCTTCTACATATTTTTGGTAAAAAAAGTTGCAATAAGTGATTATTGGTTGGTTTGCGCAGAAGTTATAGCGTTTACAAGATAGGGGATAGTTTTATAGCATTTTTATTAATTTTTTTTTAATTTAGTAATGGCGGCGATCAGCGATTTTTATTGTGACTGCAACATTATGGCGGACACATCGGACATTTTTGGGACCATTGTCATTTATACAGCAATCAATGCTATTTAAATGCATTGATTCCTGTGTAAATGACACTGGCAGTGAAGGGGTTAACCACTAGGTGGCAGTGTAAGGGCTACATGTGCCTAGAGGTGTGTTTCTAACTGTGGGGGGGTGGCTGTCAGCTAGTGAATTCTGATCTCTGCTCCAATCACAGGGAGTAGAGATCGGAGTCACTAGTTGCTAGGCAGAACAGAACCTAGGCAGAACGTTCAGCCTTCCCGTGAGACGATCACGGGTATCCCCGCGGCGATCGAGTCCGCGGGACTCGCGACCGGCCTCACGGGGGTCCCGACCGGCGCGAGCGGCATCTTAAAGGGGACGTACCCGTACGCCCTTAAGCCTGTCCGTGCCATTCTGTCAATGTACATCGTCGTGCGCCGGTCGGCAAGCGGTTAAAGAATTTCTTGGGATTTGTTTTGCTCTCCTCCGCTATGTGTCTTTCATGTTTTATCTTAGCCTTATTGCACCCATACATTTCTTGTTGCATTTTTGATAAAGTCTGATAAAGTCTGAATGCTGAGGATGATCCCTCAACCTTGTATTTTTTGGAGGCCCTTTTCTTTGCTTTTATATGCATTTTTTTGGAGTTAAGCCATCCAGGACTTTTGTTTGCTCTTTTAAATGTATTAATCAATGGGATGCACTGGCTCATGCCTTTAATTAATATGCTCTTAAAGCAAACCCATCTCTCCTCTGTGTTCTTTGTTCCTAAGATTTTATCCCAATTTATGAATTCTAGCAAGGTTCGTAGTTAAGGGAAGTTGGCTCTTTTGAAATTCAGTGTCTTTGTATTCCCCTTATGTTTCCTATTTGTGTGATTTATACGGAAGCCAATTGACCTGTGATCGTTGTTTCCTAAATTGCCCCGTATTTCCACATCTGTATTGTTGGTAATCAGTAGATCCAGTAACGCTTTATTTCTAGTTGGTGCGTCTACCATCTATACCATAAAAATGTGCTTTACACGTTTGAAATGATCCCGATCCCCCTCCCACAGATGGACTTTAGAAAATTAAAATCCATGGTCTCAAAATTTATTTGGGCACGTAAACGCCCACGGATCGCATATAATACAATAGTTAGAGAAAAAGACAGAGGGGGTTTAGCAGGACCAGATTTGAAAAAATATTACAAAGCTATTGCGATCTCTAGAATAGTAGATTAACACACAATAAGAAGGAGAAGAGTTGGGTTGAGTTAGAAATTAGGTTAAGTAGAAGAGACACAGGAAAAATGATATGGATACCGCCACAATATCGAGATTTAGGACCAAAACAAACACTTTGACTAAAAATTTACTAAAGATTTGGGATGCAATAAACAAGAGACACAAATGGGAATATAATTCACCATTAATACCACTTTTAGACACAAATTTCTTCTTACCAGGGAAGGAGGAGCACATATATTTTAGCAGGTGGGCTAACTAGGAGGACAGAAGATTGCAGGATGTGATGGAAGGGAATAGAATATATACTTATAAGAAAATCACGCGGGAATGGGGACATAAATCACTAGACAATGGAAATGGGAGATAGGCCCTTTTAAGCAGCGACGATCATAGGACCAAGATAATTAGGTTCGCTCATTTAGTAGCAAAGGACATGTAAACAGCCGAAATGTCGTACAAGCTCCTTGCAAGGTGGTATGTAACCCCACAAAGAGCGCATGGTTTTAGAGGAGATAACCCCCCAACTTGTTGGCGGGGCTGTTTTGCACTGGGGACTTTCTCACATTTGTGGTAGGAGTGCCCCAAAATACAAACTTATTGGGACAAAATAATAGAAGCAATTTTTGATACAACGGGTGAAAGGATTAAAAAAACAACCATGTGTATGCCTGTTTCATGACAAAGAGAAGGGGGCAACACAATATAAACTGACTTTAATCCCCTACTTATTGAACGCAGCGAAGGCCTTGATCCCATGCCTGTGGAAAACCCAGGAGGTCCCGACTATGAAAGAATGGATTGAGAGGGTAGAGTGGACAAGAACCATAGAAGAGTCTATTCACAGGACAGAAGACATAGGGGGGGAAATACCACAGGATATGGCATCAATGGCTGGTATTTAGGAAAATGGAGAAGCACCTGTGGTTAATGGAGAGATAGTGCTGACAGAAGGGAAGGACGTGAGCGAGACAGGGAGGGGGTTTCTTCTTCTTCTTTTTTTTTTTTCTTTGGGGGGGAGGGTGGGATAGGGATAATGAGGTAACAACTGTAAAGTTAATAATGAATGTAAAAGATTAAATGTCTGTAAAACATAACAAAAGATGAAAATAAAAAATATATAAAAGGGAAAAAAAAGAAAAAAAATCCTCTGTCACCCAGGCTCAGAGTAGTTTGCCTTCCAATGCAGCTGCCAAAGTGGCCTAATCCACTGGCTTCTTGTCCACAGTCACTCCTTCCGTAGCCCCACCATCATGCACAGAGGAGTCCCCAAAACTATTCAACCACAGTGTTGGGTACATGCTGCTGGAGGATGCGCAGCAATTTGAAAGGCTCCGATGTTGGTTCCCAGGTTGAGGAAGGGAGTAACGTGAGCCTAGAGAGAGGGGGTGCCCAAGAAGGACAAGAAACTGTCAGTCACGTTCCCCCAGCTGCAGCATACTGCCAAGTTTGCACCAGTGATGAGGAGGGAGGGGAAGATGAGGTCACTGACTCTACTTGGGTGCCTGATAGAAGGGAGGAGGAGGAGGGTAAAGAAGAGGCACAACTCCGAGGCAGGATGTCCTCTAGGGGGCAGCTTAAGGGCAGCCACCCTATTGCATCACACCACAGAGCTCCGCAGGTGTAGGGCGCTCCTGACTCCCCGCTGACTTTAAAAGGTTCATTGGTGTGGGCTTTTTTTGACACGTGTGCAGCAGATCGCACCGTTGCTGTTTGCAACCTATGTCTGAAGCGGATCAAGCGTGGCCAGAACAGAAGCCACTTGGGCACCACATGCTTGACCAGACATATGATGACCTCCCATGCAGCACTTGAAAGACCCACATCAAAGAAAAAGGCGGACTTCTGCACTGCACTGAGAGGAATGAAGGTATAGCAATAGGTGTCCCACGTACTTGCAGACAATCTGCTAGCAGTACACCTCCATCTGATTTTAGAAGGCATATTTCCCTACCCCAGTTTCTGAACCGTAAAAAGAAATTTGGTCCCAGCCATCCACATGCTCAGCATCTAAATGCTAGCTTGGCCAATTGCTAGCACTGCAACAGTTGACTTTTCAGCTGGTAGACTCTGCCCCTTTTGGGAATTTGTGGAATGTGCTGTACCTCAGTAGCAGGTTCACAGAAGGCCATTCCGGCTCTCTACGGGCATGTGGAAGGCAATGTTTTGACCTTGTTGGACAGGGCTGTCAGCAATAAGGTGCATATTACTTCTGAATCATGGTCCAGCAAGCATGGGCAGGGACGTTACCTTTCCTTCACGGCGCACTGGGTAACTCTTCTGGCAGCTGGGAAGGATGCAGGACAGGGTTCAGTATTGTTGGAGCTTGTTCCGCCACCATGCCTCCAAAATGCTAGTGGTGTTTCTGCCACAGCTCTCTCATCCACCCCCTCCTCTTCTTCTTCCTCTATGGCCTCTTCTGCAGATTTGTCCTCTGAACCAGCGGTGCTCCGTAAGCATTCAAGGGCCTACGCAAGCACTCATGCAAAAAGACGTCATGCGGTGCTTGAGTTGGTCTGCTTAGGGCAGAGGTGTCCAAACTTTTTTCAAAGAGGGCCAGATTTGATGAAGTGAACATGCGTGAGGGCCGACCATTTTGCCTGACATTTTTTAAACCAATAAAATTTGGTCTAAGTGTGTTTGTTCGAGCGCTAATACATTGCCCAACAAGAATTCTCTTGCCTTTGTCGCACTCGCTCCTGACACACAGACGAATGCTCTGCTCTTTAGGGGTACCGTTAATTATAAATGGTACCCCACACATTGGAAAACGTGGGGTGCTTTTGGTGCAGTGCAATTAAAAAAAAAAAAAGGTTGGGGACTTCTTTCCCTGCAGTTTTGTGGGTAGGGAAGCCCATTGAAATGAATGGGCTGATCTACACGCAGCACGCAGCCACACAGATGTGAACCAAGGGCTTGTTCACATGTCAGGTTGGAGGGGCAGTAAAACCACATGGTTAAGCTGTTTTTACCACCCCCAACTTCTCCCCCTTTAGCTGCAGAGGGAGCAGCTGGGGGTATAAACATGCTGTGGCTGCAGCTGGAGGTACACCCAGGGTGAATGGGGCTGCACTGCAACTACCCGCAACTGTGTGCATTGCACAGTTGCGGCATAGAGTGATGCTGGATTTTATAGGCTTAAAACAGGTGGTGAGGAGGCAAAATAATGCCTCTATACCGCCTGTCAAATGCCTCTGGAAAGCAATCTGTGCATGGATTGCTTTTCAGAGGAGCAGCAGTCCTGGCTGATATCACAAACAAGACCTACAAATGCAGTTCTGATGGTAAAGGAATGGGGGGGGGGGGGGTCCGGATTAAAAGTAACATACACACACACACATACAGACACATGGACACACATACAGACACATGCATACAGACACACACACATGGACACACACATACACGGACACACACACACAGACACATGGACATGGACACACATACAGACACATGTACACGGACACACACACAGACACACACATACGGACACATGTACATGGACACACATACAGACACATGTACATGGACACATGTACATGGACACACATACAGACACATGTACATGGACACACATACAGACACATGTACATGGACACACATACAGACACATGCATACACATACATACAGACACATGGACACACATACAGACACATGCACACACATACATACAGACATACATACAAACACACATGCACAGACAGACACATGAATAAAGCCCTTTTAAAACAAATCTAGCTTCTAGCATAGTACTGTACCTTTCCAGCTTCCTCATTCAGCCGGGTACTGCACTCTAGGGGGAAGCAGAGAGCACAGCACACTCCTCTGCACTTTACTTTCACTTTTGAGGCTGACGGAGCCTCTCACACAGTGCCGATGTTCGGCAGGGGATCGCTCATCTGACAGCCCTGATCCCGCAGCACACTAGTTGTGAGAGGCTGGTTTAGATAACCAGGCGGGCCGTTCAAAACCGGGCCGCGGGCCGCGATTGACCCGCGGGCCGGACTTTGGACATGCCTGGCTTAGGGGACAGGAGCCAGACTGGGGCAGAGATTCTGTCAGCTCTAAAGGGGCAGGCTCAGAGGTGGTTGATGCCATGCCGGCTTCAGCCAGGAATGGTTGTATGCAGCAATGGCACAATCCGCCATCCGACAGGGACACTTGACCCATGTTCCGTGTTTGCCACACGTCCTGAATATGGTGGTGCAGAGGTTCTTGAGCAGGTACCCAGACTTACAGGATCTCCTGAGGCAGGCCAGAAAAGTCTGTGGTAATTTCTGTCGTATACAATGCCATTGCTTGACTGGCTGCCATTCAAAGGGAATGCAACCTGCCAACCAACCACCTCAGTTGTGACATGCCCACCAGGTGGAACTAGGGTTGGCAATGCTGCAGCGTCTGCACACGTAGCAGAGGGCCATCAATGAGTACCTGTGTGAGTATGGCACCAGGACAGGGTCAGGGGAGCTTGACTTCTTTTTGCCAGGCCTGTGGCTAATGATCAAGGATGCATGCACTGTCCTGTCACTATTTGAGGAGGCCACGAGGATGGTGAACAGCAAAAATGCATGCATCAGTGACACTTTCCCTAATCGTCTTTCAGGACAGCACCTGAGAGAGTGGCTCCTCCCCTTGCAAACAGGAAACACCTCTTCCACCAAACTTTAAAAGGAGGCTCCTTCCCACCAGTAGTCAGTTTTTGTGTTTCCTCCGGAGGGAACACTTCGTGGGAATCAGGGGCTCTCAGGTGCTGTGCCTGATAGCCAAGTTTTTCCACTTTTCACCAATTTATTTTTTTTCCTACCTCAGAGAGCTGTTTCCTCCCATTCCACAGCGATATCTGAGGCTGCTGGCTGGGCTCCTTCTCCCCCTTCCAGATGGGTTCACAGGAGTCCGGAATGCTGTGGGTCCTATCCCCAGGCGGCGGCAGGGCAGAGCGGTGACCGTTTGTTTTTTGTTTTTCCCGGTTCACCGCTTACTGCCTGTGACGCCGCCGCCATCTTGGGGATGGCGTGCGGTGACTCCATCCGCCGGAAGTGAGGCTCCGGAAGGGGCGGGACCCACGAAGCAGGCGTCATTTCCGCCGGAAGTCGCAGGGGGAGAAGGGAGGAACGGGGCTGGTGTTCATTAGGCGGTTCCGGTCCGGCGCACTGGCGCTATTGGAGTCCGGAACCGGCGTTTCTCAGCCACACAGTAGCGCAGCGCACCTCAATGGAGTCAATGGCTGCAGCAAGTGGGACAGGCACAGGCACCAGCAAGGCCCAGGTAAGGGGCAGTTTGTACACTGCCCTCCTTTACTATGGGGTCTCTCTCTCCCAACCCCCCCCCCCCCCCCCCCCCCCTGGTGGCAGGGGCCTGTCTGGGCACATGAGGCACTGGCTTTTCACTGTGCACCTGTGGTGAGCCCTTTACAATATGGGACGGGTTGTTCTCACTGGGGTGGGTTTGTCTCCTTTTGTCTCACGGCAGGCCAAGAGCTCTGATCCAGCAGCAAAAAGGAAATGCCCCTCCTGTAAGGCTAAATTACCAGAGGGATGGAAGAAGACGTTATGTCAATCCTGCATTGATTCTCTAGTGAAGGAGGAGGCTTCCTCTGCCTGCAGCGATTTGATTGCATCTGTTAAAAAGGAACTGGATGCAACTATTCAATCATTTCGCTCGTCACTGGCTAACCCATCTCTGAGTCAACCATCTGCCTCACAGTCTTCCCTAGGCTCACCTATGATCCCTTCGGTGGAGAATGAATTATCTCTTACCCAAGGGGGGCACTCCCCCGCCCTGTCTAGAGAAGAATCTGAGGGGGACGACGAAGGTGAAGAGTTACCTTCTAGATTTAAATTGTCTTTAGAGCAGGTAGACGGCCTGTTAAAAGCCATATATACTACACTGGGTCTAGAGGAAGAAAGAAAGGAGTTGTCCCTGCATGACAAAATGTACGCAGGACTCAGCGAACTGAAAAATCGCAGCTTCCCGGTACACTCAGTTATCTCTGAGACTATTAAGAGGGAGTGGGCAGAGCCAGAAAGAAAACCTTTTTTTCCTAAAAATTTAAAAAGGCGTTTTCCTTTCGATGAAGACCCGGCGGAAGTTTGGAACAAGAATCCCAAGCTAGATGCCGCCTTCTCCCAGGTCTCTAGGTCTACCGACTTAGCCTTTGAGGACATGGGGGTATTAAAAGACCCCATGGATAAGAGGATGGACCAGCATTTAAAGAGGGCTTGGAATTCCATCATGGGGAATCTGAAACCTGCAATGGCGACTACTGTCGTTTCTAGGAATATGGAGTTCTGGTTGAACCAACTTAAAGCCCATATTTCTGCAGACTCTCCAAAACAGGAGATTTTGGATTCCTTCTCAACCCTTTCTGCTGCGGTAGCCTTTATATCGGATGCTTCAGCGGAGTCTATCAAAATGTCGGCTAGATCTGCAGCCTTAACCAACTCGGCCAGAAGGGCTCTATGGTTGAAGACTTGGCCGGGGGACACGGCATCCAAGAACAAGTTGTGTGGGATTCCGTTTCAGGGGGATTTGCTGTTTGGTCCCGACCTAGATGCTGTGTTAGATAGGACAGCTGATAAAAAGAAGTCTTTTCCGATCAAAAAGAAAAAACAACCTGTTAGGAAGTTTTTTTCGTCCCCAAAGGACACAGGAACAAGGCAAACCCCAAGAAAAAAGAAGGAACTGGTCGTCGCAGAAGGGCAGAGGGAAAGGAAATGTCCTTTTCCATCCTCCTGCGGCCTCCGGTAAGGCGCAATGACTTGGACCCGCCAGTAGGGGGAAGGCTTCAGGGCTTTCTCCCAATTTGGGCCAGTATGACAGAGAGTCAATACATTCTGGACACGCTGGCTCAGGGTTACAGAATAGAATTTTCAGAATGCCCGCCAGAAAGATTCTCGGTGACAAGATTGTCAAGGGATACAACAAAGGCCTTGGCCATGAAGAACCTTTTAAGGGATCTGAGATTCCAGAGGGTCGTTGTACCAGTATCCCAAGAAGAACAGGGCCAGGGATTCTATTCCCACATATTTCTAATAAGGAAACCATCTGGGAATTTCCGGTTGATCCTCAACCTGAAACCTTTAAACAGGTCAGTCCAGTACAAAAGGTTTTGCATGGACTCAATTTTTACGGTCAGGAACATGCTGACCAAAGATTGCTTCATGGCATCTATAGATCTAAAGGATGCTTATTTGCACATCCCTATGGCACCTCAGTCTCAAAAGTTTCTGAGATTTGCGGTGGACATGGGCAGGGAGATTGTACATCTTCAGTTCAGGGCCCTTCCCTTTGGTCTTTCGTCAGCCCCTCGGATTTTTACGAAGGTAATGGCGGAGGCCCTGGCCCCCCTTCGTCTCCAGGGGATTATGGTAATCCCATATTTGGACGACCTCCTCTTCTTCGCCCCTTCCAGGGAGAGGCTGCAGGAGGATCTGGTCAAAGCACGCGGTCACTTGGAGGCACTGGGGTGGGTAGTGAATGTCCAGAAGTCCAATGTTTCTCCAGCCCAGCAAGTGCTCTTTCTGGGATACCGGATAGATTCGGTAGAACAGAAAATTTTTCTCCCAGAGGAGAAAGTGACCAAGGTTCAAAGGGCAGTTTCTTCCCTTCAGACAAATCAGTTGGTTTCAGTGCGAAGGGTTATGTCAGTGCTGGGGACATTGACCTCATCAATGCCAGCCATACAGTGGGCAAGGCTGCATTTCAGGCCTCTCCAGAGGTTCCTGTTGGGTGCATGGGACCACAGGACAGAGAGCCTCGACACCTGGGTGAGAATTCCCACCAGGGTCAAACGCTCGTTGTGGTGGTGGAGAGATCAGGCAGTCCTGCAGAAGGGCTTTCTTTGGTTTCTTCCTACCGAAAAGGTGGTCACAACGGATGCCAGTATGTGGGGATGGGGGGCCCACATGGGTCAGGACTTGGCGCAGGGGACATGGTCCCAGGCCGAGTCCAAAAGATCATCAAATTGGAGAGAGCTAAAGGCGGTAGCGTTAGCCTTAACTGCCTTCTCCCCAAACCTCCTAGGGTTCCATGTCCGGATACTATCGGACAACGCCACTACTGTAGCATACCTGAACAGACAGGGAGGCACAAGGAGCGGATCTCTTCTCTCAGTGTCAACAGAGATTCTAGTTTGGGCAGAAGACAACTTACTTTCCCTATCCGCGGTCCACCTCAAGGGTACGTTAAACGAGGTAGCGGATTATCTGAGCCGACAGAGGGTTCAGGAAGCAGATTGGAGCTTGAGCAGAGAGGTGTTCGCTCTGATCAGCGGAACCTGGGGCCTTCCACAGGTGGACCTGTTTGCCTCAAGGGCAAACACTCAGCTTCCTCAATTTTTCTCCCTCCAGAGAGACGACGGGTCTCAGGGGACAGACGCTCTGGCACATCAATGGGATTTTCACCTGGGGTATGCCTTTCCCCCTTTCCAGTTAATTCCGCTGGTGCTGAGAAAGATTCAGAAAGAAAGGGTGTCAGTAATTCTGATCACCCCATTTTGGCCCAAGAGAGCCTGGTTCTCCTTAGTTCTTCAGTTGGCGATAAAGCCAGGTTGGCAACTTCCCCTGAGTCACGATTTATTAACTCAGGGGCCTCTACATCATCCAGACGTAGGCAGTCTAAAACTCACGGCCTGGTATCTGAAGAGCAATTGTTGAAAAGTAAAGGTTTTTCTGAACGGCTAATAACCACTCTACTTTCTAGTAGGAAGAAGGTAACTAGAGCCATTTATGCCAAGGTATGGAGAGTCTATGCTTCCTTTTGTCTTGCAGAACATAGAGGTATGAAAGACCTGGTCTCAGTTCTGGAATTTTTACAAAAAGGGGCAGATAAGGGTCTTGCAGTCAGCACTCTTAAAGTACAGGTGGCTGCCTTGGGGGTCTATCTGGAAAGGTCCTTGTCTTCAGAATCTTTGATTGTGAGATTTTTCAGGGCACTTTCCAGGTCTAGACCGGTCCCGGTCAGGTTTTTTCCCAATTGGGATCTCTCAGTGGTTTTGCAGGCTCTTACAAGAGAACCTTTCGAGCCTTTACAGAACATATCAATAAAGAATTTAACTTTAAAGACGGTTTTCCTTGTAGCAATCACTTCGGCAAGAAGGATTAGTGAGTTGCATGCTCTGTCAGTGAAAGAGCCTTTTTTATCAATCTTCCCAGATAGAATTGTCCTTAAGGTAGACCCAGGGTTTTTGCCAAAAGTGGCAAGTTTGCATAACAGATCTCAGGAGATTATTCTCCCAACCTTCTGTTCCAACCCTACGGGTAAGAAGGAGGAGCAGTTTCACAACCTAGACGTGAGACGTACTTTAGTACAGTACTTGGAGGCGACAGGAGTTTTCAGGTCTTCAGATTCGCTATTCATCTCTTTTTCTGGAAGCAGGAAGGGCAAACAAGCATCTAAGTCTTCTTTGGCTAGGTGGCTTAGGACAGCCATTTCTGTAGCCTACTCGCAGATGGGTCTACCTCCCCCAAAGGGGATTAAGGCTCATTCAACTAGGGCACAGGCCACTACATGGGCAGAAAGAGCTGGTGCCTCTCCAGACCAGATCTGTAAGGCGGCTACGTGGTCAAGTTTGTCAACCTTCGTCCGTCATTACAGGCTGGACCTCCTGTCAGCAGGAGATCAGGCTTTTGGCAGAAAAGTTCTGCAGGCTGTTGTCCCTCCCTAAGGGGGTAAGTCTCTATTATCCTCTCAGGTGCTGTCCTGAAAGACGATTAGGGAAAATTCAAGTTAGACTTACCGGTAACTTGTTTTCCAAGAGTCTTTCAGGACAGCAGCATCCCGCCCTAATGTATTTTTACATATATATATACTGTGACTAACCATATCTCGATTATGTGTTCCAGTTTGGGGCCGGAGGTTCTCTACTACTACTGACTACTGGTGGGAAGGAGCCTCCTTTTAAAGTTTGGTGGAAGAGGTGTTTCCTGTTTGCAAGGGGAGGAGCCACTCTCTCAGGTGCTGTCCTGAAAGACTCTTGGAAAACAAGTTACCGGTAAGTCTAACTTGAATTTTCCCTCTTGTCTTCCTGTTGGAGCACACGCTTTATGGAATAATGGACAGGGCACTTGAGGCAGAACAGCAGGAGGAAGAGGAGGACTTCCTTACCTCTCAAGGCCCCTTTTATCCATATAGTATTCCTACGGGCCCGCCAAATACACAGGAAGAAGAGGAGGAGGAGGAGGATTGTGTCAGCATGGATGTGGAGGATAACACTCAGCAGCAGTCTTCAAGGGATTGTTTTCAGTCCCCAGAAACCCAAGGAGTTGTACGTGGCTGGGAGGAGGTTGTTCCGGATCATGTGATCCTTAGTGACCCAGATGACTCAGAATCGAATGTCTCTGCAAACTTACTCTGCATGGCCTCCCTGATTCTGCAAAGCCTGTGAAAGGACCCTACGATTCGTGGTATCAAGTAGAGGGATCATTACTGGCTGGCAACCCTTCTTGATCCACATTACAAGGGTAAGGTTGCAGAACTCATCCTGCCTTCGCAGAGGCATCAGAGGATGAAACACCTTCAGGAGGCTTTGAAGAAAGGTTTGTGCAATGCATTTTCAGACCCTGGGAGGTTACCATTTCCTGGTGCTGGAACATGTTGCTGAGGCTTTGTTCAGTCAGAGGAAGAGCGGTGGGGAAGGTGGTCGGCTGACCGATGCCTTTAGACAGACTTCAGCACCAAGGTCTGATCGGTTCAAGCAACCATCGCCAGCGTCTGCATTACGTGGTGCAGGAATATCTAGGGGCAAGAGCAGACTTGGAGATCTTTCCAACAGGCCATCCACTGGGTTACTGGGTCTTAAGGGTGGACCACTGGCCAGAACTTTCTCAATATGCAATTGAGCTACTAGCCTGTCCTGCATCCAGCTTTCTTAAAGCACATTTAGTGTTGCTGGAGGGTTTGTAACGGATCATAGAGTACACCTGTCCACAGACTCCGTTGATAGGCTCACATTCATAAAGATGAATCAGTCTTGGATCAGCAGCTATCAAGCACCTGATGCTGATGTAACTGATTGAATTTTCTATGGATGTGGGATCCCTTGGAAACTGCCTATGCTGAGTGGCTATCCTATTACTCCTGAATCTTGATGATGCTAGCTTCCAACAATATTTTTGGCTTAAGGCACCACCACCACCGCCTAAGGCCCAATTTTTCTACCCCTGTTTAACAAGGGCATCTAATTACAATTTTCGATCTAATATTTCACAGCAGGGCCCATTTCTGAACCCAACAAGAGTATCTGTGGGGGGTTACAGTGTTGTGGCACCACCACCACCACCCAAGGCCCAATTTTTCTGCCCCTGTTTAACAGGGGCATTTAATTACAATTTTTGATATAATATTTCACAGCAGGGTCCGTTTCTGCACCTAACAAGATTAACAAAAAAATTCTGCTGAGTATATAGGGCAGGCCATTTAGTATATATACTGCTGTTCAGAGTATATAGTCCCTGGGGGACCCCCACGCCATTTCTTTTTAAATTTGGGTGCAAGTGCATATCCAAACCAGACCCAAAGGGCCTGGTAATCGACTGGGGGGACCCCATGCCGTTTTTTTCAATGATTTTCATCTATACAACCGCAAGCAGTTTTAAATGAATTTTTTCCTTTAGAAATGTCATTTTGCAGTGGTATTGTTCTAAACACTGGAAAAATGCGCCACTTTACAGGCATACTATAGACACTAGGGCTGTTGAAATTAATCATAGCATCGATGCATCGCCAATCAACCATACACGATGCGGCATCGATGCTATGAATGGAATAATCGATGTTTAGATGACGTCATCCTCGCTCCGCGTTAGGCCCCGCCTCCGCAACCGAACAGAGCCGAAAGCCGCCGAAGAGCCGTGGGAGTAAGCCGCGCCGGCTTTTCCCGCTTCCTGAGTCCCACTGACGTCACCCCCTGCGTCACGCTGTCTGCACGTTGGCGGGGACATGGAGCGGTGTTTGAAACTGCTGCTGCTAAGAGTGGCAGCGGCGGCCGGCTTGTGGAGCACGGAGTGCGGAGGAGGAGAGTGGAGGCGACATGTACAGCCAGGTGTGACGGATGAGGCAGAGCCAGGTAAGGGAGCCGCGGGGAGGACACCGAGTGGGGTAAGGGAGATGCCAGACTGTGCTAGCCAAGCTGACCAATACCCCGCCCCCTCACCACATAATACTGTTTAATTACCATAGCGCTCCCCTGCCTAGTGTCACCACGGACCAATTCCCATCTCTATCGACCAGCATCCACACAGTCCTCTGCTCTCCCCCCATCTCTACACAGTAAGCATGCAGATAGAGCAATAAAAAACTAAAAATGGTGTGCAGTGCTTTGTGGTAAATTGTACAAAAGTGTCTCATTAAGTAGTGAATAAATATAGTCCTGAAATGTATAAATCTGTGATCTGATTGAATACACAAAAGATTTCTTTCAATCAGATCACAGATTTATACATTTCAGGACTATATTTATTCACTACTTAATGAGACTTTTGTACAATCACCACAAAGCACTGCACACCATTTTTAGTTTTTTATTGCCCTGTCTGCATGCTTACTGTGTAGAGATGGGGGGAGAGCAGAGGACTGTGTGGATGCTGGTCGATAGAGATGGGAATTGGTCCGTGGTGACACTAGGCAGGGGAGCGCTATGGTAATTAAACAGTATTATGTGGTGAGGGGGGCAGGGTATTGGTCAGCTTGGCTAGCACAGTCTGGCACCTCCCTTACCATGTCCAGCAGGTTTGCAGTCTCTGACCATCCCCTGTATCACGCCTGCAGTCTCCGACCATCCCCTGTATCACGCCTGCAGTCTCTGACCATCCCCTGTATCACGCCTGCAGTCTCTGACCATCCCCTGTATCATGCCTGCAGTATCTGACCATCCCCTGTATCACGCCTGCAGTCTCTGACCATCTTCTGTATCACATCTGCAGTCTCTTACCATCTTCTGTAGTCATTCGGGGGCAGTCTGGAGCTCATCTTTAAATTGTCTGCTGTGTTTACACTTTGCTACATGCAGGTAGTGTTGTCTTTTTTTTAAGAACAGATAAAATTTAGAAAATGTAGTTCTTCTGACTGCTTGAATTTTTTGGATGAAAACCATGCGCACTAATCGTGATGCATCGCGAATCGTGGACCGGATAATCGTAATCGAATCGAATCGTGAGGCAAGTGAAGATGCGCACCCCTAATAGACACCCCCCAGGCACGATATTTAAAGGAATATTTAATTTTTATTGTTTCACTTTATTATTTTATTAAAATTACTGCTCCCAAAAAAACTTCAGTTTTTAAAACTTTTTTGCATTGATACATGTCCCCTGGGGCAGGACCCGGGTCCGCAAACCCTTTTTATGGCAATAACTTGCGTATAAGCATTTATAATTAGCACTTTTCTCAATTTTTCTCGTTCGTGTCCCAAAGACTTTAACCACTTTAAGACCAGCCTCGTTTTGGATTTTATGTGTTTTATTGCTAGAAAATTACTTTGAACTCCCCTAACATTATATATTGTTTTTTTTCTAACACCCTAGAGAATAAAATGATGATCTTTGCAATACTTTTTTTCACACCGTATTTGCGCAACGGTCTTACAAGCGCGCTTTTTTTGGAAAAAAAAAAACACTTTTTTTGAATAAAAAAATAAGACAACGGTAAAGTTAGTCCAATTTTTTTATATATCGTGAAAGATAATGTTACGCCGAGTAAATTGATACCCAACATGTCATGCTTCAAAATTGTGCCCGCTCGTGGAATGGCGTCAAACTTTTACCCTCAAAAACCTCCATAGGCGACGTTTAAAAAATTCTACAGGTTGCATGTTTTGCGTTACAGAGGAGGTCTAGGGCTATAATTATTGCTCTTGCTCTACCAATTGTGGCGATACATCACATGTGTGGTTTGACCACCGTTTTCATATGCGGGCGCTACTCACGTATGCGTTTGCTTCTGCACACGAGCCCAGCGGGACGGGGCGCTTTAAAAAAAAAATGTTTTTATTATTTATTTTACTTGATTTTATTTATTTTTACACTGTTTTTTTTTTTTTTATTGTGTCACTTTTATTCCTATTACAAGGAATGTAAACGTCCCTTGTAATAGAAAAAAGCATTACAGGTCCTCTTAAATATGAGATCTGGGATCAAAAAGTCCTCAGATCTCATATTTGGACTTAAATGCAAAAAATAAATAAAAAATTTGTCATTTGAAAAAATGACAACAGAAAAATTTTCCTTTAAGTGTTATGGGCGGAAGCGACGTTTTTACGTCGCTTCTGCCCTGCTATGGTATAGAGATGGGTGGGGGCCGCCATCTTAGCCTCACTCTCACTTAGTATCCATACCAAGGAAATGACAGGACCCGATCGCCTCCGCTGCTACTGACGGCTCCGGTAAGCAGCGCAGGACGCAGGAGAGCGGCTGGAGGGCACCTCTCCCGCCGCCGATAAATTTGATCTTGCGGCGAATCCACCACAGAGACCACCATTATCGTAAACAGGACCGGCGCCTAAAGAGATGGCTAACTCGGTTGTGGCAGCAGCTGCTGCCGTTACCGAGATATCCCTCTTCAAAAAAGGGACGTACATCGTCGTGCGCTGGTCGTAAAGTGGTTTACGGTGTTCGTACAAATTTTTTGCCTGTTCGCATGTTCTGCTGCGAAACGAACCGGGGGGTGTTCGGCTCATCCCTAATATTAATTAGTTTGTGTGAAAGGTATAGCATCTACATACTATAGAATATATACTGGAATGTATACAGCTTTTACTGTCTGACTGCCTATCATATTTCTTGAGGTGCTAAAATGCCAGGACAGCATAAACACCCTCAAATGACCCCTTTTAGGAATGTGCTGGTAGTATTGTCTATTTATTGTTTGTTAAAGTTCATTAAAGTTCCTTTAAAAATAAAAAAAGGTGTGGACGCCACATGTTTCCTGTGACAGTGGAGCTCCACTCTGCAGCCACACCCCCCTCTAGCTCCAGCTACAGACAGTCATTGTTTGTTACAATAAAAAAAAAAAAAGTGGAGTGGAGGACACATGCTTCCTGTCCAAGGTGAAACTCTGCAGCCAGACCCCGACAGGAAGTGATGTCAGGTGCACACAGGAAGTTCCGGGTGAGAGGTGAGTCGGGAGGAAGTAGAGAGGAGACGTTGCTGGAAGTGGCAGCAGAGGAGGTAATAAGATCTTATTTTCTATTTACACCCAGTAACCCCCCCGTCATGTCCGTCCTCTTCCTCCATAGTCACTGTGATGTCTTTTATCTCCAGCAGATGATGATACACATATATAGTGTGAATATATGTAGATTAACCCCTTCAGGGGGATCAGTTGATGATGAATATATCTTCCCTCCAAATCTGGCCATACATGGTTCAGTTTTATCGTTCATCCAGCGGGATGAGAGGAAAAAACTGAAGCGATTCCCCCATCCACACTAGGGTTTCCACCTCATCCCTTTAAACCCGAACACATATGAATTACACAAGTTCTGAGGCTAATTTAATGCAGATAAGGCACCAAGTGAGTTTAATTACCACCTTAATCAGCCACAGAACCTTTGTAATTAATATGTGTTTGGTTTTAAAGGGACGAGGTGGCAACCCTAATCCACACATTGGAGGGGGAATCCTCCCCGCTGCACTATTGTATTCTGACAATGGGGGGCGCTCCTCCGCTCTCAGAATACACAGATCAGTGATGAAGCTATTGGCTGCAGCCGCTGATTGAGTGACTTTTATCCGGCAGTGACCACACATGTATGGAAATGTGACCAATCCCTGCTGAACCAGCTGAATTTCCATGTCTCTATGGTCGCCATAAGTGACTTCCTCCCCTCCCCCTCGTCTCCTTCATTATGTAAGTCATGCTGAGATAATCTCCCATTGGCTGAGCAATATTCTCATTTGTCTCTGAGCTCCTTCTTGCTATTCCTCGTCCTGCCTGTTGTTTCCTTGGATTGATTTTCTGTGTAGTGACCCCGGCTTCATCTCTTGGATGCGCTCGTCTGTTGCTTGTCCTGACCTTTATCCTGATTCCTGGATCTCCTCCTCATCTCTCCTCCATATCCTCTTACACAGCTTTTCTCCACACCTGCAGTGATCCTGGGGGGTGGAAACTTGGCACCAGCAAAATCCATCCCCTCCATTAGGAGCTCTGGAGAAAATTGTCTGCTATTTACACTCCGTTCTTCCGCACGTCACCTGATCACATGAGAGCTTACTACACAGATTCCTGACAGATTTCTGTATGGTAAAGGTCAAAGTTCACTCTTCAGTTTAGGAGAGGAAGGACACACCCAGGAACAATGATTTGGTTTGTACAGGAGCCTCATATAGAGGACCCCTCAAATCTCCCCATCCAAATGTCCCTCCATCCAGAGTCTATATGTCCTATGACATCACACTGACCTCACAGCTTCTCCTCCCAATGTCCATCCATGTGGCTTTTTTTTCTGATGCTCTTAGGATCTGGGCGGACCCTTGGCATCCTCACTAGCAAAGTGTGACTGTTGGTCCTGCGTTGTATGTAATGACATCAGAATGTCTGCAACAAGCTTTGAACCTGCATAGTGTGGGGGTCCTGTGTGGATAAATTATACCTCAGACTGAAGTGGGGCTTTAATAAAATGGAGACCTGACCAGAGAGGTGAGGAGGATTCTGGGAATATCATTTGATTTTACTATTTGTGTTCAGATCTAGAGTTTTCCTCCTGTGAAGTCTGGAGATCATATGACCATCACATTGCCTCCACCTCCCTCCCTGATAGAATAGAGAAATACAAAGAAGATTCTAGAAGTCACCAGAGAGATGATGAAGGAGAGGTGAGCGGTGCTGGGAATTCTGGGACATTATCCAGTAACAGACAAGGGATGTGTCTGGATGGTGACTGTATCATTGTGTGTGTCAGGTTCCTATAAGGTGTCAGGATGTCACTGTCTATTTCTCCATGGAGGAGTGGGAGTATTTAGAAGGACACAAGGATCTCTACAAGGACGTCATGATGGACAATCAGCCGCCCCTCACATCACCGGGTAAGAGGAGACTTTATTGTAAAGGAGAGAGCAGTACGGAGGCTCCACCTAGATCCCCCATCATCTGATAAACACACAGAAACAATGTATTCAGTCAGTGTGTGTGTTTCCTACAGATGGATCCAGTAATGGGAACCCCCCAGAGAGATGTCCCCGTTCTCTGTATTCCCGGGATTCCACACAGGAAGATCACACCATCCCCCACCATCATCAGGTAGATGGTTGACAATTATTGGTAGTTCTGATTTATACACAGCATGTTTGTTATAATGAATGTTTTATTATATCTTTCAGAGTGGAATCCTTGGGGATTATAATATTGATGTTAAAGAAGAGTATAAAGAGGAGGATGAGGAGTATGGAGTGATGGAGGAGTTTTCAGAAGGACACAAGGATATGATGGAGCCACCAAATACCAGGAACCCACCAGAGAGGTGTCCCCGTCCTCTGTATTCCCGGGATTCCACACAGGAAGGTCACACCATCCCCCACCATCATCAGGTAGATGAGGAACAATCACTGATAGTATCATTAGGATCTGTACATTATCTGCATTGTTACCATTGATGTCATTTTTATTATATATTCAGAATGGAAACCTGAGAGATTCTAAAGTTGAGGTGAAAGAAGAGACTTATGTGAGAGATGATCAGCATTCTATGGAGGAGGATGGAATAATAAGGCTAATTCTAGAGGACGGCACTCTTACAGAGATCAGTACAGGTGGGTCATTAACACTAAATACATTCCTCCACCCATACTGCTCACTGATTGGTCCAGAGTAGGGCGGGGACTGTGTGATATCAGCCTGTAATCCCCTGGTCACCTGAGCTGTGTTCCCCATCCTGTATTCCTGTATTTCTCTCGGATAATTTTCCTTCTCTGTGCTGCAGACACAATTTATGTGTCTAGACTGGATTTATAGAGATTCTGGGGATCAGCTGGCAGCAAAATGTTCATTTTCACCATAGGTGTTACTAGACCTAGGCATCTGGGGTATGTGTTTTGGGTCTTCTGCCCCATACCCGGGTATGGCAAGATGTCTGACAGAACAATTCTCCCAGGGTTACTTGTTCTGTTGTCTGCTGGCTGTGCCGGGTGGAGGGATATGTCTGTATAGTCTCAGACCCAAGTCACTGAGTGCAGTCTCAGGAGATGGGAGGCAGCGGTGTGGGACCTCTGCAACTTGTCTCATGTAAACTTTTAAAGTGGTTGTTAAGCCACTCTGACCTGTTTATACTATCCTCACTGTCTCCTAATGACAGGTGCCCCTGTGTGTGTGATTTATAAAAATAATGCATTATATACCAGATTTCAGAGCGCCAATCGTGATCACGTGGCCTGCCCTCTCTCTCCGTCTGTCAGTTAGAGCGGAAGCGGCCAAGGATCTCCCGCTGATGTCAGTAGGGAGGGGAGGAGGAGATTGCCGCCGGTCACGTGAGTGCCAATCTCTGAAATCTGGTGTATACTGCATTTGTTTTCTAACTCTCACACACACACAGGGGCACCTGTCATTAGGAGACAGTGAGGATAGTATATAAAGAGGTCAGAGTTATTTCAGCAGCAGGAGGGGGGGGGGGGGTCGAGCACTGTCACTATCTGACAGGCGGGGAGGGGGGAGAGGACAGAGGAGGATAGGGGAGAGCAGACAGGAAGGCTGCAGATAACAATGGCACATAAACTGACCACTGTGTCAGGGCTCAGCAGCCATGATACACCGTGGTCATTTTACATAGGAGAGGGTATCGCATTTGTGCAGCCTGGCAACTCTGAGAGGGCTGATCACCCAGGGCTAGGAGGGCTTCCCTATCTTTCCTGGCTTTGGTTAAATTTGCATGATAGACCTGCACTTTCTTCCACCTCTCTGGTTGGTACACCTTATAGTTTACTTCTCCAACCCTTTCCTATATTTTATAGGGCCCTTGCCACTTAGCATGGAACTTACTTTCTACTGTGGGGACTAAAATGAGTACATGATCCCCTGGGTTGAAAGTTCAAACCTTTGCCGATCTATTGTACATTCAACTCTGCTCTTCCTGAGCTTGCTGCATGTGTTCCTAGACAAGGGACATTACTGAGCTAATTCTGTCCTGCATGGCTGATATATGTTCTATGACACTCCGGTAGGGAATAGTCAGAGGCAGATGGAGTGTCCTAAAGAAAGATTTTAGGGACTTGAGTAAATGAGGAGGGTGCAGATCAGCTGGGGGTAAAGATGGCCAAAAGGTTAGAGGGGTTTTTAAACTAGGCGACAGGGGAGTGCCCAGAGGTAGAGATAGTCAGCGCGGAACTTATTCCAGAGGGTAGTATTGGGGGCATTAGTGGTAGGTTGACTAAAGCACATAAACCCAATGTAAGTATAGTAACAAGTTCTAGTTGCAATCTCGGAAAACACCCAATAAGAGGATAATATGCGACCGGTCTAAACTACGTGGCAGGTTCACCAATGCCAGGAGCCTGGCGGACAAGATGGGTGAACTAGAGATACTGTTGTATGAGGAGGATTTGGATTTTGTGGGAATTTCAGAGCCCTGGTTCAACAGCTCTCATGATTGTCTGGCAACCATTCAAGGGTATACCCTTTATCGCAGGGATATAGAGGGTAAAAAAGGGGGAGGGGTATGCCTATATATCAAGAATAATGTACAAGCGAATGTGAGAGATGACATCACTAAGGGAGCTAGGGAGGAGGTGGAATACTTATGGGTAGAGCTCCAAAGGGATAAAGCTAAGGGGAAAATAATACTGGGGAGTATGCTATAGGCCCCCTAACCTGAGGGAGGAAGGGGAGACAGATCTTCTATCACAAGTTGGATTAGCAGCAAGGATGGGAAGTGTTATCATAATGGGGGATTTTAATTATCCAGACTGGGCGGAGGGAACCACGCATTCATCTAAGGCTCGCCAGTTCTTAAATGTCTTGCAGGACAATTTTATGGTTCAGATGGTAGGTGCACCAACTAGAAATAAAGCGTTACTGGATCTACTGAATACCAACAATACAGACGTGATCATGGATGTGGAAATACGGGGCAATTTAGGTAACAGCGATCACAGGTCAATTGGCTTCAGTATAAATCACACAAATATGAAACATAAGGGGAATACAAAGACACTGAATTTCAAAAGAGCCAACTTCCCTAAACTACAAACCTTGCTAGAAGGCATAAATTGGGATAAAATCTTAGGAATAAAAACACAGAGGTGAGATGCATTCGCTTTAGGAGCATATTAAATAAGGGCATTAGCCAATGCATCCCATGGGGTAATACATTTAAAAGTGTGAACAAAAGTCCTGGATGGCTTAACTCCAATGTAAAATTGCATATAAAAGCAAAGGAGAAGGCCTTCAAAAAATACAAGGTTGAGGGATCATCATCAGCATTCAGACTTTATAAAGAATGCAACAAGAAATGTAAGGGTGCAATAAGGACGGCTAAGATAGAACATGAAAGACATAGCGGAGGAGAGCAAAAAACAATCCCAAGAAATTCTTTAAGTATGTAAACAGTAAAAAATGAGGACAGACCATATTGGCCCCATAAAGAATGAGGAAGGACATCTGGTTACAAAGGATTGAATTTATTCTTCTCAGTCTTCACGAGGGAATCGGGGGGCTTCAGTAACCAAAACTGCAGTGTTTATCCTCATGACCCAAAATGAAAAATAATGCATTTGGGTGGCAAAAATATGAATGCATTCTATACACTGGGGGGAGAACCTCTGGGGAATCTAGGATGGAAAAGGACCTGGGGCTCCTAGTAGATTATAGGCTCAGCAATGGCATGCAATGCCAAGCTGCTGCTAACAAAGCAAACAGAATATTTGCATCCTTTAAAAAGGGAATTAACTCCAGAGATAAAACGATAATTCTTCCGCTCTACAAGACTCTGGTCCGGCCTCACCTGGTGTATGCTGTCCAGTTCTGGGCACCAGTCCTCAGGACGGATGTACTGTAAATGGAGCGAGTACAGAGAAGGGTAACAAAGCTAATAAAGGGTTTGGAGGATATTAGTTATGAGGAAAGGTTGCAAGCACTGAACTTATTCTCTCTGGAGAAGAGACGCTTGAGAGGGGATATGATTTCAATTTATAAATACCGTACTGGTGACCTCACAATAGGGATAAATCTTTTTTGCGGAAGGGGGTTTAACAAGACATGTGGCCACTCATTAAAATTAGAAGAAAAGAGGTTTAACCTTAAACTATGTGGAGGGTTCTTTACTGTAAGAGCGACAAGGATGTGGAATTCCCTTCCACAGGCGGTGGTCTCAGCGGGGGCATCGATAGTCTCAAAAAACCTATTGGATAAGCACCTGAACGACCGCAACATACAGGGATATACAATGAAATACTGACATATAATCACACACATAGGTTGGACTTGATGGTGTCTTTTTTCAACCTCACCTACTATGTAATCTAAAACCATTAAACAGGTCAGTCTGATACAGAAGATTTTGCTTGGATTCAATCTTTACTGTCAGGAATCTGTTAACCAATCGATCGACCTAAGAGATGCATACCTGTATGTTCCTTTAGCCTCTCAGTCCCAATTCCTCAGGCTGGCAGTAAATATGGGGAAGGAGGTGCTGCATCTACAATTGAAGGCTCTCACTTTCGGTCTTTCATCCGCCCCACAAATCTTTACCAAGATAATGGCAGAAGCCCTCGACCCTCTCCGTCTGCAGGGAATTTCAGTAATCCCATATCTGGATGACCTCCTCTTCTTTGCCCCTACCTGCAGAAAGACCTGGGCAAGGCCCACAGTCATTTGGAAGCCTTGGGTTGGATCGTGAACCTTCAAAAATCAAACTTTAATCTGGCTCAGGAGGTTCAATTTCTAGGTTACCAAATAGATTCAGTAAAACAAAGAATCTCTTCCAGAAGAGAAGAATAACAAGGTCAGAAATGTAGCAGCCATTCTACAGACAAATCAGGAGGTATCGATTAGAAAAGTTATGTCAGCCCTGGGAACTTTAACCTCGACAATTCCGGACATTCAATGGGCGAGGCTCCATTTCACACCTCTCCAGAGTTTCCTCCTAATGCTCCGTACACACTATCGGAAATTCTGCCAGCAAAAGTCCGATGTGAGCTTTTGGTCGGAAATTCCGACCGTGTTTATGCTCCATTGGACTTTTGCTGGCGGAATTCTCGCCAGCAAAAGATGTAGAACAGGTTCTCTATATTTCGGTCGAAAAAAGTTCAGATCGGAGATTCCGATTGTCTGTAGCAATTCCAACGCGCAAAATTCTTACGCATATTCGAAAGCATTGAACTTCATTTTCTCGGCTCGTCGTAGTGTTGAACCACGTTCTTGACGGTCGAAAGTTCAGAGAACTTTTGTTTGACTATGTGTATGCAAGCCAAGCTTAAGCGGAATTCCATTGGAAAAAACATCCAATATTTTAGGGGGGGTGGGAACACTCGTCCTATAATTCCCCCCATCACTGTCACTCCTATAAAAGACAGTTCTCGTTGTTTCCTCACTCTCTGACTAAGGTTCATGAATAAAGAAATGAACTGGTAGGAGATCAGAGGACCCATTTACTAGTTACCTTGAGGGGGGAATTGTAAAATCCTCAGACAAAGCTGCCTGTCGTGTCTAGCAATAATCTTTTTATTTCTATTTTAGTAGATGGACGGGAGATGAGGAAAACCTCAGAGGATTGTCTCACTTTGTCTCCAGACTGTAAAGTAGAGGATGAGGACATCACACAGTATAGTCCAGGAGAAAACCCGGCTACCTCAAATGTCCATCCGGCACCACACAGTGTAGATGGACCATCGTATTCCTCTTATCCTGAGGAACCTCAGACTGTGAGGGACGGTGCCGTCCTTCCAACAGAGAAGAGGATTTCCTGTACTGAGTGCGGGAAGGGTTTCAATTCTAAATCGGATCTTAATGTGCATAAAAGATCTCACACAGGGGAGAAGCCATATTCTTGTCCTGAGTGCAGGAAATGTTTTTCACAGATATCCCATCTGTACACACATCAGAGATCTCATTTGGGGGAGAAGCCATATTCCTGTCCTGAGTGCGGGAAATGTTTTTTACAGAAGTTCAATCTTTACATTCATCAGAGATCTCACACTGGGGAGAAGCCGCATTCCTGTACTGAGTGCGGGAAATGTTTTTCACAGAAGTCCAATCTTTCCAGACATCAGAGATTGCACATGGGGAAGAAGCCATTTTCCTGTCCCAAGTGAGAGAATTGTTCCTCACTGAAGTCCTGTCTTCCTGTACATCAGGGATCCCACACAACCCTTGAGGTGTATTAATGCCTTGAGTGCAGGAAATGTCTTCTATATGAATGTTGTTGGACATCACAGCTCTCATGTGGGGAAGAAGCACACCCTGAAATACACCTCAGATATACTCCATGGATGATGTTCATCATATAATAAACAGTTCATAAGGAGATCAGAGATCACCAAAGACATGAATGAAGTGTTGTACCGTGTTGGCCTTTGATAGCAGTAGAAAAATAAGGCAGAGGCCCTGGAGAATAAAATGGTGGTAATTGTTAAGGTGTTCCTTCATATCCGGGTTTATTTTCTACTTTCCCCCATTTTCTATGCTGTGATCTTTTCTACAAGACTTTGTTATAATAGTGTAACATGTTGTGTATTGTATTGTACACAAATTTATAACGACTCCGCCTCCACATTCCAGACAAATCATTTTCCTGACCAATTCGATTTCTACCTTTTTACTATTTCCTGATTTTATGACTGCAATCTTGTTAGAAGTAGAATTATACTAAAACAATTATTGAATAAAGAAAAAAAAGTGCGTGTCGGTGTAATGATGAAAATCTGCAATATCAAACTTTGCTCATCTGTGACACTTTAAAATCCTCTACAGGTCATCATTTTAGAGTTTGGGGGTCATTATTCACATCATCTGCAGAGATCTGCGTTGTTCTGCACTAGGGAAATGCAGCTCTCTGCAAGACACATAGATAACAATTGTTTTCTATGTCCGTTTCACACCGGAACGCCTGTGTGATGTGCGGTGTGGAGCTGTGTTGGATTATGCAGCATGGCTGCAGTTTTCTGCACCTAAACTGAAGGAAACTGACAGCCCCACTCTGCACTCCATGTGACTGGCAGTGAGAGCAGAGGAGAGCTATGTGTTCTCACGGCACTGCTGCAGATAAGAGAGGGCAGCAGCAGGAATCATGGTGGACAGTAGACATGGGCGCCGTCAAAAAATGTGTTTTGTTTCGTTACGTATAAAAAAGAAAATTGTATTTTGCGTACGAAATTCAATTCGGATTCGTACGAAATACGAATTTCCGTTAGATTCGTAAACTTCCTGGGTTTTTAAACATTTCTGTTAATTTGGATCCGAAATTCGTAAACGAAATTTCGTATTTCGTACTTGGGGACCTGGGTCCTGCCCCAGGGGACATATATCAATGCAAAAAAAAAAGTTTTAAAAACGGCCGTTTTTTTTCGGGAGCAGTGATTTTAATAATGCTTAAAGTTATACAATTAAAGTGTAATATTCCTTTAAATTTCGTACCTGGGGGGTGTGTATAGTATGCATGTAAAGGGGCGCATGTTTTCCGTGCTTAGAACTGTCCCTGCACAAAGTGTAATTTCTGCAGGAAAAAAAGGCATTTAAAAGCACTCGCGGCTAATGAATTGCCGGCTCCCGTAACACAGAGAACAGTCATTGAAAGTCATTGATAAAAAAAAAAAAATATTCAATTACCAGGCCCTTCAGGTCTGGTATGGATATTAAGGGAACCCTGCATCAAATAATAAAAATTATGCGGGTTTCCCCCGAAATATCAATACCAGACCCTTTATCTGAGCACACAACCTGGCAGGCCGCAGGAAGAGGGGGGGGGGACGAGAGAGCGCCCCCCCTCCTGAACCATACCAGGCCACATGCCCTCAACATTGGAAGGGTGCTTTGGGGTCCCCCCTAAAGCACCATGTCCCCATGTTGATGAGGACAAGGGCCTCATCCCCACAACCCTGGCCGGTGGTTGTGGGGGTCTGCGGGTGGGGGGCTTATCGGAATCTGGAAGCCCCCTTTAACAAGGGGACCCCCCCTGTGTGAAATGGTAAGGGGCTACCATTTCACCAAAAAAAGTGACAAAGGTGTTAAAAATGACAAGAGCCAGTTTTTGACAATTCCTTTATTTAAGTCTTCTTCTTTCCATCTTCTTCTTTCCTTCATCCTTTGGTTTCTTCCTCTATCTTCTTCCTCCATCTTCTTCTTCCTCCGATCCTCTGCTTCTTGCTCTGGTGTTCCCTTCTGGCATCTTCCTCCGCGGCGTCTCTTCTTCCCCGCTTCCTTCTCGGGCCGCTCCGCGCAATGGGAGGCTCCCGCTGTGTGACGCTTCTCTTCTTCTGACACTAATATAACGGAACAGGGTGTCAGAGGGGGGCTGAGTCACCAGGTGGCCCCGCCCTCCGTTATATAAGAACTGTCAGAAGAAGAGAAGCGTCATTTTCCTCATGCCGATACTGGGGAATTTCTTTCTAAATCACGGTGAGCCCCATATTTAATTGCAGGATAGAATGTGTACTGCTGTTAAACTCATGTTACATATGTTTTGGTGAGAGGTGCTGCGCGCATTGCTATTTACCCCCACCTCACCTGCTACTTCACCGGGAGGCAGGAGACTTTTGTTCATTCATATGCAGTGTAACTGAGGCTGCAGAGAAAGGGAATGAGGGCTGGATGTCTTCAGCTACATTCTTTGTCTCAAAAGACTGACGGGAGATTATACTGGGGGACAAATTGACCTGGAAAGGGAGGGGGAAAGATTATACTGAGCTGCAGACTGACCTGAGGGGATTATACTGGAGGACAGACTGATCTGGGGGATTATACTGGGGACAGATTGACCTGGGGGGAATTATACTGGGGGCAGACTGACTGACCTGGGGGATATACTGGGGGACAGATTGACCTGGGGGGGAATTATACTGGGGGCAGACTGACCTGGGGGGATGCACTGAGGGATTGTACTGGGGGACAGACTGACCTGGGGGATTGTACTGGGGAACAGACTGACCTGGGGGGATTGTACTGGGGAACAGACTGACCTGGGGGGATTGTACTGGAGGACAGACTGACCTGGGGGGATTGTACTGGGGGACAGACTGACCTGGGGGGATTGTACTGGGGGACAGACTGACCTGGGGGGATTGTACTGGGGGACAGACTGACCTGGAGGGATTGTACTGGGGGACAGACTGACCTGGAGGGATTGTACTGGGGGACAGACTGACCTGGAGGGATTGTACTGGGGGACAGACTGACCTGGGGGATTTACTGGGGACAGACTGACCTTTCAGCCACACCCACTGTTATTCATGTTGACGCATTACTACTCTTCTTGGGGCACCCAAAATGGTGTCCTAGGTCTTTTACAATTCTATAAAGTATACTGCAGGAAAAAAAATTGCCGTGTCCCGCTAAAGCGTTCGGGTTTGGCTTGACCAAAGGGTGGCAAACATAGTGAGGGATCAGGTAAGTATCACCACTGACCACCAATGTTGGGCTGGGGTTACACTTTATTCTCACTGACACCAACAATAATACTTATTCAATATCACTGATACCGACAACAGGGCTTATTTTATCTAACTGGCGCCAACAATGGGGGATTATTTTATCCCACTGACACCAACAATGGGGGATTATTTTATCCCGTTGACAACAACAATGAGGCTTATTTAATCTCAGTGACATCAAGGGAGGGCTTATTTTATTCCACTGACACCCACAATGGGGTTTCATTTATCTCACTGACACCAACAATTGATATGAAGGAAATCATGTCCATGGTGACTTGCCAATTGGAGTGATATCCTTGATTGGTGGAGGAGAAATGAGGGTCTGGTTTCTTTGGGAAAATGTAACCAGCTATGATACAGTTCTCACAGCCTGCAATACTGCTGACCACCACTGGAGGGAGACTCTCCCACATTTATCTGGCTGGACACACACAGGCAGATACAAATCTTTCATACAATCTAAAGAGTGTGGAGCAGACAAGTGATCTCCACACACTTCAGAGGATCCCCCAAGCGATCCTTCAATCTAGAATCCTGGTGTGATGACTTCTTCCCCCCTAACCCACCCCGCACACATGATTTAGGGCAGATTGGATGAAGTGTGTGATGTGAGTGGTGTGCCGGGCAGTGATACACACACATACAGATCCGTCTGCCAGATACAATCACTTCCACACACTGACAATAATCTGCATTAGGGAGGAGCTCCGTGTCTAAACAGAAGATTGGATGAACACTGGCTCCTCCCACATTCTTCTGAACATCCAACATTTATGACATTTGGTGCAGACAAATGTGATGGCTTCTGGCTGTCACTGGTTTCTAGGGAAGCAACGGCTGCCTGCAACAGCTGTGTCCTTAGCAACTGCTGACTTCACCCCGCCCATTCCCTTACATGGCCACGTAGGCAAATGGGTGGGGCATAGATGACATCATTGTCTGTATATGACCTTATCTGGGCAATGATGTCACCACTATCCCCGCCCTGTACTTTATATATCTGATGACAGCTCAAGATGCTATCAGTCAGCGAGTGTTACCGTCTGAGATTGCTCCTGTGTGGCGGGTCATTAGGGAGTCAGTGAGGGGTTGGCATCGGGATTGATGATGGATTTACAATGAGAGACTTTTTGGGGGGACTTTTTTTTTTTATAAAGCACATTGAGTGTCTTTATTGTTTTTTGTGAATGAGTAGGGGTGCTATGTACCCCAAAATCATTCAGGTAGGGGGCCCAGTATCTGTGGGACCCCTACTATTAAAGAGGGGTTCCAGATTCTGATAAGCCCCCCTGTCCACAGACCCCCACAATCACCAGGCCAGGGTTGTGAGGATGAGGCCCTTGTCCTTATCAACATGGGGACAAAGTGCATTGCCTTGGCGGTCCCCCCTGGGAAGGCACCCCATGTTGAGGGCACATGGCCTGGTATGGTTCAGGAGAAGGGGGAGCTTCATGCTTGTCCCTCCCCCTTTCCTGGTCAGCCAGGCTGCATGTTAGGATTAAGGGTCTGGTATGGAATTTCTGGGGGCACACACTTTTTTTGTGTGAGGTCCCCCTTTAATATCCATCTTAGACTCAGAGGATCTGGTATGTATTTGGGGGGCTCCATACATTTTCTATTTTTTGCTGTAGGATGCAGAAAATTACATTTCATTGCCGGCTCCTTTATTTATTTATTTATTTTTTTTAAGCAGCACACAGTCCCTCCAAAGGTCCCTCAAATACATAGAGGAACCTCGAGCGGTCTGTGTGCTGTTTTGGTAATTATAAGTGTATGAGTATGATCTCAGGTATTAGTATGAAGACATGTCTGATGAAGGAAACTAAGGGGTCTACTTATAATTCATTGGACGAATGTGACAATCACTCATCCAGCCATTACATATACTGGCCATTGGGGATGGGCGAACGGTTTGGCCCGAACATGAGTTTGGGCTGATCATTAGCCTGTTTGGCCGTTCGCTGAACATCGGAATTTGCAGGGTGTTCGCCCCGACGAACACCCTGCAATGCACTGGCCGCTGCACTGTGCATTCTGTGCCATGATTGGGCAAAGCTTTGCCCAATCAGGGCGCAGTGTAAGCTGGTTGTTAAGGAGGGGGCCGGAATGCCGGCCGCGGCGTCCCACACGCCCATTCATGAGTTGGGGAGCCAACCAGTGGGTCCGGCATGATCAGGAACAGTGATCTCTCTCTCCTCCTCCAGTCAGCCCAGCCCCCATACAGTTAGCAACACCTCCCAGGGAACACACTTAACCCCTTGATCGCCCCCTAGTGTTAACCCCTTCCCTGCCCGTGACATTTATACAGTAATCAGTGGCTATTTTTAGCTCTGATCACTGTATAAATGTCAATGGTCCCAAAAAAGTGTGAAAAGTATCCGATCTGTCCCCTACAATTTCACAGTCCCGCTAAAAATCGCAGATCACCACAATTACTAGTTAAAAAAATAAATAAAAACGACATAAATCTATGCCTTGATAAAGTCACGTGTTCGTGACGCAACGCGTCGGGAGGAGGAGCCTAGTGACGTCACCGAGACTACGAGGACGAGCAGGGCAGAGAGCCCTATACAGTGCCTGACACATTTTTCTTGCTACCGCGCTCATATCACCGGGTGTTGTGTGAGTAGATCGGCACCTGCTACATTCTTCCACACTATTTAATTGTAGCAATACTGCGCAATGTGTTCTGTATTTTTCTTTTGTACCCTCATTTAAGCACGGAAAGGGATAAGAAGGATAAAGAGGAAGAAATCACCTAGAAGCATCAGCACACAGATAAGTGAAAGTGACACTTATTTTAATTAATTACACACCAGCAACAGCACCTATTTCCATTGGCGGTGCTCTTCTTTAACCATACTCAAAAGGGTTAATTAAGTAATTAATTAATGGTGTTTTAGCTCATTGTTTAAAACAGAGCAATATCTAATTAACCACTTCCCGACCGCCCCATGTAGATATACGTCGGCAGAATGGCACGTACAGGCAGAATCACGTACCTGTACGTGCCATTCTTCAGGCGGTTGGGGGGTCCGATCGGACCCCCCTCCGCCGGCGGGGACGGTCGGGATCGTGTCAGGAGCGATCCGGGACGAGGGGACAGCCAGTGGTTTCTGGCCACCCCCTCGCGATCGCTCCTGGCCAATGAAAAGCTTCCCCTTCCTGTCTATTGTATAGACAGGAAGGCGGAAGTGATGTCACGCTCGGTGCGCCGGTCTATGTGACCGGAGACGCCGAGCGGCGAACATGTAGAGGTTAGTGCACAACAGTACACTGACACCAGTACAGTTAGGCACATATTCCACCCCCCTGTCACCCCCTGATCACCCCCCAGATCACCCCCTCCCCCCCCAGTCACAGTGTCACTAATTGCAGTGATCATTTTTTTTACTGATCACTGCATTTAGTGTCAGTGTGACTGTAATAACTGTCAGGGCAGTTAGTTTTAGGTCCAAGGTAGCCCCCTACCCCCCCCTAATAAAGGTTTAACCCCTTGATTGCCCCCCAGGTAACCCTTTCACCCCCTTTTGCCAGTGTCACTAAGCGATCGTTTTTTCTGATCGCTGTATTAGTGTCACTGCTGTCGCTAGGTAACCATTTTTTTTTTTTTAGGTAACCGCCATGTTTATATAGGTTCATAAATAGTTTTATAGGTCAGGTACCCCCATATTACAACCTAAATAAAGGTTTTAACCCCTTGATTGCCCCTAGAGTTAACCCTTTCACCAGTGATCACTGTATAACTGTCACTGGTGACGCTGGTTAGCCAGTTAGTTATTTAGGTTCCCCGTCAGGTTTTTATATAGCGTCAGGTACCCCCATATATTACCTAATAAAGGTTTTAACCCCCTGATTGCCCCTAGTTAACCCTTTCACCCCCTTTTGCCAGTGTCACTAAGCGATCGTTTTTCTGATCGCTGCATTAGTGTCGCTAGGTAACCAGTTTTTTTTTGTATTACTGTTACGGGTGACGCTGGTTAGTTAGCTTGTTTTTTATACTGTCAGGGCACCCGCCATTTATTACCCAATAACGGTTTAACCCCCTGATCGCCCGGCGGGTGATATCAATTAGGTTTTAGGGTCAAATAAGGTCTGCGTCGCCCCAGGTTAGTGCCAGTACCGCAAACACCCACGCGCAAAGCATACACCTCCCTTAGTGGCACAGTATCTGAACAGATCAATATCTGATCTGATCAGATCTATACTAGCGTCCCAGCAGTTTAGGGTTCCAAAAAAAACCGCATTGTTAGCGGGATCAGCCCAGATACCTGCTAGCACCTGCGTTTTCCCCCCTCCGCCCAGCCCAGCCCACCCAAGTGCAGTATCGATCGATCACTGTCACTTACAAAACACTAAGCACACATAACTGCAGCGTTCGCAGAGTCAGGCCTGATCCCTGCGATCGCTAACAGTTTTTTTGTGGTAGCGTTTTGATTCAGTCGCTTCAGTCAGGAGCTTTTTTACCTGTGAATCTCAAAAAAATAAAAAAAAATAAAATAGTTGTCGTTTTATTGTTCTCTCTCTCACTCTATTCTCTCTCTATTGTTGCTCTTTTTTTACTCCATTCTATTCTGCAATGTTTTATTATGTTTTATCATGTTTTATCATGCTTGCTTTTCAGGTATGTAATTTTGTTTACTGTGTTTTAGTGTTAAGCATTTTTTTTGTTTTCAGGTGCGCCATTCAGTTGCAACGCGGATTTATTTATCTTGACAGCAACAGCGTTTGCTCCCACGACTCCAACACTGTAGGAGGTGATTTCACCACCACAGTTAAAAAAAAAGAGCATATATGCCGAAGCATGGGGGCAGCAGGGGGGGGGGGGGAGGAGCGATTGGCTCCTAATGCCACGTACATACGGTCGAAATTCCGACCGTGTGTACACGGCATAACTTTTGCGGGAGGATGCCCCCATGCATCGGCATATATAAATGGTGCATGTATGCCCATCATTAGAAGTGGGTGGATGAAGGGAGGTATTCTAATGGTGGGCATACCCACCAATCAATCTCTTTTTTTCGTTCAGCCAAGAGGCTGCATGAAAAAAAAAAGATTACAATATATGTCCAGTATGTTGCTGGACTTTGAATGGTTATACCAGAATGATGCCTGCAGGTTTAGGTATCATCTTGGTATCATTCTTTTCAGCCAGTGATCGGCTTTCATGTAAAAGCAATTCTAGCGGGTAATTAGCCTCTAGACTGCTTTTACAAGCAGTGGGAGGGAATGTCCCCCCTCCCGGATATAAACCGCGCCATTGGGAAATTGGGAAAGCATTTTATCACACCAATCTTGGTGTGGTCAGATGCTTTGAGGGCAGAGGAAAGATCTAGGGTCTAATAGACCCCAATTTTTTCAAAAAAAGAGTACCTGTCACTGCCTATTGCTATCATAGGGGATATTTACATTCCCTGAGATAACAATAAAAATCATAACAAAGAAAAAAAAAATGGAAGGAACAGTTTAAAAATAAAATAAAAAAGCTAAATAAATAAAAAAAAAAACAAAAAAAAAAAAAAAAGCTCCCCTGCCCCCCCTTCTCTTGCGCAAAGGCGTACACAAGCGTTGGTCTGGCGTCATATGTAAACAGCAATTGCACCATGCATGTGAGGTATCACCGCGAAGGTCAGATCGAGGGCAGTAATTTTAGCAGTAGACCTCCTCCGTGAATCTAATGTGGTATCATGTAAAGGCTTTTAAAGGCTTTTAAAAATGTATGTAGTTTGTCGCCACTGCGTGTTTGTGCGCAATTTTAAAGCATGTCGTGTTTGGTATCCATGTACTCGGCCTAAGATCATATTTTTTATTTCATCAAAAATTTGAGCAATATAGTGTGTTTTAGTGCATTAAAATAAAAAAAAAGTGTATTTTTTCCACAAAAAATGCGTTTGAAAAATCGCTGCGCAAATACTGTGTGGAAAAAAAAAAAATGCAACACCCACCATTTTAATCTGTAGGGCCTTTGCTTTAACATTATATATAGTGTTTGGGGGTTCAACGTAATTTTCTTGCAAAAAAAAAATATGTTTTCATGTAAACAAAAAGTGTCAGAAAGGGCTTTGTCTACAAGTGGTTAGAAGAGTGGGTGACGTGTGACATAGGCTTCTAAATGTTGTGCATAAAATGCCAGGACAGTTCAACCCCCCCCCAAATGACCCCATTTTGGAAAGTAGACACCCCAAGCTATTTGATGAGAGCAATGTTGAGCCCATTAAATATTTTTTTTTTTTGTCCCAAGAGATTGAATAATGAAACAAAAAATATATATATATTTTTTTTACAAAAAGTTGTCACTAAATGATATATTGCTCAAACATGTCATGGGCATATGTAGAAATACACCCCAAAATACATTCTGTTGCTTCTCCTGAGTACGGGGATACCACATGTGTGGGACTTTTTGGGAGCCTAGCTGCGTACGGAACCCCAAAAACCAATCACCGCCTTCAGGCTTTCTAAGGGTGTAATTTTTTTATTTCACTTCTCACTGCCAATCACAGTTTCGGAGGCCATGGAATGCCCAGATGGCATAAAACCCCCCAAAATGACCCCATTTTGGAAAGTAGACACCCCAAGCTATTTGCTGAGAGGTATTGTGAGTATTTTGCAGATGTCGCTTTTTGTCACAAAGTTTTGAAAATTGAAAAAAGAAAAAAAAATTTTTTTTTCTTTACTTTCTTCATTTTCAAAAACAAATGAGAGCTGTAAAATACTCACCATGCCTCTCAACAAATAGCTTGGGGTGTCTACTTTCCAAAATGGGGTCATTTGGGGGGTTTTGTGCTATTTTGGCATTTTATGGCCTTCGAAACTGTGATAGGTAGTGAGGAGTGAAATCAAAAATTTGCACCCTTAGAAATCCTGAAGGCGGTGCTTGGGTTTCGGGGCCCCGTACGCGGCTAGGCTCCCAAAAAGTCCCACACATGTGGTATCCCCATACTCAGGAGAAGCAGCAAAATGTATTTTGGGGTGCAATTCCACATATAACTATGGCATGTGTGAGCAATATATCATTTAGTGACAACTTTTTGAAAAAAAAAAAAATCTTTTTTATTTTTGTCTTTATTCAATCACTTGGGACTAAAAAAAAAAATATTCAATGGGCTCAACATGCCTCTCAGCAAATAGCTTGGGGTGTCTACTTTCCAAAATGGGGTCATTTGGGGGGGTTTTGTACTTCTCTGCCATTTTAGCACCTCAAGAAATGAAATAGGCAGTCATAAATTAAAAGCGGTGTAAATTCCAGAAAATGTACTCTAGTTTGTAGACGCTATAACTTTTGCGCAAACCAATAAATATACGCTTATTGGCATTTTTTTTACTAAAGACATGTGGCTGAATACATTTTGGCCCAAATGTTTGACTAAAATTGAGTTTATTAGATTTTTTTTATAACAAAAAGTAGAAAATCTCTTTTTTTTTCAAAATTTTCGCTCTTTTTCCGTTTATATCGCAAAAAATAAAAATCACAGAGGCAATCAAATACCATCAAAAGAAAGCTCTATTTGTGGGAAGAAAAGGACGCAAATTTCGTTTGGTTACAAAATTGCATGACCGCGCAATTACCAGTTAAAGTAGTGCAGTGCGAAATTGAAAAAAGACCTCTGGTCCTTTGGCTGCCAAATGGTCCGGGGCTGAAGTGGTTAAGGAACAGGTCTAACTAATGAGAAAAATTCATAATGCGGCCGTAGTAATTTCAAACAGGCAGAAAATAAATGCATGGACTCATTAGTGGCTTCCAATTAACAGCATTTGACACAGTTGTGGCTTCTTTTAACCCACCAAGCACAACACATTAGACAACTGTTTTTTAATATTCACTGGTACCACACAACATTTTAATATTTATTCACTCACCTAAATCAAGAAAGTTTTTATGTGTTTATGCTTATTTCACATTTCTGACGGATATATGCATTTTTATTGAACACAGATATACACATCACCTATGTAGCACGTTTTGCACAAAGGAATCCTTTTAAATAATCTACTGAAGTTTTAAGGTTGATTCAGAGCGCACCCATTGCACAACTTGTGTACATTTTAACATTAATTTTCACGTGTGAGAACACTAACTTATGGGCTGCAGCTATATCATTTGGTTATCTTAAAATAATTGTTGCATCTCTGTTTTAAATATTCATTTTAGCGCTTGAGTATACACACCCAAGACATAAATCTACCCCCTATTTTGTAGACGCTATAACTTTTGCACAAACCAATCAATATACGCTTATTGCGATTTTTTTTTTTTTTTACCAAAAATATGTAGCAGAATATATATTGGCCTAAACTGATGAAGACATTTGTTTTTTTACATTTGTTTTGGGATATTTATTATAGCAGAAAGTATATATTTTTTCAAAATTGTGGTTAAAAAAGGATTTGTCAAAAATCTTTACTTTTTTGGTGAATGGGTAGGGGTACGATGTAACCAATACCCATTAACATGGGGGTGGCGGGGATCTGGGGGCCCCCTTCTTAAAGGGGGCTTCCAGATTCTGATAAGCCCCTTACCCGCGGACCCTGGGTTGTGGGAACGAGTCCCTTGTCCCCATCAACATGGGGATGAATCCCTTGCCCCCATCAACATGGGGACAAGGTGCTTTGGGGGGCACCCCAAAGCACCCTCCCCATGTTGAGGGTATGTGGCCTGGTATGGTTCAGGAGGGGGGGGGCGCTTGTTCGTCCCCCTATCCTGACCTGCCAGGCTGCTTGCTTGGATAAGGGTCTGGTATGGATTTTGGGGGGACCCTATGCCTTTTAAAAAAATTGGCCATTTTTTTTTCACTATTTTTAATCTGTATTGCCGGGAACAGGCAATAAATTATAGCCGCAAGCAAGTTTAAATTACATTTTTTCCTTTAGAAATTTCATGATTGCTGCGGCATGTTCTAGACATCATACAGATGTGCCACTTTACAGGCAGACTAAGGGGACCCCCCAGGCACAATATTTAAAGGAATATTTTATTTTTATTGTTTCACTTTTAGCATCATTGAAATCACTGCTCCTTTAAAAACAATTGTTTTAAAACCTTTTTTTGCATTGATACATGTCCCCTGGGGCAGTACTCGGGTCCCCATACACTTTTTATGGCAATAACTTGCATATAAGCTTTTAAAATGAGGACTTTTGATTCTTCATGTTCATGTCTCATAGACTTTAATAGGGTTTGCATGTTCACTAGAACTTTTTGCCTGTTTGAGGTGTTATGGTGCAAACCAAACCGGGGGCTGTTCGGCCCATCCCTACTGGCCATAATGTAACAAAGTGATTTCCTATGATTGTCAACTCCATCTAGTGACCATAATGTGGTATTTTTTCTAAGATAACTCTGTTAGTAAAAATAGCACAATACCGCATTATGGCCACTAGCTGAGCCAAAGAAATCAGAGTATGAAATAAAATTCATCCAATATTCATCACAGCTGGGTGAATGCTGCTCACATTTAGTGAAATTAGCAACAATAAATAACTGCAATCCAAACATTGTAACAGAACTTCGCATAGAGCAAGGAACTGACCCCACTAGGATCTCCCGCCACAAATGCTATATAAAAAATCATATAAACAATGTATGAAGTTAGATAGCAATGAAGAATATATTATACAGAATTGGCATATAAATTTGGGAGACAAGATCACAGATATAAAATATATTCGATTCATAGGAATAATAAGAGCATGTACAAAACTTGGCAAATCAATGGAAAAAAGTGAATGGTGTCTACCCTACAAAAATAAACCCACCCTAAAAACTAGGCTTTATTCAAAAAAGCGTTTATGTCCCATTCTACATTAATACCCCATTTGGGGTATACTGGATGTCAGAGTTGCTGTACATCTCCCTGGATGTGATTACATCAATAAGCCATTGAGACTCATTGGGCATATGCCTAGTTGGGTCCATTGCATCCGGTAAGCCTTTTTCCTTATGGTGGTGGGCATCTACAGACAACTCACACAGTCACTTTATTTTTCCAGCACTTTATGGACTATATTATGCATTTATAGTTTGGTTTCACTTTCACCTTATGGACTCCATTATGCATTTATAGTAGATATTATTTTATGTATTTCATGATGCATGTATATTTGATATAATTTGGTTTCACTTCCATATTATTTGTCATGATATATTGACACAATTATTTTCATTTTGTTTCACTACATATTTTTAGTTTCCATTGGTTGTGAATTATCTATTCACCATCATCAGCGCTGCACTTTACTATTTCACATTTGTTTTAATGACGAAAAAGGGCTCCAGACACAAAAGAGGTCTCAGAGGGGGCAGGAGAGCTCAGAGGAAAAAGGAGAAGAGTTTAGTTGGCCAAGAAGTATTTAATTTGAGTTCAAAGACATTATCAAAGGAAGAATTGTCTATTTTGGACAAGGGCCTTAAATACGCCCCTCCAAAGAGACTAGATACATTTCATACTTTCATCGACTTTTATTAGAAAGATCAATATACAAAGATATCTTGTGTCCAATCCTTGCGAGAGATCCATGAGAGCTACTACCTCGGGAACGGTACATTCCGTGGCTCCGGCTGTCAATATTTTCAGGGATCTCGTTCTTAATGACTTGGCACAATTAGCCATTAAAAAAACGTATACACATCCATCGTTCCAGGCTGGTCTCAAATCACTCAGTGAGAATAAAGAGATCGTCATACGCCCCGCCGATAAAGGTGGGGGCATTGTTGTTCTTGATAGGAGCGATTATGAACAAGAGATGCTTAGGATCTTGGGGATAACGAAACATATCAAGAATTATCTTATAACCCTACCAATCATTTTAGAGACAAATTGGTAGGATTAGTACAAGAGGGATTTGATAGGAATATTTTAAATAAAAAAGAGCAGGCATATCTAGTACCTCTAGCACCCAGGATCCCCACCATGTATTTTCTTCCTAAGGTGCACAAAGATCCCATTCATCCCCCAGGCTGCCCCATTGTGAGCGGCATAGATTTGGTCACGTTGAGAATAGGCCGCTACATTGATTTCTTTTTTGCAACCATTAGTAAAGCGAGTCCCTTCGTACCTCAGGGACACTAGCCATACCATTCAAGTATTGGAAAAGATAGACATCAAAGGTGATTATCTATTAGCCACGGCAGATGTGGCTTTGTTACACACCTGCATCCCCCCATACATTGGGGATTGAAGCTATAAAACACTTTTTGGAGAAAGATGTTTTCTATCATACAGAATCAAAGCGAGTACATTATGGAGTTGCTTGAATTTGCCACAGGCCATAATTATTTCTGGTTTGATCGCAAATTTTACATCCAGCAAAGGGGCTTGGCTATTGGGGCGAAATTTGCCCCCAGCCTCGCCAACTTGTTCATGGCCAAGTGGGAGGAGCATGTCGTCTATCATGAGGAAGGTTCCTCCCTGGTCCTATGGGCCAGGTATATAGATGACATCCTCCTCCTATGGGATGGCAGTTCTGAGTCTCTAAGAGACTTTTTTTCAACCTTGAACTCTAATGATCGAGGAATTTACCTGACATATAAGTTGAGCTCTATTAGTGTACACTTTTTGGATTTGGAGATTAAGATTGATTCGGGTAGATGGAAGTTTCAAACATTTTTAAAGCCAACGGACAGAAATGGCTTTATCCCTATTGATAGCTGCCACCATCAATCGTGGCTTAAAGCTGTCCCTAAGAGTCAGTTCTTGATACTCCGTAGAAACTGCACAGACATTGAGATCTTTAAAAAACAAGCCCTTGTTCTGAGGAACACATTTTTGGACAAGGGGGTATGATCCAATGTCTGTGCAGTCACAATATCAAGAAGTTTTGGAGACCGATAGGGGTTCTCTGTTTGTACGTCCCCCCAGAGAACAGGATAGCTCCTATAAATGGGCTGTCTTGACTTCATACTCAGTCCAACACAGAGATATTCAAGCTATTTTGAATAGACATTGTAATATGTTGGGGACGGATAAGGTTTTATGTCCCCTGATACCTGAACGTGCTAAAATTACGTTTAGTGGAGTTCCTTCACTCCAAAGCAAAATAGCTTCAAATATAATTAATCCTCCTGTCCGTCCTGCCTTTTTTCATAATTTGAAGGGGTATTACCCATGTAAAAGATGTGGTGTATGCTGTCACAATATAAAAGGAAAGTCTAAAACTCTTCAGTTTAGCTCTACAGTCACTAACCTTACATATCATACATATCAGATAAAGGGATTCCATACATGTGCCTCCAGATATGTTGTTTATTTAATCACATGTCTGTGTGGGAAACAATATATTGGACGCACTACACATACTTTCTCAATTAGAGTGGGAGAGCATCTCACTAAAATGGTGGTGATGGAGTGGTGATGTTAAACACACGGTCCCAAGACACTACAGGGAGTGTCATGATCGTAACCATGAAGGTACTAGTTTCTTGGTGATCGATAGTTATATTCCACCATGGAGGGGCGGAGCCATGACCAGGGGGGTTTCACAACTCGAAACATATTGGATCTTTGAACTTCAATCTTATCAGCCATGGGGTATTAATGTAGAATGGGACATAAATGCTTTTTTGAATAAAGCCTAGTTTTTAGGGTGGGTTTATTTTTGTAGGGTAGACACCATTCACTTTTTTCCATTGATTTGCCAAGTTTTGTACATGCTCTTATTATTCCTATGAATCGAATATATTTTATATCTGTGATCTTGTCTCCCAAATTTATATGCCAATTCTGTATAATTTATTCTTTATTGCCATCTAACTTCATACATTGTTTATATGATTTTTTTATATAACATTTGTGGCGGGAGTTCATAGTGGGGTCAGTTCCTTGCTCTATGCAAATTTCTGTTAATATGTTTGGATTGCGGTTATATATTGTTGCTAATTTCGCTGATTCTACATGTTTTAATTGTATGGGATACGGTGTGCGTTGTGTGCATATATAGCAACAATGTTTTAAATTTAATTCCGCAATCTAGAATTTAACCTCCCAAATCCTATTGGCCAGTGACACCTCTATAATTCCAGAGTGGTGTTTCTGGTCGATTGACCACTTCCGGATCCGTTTTTGCAGTTGGAGCGAGGCTTGAGTGGCGTCGCGGTTTACTTGCCATGCTGCTTCCGGATCTGTTCTATAGTTGGATCAAGGCTTGGATAGCTTTGCAGTCCACTTGCCATGCTTTTCGTAGCTGACTCATAGAGGATGACGCTTCCGGTTTGAGCGCCATTTTGTGGTGGCCTGACGTGGCATGCGTCCAGTTTGTGCTTCAGACTCTGAATACATTACTTAGTCTCTGGGTTCCCTGTGAGCTATATTATGTATGATAATTTTTGCTCGTTATAGCGTGGTTGTTTACATTTTATATCTATTGAAAAGAAAAATTAAATAAACCTGGCCATATTCATATTGAGGCCTGAGTCATTTATTAAAACGAGGCTTGAACCACAAGCCATGGGCGCCATCTTGGTATACCGGAAGTCGTCTTGTTTAAGAATTTTCACGGTCAAGGAGCTGACCTCATTAAGGGAACCCCTCTTACCTATAAATACGCAGTGGCAGCAGTGAGCCGGCACCCCCAGATGATGCCTTATTAGGAGAAACGCGTCACGAAGGGCTTTTCTGATTTTATCTACATGCCTTTTTATGTCTTCTCACATGTGAGTGCCCGTTTTTATGATTTTCAATAAATGTTTTATTATAAACGGTATCACACTACGTGGCCCTATCTTTTCTCCTTTGGTATATGCAATACTGAGAAGAACTACAGTGCATACCGGCCACTATACCTTCAGTGGATATCCACAGAATCAATCTAGTGACGAATCTTGCATGTTATGGGGTATACTGATGTCGGAGTTGCTGTACATCTCCCTGGATGTGATTACATCAATAAGCTATTGAGAATCATTGGGCATATGCCTAGTTGAGTCCATTGCATCCGGTAAGCCTCTTTCCTTATGGTGGTGGACATCTACAGACAACTCACACAGTCACCTTATTTTTCCAGCACTTTATGGACTATATTATGCATTTATAGTCTGGTTTCACTTTCACCTTATAGACTTGATTATGCATTTATAGTAGATATTATTTGCTTTCACTTCCACTTTATGTATTTCATGATGCATGTATATTTGCTATAATTTGGTTTCACTTCCATATTATTTGTCATGATATATTGACACAATTATTTTTATTTTGTTTCAATACATATTTTTAGTTTCCATTGGTTGTGAATTATCTATTCACCATCATCAGCTGCACTTTACTATTTCAATTTTTTTTTAATATATCACAGAATTTCTGTTGTGCTGGCAGCTATTTACAGTTTAGACAGTGCGTTTTTTTTCCTTTTTTTAAATTCTTTCTGTACAGTGTTACATTATTATAACAAAGTATTGTGGAAAAGATCACACCATAGAAAATTGGGGAAAGGAGACAATAAACCCGGATATGAAGGTGACATTTGTGTACGAGGAACACCTCAACAATTACCACCATTTTATTCTCCAGGGCCTCTGCTTTTTCAGAAAATATATGTTTGGGGGTTTTATCTAATCTTCAGGCCCAAAATCTGCATTTTAACATGTGAGCAAAAATAATGCAAAAACAGCTCTGGCAGTGAATGGTTAATGTGAGCTAGATGGGATCACTCTGCTGTCGTCACACTCTATGAATGAATAATTTGTATAGCATTGCAAATGCGAACTGAATCCCCTCAAGGTACTGGATCCAACCTGTATTGTCAAGCTTCTAGAAGAGGTAGGTCTTGAGGCCTGATGGTTTTCTTCCATGCGGATGTAAGTCGCTAGAGCGTTCCATAGCCGTGGGCCTTGGACTGCGAATATCCGTTCTCCCTTTGATTTGTAATGGGATTTGGGAATGCGGAGGAGGTTTTGGTTAGATGATCGAAGACTACGATTGGGTGTGTAGTGTTTTATTTTCTCGAGTAGGTATTGAGGGGCGTTTCCTTGTGTGCATTTGTGGGTGAGGCAGAGGGTCTTGAATGTAATCCGATTCTTTACGGTTAGCCAATGTAGGTTCCTCAGGGAAGGGAAGATGGATTCCCAGGGTTTTTTTCCTGTTATCAGTCTTACCGCCGTGTTTTGGATGAGTTAGCGCGCATGTTGATATTTGGGTAGTCCTATGTAGAGGGAGTTTGCGTAGTCGTGAATTAATGACCGTTCCAACTACCGCTGCTTTGTCTTCTTTTGGAATGAAGGGGATGAGTCTACGTAGCAGGCGGGGGAGATGGTGAGATCCGCTGAATACTGATCCTATTTGTGCATCCATTGACATTTCTGAGTCAAAGATGACTCCGAGACTCTTGGCCCTGGAGAGATGGTCTGTCCAAAGATGGTAGGTGGTGTCCAAGGGATCTTGGTTTGGGAATTTTGGTTTGCGTGTAGGATAAGAAGCTCTGTTTTCGATTCGTTAAGTTTGAGGGAGCGAGTGGTCATCCAGTCATCTATCAAAGTGAGGCATTTTTCTAGTTGCTGATGATGGTCTTTTTGTCCGGTGATGCGAGAGTAGAGTTGTGTGTCGTCAGCAGAGGTGGAACAAGAGGTCAGATATTCTGATGATTTTGAGGAGTGGGCGGATGTATATGTTGAAGAGCACTGGTGACAAGGGTGATCCTTGAGGGACTCCACAAGTGATTGCCCGGGTTTCAGAGGTGAATGCTCCTAGTTTCACTGTCTGAGAACGATTTCCTAAGAGGCTCCCCCTAGCTGCAGCCTGGTAATAACATTGCTAGGAGGTCTATTCATTTATCTGCTACATACTTCTCATCTTTATATAAACATCTCCTGACATTTAGGGGTCTAGTCATAAAAAAAATCTGCATATAAATTCACCCGGTGAAAGTGCATGAAAACTCCTTCTGTGTGAATGAGGGGACAAAATTTATGTTTTTTGGATATTTGCTGGTCAAATAATTTCCATTGATTTAAAATGAAAAGTACCACATTTGCCACTAGCTGGAGATAATTGCTAAAATACTTAGCGTCATCTAAAGGCCGAATATAGTATTTTTCATTTTAAATCAATGGTTAGTTTAAATCATTTGTGTTCTTCAATGTCTACTGTACTCATAAGTGTACGAGTATGAACTCAGGCATTAGTATAAAGCTGTGCCTGATGAAGGAAACTAAAGGGGTCTACTTATAGAAACTTTGTTAGACGAAAGTGACAATCATTCATCCAGCCCTTACAGATTCTGGCCATAATATAACACAGTGATTTCCTATGATCATTAGCTCCATCTAGTGACCAAATGGGGTGTTTTTCCAAAAATCAGTAAAAATAGTGCAATACTGCATTATGACCACTGGAGCCAATGATCATATGAAATACAATATGGCCAAAAACTTGTCACAGCATGGTCACATTAATTCAACACATTTTTTAAAGAATAGACCTCTAATTGTTTGTGAAAACTTACACCACAAAATGTACTCAGCCAATGAAAGGTAATGACTCTATTTTTATTTTTATCCTGCTATCAATGGCCAACACGGTACAACACTTCATCCATGTCTTTGGTGATCTCCGATCTCCTTATCAACTGTTTCTTAAATGATGAAGATCAGCCATGGAGTATATCTGAGGTGTATATCAGGGTGTGCTTCTTCCCCACATGAGAGCTGTGATGTCCAGCAACATTCATATAGAAGACATTTCCCACACTCAAGGCACTAATACACCTCAAGGGTTGTGTGGGATCCCTGATGTACAGGAAGACGGGACTTCAGTGAGGAACAATTCCCTCACTCAGGACAGGAATGTGGCTTCTTTCCCACGTGAGATCTCTGATGTCTGTAAAGATAAGACTTCCGAGAAAAACATTTCCCGCACTCAGGACAGGAATACGGCTTCTCCCCTGTGTGAGATATTTTATGCACATCAAGACTGGATTTAAAAGGGAAACATTTCCCGCACTCAGGACAGGAATGCGGCTTCTCCCCCGTGTGAGATCTCCGATGTGTGTAAAGATAAAACTTCCGTGAAAAACATTTCCCGCACTCAGGACAGGAATACGGCTTCTCCCCTGTGTGAGATCTTTTATGCGCATCAAGACTGGCTTTAAAAAGGAAACATTTCTGGCACTCAGGACAGGAATACGGCTTCTCCCCCGTGTGAGATTTTTTATGCACATCAAGACTGGATTTAAATGGGAAACATTTCCCGCACTCCACACAGAGATAAGGCTTCTCCCCCGTGTGAGATATCTGATGTCTGGAAAGATGGGACTTCATCGAAAAACATTTCCCGCACTCAAGACAGGTATACGGCTTCTCTCCTGTGTGAGATCTTTTATGTACATCAAGACTAGATTTAAAAGGGAAACTTTTCCCGCACTCAGGACAGGAATACGGCTTCTCCCCCGTGTGAGATCTCTGATGTGTGTAAAGATTAGACTTCTGTAAAAAACATTTCCCGCACTCAGGACAGGAAAGTGGCTTCTCCCCTGTGTGAGATCTCTGATGTTTATAAAGATGGGACTTAACTGAAAAACATTTCCCGCATTCTGGACAGGAATACGGCTTCTCCAGCATGTGCAGTCGCTGATGTTTGTAAAGACTGGACTTGTCTGAAAAACACTTCCCGCACTCAGTACAGGAAAGCCTCTTCTCTGTTGGAAGGACGGCACCGCCCCTCACAGTCTGAGGTTCCTCAGGATAAGAGGAATACGATGGTCCATCTACACTGTGTGGTGCCGGATGGACATTTGAGTTAGTTGGGTTTTCTCCTGGACTATACTGTGTGATGTCCTCATCTTCTACTTTACAGTCTGGAGACAAAGTGAGACAATCCTCTGAGGTTTTCCTCATCTCCCGTCCATCTACTAAAATAGAAATAAAAAGATTATTACTAGACATGAGCAGATTGGTTCCCCTAAACCAGGACTCCGCCCACATCAGGCAGCTTTGTCTCTGAGGTTCTTACAATTCCCCCCTCAAGGTAACTAGTAAATGGGTCCTCTGATCTCCTACCAGTTCATTTCTTTATTCATGGACCTTAGTCAGAGAGTGAGGAAACAACGAGAACTGTCTTTTATAGGACTGACAGTGATGAGGGGATTATAGGACGAGTGTCCCCACCCCCTCTATCACTCATTGCCATCTTCCCAACACAAGAAGTCCTGCACTTCCTTATTTAGTCCATGATTTAGTCATGAATAACAGCGGGGCTGAGCCCCACCAGAGGTCAGAGAGTGAGGATGGGGGGAGAACAACCAAGATGAAGACTGGACTGATCCTGAAGACCACCATCATTGGGTTATTGACTCCTCCCTCATTATCACTTTCTGTTTAAGGTTCTAGAGTTTGAGGATGTTATCAAATTATTATCAACATGTAAAAGTCTGTGCTCCAATCAAATCATCAGTTATAAAATATCCAGCTGGTAGGAAATGGGTGTAACAAAAGAGAATCCATATTATGTGTATATATAGCAGTGGGTAGAGGGGAGAGAGCAGAAGTCAGGACTATGTAATGTACAACATATTGTATAAGATACAACAGATAGGACTATATAGTATCAGAATGATGTAATGTACAACATAGAGTATATAGTGCAGGGGTCAGGACTATGTAAAGTACAATATAGAGTATATAGTGTAAGGGTCAAGACTCATAATATTGGTATTCAGTAATCAGTGGAAGCCTAAATGTTTACATGAGACAAGTTGCAGAGGTCCCACACCGCTGCCTCCCATCTCCTGAGACTGCACTCAGTGACTTGGGTCTGAGACTATACAGACATATCCCTCCACCCGGCACAGACAGCAGACAACAGAGCAAGGAATCCTGGGGGATTGTTCTGTCAGAGATCTTGTCAGAAGACCGAATGCACATACCCCAGGTGCCTAGGTCTAGTAACGCCTATGGTGAAAATTAACTATTTGCTGTCAGCTGAACCCCAGAATTTCCATAAATCCAGTCTAGATCCATAAATTGTGTCTGCAGCACAGAGAAGGAAGATTATCCGAGAGAAATACAGGAATACAGGATGGGGAGCACAGCTCAGGAAAGTGATCAGGGGATTACAGGCTGATATCACCCAGTCCCCGCCCTACTCTGGACCAATCAGTGAGCAGTATGGGTAGAGGAATGTATTTAGTGTTAATGACCCACCTGTGCTGATCTCTGTAGGAGTGTCCTCCTCTATAAATGTCCCCGTTATTCCATCCTCCTCCATAGACTGCTGATCATCCCTCACATATGTCTCTTCTTCTTCTGCTTTAACCTCAAATTCTATATCGATTGGATCTCCACTCTAAATCAAGAAAATGAGAGTGAATATCATCTGTAAGATATAAGCTTTATTATTGTGACATCACATAAAAATCCACACATTGTCTCCATAAGTCTGTTTTATAACCTCCATCCCACCAACCTTGTAACAGTGGGGGATGGTGTGATCTTCCTGTGTGGAATCCCGGGAATACAGAGGATGGGGACATCTCTCTGGTGGGTTCCTGGTATTTGGTGGCTCCATCATATCCTTGTGTCCTTCTGAAAACTCCTCCATCACTCCATACTCCTCATCCTCCTCTTTATACTCTTCTTTAACATCAATATCATCACCCCCGAGGTTTCCACTCTGAATATATAATAAAACATTAATGGTTACAAACATGCTGTGTATAAGACCCCTTTCACACTGGGGCAGTTTTCAGGTGCTTTAGCGCTAGAAATAGCCTCTGCTAAGCACCTGAAAACCGCATCCCATTCACTGTAGTGTGACTTTTCAAAATCGGGCAGTGCGCTTGCGGGACATTACCAAAAGTCCTGCAACATCTTTGGGGCGGGTTGGGAGCGCTGTATTTAGCGCTCCCAAAACGCCCTTCCCATTGCAATGAATGGGCAGTGCTTCCAAAGCGTTTTGAAAACAGGAATTTTTTAACCCTTTTTTGGAGTTAAAAGCGCCCTGCTAGTGGCCATAAAGCGGTGCAGAAGCACCACTTAAACAGCGCTAAAGCCCCGCTAAAATGAGCAGCGCATTGCTGGCGCTTTCAGTGTGAAAGCAGTTTTAATAAAAACTATTAGTGATTGTTCCTCATCTACCTGATGATGGTGGGGGATGGTGTGACCTTCCTGTGTGGAATCCCAGGAATACAGAGGATGGGGACATTTCTCTGGTGGGTTTCTGGTATTAGGTGGCTCCATCATATCTTTGTGTCCTTCTGATAACTCCTCCATCACTCCATATTCCTCATCCTCCTCTTTATACTCTTCTTTAACAACAATATTATAATCCTCAAGGTTTCCACTCTGAATATATAATAAAACATTCATTGTAACAATCATGCTGTGTATAAATCAGAACTACCAATAATTGTCAATCATCTACCTGATGATGGTGGGGGATGGTGTGACCTTCCTGTGTTGAATCCCGGGAATACAGAGGACGGGGACATCTCTCTGGTGGGTTCCCATTACTGGATCCATCTGTAGGAAACACACACACTGACTGAATACATTGTTTCTATGTGTTTATCAGATGATGGGGGATCTAGGTGGAGCCTCCGTACTGCTCTCTCCTTTACAATAAAGTCTCCTCTTACCCGGTGATGTGAGGGGCGGCTGATTGTCCATCATGACGTCCTTGTAGAGATCCTTGTGTCCTTCTAAATACTCCCACTCCTCCATGGAGAAATAGACAGTGACATCCTGACACCTTATAGGAACCTGACACACACAATGATACAGTCACCATCCAGACACATCCCTTGTCTGTTACTGGATAATGTCCCAGAATTCCCAGCACCGCTCACCTCTCCTGTCAGCAGCTCCATCATCTTCTTGGTAACTTCTAGAATCTTCTCCATGTTGTGTCTCTCAGGTTTTAGGGAGTCACATGGAGGCACTGTGATGGTCATATGATCACCTGACTTCACAAGAGGAAATCTCTGTATTGAGGAACCAATAGGAATATCATGTTAGAATCCCAGAATCCTCCTCACCTCTCCGGTCAGGTCTGTGTTTTATTAATAGAGATAAGAGTGATGTCATGTGACCTCCCAGAATCCTCCTCACCTCTCCGGTCAGGTCTGTGTTTTATTAATAGAGATAAGAGTGATGTCATGGGACCTCCCAGAATCCTCCTCACCTCTCCGGTCAGCAGGTAGATGATCTCCAGGGTGAAGTTTAGTATCTTCTCAGTCATGTGACTCCGGTCCTCCTCCATCCTCATTGGTGGCGTCATTTGATCTATACAGGTCTCCTTGTAGACGGATAACTTTGGGAAATGAAAGTAAGAATTATTTGGATGGTGTTGGTCACACAATAATAGGATGTGGATGTGAGGAGGGGTAATGGGAGGGTTGCTGTACATTTAATAACTACTCCCCCATGGGAACAGATTTAGTTAGGACTGTTTAGTGTTTGCTACATTTTTGAGGTGCCAGGATCCTCTTGGCTGCTGGATCAGATATTCCTTTTTCTCTGTTGGGTTTGTTTAGTTTCTGAACTGGTTTTGTTTAGTTTTAGATCTGCAAGGAATGATAAATACGATCCTCCCTCTGACACCAATGATGGAACATAGTCTTCATGGCAGGCTGGGAATGATTCTTCCTCTTGACCAGCAATGTAAGGGGATCTATGCTCCATACTCCTGACCCCTGCACTCCATCATTGTGTTGGGTGCATATTGTAATGATTGCTCATTGGCTGTCTGTGTAGTGTAATAGTTGCCCTTTGTAGGCCATGTATGGTCAGGATTTTCACTGTCTTGTTTATTTATTGTCAGTGTTGTTTGTTTAGAGGACCATATTACTAGAATGTATCTCCAAAATGAAGAGAATGTTCCGGCACCATATGTGAGGAAATGTTTGGACCCTGAAGGGGTTAATCTAGGTCTCCACACTATATATGTGTGTATCATCATCTACTGGAGATAAAAGACGTCACAGTGACTATAGAGGAAGAGGACGGACATGACGGGGGGGTTACTGGGTGTCAATAGAAAATAAGATCTTATTACCTCCTCTGCTGCCTCTTCCAGCAACATCTCCTCCTCACTACTTCCTCCCGACTCACCTCTCACCCGGAACTTCCTGTCTGTACCTGACATCACTTCCTGTCTGTATTCCATAGAGACTTCTGGGTAGAAGTGAGATCACCATCTTCAGAGGCACTGCAGCCCCAAGAAGCCTCTCATAATAACCATTCCTGTATAACAGGGCTACGTTAAAAACATAACTCCCAAAATTGAACTTGTTGGTGAAGAAAATGCAAAAATATATCAAAAAGCATAAAAATATATATCAGTCCACTCATTATGAACATGTTAAACGTACATTGCAAGGATGTAATGTTTACATAGGAATGGTGGTGGAGATCTCTCAAAGTAAGAACATTTCCTCGTATATGCTTATATAAATAAAATAATTAAATGTGAATAAAATAAAATTGTTAAACGATAAAAAATATATAGACTGGGTCATCCACTTCAGCCATAAAGGCATTGCGGTTCAAGATCTTTTAGATTACATAGAAGGAGGACTTATCGACATATGTCCCAACTTTTTGAGATGGGAATGAGGGAATATTAGCAAACGTATGTAGGCATAGGACACACACTCTGTCACACCCCCCCCCCCCCTTAAAGGAGAAGCATACAAACAAATATCATTGGTTAAACCCACAAGAGCTTTTCTACCACTACTATTCCTTTATATTGGATTTTAAAATTTACAAATCCAGCAATTTAGAAATTGGATGAAAGGTTTAGCACTGGGAAACTATTTTTAAAAGATAAAAAGTACATTTTATATACAACTATACAGATCAGACCAAAATGAGGGACAAATGAGAAGGAAAGAGGGACAGAGGGACATTGTTCCAAATCAGGGACAGTCCCTTGAATTCAGGGATAGTTGGGAGCTATGCATTGATGATTTCATAAATGTTTTTGGAAGGATAGAACAATTCTCAGAAGGGAATGTAGGATGACAGGAAAGGTTCCTGATGGGGGAGATCATCCAATAGACATTCCAACTCTACCGCATTTTGGCTGTAGCTCCCTGACACCCGCAAGTGCTGCGCAATATCCCGGCTGCAGGGCTGATTCTGGGCGGGTGCGTGGGGTGCACCCAGGGTCGGCACTACCGCTAGGCAAAACTAGGCAGTCGCCTGGGGTGCAGCCATAACCGCTGGCTTACCGACTCTGCATTGGGAGAAGAGAGGGCACCTTGAGCTTGCGAGTGCCTGTGCGGCTGTGATCGTCCTTAACCCCTATTGCAGCTATTTGACCAGTGGCATAGCATGGGGGAGGAGGCAGGTGGGGCACCGCCCTGGGGCCTGGTGCAGAGTGTAAAGGGGGGCTGTTGTACTGTCCCCAGTGTGATGGCCATTTAGCAGGGGCAAATAGGCACGGTGCTAGTGGCACTATGGCTGCAATCCACATCGACCCTTGGGGTGCAGGTGGCCGCTGGCCAGGCATCCATCGCCACACACAGTAGTAATCAGCAATCCGAGGGCAGATACTGTAGGTGGGCAGACCTGAGAGAGCCCAGGACTCAAAAGAAGAGCTACGCCAGCACTGTCTTCTTCTCCTCCTAGACCCTGCCTCTCGAAGAGCCGCGAAGCAGCTGGGCAGGTGCAGCATACCGTACCCCGTGCTTCCAGAGCAGCATGGATTGCTCCAACTTCCTCCGCTCTCTAACATCACGTGATGCCCAGAGCGAGGACTGTTCTCTAAGGACAGCCTGACTTGGGGCAAAGAGGACAGCCCGGGAGCAGCTGCCTGGCTGAAAGGATCAAAGTGGATCTTCACAAAAAGACAGACTGGCGTGGAATGGAAGGTATTGTACCATCACATCATCATCATACACACAGAGGTCTGCAGGCTGCCGACAGATTCTAGTACAATGGGACAGAGGAGGGACTACAGATAGGGACAAGGCTAGGGGTCTCTCTCATCTCCCCCCTCTCTCAACCCCTCCCCAACCCCCCTCTCTCTCAGCCCCCTCTCTCTGTCAATCCCCCCTCACTCTCTCAACCACCCTCTCTCAGCCTCCCTCCCCCTCTCTCTCTCAACCACCCTCTCTGTCAGCCCCCGCCTCCCTCTCTCTCAGCCACTATCTTTCTCAATCAACCTCTCTCTCAACCACCCTCTCTTTCAGCCCCCCTCTCTCTCATCCCCCCTCCCTCTAGCTCTCAGTCCCCCTCTCTGCCCACCACCCTCTCTCTGTGTCCCTCTCTCAATCTCTCAGCCCCCATCTCTCTGTCAGTTGCCCCCCCTCTCACCCTTCCTCTCAGCCCCCTCCCTCTCTCAGCGACCCCACTTTCTCTCTCTCTCTCAAACACCATCTCTCAACCACCCTCTCTCTCTCAGCCCCCATCTATCTGTCAGTCCCCCCCTCTCAGCCCCTCCTTCTCTCTCTGCCCCACTTCTCACTCTCTCAGCCCCCCTACCTGTTTCAAGCAGAAACACTGCACACCCTGACTCCTACCTCCGTGACCACTTCAAATCACTGAAGTGGTCATGGTGGTTAGAGTTTTCCTTTAATATTTCTCAGAAGAAACAAACCTCTGTATACTGATCCCAATTAATTTGATCATCCTCTAGTTGTGTTGGTGGGGGGGGGGGGGGTGCGGAGCTTTGCAGGACAGCTGGGTTCAGCTCATCTCTAGCATTCAATCATGCTATTATATACTACCACTTTTGCTTATAAAGATAAAATGCAAAAGCACAAACAACAAAATAAACAAAATATTTTAAAATAAAGAGCCCAGTAGAGTCTACTTGCATATATAAATATAATATGCAATTTTTAAATAGTGCAAAGAAAATATGTGATTTTTTTAAAAAGTTGCGACTTTTTTATTCTTTTTACGCCCTTGTACGCCCTTTTGCCCACCAGTGCCATTCTGCCGGCGTAAGTCGGCAAACGGTTAAGTAAAAACATGATTCGTTCTTTTACACAATATTTAATTTGTGAGCTAATAAAAGTTAGGTTTTAAGACCAGGTTTGGTGTGCTCCTGTACCTTTAAGAAGGGGTGGCTCCCCTTCAGTCCACCTGCCCTCATCTACCCATTAGAATGTATGTGCCTCCACTGTGGGGACACTCTTAGTTTAGTGTTAGGACCACAGATATCAGGGTGCCTTGACGAGGCTCTGTGGCTTACGCATGCGTTTGCAAATGCGTGCGGACTAAACCCCTGTTTTTAACGCACCTGTTAGACAGGTTAATTTGGTTGTCTGCAAGCTGGTGGTAAGTAGGCTTGGTTTTTTCCTGGGCATTCCCCAGGCCTTGTTGTTATCTGCTTTAGCCTTCCAATGCCACTTACTGCGATAGCCAGCTGTAGAGGGGGGCGGTGGACACGTTTTTGTTATCACTTTAAGACCAGTTGGCTTAGGTGCGGTGGGATATGCACCCTCGTGTTGTAGCTAAAATACTGTATATACTTGAGTATAAGCCGACCCGAATATAAACCGAAGCACCTAATTTTGCTAGGAAAAAAACTGGGAAAACTTATTGACTCTAGTATAAGCCTAGGGTGAGAAATGTGCAGCTACTGTAAGTGGAAAAGAGGGTCAACAATGCCCATTAGCAGCCTCACTGTGCCCATTTGCAGCCATAGGTCCCCCAAACTTCAAACTTGGTAGTTAATGGTTCCTAGATGCCCCCTAGCTGCAGCCAAATTTTGGGGTCTCTGGACCCAAGGGTCCCGAAATGACATTGCTGCAGATGGACACAGTTGACTGACTTTGGGGCCCTGTATCTTGGGGCCACTTGGTGCTAGGAACCCCAGATTGCTAGTGCTAGTTCCACTGGGTTTGCACACCAAATTTGGGGTTCCTAGCACCAAGTGGCCCCAGATACGGAGCCCCAAAGTCAGGGTGGAAAATGTCAAGCACTTTTCTGAAGCAGAGAATGACATTTTCCGAACCGACTTTGGGGCCTTTTCCATCCATTTTATGATTACCATAAACAGAATTTTGTAGGCCTTGTGTGCATGAACACAGCCCAGTACCCCTAGGGGATGCTTAGGGTAAAGATAGACACTAGTGAGGTATATGCAATTCAAAAAGTGTATGGATTTATTGAAAGAGACGCATGACAATGCATATAATATACAATACAGAATGTTCAGATGTCACAGCATACAAAAAAAGCATATATTGTTTTTAACAAGTCACAGCATGAACATAGAAAAATGTTGAGACAGGGAAAACTTGCTTTATGCGTATATATTCAGGAAAACGCCAACATGTTTCGGACTTTAGTCCTTTTTCAAGGCAGTTTAATATCCTTTTGTTTCACATCTATAATATGTGAATAAATCAAAGATTAGTACATAGAGTTTGCAACCAAGAATACTGTTTGTTTTTTTACCATATAGAGTGGTATTGTAGTAATATTGTAGATGTAGTACTCACATGCAATGTTTGTCTGAAGAAATGCCAAAAAAGGTTGGAGGCCAAAGTATTGGCTTTTGTAGCAAGGGGATGCACTGGAATAGTCTCTGTGCAAGATAAAAGCAAGGTAGGTATTGCCATAAAGCTGGACAACAGGCTGCAATGGATTCAGGCAGTTGCAAGGTCCTAGACAAGAGAGAGGCTGTGAGCCCGTGTCTTGTAGACGTGTAGCCAAGCAGTATGTAAAGCTATAATAGAGTAAAAAATATATATAGGTTTTAAGTACCTAAGTAGCATGGCATGAACGGCCAAAGGTGTAGAAAGGACGGTATAGAAGTTTGTTACCTGTATCTCAGGATGTCTGGAGAGAGTTGTCAGTAAACGCCAGAGATTGTGTGTGTGATTAGCATTCAATCATGCTATTATATACTACCACTTTTGCTTATAAAGATAAAATGCAAAAGCACAAACAAACAACAAAATAAACTAAATATTTTAAAATAACGAGCCCCGTAGAGTCTACTTGCATATATAAATATAATATGCAATTTTTAAATAGTGATGATTTTTTTTTAAAGAAAATATGTGATTTTTTTAAAAAGTTGCGACTTTTTTATTCTTTTTACGCCCTTGTACGCCCTTTTGCCCACCAGTGCCATTCTGCCGGCGTAAGTCGGCAAGCGGTTAAGTAAAAACATGATTCGTTCTTTTACACACACCTTATAGGAACCTGACACACACAAGGATACAGTCACCATCCAGACACATCCCTTGTCTGTTACTGGATAATGTCCCAGAATTCCCAGCACCGCTCACCTCTCCTCCATCATCTTCTTGGTGACTTCTAGAATCTTCTGCATTTTGTGTCTCTCAGGTTTTAGGGAGTCACATGGAGGCACTGTGATGGTCATATGATCACCTGACTTCACAAGAGGAAATCTCTGTATTAAGGAAACAATAGGAATATCATGTTAGAATCCCAGAATCCTCCTCACCTCTCCGGTCAGGTCTGTGTTTTATTAATAGAGATAAGAGTGATGTCATGAGACCTCCCAGAATCCTCCTCACCTCTCCGGTCAGCAGTTGTTTTTTTCAGACAGATAGAGCTTTGGTGGTATTTTATCCCCACTAGGTTTTTAGTTCTATGCTACATAAATTTAAAAAATACAGACATTTTGCAAAGAAATAATTGTCTTCATAAATATAAGCCAAAGTGTATTTCTTAGGGAAAAATAACCCAAATCATTGTTTATTATTTAGTCTGTAGGAAAATTATAGAGTCTACAAACTATGAGATATAACTGAAAATTGATCAAAACTGATGTGCTGACTAATCTAATAGGTACAAATATCCCCCAAAATGATCCCCTTTTTGGAAAGTAGACAGTCCAAGGTGTTTAGTTAGGGGTACAAATAAATTACAAAAAAATATTGGCGCACAGGAGCTTTAGGAGGAGTGGGCATGGGCTGTAATTAAAAAAGCACAACTGTGCATCTCTGAAATTCTCTGGGATGAACTGTGGATGGCAGCAGGCTCAGAAAAGAGCTAGAAGGAAACTCTACAGATACACAAGGAAAGAGAGTAAATAAGAGAAGTGTGAATAAGAGAAGGTCAGCGTGGTGGAGACACTGTACGGGCTTCATCTGCTCTGAAGGGAGGACGTGCTGTGGCGTGTGGAGGTGTCAATCTGGTCACAGATGGTCACATCTGTGCTGGTGGCTCCCAGCCCTTCCTAGTCCATGGGTACATACAGAGAGAAGCCGCCAACATCACTTCCAGGTGTCAGGTAGATGTCAGATGAAGTGCGGTGGTGCACGCATTGGGAGCATGCATGCTCCTTCTTTAGGCGTTCAGCACAGCCGTGACCACCGGTGACCAGATTGACACCTCCACACGCAGCAGCATGTCCTCCCTTCAGAGCGGATGAACCCCGTACAGTGTCTCCACTACGCTGACCTTCTCCTATTTACAGTGAGTGTGTATATATTTTTTGTTGCCATTAAAATACTTGACATACTGCACTCAGATGGCGCTGCTCTCTTTCCTTGGCTTGTTTAGTAAGAGGTATTGTGAAGCTGTAATTTTTTGCCACAATTTTTGTTGTTTTAAATTAGGAAATTATTTTTAAAAAGAGAGAGAAGCAGGACCCTCCCACCAACTTCCTGTATACCAACTTCCTGTCTCAGCTTCAAAACCTATCCAACTGGTTTATTTAAATATCAATGGAGGGGGGGGGGGGGGGGGGGGAAATGCTACTAAATGCCAATAAATGCTACTAAAATACTGCATGAGCTATTTTATAAAGTGATGTGGTATTTTAATAGTTAAAGCTTGTGGTAATTTTATGCTGGTTATAGCCAGCATCCTTAACAAGCAGTAATGAACTGGTTGTTAAGAAGTGGGCAGCCACCGTCATCCTTAACAACCAATAACTGTCATAGCTGTTAATGATTGGGCAGCTGCCATGTCCTTAACAACCATGAGTCAACTGCTGTCAGCGGGATTTCCCGCTTACAGTAGAATGTAAAACAAAAGAATTGCCAGCATTTAAAAGTTAAGAAAAAAAACAGCACAGGGTCCCCAATCCATACTAGGCCCCCACTGACCGTGGCATGCTGAGTGGATGATGTCATAAGGGGCGGCATCACTCAGTGATGTCATTGGATGGCCCCACCCCTTACTTTATTTAGCAGTGGGAGGCTGCGGAGCTGTCATTCGGTGGGAGCCAAGCGTCAGTATGAGTCAGCGATTGATTGATGTTGGATCTGCTTGGGGGAACATTTATTTATTTTTGGGGGGTTGAATAAAGGAATTATCAAAAACTGGCTGTGTGTTTTTACTGACTTTTACCACTTTTTTTGGTGAATAAGAGTACTATGTACCCCATACTCATTCACATGGGGGGCGAGATCTAGGGGCCCCCTTGTTAAAGGAGGCTTCCATATTCTGATAAGCTCCTTCCCCCACATATCTCCACATCCATCAGGCCAGGGTTGTGGGGAAGAGGCCCTTGTCCTCATCAACATGGGGACAAGGCGTTGAGGGGGGGAGCCCCCCTGCCCCAAAGCACCTCCCCATGTTGATGGCATACGGTGTGGCATCGTCCAGGAGGGGGTGCGCTCCCAGGCTGCATGCTCGGATAAGGGTCTGCTATGGATTTTGGTGGGGACCCCATGCCATTTAAAAAAAAATGATAATTAGTGAGGGTTCCCCTTAAAATACATACCAGACTGAAGGGCATGGTATGGATTGGGGGGACCTTGTGTTCTTAAATGCTGGCAAGTTTACATCCTGCAGATGACTTGTGGTTGTTAAGGACACAGTGGCCGCCTGCTCCTCAACAACCATATTGTTTACTGATTGTTAAGGATGCCAGTACCTGCCGGCTCCTTAACATTCAGTTAAAATCATGTGCAGATGGATCAGTTCAGGATGCAGGCAGAGACACGGTTAGCAAACAGGCAAAGGATAGGTCCAGGCAGCAGGCAGAAACCTTGTCAATAAACAGGCCAGGTGGCAGGAAGTGGCAACAGTACACTGGTGTGGAGGTGATCGGGGACACAATAACTGGTGTGGTGATCAGGGACACAATAACTGGTGTGGTGATCAGGGACACAATAACTGGTGTGGTGATTAGGGACACAATAACTGGTGTGGTGATCAGGGACACAATAACTGGTGTGGAGGTGATTGGGGACACAATAACTGGTGTGGAGGTGATTGGGGACACAATAACTGGTGTGGAGGTGATTGGGGACACAATAACTGGTGTGGAGGTGATTGGGGACACAATAACTGGTGTGGAGGTGATTGGGGACACAATAACTGGTGTGGTGGTGATCGGGGACACAATAACTGGTGTGGCGGTGTTCGGGACACAGTAACACACATTACTAGAATTTAACTTCAAAATTAAGAGAATGTTCCGGCCCCATAAATGGGAAAAGGTTCGGACCCTGAAGGGGTTAATCTACAAATAATAAATATTCGGTCAGTGCTTGCACTATGGATAAAATATCTAAATCCACAACACGAAAGTTCCAATAAAACTCTCCGATAACAAAGTGTCAGACAACTCCTGGGGTAACCTGGCAGCACTTACTCAGAAAAACCCGTCTGTAGATGACTAGGTGTGCTGGGCCCTGTAGTCCCATAGAGTTTGTGGTGCCTGTGAAGCAATAGACACTTCTGTAACAGTAAATGGGGAATACGGGGAGTCCTGGCCACAGATACTCCGGTGGATAGCGGGCCGGATACCTCTTAGATGTAAGCAGAGAGGGCGCCTCTCCTAACCTGGTGACATTCATCATGTTTGGTTTGGAAAATGACAATCTTTGTCCAGGAGGGAGATTGGCAGGTGAAGAGGTCCAAAAAAGCTTTCCTACCCCCCCCCCCCCCCAGATTCCTCAACTATTTATAGCCCAGAATAACTTAAACATCTTCTATATCATCATATATCACTAGATTTATATAAAACTTTATTTATAACCATCAATAACTGGCAAAACGATATAAAAATACTATAGAGGTGCAAAGAACAGATGAATCAAAAGCAAACAGCTCAATAGCAATATTCAGTCCAGCCGGAACAATTGTATTCAGCTGAAAAATCCATTTTGATTCCCATCTGGACGTCTTTTTTGATAAAATTGCCCCTCCCCCACTCTGGGTTCACTATCTCATCTCCCCAAGATCCAGTCCCTTTCAGACTCCTATTGTGAGACTCCTCATAGTGTCTCTGGAGGGGGCGCTGATCATTCCTGTGTAAAATCTTACAGAAATCTTCTCTAATCCCGACCTTTAATTATCATTTCATTCCCCCCACATACAATGTCTGCAACCGACATTTACTGACATCAATAACTCCCCTCGTGGTACAGACCATAAATTCCCTCATTGTAATATACGGGGTTATTCTACATCTCCACACTATATATATATGTGTATCATCATCTGCTGGAGATAAAAGACGTCACAGTGACTATGGAGGAAGAGGACGGACATGACGGGGGTTACTGGGTGTAAATAGAAAATAAGATCTTATTACCTCCTCTGCTACCACTTCCAGCAACGTCTTCTCTCTACTTCCTCCCGACTCACCTGGAATGACCTGTTTGTACCTGACATCACTTCCTGTCTTCTATAGAGACTTCCTGTCTGGGTAGAGGTGAGATCACCACCTTGTGGAGATCAGAGGAACTGCAGCCCTGAGAAACATCTCGTAGTGTGAACACGGCCTTGTGCTGTGTGTGTATACTGTATATCCTTATAGATGGGTCATCTCCACTCCCACCAAGGGGGATAGAAATATATTACTGCTGGGGGGGAGACATTTTGGCCCCTTTGATTTTGCAGTAAAATTGATGTCAGATTTAGTCATGTAGAACATCTGTTATATGGATACAAAGATCCCCAGCCGAGAGTAAAGGGTGGAAATGGCTCCTGATCCCCAGATTTGGGCAATTATGTCACCAATATAAATAGAATAAAACCTGCGCTATGTGTAACAACTCAAATACCTACAGAAATAACTTATACCGGACTGCTGCTGTAACAAAGGTAAGTATTCCCTTTATCACCTAGAAGAGCATTATGTGTCACAGCGCTGTCCTATTGTGTGTGCACATAAATCATCACAAATACACTAAAATATGTAGATACATTCATATATAAAGTGCTAGGGGCTTCAATAATATTCTCTACAGATCTACTGTTTCCACTTTACACCTACTTCACTGATCTTATGGTGTTTATCAATAAATGAAGTAAACTAATACATGTGCAAATTCTTGTACAAAGGTTTTTTTTTTAGTAATCAGTTCAACATAACAGCTCATCACATCTATGATCACATAGGAGATAAACATAAAATACCATGAAAAAAAGGAAGACAAATGAAAAAGGAGTGCATTGATATGTTCAGATCCATAAGGCAGAAGGATTGGGGATAAGTATCCTCTCCTAGAGCTGCAATATCCTGGAAAACGCTGTTTAGAGTGTAGATAGAAAACGCCCTCATGGGTTTTTGGATGCAGTGTATCATCAAACCACCTATTCTAAAGATATAATATCGAGGGTATACAATATAACAATGCTGAAAATGAACCATGTCAGCCAGGCTCAAGCCTGGTGGCCTGATGAGATAGAAGGGTATGTAAAAAGAGTAAGGGAGAAAAAGAAGGAAAAGGAAGGAGGAGAAGGGTGACAGAGCAGGGGAACGAATGAGGGTAGAAGCAAGAAGGAAAGAGGGATCCGCGGGGTGGGGGGCAAGCAGGTATTACAGAGATAGGAGCGTAGAATCAAATCTGGTAGGTTGTGTGTAGGTGACCCAGGGCTGTGAGATCCTAAGGAATTTATCACGAGTGTCTGAAAGTTTGGCTGTCAGCTTTTCATTTACCATAATTTCATATATACAATGTTTAACAGGTGTCCAAACCTAGGGTGGAGGACTTGCTAGGGAGGGAGTATAGAGTGGTCAGACAGTGTCAAAATTCATCCAAGACCCGCATGGGGTTGCCTGTGAGGATATTATGGCGAGTGCGTAAGTGTTTTGCTTGCGTCTATCTAGCAAGATTACTCTGTGGTATAACAAGGAAGCTGAGACTTCTGCAGTGTGTAGATGTGCTTTTACTATACAAAAGCTGCTGTACAAAACTATTACAATCTCAGGAATACAATACAAGACTGACAGATATCTATAACAAGCAAAATGCCTAGCAAATGAACAGCCTATGGTCTAACAGTACAAATACATTTAAAGGGTTACTTATCTTCTGTTACGGTATGTTCGTGATCTCCATTGGCAACAATGCTTCTTGGACACCAGGCAAGTTTCTTGTGTCATGAGTGGCTTCTTCTGATCTTACAGCATGATGATGTGTGTGTGTGTCCTCTGTCTACTCATCCTTTTTATTTGTACAAGTTTGTTGACCAAAATTGATGGTTACAAACTTGTTTCCATAACAACCGACTAGCAGTCATTCTTTCAGTTTGAGAGACCCTCTCATACTCGTTTACTGTAGCTGTAGAAACAATGGACTGTTGCTATCTACCCATTGTCTACTCAAACCATATTAACCGCTTCAGCACTGGGCCATTTTACACCCTTCCTTACCAGAGCACTTTTTGCGATTCGGCACTGCGTCGCTTTAACTAACAATTGCGCAGTCGTGCGACGTTACACCCAAACAAAATTGACGTCCTTTTTTTCCCACAAATAGAGCTTTCTTTTGGTGGTATTTGATCGCCCCTGCGGTTTTTATTTTTTGCGCTATAAACAAAAGAAGAGCGACAATTTTGAAAAAAAACACAATATTTTTTACTTTTTGCTATAATAAATATCCCATTTTTTTTAAAAAAAACTATTTTTTTACTCAGTTTAGGCCAATACGTATTCTTCTACATATTTTTGGTAAAAAAATCGCAATAAGCGTATATTGATCGGTTTGCGCAAAAGTTATAGCGTCTACAATATAGGGGATAGATTTATTGAATTTTTTTTTATTTTTTACTAGTAATGGCAGCGATCTGCGATTTTTTTTTCGTGACTGCGACATTGTGGCGGACACTTCGGACACTTTTGAAACATTTTTGGAACCATTCACATTTACACAGCGATCGTTGCTATAAAATTGCATTGATTACTGTGTAAATGTGACTGGCAGGGAAGGGGTTAACACTAGGGGGCGCTGCAGGGGTTAATGTGTTCCCTATAGGAGTGATTCTAACTGTGGGGGGAGGTGACTCAAGGGGAGGAGACCGATCATGTGTTCCTCCGTACTGGGATCACATGATCGGTCTCCTCTCCACTGACAGGACGTGGAGCTGTGTGTTTACACACACAGCTCCACGGTCCCGCACGCGGGACCGCACACGGTCCCCCAGGCGGCCGGGAATGGGAGGACGTCATATTAATGTTACTATATAAGGCACTAAGGGTATGGTCGGACGTCATATAGTTACATAGTTAGTTAGGTTGAAAAAAGACACAAGTCCATCCAGTTTAACCACAAAAAAAAAATAATACAAAAATAATATCATACAATCCCATATACCCAATTCTATACCCACAGTTGATCCAGAGGAAGGCGAAAAACCCCAGCAGAGCATGGTCCAATTTGCTAAAGCAGGGGGAAAAAATTCCTTCCTGATCCCCGAGAGGCAATCGGATTTTCCCCGGATCAACTTTACCTATAAATGTTGGTACCCAGTTATATTATGTACATTTAGGAAAGTATCCAGGACATTCTTAAAGCAATCTACTGAGTTAGCCAGAACCACCTCTGGAGGGAGTCTATTCCACATTTTCACAGCTCTTACTGTGAAGAAACCTTTCCGTATTTTTGAGCTGAAATCTCTTTTCCTCTAGACGTAAAGAGTGCCCCCTTGTCCTCTTTGTTGACTGTAAAGTGAATAACTCAACACCAAGTTCACTATATGGACCCCTTATATATTTGTACATGTTGATTATATCCCCCCTTAATCTCCTCTTCTCAAGAGTGAATAAATTCAGTTCCTCTAATCTTTCCTCATAGCTGAGCTCCTCCATGCCTCTTATCAGTTTGGTTGCCCTTCTCTGCACTTTCTCCAGTTCCCCGATATCCTTTTTGAGAACTGGTGCCCAAAACTGAACTGCATATTCCAGATGAGGTCTTACTAATGATTTGTACAGGGGCAAAATTATAGTGATCATTATAACTAGCCGGTGCAAGCCCATGGGGGGCGCGCAGCGTGGCAATCGGTGGTGTGGCTTGTCAATCTGACACACCGCAACTCTGATTAGCTGTGTCCAATTATGGCTGATCACAGTGTATACAGGAAAAGCTGTGTATCGGCTTTTTCTCACTCGTGTCTGTCAGACTAGAGTAGAGGAGAGCCGATTGGCTGCTCCTCTGACAAGGGGGGTCTGTGCTGATTGTTTATCAGCGCTGCCCCTGCGAGGATGCCCACAATGGATGCCACCAGGACCACCAGGGATGCCCACCACTTGTCACCACCAGGTATTACATCCATGGCCACCAGGGATGCCAATCAGTGCCCACAATGGATGTCAATCAGTGCCCACAATGGGCATCACTGATTGGCAGGCATTATTGTTTGTCACTGATTGGCATCCATCAGTATGATCCATTAGTGTACATCAGTGTCACCTATCAGTGCCCATCCATGCCCATCCGTGCCACCTATCAGTTCCCATCCATGCCGCCTATCAGTGCCCAGCTGTGCTGCCTATCAGTGCCCAGCTGTGCTGCCTATCAGTGCCCATCCGTGCCGCCTATTAGGTGATCAAATACCACCAAAAGAAAGCTCAATTTGTGGGAACAAAATAATAAAAATGTTGTTTGGGTGCAGTGTAGCATGACCGCGCAATTGTCATTCAAAGTGCGACAGCGCTGAAAGCTTAAAATTGGCCTGGGCAGGAAGGGGGGAAAGTGCCCAGTATTGAAGGGTTAAATAAACTAAAATCCTGTGCAAATTCATGTAAACATACAATATTTTGTGCTCAATATCGTGTTCTCTGCAAGTCCACTGCTTCCACTTTGCATCTACTTCAATCAACTTGTTTTGTTCTGAAAAATCCACAAATCAATGAAAAGTTGATAAGATGTAAAGTTCTCGGTGCTCCAAACTGTGCCAGCTGTAGTGTAGCCACGCCTTCTTCCACCTCTAATGCTGCGTACACATGACCGGACTTTCTGGCAAACTAGGACCAATGGTCTTCCCAACGGACTTTCCGAACAAACGGACTTGTCCACGCACGAATGGACTAAGTCCGTTCGAAAGTCAGTTCGTTTTGAACGTGATGACGACTAAAAAAGGAAGTTCAATAGCCAGTAGCCAAAAGCTTCCCTTGCGTCGTATTTGGTCCGTCGGACCAGCACACAGACGAACGGTTTTCCCGATTTTAGTCCGTCGGAATTGAGTCCGGATTTTTTTTTCAAAAAAACTCTTGGATTAGCCCACACACGATCGGATTGTCCAATGGACTAATCCCTTCGTACCTAGTATGCCGGAAAGTCCGTCGTGTGTATGCGGCATTACACACGTGATGGTGAGGGCGCTCCCTTAGTAGTGCTTCCGGAGCAATATAACTCCCAGCTTTTCATCTACCAACATCACCAACGTCCTTCACACTCTCCTCAACTCCGATGGCAAAGGAACCGGATCCTCCTCGCTCACTCCTGCAAGTCTGCTGCGCTTTCTGTCAGTCTCCCTCCTAGACTCCTCCTCCTCCGACCGCTGTTCCAGCAGGAGCTCCGCCTCTTCATACACACTTAGAGCTCCGGCTCTTCATACAGGCTCAGGAGCTCCGCCTCTTTATACACGAACAGAGCTCCACCTCTTTATACACGCTCAGAGCTCCGCCTCTTCATATACGCTCAGAGCTCCTCCTCTTCATACACGCTCAGAGCTCCGCCTCTTTATACACGAACAGAGCTCCACCTCTTTATACACGCTCAGAGCTCCGCCTCTTTATATACGCTCAGAGCTCCGCCTCTTCATATATACGCTCAGAGCTCCGCCTCTTCATATACGCTCAGAGCTCCGCCTCTTCATACACACTCAGAGCTCCGCCTCTTTATACACGAACAGAGCTCCACCTCTTTATACACGCTCAGAGCTCCGCCTCTTTATATACGCTCAGAGCTCCGCCTCTTCATATACACTCAGAGCTCCGCCTCGTCATACACACTCAGAGCTCTGCCTCTTCATACACACTCAGAGCTCCGCCTCTTTATACACGAACAGAGCTCCACCTCTTTATACACGCTCAGAGCTCCGCCTCTTCATATACGCTCAGAGCTCCGCCTCTTCATATACACTCAGAGCTCCGCCTCGTCATACACACTCAGAGCTCTGCCTCTTCATACACACTCAGAGCTCCGCCTCTTCATACATACTCAGAGCTCCACCTCTTCATACACACTCAGAGCTCCGCCTTTTCATACATATTCAGAGCCCCGCCTTTTTATACACACTCAGAGCTCCTCCTCTTCATAGATGCTCAGGGCTCTGCCCCTTCATACACACACTCAGGAACTCCATCTCTTCATACACAGAGCTCTGCCTCTTCATATACAGAGCTCCACCTTTTCATACACGCTCAGAGCTCCACCCCTTCATACACGCTAAGAGCTCCGCCTCTTCATACACACTCAGAGCTCCACCTCTTCATACACACTCAGAGCTCTGCCTCTTCATATTTAGAGATCCGCCTTTTCATACACGCTCAGAGCTTCACCCCTTCATACACACTCAGTGCTCCGCCTCTTCATACACACTCAGAGCTCCACCTCTTCATACACACTCAGAGCTCCGCCTTTTCATACACACTCAGAGCTCCTCCTCTTCATAGATGCTCAGGGCTCCGCCTCTTCATACACACACTCAGAAACTCCACCTCTTCATACTCAGAGCTGCGCCTCTTCATATACAGAGCTCCGCCTTTTCATACATGCTCAGAGCTCCACTCCTTCATACACACTCAGAGCTCCGCCTCTTCATACACACTCAGAGCTCCGCCTCTTCATACATGCTCAGAGCTCCGCCTCTTCATACACAGAGCTTCGCCTCTTTATACACACTCACAGCTCCGCCTCTTCACTCAGGGAGGAGAGAAAGGGGAAGGATTTACAGTACATCTGTACTGCGCTTTCATCTCCCTTCTAGACTTGGCTTCCTCCTCCGACCCAGTGTTGCCAACCGTTTGTTAATTTACGGACAGCCCGTAATTTTCACCCCATTTTCGGGGTGTCCGTAAATGCCCGTTACGGGGAGCGGTGCCCGTAAAAAACATGGCTGCGGGCCAACAATTATACTGCTGCGCATGTGCCGCCGCTTATAAGCCTGCCTTGTAAACACTCAGCCTTTTCGGCTGAGCAGGCGCATGCGCAGTGAGCAAGTGACGTAATGTCGCCGTCTGGCGCCATTTTTGAGTGGACGGTGGAGTATATCAGTGGAGCGGGCTGTGGGCAGGAGACCGAAACCCGATCCGCCACACTATGGCTGATGGAGCCTGTAAGGAGTCAGGTATTTCCACCACCACAGCACTGTGCCCCTACCTGCACCATCAGCCGAATGGGTAGAGCGGAGGGAACATTGTGGAGACAGTAAGTGGCTGGCAGACTATTATGCTGTCTGCGGGACGGAAACTGTCGGACCATCCATGGCAAAGAACAGACCAGGCACACAAGCAAGGCAAGCCTGCAGACCCAAATCTCTCAGGTGAAGACACAGCTCAAAACAAAGCCCTGAGCCGAGGTGGAAACTGGAGAGAGACTGTCACACTGTAGGAGGTGAGCTATTTATCATCTGTGCTGCCTGCTGCAAGTCAAATTCAGCTTCATTGTGTGCTCATTCTTTCCCTCTTGTCCAGAGGCGGCTCCAGGCTTTGTGAGGCCTTAGGCAAAATTTAGACACGAGGCCCCACTCCTGCCCATAATGGATAAAAAAAAAAAATTCAAGCAAGTAAAAATGGCTGCAGAAAGATGCGTGGATCTAGCACACAGGCGATCAGCACCACTTCCAGGGCACTCTCCTCACTCATCAGACATATGCAGCCAATACAACATTTGGGACCCAGCAAGGGGACAACCCCTCTAGGATTTTCCTCTGTGCCTTGGGAGAATGGAAAGGGGGTGTCACTGAATCATTCCACATCCACAGAGGAATGGGGGCATCCCAGCGGAAAGAGAGAGAAAGAGAGGGGGGAGAAAGAGAGAGAACGAGAGGGGGGGGAGAGAAAGAGAGAAAAAGAGAAAGAGAGAAAGAGAGAAAAAGAGAAAGAGAGAAAGAGAGAAAGAGAGAAAAAGAGAAAAAGAGAAAAAGAGAAAAAGAGAGAGAACCCTAGCCCTGTCCCAGTATGCAGCCCCTCCTGTGCCCTACTGTATGTCCCAGTCTGCAGTGCCTGTCTGTGGGAAGCTGTGTGTAATGCTTGGTACGGTACCTTCCATGCCAGCAGGATGTTCATGACGGCCAGCAGCAGGCAGGGTCCGTTCTCATTCTGGGTGGGGATAGTGTCCTGCTCCTTCCAGAAGAGCTGTCACCTGTGCCTTCCACCCATCCTCGTTTTCCGGCCCTAGTCAGCCTGTCCTTCAGTCCTGGCAGGTCTTTAGAACTCTTCTCCCTCCTGGACTGACTATCGAACTTGCCAGCCTCGCTGCTCACCTTGCCCGCCAGGCCCGGACTGGGACAAAAAATAGACTGAGCGGTCCCTTTCCCGCTCTTCAGCCTGAGAGACCCCCGGCAGCAGCCAGAGGGAGAACCTAGCAGAGCTGCTGGGGGATAAGTGGGCCAGAAAAGAGAACAGCGGTGGCGGAGAACACGGTAGTGAGGCTGAGAGCAGTAGAGGAGGGGGGGGAGAGAGTGTGGGGGCAAGAGCACTGGGGGACCTTTAGAGCAGTAGGGGAGCGCACTGGCGGGAGCGGAGAGCCTGGCAGGGGCAGAGAGCACGGGGGGGGGGGGGAGAGCACGGGGCCACAGAGTACTGTGGAAGGGGCAGTAGAGCACAGGGAGGGTGGGGTGGAGAGCACTGGGAGGGCTGGATAGCACAGTGTGGTGGAGAGCATGGGGGGAGCCAAGGAGCACAGGGGGGGTAGGGGGAGTTGGAAAGCACTGTGGGGGAGCTGGATAGCACAGTGTGGTGGAGAGCATGGGGGGAGCTGAAGAGCATGGGGTGGAGTAGAAAGCACAGGAGGAGCCAGGGAGCATGGGGGGTAGAGAGCACTGGGGTGGAACTGGACAGCATAGGGGGCAGAGAGCACTGGGGGGGGGCAGATAGAACTGGGAGGAGCTAGGGAGCACAGGGGTAGCAGAGAGCTCTGTGGGGCTGGAGAGCACTGTTGTGGGGAGCACAGGGGGGGAGAGTATGGGGGGAGCCAGGGAGGACCAGAGAGCACTGTGTGGGGAGAGCACTGTTGGAAAGCCAGGGAGCACAGAGCACTGGGGGGAGCTGGAGAGCAGTGGGGGGGGTGGGGGGGGGGAGAGCATGGAGGGAGCCAGGGAGCAGTGGAGGGGGACTGGACAACACAGTGGGGGGGGGGGGTGAGCATGGGGGGAGCCAGGGAGCACAGAGCAGTGGGGGGGGGAGCATGGGGGAGCCAGGGAGCACAGAGCATTGGGGGGAGCTGGGGAGCAGTCGGGGGGACTGGACAGCACAGTGGGGGGGGAGAGCATGGGAGGAGCCAGGGAGCACAGAGCACTGAGGAGCTGGGGAGCGGTGGGGGGCTGAACAGCACAGTGGAGGGAGCATGGGGGAGCCAGGGAGCACAGAGCACTGGGGGGGGGGGGGCTGTGGAGCAGTGGGGGGGACTGGACAGCACAGTGGGGGGGGGGTATGGGAGGAGCCAGGGAGCACAGAGCACAGGGCGGAGCTGTGGGGGAGGGGACTGGACAGCACAGTGGGGGGGGGGGGGGCATGGAGGGAGCCAAGGAGCACAGGGGGGAGCTGGGGATCAGTGGGCGGGGGAATGGACAGCACAGTGGGGGGGAGAGCATGGGGGGAGCCAGGGAGCACGGAGCTGTGCGGGGGGACTGGACAGCACAGTGGGGGAGCATGGGGGGAGCCAGGGAGCACAGAGCACTGGGGGGAGCTGTGGGGGAGGGGATTGGACAGCACAGTGGGGGGAGAGCATGGGGGAGCCAGGGAGCACGGAGCTGTGGGGGGGGGGGGACTGGACAGCACAGTGGGGGGAGCATGGGGGAGCCAGGGAGCACAGAGCACTGGGGGGAGCTGTGGGGGAGGGGATTGGACAGCACAGTGGGGGGAGAGCATGGGGGAGCCAGGGAGCACGGAGCTGTGGGGGGGGGGGGGGGGGGGGGACTGGACAGCACAGTGGGGGGGAGCATGGGGGAGCCAGGGAGCACAAAGCACTGGGGGGGGCTGTGGGGGAGGGGATTGGACAGCACAGTGGGGGGGGGCATGGAGGTAGCCAGGGAGCACAGGGGGGAGCTGGGGGATCAGTGGGCGGGGGGACTGGACAGCACAGTGGGGGGAGAGCATGGGGGGAGCCAGGGAGCACGGAGCACTGGGGGAGCTGTGGGGAAGGGGACTGGACAGCACAGTGGGGGGGCATGGAGGGAGCACAGGGGGGAGCTGGGGAGCAGTGGGCAGGGGGACTGGACAGCACAGTGGGGGGAGAGCATGGGGGGAGCAAGGGAGCACAGAGCTGAGGGGGGGGAGCCAGGGAGCACAGAGCACTGGGGGGAGCTGGGGAGCAGTGGGGGGCTGGACAGCACAGTGGGGGGAGCATGGGGGTAGGGTGGGCAGGGAGAATTGGGGCAGTAAAAGACGTTGGATAAGAGGAGAGGCAGGGACAGCTTCATGTGGAGGAATTGATCTTCCATATTCTTTCTGCAGCCAATGAACGCCCGCAGAAGAAGCTGGCATTTAGTGTGAATATGGAAGATCAATTCCTCCACTTGAAGCTGTCCCCGCCGCTCCTCCTATCCAGGCACACAGGAGGGCTGCACGGCCGGCCTCAGCACAACACCTGGCACTCACTTTATCTCGGCCAGGCTGCAGCAAGCGTTGGGATGCGATCCATCGACCGGAGCTCCTCCTCCCCCTTCACAGGCAGAGACAGTCATAGGGCAGCTCAGCGGGATAGTTTCCGTCGCCTGGCCCGACTCCTGACCTAAATAGGCAGCCGGCTGGATGCGGAGAGGCCAGGTGAGCAGCGCGGGATGAAGGATCAGCTCAGCTGCTTTAGGGCCCCGCATGGACTTGCGGCCCGCCCGGTGTGCCCTATGACTGCCTGCACGCCTTTTACAGGCATCTGGAGCCAGTTGGTCAGTCCGCATTACTGCGCACAGGCAAATTAGGCGGCCGGCGAGGCCCCTGTGAGTGCGGGGCCTTAGGCGGCCGCCTAATTTGCCTAATTAGAGAGCCGCCTCTGCTCTTGTCCCTGAGCCAGGAAGAGTGGGCTGCTGGGGACCAGGCCTGTCTGGTGACTGTCTCTTTCATGGAAGTCATCTGTGTTGCACTGCTGAAGTGCTGTCATGGTCAGTCGTTTTTCATGTGCCCATATCTTGTCTTCCCTGAGCCGGGAGGGGGTAGCAGTCTGTTTTCTGGGCACTGCAGCCTGAGGCTCTTTTGCTGTTGGGGGCAAAGGCTGTGTCTATCTGTGAGGGGCAAAAGCTGTCTCTCTCGCTCTCTCGACATAGGTGACAAAAAACTGATGGGTTATAATAACCCGCCTTGCTTTATAAAAAAATGTTTTTTTGCTTTCAGATCTACTTGAAATCACATTACTAACTGTATATTGTAGTTGTTTGTAAATTAAATACTGAAATTTGCACTTAAAACTGCAATTTTGGAACTTTTTGAAATGCCAGTAAAAACGTGGCTGTGCCAGTAAATTTTGGGTGTTGCGCCAGTAAATTTCAGCTTGGTAGGTTGGCAACGCTGCTCCAACCACTGTTCCAGCAGGAGCTCCGCCTCTTCATACACACTCAGAGCTCCGCCTCTTCACTCAGGGAGGAGAGAAAGGGGAAGGATATACAGTACAAACACACACAGCACAAGGACATGTTTACACTACAAGATGTTTCTCAGGACTGCAGTTCCTCTGAGCGCCACAAGGTGGTGAACTCACTTAGACTACCCAAACAGGAAGTCTCTATGGAATACAGACAGGAAGTGATGTCAGATACAGGCAGGAAGTGATGTCAGGTACTGACAGACATCCCATTTGAGAGAAGACACTGCAGGAACTGGCGGCAGAGGAGGTAATACATATATTAACCCCTTCAGGGGGATCAGTTGATGATTAATATATCTTCCTTCCAAAGCTGGCCATACATGGTTCAGTTTTATCGTTCAGCTATTGAGTTGAGTGAAAAAAACTGAAGTGATTCCCCCATCCACACATTGGAGGGGGATGGGGGAATCCTCCCCGCTGCACTATTGTATTCTGACAATGGGGGGCGCTCCTCCGCTCGCAGAATACACAGATCAGTGATGAAGCTATTGGCTGCAGCTGCTGATCGAGTGACTTTTATCCGGCAGTGACCACACATGGATGGAGATGTGACCAATCCCTGCTGAACCAGCTGAATTTCCATGTCTCTATGGTCACCATAAGTGACTTCCTCCCCCTCCCCCTCATCTCCTTCATTATGTAAGTCATGCTGAGATAATCTCCCATTGGCTGAGCAATATTCTCATTTGTCTCTGAGCTCCTTCTTGCTATTCCTCGTCCTGCCTGTTGTTTCCTTGGATTGATTCTCTGTGTAGTGACCCCGGCTTCATCTCTTGGATGCGCTCGTCTGTGGCTTGTCCTGACCTTTATCCTGATTCCTGGATCTCCTCCTCATCTCTCCTCCATATCCTCTTACACAGCTTTTCTCCACACCTGCAGTGATCCTGGGGGGTGGAAACTTGGCACCAGCACTCAGCAAAATCCATCCCCACCATTAGGACAGACTGACTGGAGATAACTATTGTTCTGCTCTTTTTAGATCGCCCCTAAGACGATCGTTGCTGGGGGGGGGGGGGGCACGTTGCTGAGGTGCTCACCTTCAGTGTTTCTTTCTTCAGGCTCTGTCTCATCTGAATGTCTCATCTGAATGTCTCATCTGAAGATTTCTTCTCTGTCCCTCCACATGTTTGTCCCAGTTGAGTCACATCCACCCATAACTGGAAAACTGGGAACTTTGCTGTCACTGTGTCTGTGTGTATTTTGGTACATCGCCTTCACCATCTGTTCCCTGTCTGCATCATTATAATGTTTGTGTTGCTCTGTAGTGTCTTACCTAAAATTTTATGTGCTGACTTTATCTTTGCAGCTCTGATTATCAGCATTCCTTATATTATCTCGTAATTCATTAACAAAAAAAGACCTTTGACAGTATTAAACTAGAGCAGGCCTCGACAATCCCCGGGCGCCCGGGGCAGCACATCTGGGGTATCCTGTCTCCGTGCGGACCCCCCCCCCCCCCACGCGATTGCGTCGGGCCACGCTGGCCGGTAATCGAGGCCGCGACTTTGCGGCCTTCTGCAAGCCTATACTTCTTTCTAAGATCTTGGCGCCATCTAGTGGTGGCCATTGGTATGACATCCAGCAATGCTAATGGAGCCCTGCCTGCTGTAAAAAATTAACCAATCTTAAAATTTACACAGGCGACTAGAACCAAACACACACATATATTATATATATATATATATATATATATATATATATATATATATTGTAATATGTGTATGTATGCTTTGGTTCTAGTCGTCTTTCTGTGTAAATTTTAAGATAGCTTTTTTTCAATATAAAAGTTAACCATTGTCGGTCGTTATTGATCGGCTTTTTTTTTCTCCTCGTGCTGTCAGGGCGAGGAAAAAAAATAGCCGATTACCGGCTGTGTTAACATCACGTGATCAGCTGTCATTGGCTGACAGCTGATTACATGGTAAGGGGTTGGGATCGACCCCTTACTCGGATCGGTGATCCAGCGAGTCTCACAGACTCGCTGATCACAGAGCAGGGGGCGTGCAGGCCGCTCGTACAGGGGACAACGTCATAGGACGTGGTCCCGGCAAAGCAGAACGACGGCTACAGCGCGGATCTCAAGAAGTTAAAAAAAAAAAAAAAAAACCTGGCTCCTAACTTTTTTAGCTGGCTCCTAGATTCCAAGCAAATTTGTCAAGCCCTGAACTAGAGCACCCTTATGGGGTCAGCACATTGCTGGGGTTCTTTCTTTTAGTGATTCCTTCTCTAACCACTTAAGGACCACCTCATGCCGATATACGTCGGCAGAATGGCACGGCTGGGCACAATCAAGTACCTGTACGTGGCCCTTTAAGAGCACAGCCGGTCCTGAGCTCTGCGGCCGCGGGACCAGCGGACCTGATCGCCGCTGGTGTCCCTCGATCGGATCACAGAGCTGAAAAACGGGGAGAGGTAAGTGTAAACAAACCTCTCCCCGTGCTTCCTAGTGACGCTGTCACTGATCGGCTGTTCCCTGTCATCGGGACAGACGATCAGTGACGTCAGACGCAAAGCCACACCCCCACAGTAAAAAAATAACACACACACACACTTAACCCCTCCCCCTAGTGGTTAACTCCTTCACTGCCAGTGTCATTTACACAGGAATCAGTGCATTTAAATAGCACTGATTGCTGTATAAATGACAATGGTCCCAAAAATGTGTCAAAAATGTCCGATGTGTCCGCCATAATGTTTTAATGAGGGGACATGAAATACATTTGAGATATGCATATTAGAAGGAAGGTCTAATGGGCAAGCCACTGGGTTAATCCTGCAAATTATACGGAAAGGCCCAATAAACTGAAGTGCAAAGTCGAAGGTTGCGAAATGACAGCCTGGCTCTGTCCCCAACCTGGTAGGAAGGCATAGGCAGGCGTCTGCGGTCAGCATGAAGTCATGTATAACAATAATAATAAATGTATTTCCATGGGGGTAGTTGAATGTACAGCAACTCTCCTATTACCCCCTCACATCCATATCCTATTATTGTGTAACCAATACCATCCAAATAATAATTTTATTTACTAAAGTTATCCGTCTACAAGGAGACCTGTATAGATAAAATGATGGGACCAATGAGGATGGAGAAGGACCGGAGTCACATGACTGAGAAGATACTAAACTTCACCCTGGAGATCATCTACCTGCTGACCGGAGAGGTGAGGAGGATTCTGGGAGGTCACATGACATCACTCTTATCTCTATTAATAAAACACAGACCTGACCGGAGAGGTGAGGAGGATTCTGGGAGGTCACATGACATCACTCTTATCTCTATTAATAAAACACAGACCTGACCGGAGAGGTAAGGAGGATTCTGGGAGGTCACATGACATCACTCTTATCTCTATTAATAAAACACAGACCGGACCGGAGAGGGGAGGAGGATTCTGGGATTCTAACATGATATTCCTATTGGTTCCTCAATACAGAGATTTCCTCTTGTGAAGTCAGGAGATCAAATGACCATCACAGTGCCTCCATGTGACTCCCTAAAACCTGAGAGACACAACATGCAGAATATTCTAGAAGTCACCAAGAAGATGATGGAGCTGCTGACAGGAGAGGTGAGCGGTGCTGGGAATTCTTTTTTGTAATTGTATTTTTATTGAATTTCACAAAAGGGAAAAAAAAGAAGTTACATCCATTGTATTTCACAAATCAGTAGTGGAGAATAGTCATTGGTTTGAATTACACAACCATCACAAACAGTATGAAGAGGGTATATAGGTATTACAGCATGAGGAGGGTATATAGGTATTACAGCATGAAGAGGGTATATAGGTATTACAGCATGAAGAGGGTATATAGGTATTACAGCATGAAGAGGGTATAAAGGTATTACAGCATGAAGAGGGTATAAAGGTATTACAGCATGAAGAGGGTATATAGGTATTACAGCATGAAGAGGGTATATAGGTATTACAGCATGAAGAGGGTATAAAGGTATTACAGCATGAAGAGGGTATATAGGTATTACAGCATGAAGAGGGTATAAAGGTATTACAGCATGAAGAGGGAGGGTATATAGGTATTACAGCATGAAGAGGGTATATAGGTATTACAGCATGAAGAGGGTATATAGGTATTACAGCATGAAGAGGGTATATAGGTATTACAGCATGAAGAGGGTATATAGGTATTACAGCATGAAGAGGGTATATAGGTATTACAGCATGAAGAGGGTATATAGGTATTACAGCATGCAATAGCCAATAGATATACAGCATACTCGCACAGTATATGCAGTAAACTGAAATAAGTCAGAGCAACCCTCAAAGTGCTGGACTTTATTGAATAGATCCAGTTTGTCAGTGGAAGTCCAGCCCTAACACTAAAACTCTACATCTACAGATCTAACACTAACCTATCTAGCCCTGTAAAGAAGAAATCAGTATGCATACCTTTTTTGAAGCCACTACAGTCCGGTCTCCAGCGGTGGAAGTTCTGAAGAGGACACAGCTGACTGTGAAATGAATGGGAAGTGACGTCACCCATAGAGTTACTATGGGGCTTCCATTGTCGGCTGCCTCCTCTACACCCGCCTCCACAGCATAGTGTGGGACCGGAGCGGCTTTAGAAAAGGTATGTATACTGATTTATTCTTTGCAGGGTTAGATAGGTTAGTGTTAGATTATGGTGTCTATAGATGTAGCAATTTCAGTGTTAGGCTGGACTTCTACTTTAAGGTTGTGGTAACATCTGCAGGCCTCAAACCATAGTTATAGTATGTATGAATTGGCTATGGGATGGGTGAGGGGAGAAGTAGAAAGCCAAAACCTAGAGATTAGTCTTCTAGCTGATGTTAAGATATAACTGGCCAACTTCTATGATTGTTTAGAAATGTCTAAAAAAGACAACCCCAGAAGGTAGTGGATGGGGTCGTGTCAGAAACCATGAATCAGACTGAGACAGCAGTACAGTTAAATCACACTTATTTAATAATAAAAGTAAATCGAACAAACATAGTCAAAACCTAGCTAAAGTTCAGACAAGCCAAACGTCAGGGAGCCAGAGATAAGCGTAGTAAAACAGCAAGCAGGATCTGCAGCCAGAAGGGATGTCAGCCAAGCAAGTCTTTTAACAGGAATGCAGGAGAGCGTCTCTGTGATATTGACTAAGGCGAAGGCAGAGATCCTCTGGGCTGGACGGCTTAAGTAGGCAGGACTGATGAGCAGGATATCATCAACAGCTGAGTAACTGTCGAGAGATAGGAGCTGGCATTTAGCCAACAGCTGAGTGGCCAGCTCAGAGAAGGAAGGGCTCAGCCCAGCCCTGACAGGTCGATAGTCAAGGAGGCATCAAGGAACATTTAAAGCATGAACTTAACATAAAGCCAATAAAGCTGAAGACCAGGACATGTCCATACTAAGTAAAATAAAGAGCCTTTGTCTTGGCCACATCTCCAGCAAGAGTCGGGTAAAGAAGGGTTAGTGGCTTGGAGCACCTCAGAAATTTTGTACCAGTCCATCATAACTTTTGTATGTGTTCTCCCTATATACCACACGTCTAGAGGATTTAGAAGCCACATTCTCTCCCAAGGTTTCACAGGGATACGGCGTCTGAGATTTTGGGCCCACTTCCATGTATATGACTTGTGTAATAGTTTCAGGATATGAGGTGTAGTTGGTGTGGGCCTTGGATTCATATGTGCTCAAATTTAGTTGAGCAGTCTAAAGATAAATAATGGAGAGAGGGAGGAATTGAATATAAGAAATAAAGTAATATGGTGCTTAGTGGGGAATTCCCCAAAGGGTCTGCGTTTGCGTGTAACCAGATCTACAAAATTACGTCACTAAAATCTATTGGTTTCAGGCAGGGCAGGATTCTTCAATAGGACAGGGAGTCTGGGATTGAAGGATTATACAAAAGGTTAAAGGGGTCGTAAAGGAAAAAAACATGTAAAATAACAAACATGTTATACTTACCTCCACTGTGCAGCTCGTTTTGCACAGAGTGGCCCCGTTTTGCACAGAGTGAACCTGGTCTTCTGGGGTCCCTCGGCGGCTGTCTCGGCTCCCCCCGCAAGTGCTTCTCACCTAAATGCGAGCTCCCTCGCATGGTGAGAAGCACTTGCGGGCACGCTCCCGTGATACAGCCGGCGGCTATAGCTACTCGCTTTATCACTCGGCTCCGCCCCCCCCCCGGCACACCGCGTCATTGGATGTGATTGACAGCAGTGCGAGCCAATGGCTGCGCTGCTTTTAATCCATCCACTCTAGCCAATCAACGGCCAGGGAGAGCGGCAAATAGGACGTCGGGGGCGAGTGCGGGACTTTCAAGGGGTCAGGTAAGTAAAAACGAATGCATTAAGGTGAAAAAAATGTTACCTTTACAACCCCTTTAAGCAGGAGAGAACATGGTGAAGAAAGAAAATACCATGTACGACATTTTTTCCATATGGGCAGCATAAATCGCATAGGGGAGGAGGAGGATTGTGTCCATGGAGAGGACTTCAGCTGACCATAATAAAGAACATGGGTGTGTGGGGTAGATAAATTCAAATTCTATTTCAGACCAACAACTGGGTGGGTGATGAACAGACCAGGACATAAAAGTGTGGAGGTCGGAGGCATAATTATATTTTAACAGGTCAGGTGCTTCCAGACCGCCCCTAAATCCAAGCGAAAGCAAAGTGGATTGTGCTATGTGATGGGTTTTATGGTGCCATATACATTTAACAAAGGTACTTGGGAGCAATTTCAGCCGAGAAAGAGGGATCTGGCCTGGGAGAGTCTCAAATAGGTACAGCGGTTTGGGGGGAATTAACATTTTGAGGTCATTAACCTTGCCTAGCCAGGAGATGTTATACAATAAGTATCCCATGAATTCAATGATAAGTGTATGTCTCGAAACCAAAAGCGGTAGTTAGCTTAGTATATTGAGGAGAGAGTGTCACGTGAATACCCAGGTATTTGAGGAAACGGGTACACCAGTAGGGATGATCTTGATGTTCGGGTCGAACATGAGTTTTACTCGAACATCGGGTGTTCGCCCGTTTGCCGAATATCGAACAATATGGGACGTTCGCGGGAAATTCGCGCCCACGGAATGCTCCATAATGCACTGCGAGATCGCATTGCATTGCTATATGATGATTGACCAAAGCATGCACCTGACCTGCATGCTTTGGCCAATACTAGCGCCTTCTGCTAAGAAAGCCATAATTGGCCAAAGGTAGGGTGCCTTTGGCCAATCATTGCTCAGGGGACTAAGTCCACGCCCCACACTATAAGGCTGCCTGCACGGCGGCCCTGTGTAGTGTTGTTGGCGTGGACAGAGACATAGCTTGATTTAGATTGAGCAGGATATATATATATATATATATATAGTCTAGTGTGTGTGTGTGTGTGTGTGTGTGTATATGTGTGTATAATCTCTGCAGCATCCAGTCAGTGTAGCCTAGAGATCTACATTCTACAGTGCATACACAAAACAGTGCAACCATAGTGCAGTTGCTCCTACTTTTTTGGTGGTGTACACATCACACAATACAGTGTGCAGCCATAGTGCAGTTGCTCCTACTTTTCTGGTAGTGTCCACAGCACACAAAACAGTGCAACCGTAGTGCAGTTGCTCCTACTTTTCTGGTGGTGTACACAATACAGTGCGACCGTAGTGCAGTTGCTCCTATTTTTCTGGTGGTGTACACAGCACACAAAACAGTGCAACCGTAGTGCAGTTGCTACTACTTTTCTGGTGGTGTACACAGCACACAATACAGTGCAACCGTAGTGCAGTTGCTACTACTTTTCTGGTGGTGTACACAGCACACAATACAGTGCAGTGTTGTGTTGCCAAACAAAATATACATCATGTCCGCAAGGCCACCAAGGAGAAGCAGACGCTCACAGGCCACTAAAAGAGGGCAAGCAGGCTCTGTGTCTACAGTCAACAGTGCTGGTCGCGGACATGGTGCATCCTCTGCAGGTGGCCGTGGGGCACGCTTGTCCTTTTTTCCTGCTGCTGGCCGTGTTATTGAGCCAGAACAGGCAGAAGAGTTGGTGGAGTGGGTAACAAAGCCGTCCTCATCCTCTGTCACCCAGGCTCAGAGTAGTTTGCCTTCCAATGCAGCTGCCAAAGTGGCCTATTCCATCGGCTCCTTGTCCACAGTCACTCCTTCCGTAGCCCCACCATCATGCACGGAGGAGTCCCCCGAACTATTTGACCACAGTGTCGGGTACATGCTGATGGAGGATGCGCATCGATTAGAAGGCTCCGATGTTGGTTCCCAGGTTGAGGAAGGGAGTAACGTGAGCCTAGAGAGAGGGGGTGCCCAACAAGGACTAGAAACTGGCAGTCATGTTCCCTCAGCCGCAGGATACTGCCAAGTTTGCTCCAGTGACGAGGAGGGAGGGGACAATGAGGTCACTGACTCTACTTGGGTGCCTGATAGAGGAGGAGGCACAACTCCAACGAGGCAGGATGTCCTCTAGGGGGGAGCTTAAGGGCAGCCACCCTACTGCATCACACCGCAGAGCTCCGCAGGTGCAGGGCACTGCTGACTCCCCGCTGAGTTGGAAACGTTCCTTGGTGTGAGCCTTTTTTGACACGTGTGCAGCAGATCGCACCGTTGCTGTTTGCAACCTATGTCTGAAGCAGATAAAGCGTGGCCAGAACAGCAGCCACTTGGGCACCACATGCTTGACCAGACATATGATGACCTCCCATGCAGTCCGTTGGCAACAGCACTTGAAAGACCCACATCAAAGAAAAAGACAGACTTCTCCTTGCTCCTCATCTGGGATCTCCAACCCCACTATACCTCCAGTCCGCTCAAAAACCTGCACCGAGAGAAATGAGGGTATAGCAATAGGTGTCCCAAGTACTTGCAGCCAATCTGCTATCAGTACACTGCCATCTGATTTTTAGCAGGCAAATTTTCCTACCCCAGTTGCTAAACCAGAAAAAGAAATTCGGTCCCAGCCATCCACATGCTCAGCATCTGAATGCTAGCTTGGCCAAATTGCTAGCACTGCAATTGCTGCCTTTTCAGCTGGTAGACTCTGCCCCCTTCCATGAATTTGTGGAATATGCTGTACCTCAGTGGCAGGTTCCAAAACGCCATTTCTTTTCACGGAAGGCCATTCCGGCTCTCTACCAGCATGTGGAAGGCAACGTTTTGGCCTTGTTGCACAGGGCGGTAAGCAGTAAGGTGCATACTACCGCTGACTCATGGTCCAGCAGGCATGGGCAGGGACGTTACCTTTCATTCACAGTGCACTGGGTAACTGCTGGCAGCTGGGAAGGATGCAGGACAGGGTTCAGTATTGTTGGAGCTTGTTCCGCCACCACGCCTCTAAAATGTTAGTGGTCATTCTGCCACAGCTCTCTCCCCCACTGCCTCCTCTTCTTCTTCCTCTATGGCCTCTTCTGATTTCTCCTCTGAACCAACGGTGCTCCATATGCGGTCAAGGGCCTACGCAAGCACTCAGGCAAAAAGATGCCATGCAGTGCTTGAGTTGGTCTGCTTAGGGGACAGGAGCCACACTGGGGAAGAGATTCTGTCTGCTCTGCAGGGGCAGGCTCAGAGGTGGTTGACACCAGCTTCAGCCAGGAATGGTTGTATGCGACAATGGCACCAACCTTGTCTCCGCTCTTCGACAGGGACACTTGACCCATGTTCCATGTTTGGCACACGTCTTGAATTTGGTGGTGCAGCGGTTCTTGAGCAGGTACCCAGGCTTACAGGATCTCCTGAGGCAGACCAGAAAAGTCTGTGGTCATTTCCGCCGGTCATACAATGCCAGTGCTCGGCTGGCTGACATTCAAAGGGAATGCAACCTGCCCACCATCCGCCTCATTTGTGACATGCCCACCAGGTGGAACTTAAGGTTGGCAAAGCACTCGCAGCAGAGGGCCATCAATGAGTACCTGTGTGAGTATAGCACCAGGACAGGCTCAGGGGAGCTTGGCTTTTTTTTGCCACACCAGCGGCTACTGATCAAGGATGCATGCACTATCCTGTCACCATTTGAGGGGGCCACGAGGATGGTGAGCAGTGACAATGCATGCATCAGTGATACTGTCCCTCTTGTCTTCCTGTTGGAGCACACGCTTCGTGGAATAATGGACAGGGCACTTGAGGCAGAACAGCGGGAGGAAGAGGAGGACTTCCTTACCTCTCAAGGCCCCCTTTATCCAGATAGCATTCCTGTGGGCCCACCAAACGCACAGAAAGAAGAGGAGGAGGATTGTGTCAGCATGGATGTAGAAGATAATGCCCCGTACACACGATCGTACATTCTGACAACAAAATCCATGTTTTTTTTTTCCGACGGATGTTGGCTCAAACTTGTCTTGCATACACATGGTCACACAAAGTTGGTCGGAAATTTGCGAACATCAAGAACGCGGTGACATACAACACATACGACGAGCCGAGAAAAAAGTTCAATAGCCAGTGAGGCTCTTCTGCTTGACTCCGAGCATGCGTAGAACTTTGTGCGTCGGAATTGTGTACACACGATCGGAATTTCCGACAATGGATTTTGGTGTCGGGAAATTTGAGATCCCAGATTTTGTGCGACGGAAATTCCGATGGAAAATATCCGATGGAGCCTACACATGGTCGGAATTTACGACAAAAAGCTTCCATCGAACATTTTCCGTCTGAAAATCTCACTGTGTGTATGGGGCATAACACTCAGCAGCAGTCTTCAAGGGATGGTTTTCAGTCCCCAGAAACCCAAGGACTTGTACGTGGTTGGGAGGAGGTAGTTTCTGAGAACATCATCCTCAGTGACCCAGAGGACTTGCAATCGAATGCGTCTGCAAACTTACGCTGCATGGCCTCCCTGATTCTGCAAAGCCTGCGAAAGAACCCTAGGATTCGTGGTATCAAGGAGAAGGATCATTACTGGCTGACAACTCTTCTTCATCCACGTTACAAGGGTAAGGTTGCAGAATTCATCCTGCCTTCGCAGAGGATGAAACATTTTCAGGAGGCCATGAAGAAAGGTTTCTGCAATGCGTTTCCAGACCCTGGGAGTTAACAATTTTCTGGTGCTGGACAACGTGTTGCTGAGGCTTCGGTCAGTCAGAGGAAGAGCGGTGGAGAAGGTGGCCGGCTGACCGATGCCTTTAGACAATTTTTTTTAGTCCTCAGTGCCAAGGTCTGTTCATTTCAAGCAACTATCGCCAACGTCTACATTACATGGTGCAGGAATATCTTGGGGCAAGAGCAGACTTGGAGACCTTTCCAACAGACAATCCACTGGGTTACTGGGTCTTGAAGATGGACCACTGGCCAGAACTTGCTCAATATGCAATTGAGCTACTGGCCTGTCCTGCATCCAGCGTTCTTTCTGAACACACATTCCGTGCTGCTGGAGGATTTGTAACGGATCATAGAGTGCGTCTGTCCACAGACTCCGTTGATACGCTCACATTCATAAAAATGAATCAGTCTTGGATCAGCAGCAGCTATCAAGCACCTGATGCTGATGTAACTGATTGATTTTTCTATGGCTGTGGGATCCCTTGAAGACTGCCTAATGCTGAGTGACTATCCTATTCCTCTTCAATCTTGATGATGCTAGCTGACCAGCAATATTCTTGGTTTAGGGCACCACCACCACTTTTCCTGCCCCTGTTTAACAGGGGCATGTAATTACACTTCTTGATCTAATATTTCACAGCAGGGCCCGTTCCTGTGCCCACCAAGAGTAACTGTGATGGCTTACAGTGTTGTGGCACCACCACTCAAGGCCCAATTTAGCTGCCCCTGTTTAACAGGGGCATGTAATTACAATTTTTGATCAAATATTTCATAGCAGGGCCCGTTCCTGCACCCAACAAGCGTAACTGTGAGGGGTTACAGTGTTCTGGCTCCACCAACACCTAAGGCCCAATTTTCTGAAGAGTATTTAGGGCAGGTCGTATGGTATATATACTTCTGTTCAGAGTATATAGTGCCTGGGGGGCCCCCCACGCCATTTTCTTTCTTACATTTGGGTGCGGGGTTCCCCTTAATATCCATAGCAGACCCAAATTGTAATGGGCTGGGGGGACCCATGCCGTTTTTCTCAATGATTTTCATGTATATTGCCAGGACCCGACAATACATTACAGCCGCAAGCAGTTTTAAATGACTTTTTTTCCTTTAGAAATGTCATTTTGCTGTGGTATTGTTCTAAACATGGGAAAACTGTGCCACTTTACAGGCATATTATAGACACCCCCAGGCCCGATATTTAAAGGAATATTTAATTTTTATTATATCACTTCAAGCATTCTTAAAATCACAGCTGCTGAAAAAAACAGACATTTTAAAAACACTTTTTAGGGCAAAAACTTCCATATAAGCCTTTAAAATTAGCACTTTTGATTTTTCACGTTCATGTCCCATAGACTTTAATGATGTTCGCATATTCAAACAAACTTTTTGGCATGTTCGGATGTTCTGGTGCGAACGGGGGGGGGGGGGGGGGGGGGTGCTCGGCTCATTCCTATACACCAGTTCTATGGAGAACTGGTAGGGAGAGTTGCAGCTCAGTTACGGCGCTGGGAATTCTGGGACATTAACCAGTAACAGACAAGGGATGTGTCTGGATGGTGACTGTATCATTGTGTGTGTCAGGTTCCTATAAGGTGTCAGGATGTCACTGTCTATTTCTCCATGGAGGAGTGGGAGTATTTAGAAAGACACAACGATCTCTACAAGGACCTCATGATGGGCAATCAGCCGCCCCTCACATCACCGGGTAAGAGGAGACTTTATTGTAAAGGAGAGAGCAGTACGGAGGGTCCACCTAGATCCCCCATCATCTGATAAATGCATAGAAACAATGTATTCAGTCAGTGTGTGTGTTTCCTACAGATGGATCCAGTAATGGGAACCCACCAGAGAGATGTCCCCCTTCTCTGTATTCCCGGGATTCTACACAGGAAGGTCACACCATCCCCCACCATCATCACACCTTCACCATCATCAGATAGATGAGGAACAATCACTGATAGTATAATTAGGATCTGTACATTATCTGCTTTGTTACAACTGATGTCATTTTTATTATATATTCAGAGTAGAAACCTTGGGAATGATAATATTGTTGTTAAAGAAGAGTATAAAGAAGAGGATGAGGAGTATGGAGTGATGGTGGAGTTTTCAGGACACAAGGATATGATGGAGCCACCTAATACCAGGAACCCACCAGAGAGATGTTCCCGTCCTCTGTATTCCCGGGTCTCCACACAGGAAGATCACACCATCCCTCAGCATTACAAGGTTGGTGGGACAGGCATCTAGAACATGGACTCGTAGAGATGATGTATGGATTTTTTATGTGATCTTATATTTTACAGATATTCACTCTCATTCTCTTGGTTTAGGGTGAAGATCTGACATATAAAGTTGAGAGGAAAGAAGAAGAGAAGACTTATGTGAGGGATGATCAGCAGTCTATGGAGGAGGATGGAATAATAAGGCTAATTATAGAGGAGGACACTCTTACAGAGATCAGCACAGGTGGGTCATTAACACTAAATACATTCCTCCACCCATACTGCTCACTGATTTGGTCCAGAGTAGGGCGTGGACTGGGTGATATCAGCCTGTAATACCCTGGTCATTTTCCTGAGCTGTATTCCTGTATTTCTCTTGGATAATCTTCCTTCTCTGTGCTGCAGACACAATTTATGTATCTAGACTGGATTTATGGAGATTCTGAAGTTCAGCTGGCAGCAAAATGTTGATTTTCACCATAGCTGTTACTATCCCTAGGCACCTGGGGTATGTAATTTGGGTCTTTCGCCCCATGTCTAGTAGAATTTCTGATAGAGCATTTTTCCCAGAATTACTTTCTCTGTTGTCTGCTAGCTGTGGAGGGATATGTCTGTATAGTCTCAGACCCAAGTCACTGAGTGCAGTCTCAGGAGATGGGAGGCAGCGGTGTGGGATCTCTGCAACTTGTCTCATGTAAACATTTAAGCTTCCACTGATTATTGACTACCAATATTATGAGTACTGATCCTTACACTATATAATTGATATTGTACATTATGTACTCCTGACCCCTGCACTATATACTCTATGTTGTACATTACATAATTCTGATACTATATAGTCCTATCTGTTGTATCTTATACAATATGTTGTACATCCTGACTTCTACTCTCTCTCCTCTACTCACTGCTATATATACACATAATATGTATTTTTTTTTTGTTACGCCTATTTTCTACCAGCTAGACATTGTGGGGTTTATTTGCTAAAGCTAGAGAGGGCACAATTTGTCACAATTCTGCAGAGAAACCAATCAGCTTCTAACCTCAGCTTGTTTAATTCAGCTTTAGCAATAAAACCTGGAAGCTGATTGGCTTCTCTGCAGAATTGTGACTAATTTTGCCCTCTCTAGCTTTAGTAAATAAACCCCTTTTTATATCTGATTTGATTGGAGGACAGACTTTTACATGTTGATAATGTGATCACATCCTCCAACTTTAGAACCGTAAACAGAAAGTGATAATGAGGGAGGAGTCAATAACACAATGATGGTGGTCTTCAGGATCAGTCCAGTCTTCATCTTGGTTGCTCTCCCCCATCCTCACTCTCTGACCTCTGGTGGGGCTCAGCCCCATTGTTATTCATGACTAAATCATGGACTAAATAAAGAAGTGCAGGACTTCTTGTGTTGGGAAGATGGCAATGAGTGATAGAGGGGGTGGGGACACTCGTCCTATAATCCCATCATCACTGTCACGCCTATAAAAGACAGTTCTCGTTGTTTCCTCACTCTCTGACTAAGGTCCATGAATAAAGAAATGAACTGGTAGGAGATCAGAGGACCCATTTACTAGTTACCTTGAGGGGGGAATTGTAAGATCCTCAGAGACAAAGCTGCCTGATGTGGGTGGAGTCCTGGTTTAGGGGAACCAATCAGCTCATGTCTAGTAATAATCTTTGTATTTCTATTTTAGTAGATGGACGGGAGATGAGGAAAACCTCAGAGGATTGTCTCACTTTGTCTCCAGACTGTAAAGTAGAAGATGAGGACATCACACAGTATAGTCCAGGAGAAAACCCGGCTACCTCAAATGTCCATCCGGCACCACACAGTATACATGGACTATCGTATTCCTCTTATCCTGAGGAACCCACGGGGAAGAAGCCATTTTCCTGTTCTGAGTGCAGGAAATGTTTTTCACAGAAGTCCAGTCTTTACAGACATCAGAGATCTCACACGGGGGAGAAGCCCTATACCTGTCCTGAGTGCGGGAAATGCTTTTCAAGGAAGTATCATCTTAACAGACATCAGAGATCTCACACGGGGGAGAAGCCGTATTCCTGTCCTGAATGTGGGAAATGTTTTTCACTGAAGTCCAATCTTTACACGCATCAGAGAACTCACACGGGGGAGAAGCCGTATTCCTGTCCTGAGTGCGGGAAATGTTTTTCACTGAAGTCCAATCTTTACATACATCAGAGATCTCACACGGGGGAGAAGCCGTATTCCTGTCCTCAGTGTGGGAAATGTTTTTCACTGAGGTCCAGTCTTTACACACATCACAGATCTCACACGGGGGAGAAGCCACTTTCCTGTCCTGAGTGAGGGAATTGTTTAGGGCAGAACCACACCCTGATATATTCCTCAGATATACAGCTGTGGTCAAAAGTTTTGAGAATGACACAAATATAACATTTTCACAAAGTCTGCTGCCTCAGTTTTTATGATGGCAATTTGCATATACTCCAGAATGTTATGAAGAGTTATCAGATGAATTGCAATTAATTGACATGAAAATTAACTTAATCCCATAAAAAACATTTCGCTCATCGTCTTCCAGTAGAGCCTCTGAGATATAGGGCTCCTCTCTCTGGGACAGGAAACACATTTACCCAAATGATTTAAAAGGCGGTCCTCCAGGCCTTCCCCTTCAGTTTTGTTTTTCCTGCCGGACGGGAAGGAAGCATGTGAGGAACCTGGGGAGCTCTATGTCCCAGGACTGTCCTGGATGAGCCTCTGGCGTACCTTCTCTGCCCAAGTACCCCTCTGTCTAGTAGGGAAGAGAGGGCTGCTAGCCCACCGCTGCCTTAAAATTCGGGGAGTTGGACCCCTGAAGATTGCGGCGGGACCCTACCTCCATTTAGCTGCACACACCTACCCTTGTCCTCCCGTGGCTCAGTTCGGTGGGCGGACTACGTCCATCGCTGGGGCATGCTACCCGGCACTTCTGGGTGTAGGAGAGGACTTGCGTCCGAGGAGGGGCTTTTGCACTCCAACGTGCGGAAGTGACGCGGCTTCCGGTAGAGCCGTAACATCAGGGGCGCCCTGAGACGAGGTTACGGTCTCCAGGCACGGCATGTGGCTTTTTGGCCGTCCAGAGCCAGTGTAGATCCAGCAGAGGCTGTGACACACACCGAAGAGCCATGAAGGGCACCGCAGCTTCCCAGGCAGTCGACTCCAGTTCTTCTGGCACCTCTCAGGTAAGCATGGTGAGGGAAGACCATGGCTTACTCTGGGAGGAGGTAGGGTCCTTGTGACCAAAGTCCTTCCCTGGTGGGGAACCACAGGTGAAGGGCTGGGCACTTTTATCCTTCCCTCTGATCTAAGCACAGTGGTGGTGAGACTCGGGGCAGGCTCTGATGGGTGTTTTGTCTTTCTTTTTGCTTTCAGGGTAAAGCACAGAACAAGACCCAGATGCAGCCTCCCAGGGGAAAATGTGCCGTTTGTGGGTCAAAGCTAGGCTCCAATTGGGAGAAACCACTTTGCCCCGAATGTGTCAGCAGTTTAACTAGGGATGATTCTATGGCAGAGTGTTATAATATACTTACGTCTGTGAAAGACGAGATTACATCCACATTTAAAGGAATGATGGATAGGATGCAGGGTCACTCTGTGCCCCTATCTAAAGCAGCAAATATGCCTATTCTATCTGAGCCTAGTCAGGAGGATACGGAAGGTAGAGGGAGGGAACCCAGATCGCTTGCCTCTTCTCAAGTGGACTCAGGGTCTGATTCTGAGGGTGAGGAAGATTTCTCCAGAGGGTCCAGGTACAGATTGATGCTGGACAATGTGGGGGACTTACTAAAGGTGATTTATGACACCTTGGAGATCAGAGAGGAGTCGGTACAGCTTTCTAAGCATGACCTTATGTATCAGGGGGTCACTGCACAGAAATCCAGAGTTTTTCCTGTGCACAAATCTTTAGTAGAAGCAATCTTGCTGGAGTGGGAGCACCCTAAAAAAAAAAAAAACGTTCTTTTCAGGCAGTCTTAAATGTAGATTTTTCTTCGAAAAGGACATGGCCCATCCTTGGAACAAGGTCCGTAAGTTGGATGTCCCGCTGGCGAAGGCTTCCAAAAAGACTGATTTGGCATTCAACGATCTGGGATCCCTTAAGGACCCCCATGGACAAAAGGGGTGACGTACTGCTAAAAAGGGCTTGGGATGCCTCTTATATTTGGCTTAAACCAGCCCTTGCAGCTACCTGTGTTGCCAGAAATTTAGAAATTTCCTTTCCTATTGTTTGGGGCATCCGAAAAAATCTTTGCCCAGAGAGGAATAGGTGAGTGCTACCATCAGTCCTATGTCATGCCAACAGTAAAGCATCCTGAGACCATTCATGTGTGGGGTTGTTTCTCAGCCAAGGGAGTGGGCTCACTCACAATTTGCCATGAATAAAGAACGGTACAAAAACATCCTCAGAGAGCAACTTCTCCCAACTATCCAAGAACAGTTTGGTGAGAAACAATGCCTTTTCCAGTGTGATGGGGCACCTTGCTATAAGGCAGAAGTGAGAACGTGGCTTGGGGAACAAAACATGGACATTTTGGGTCCATGGTCAGGGAACTGCCCAGACCTTAATCCCATTGAGAACTTGTGGTCAATCCACAAAAAATCCCCACAAATTCTGACAAGCTCCAAGCATTGATTATTCAAGAATGGGGCGGGGGGGGCTGCCATCAGTCAGGATGTGGCCCAGAAAAGCATGCCAGGGGAAGTTGAAGAGGTCTTGAGAAAGAAGGGTCATCATTTATCATAATATTTACTCTTTGCTTAAACTTCATGTAATTGTCAATAAAAGTCTTTGACACGTATGGAATGCTTGTAATTATACTTCAGTATCTCATAGTAACATCTGACAAAAAGATCTAAAAACACTGAAGCAGCAGACTTTGTGAAAATTAATATTTGTGTCTTTCTCAAAACTTTTGACCACGGCTGTACTCCATGGCTGATCTCCATCATGTACGGAACAGTTCATAAGGAGATCAGAAATCACCAAAGACATGGATGAAGTGTTGTACCGTGTTGCCCATAGATAGAAATAGAAAAATAAAAATTGAGTCATTATCTTTCTTTGGCTGAGCACATTTTGTGGTGTAAGATTTCACAAATGCTTAAAGTTCTATTTTGAAGAACAAAAACGTTGAATGAATGTGACAAGCATTTGCCAAGCCATGACAAATATCAGACGTATTTTCTATGATAATTGGCTCCATCTAGTGGCCATAATGGTGTATGATGCTCTTTTTACTGATGGAGGTATTTAAATAAATATACCTCATTGTGACCACTAGATGGAGCTGACGATCATAGAAAATCACTGTGTTAATTAAATTATGGCCCAAATATATCACAGCTGGGCAAATGCATTCGTCCAACAAATTTTCTATATATAGACCCCTTAGGCATGGTTTCATACTGATGACTGAGATCATACTCATGGACTTATAAGTTCAAAGATAATCTTGATGTTTCCACTCACGCAAAATCCAAACTAAACTCTCATAATACAGCGTGAAGTGGTCAGGAACATATCATATACAGTCCTGTGTATAGAGTGCAGTGGTCAGGAACATGTCATATACAGCCCTGTGTATAGAGTGCATTGGTCAAGAATTTACAGCCCAGAGTGCAGTGGTCAAGAATATGTCATATACAGCCCAAGGTACTTTGTGCAACGTTCAGGAGTATAATATATACAAAATTGTGTATGTGTGGAGGTAAAAACCACCAGCAACCTGCGCAAATGGCAAATTCAAAATGCAAACCAAGTGAAAATTAATAACAATAAGAGAAGCTCGTTGTAAGTAAAAAATGAATGTGGGAGGAGTTAATTAAAAACGTATTAATTGGAACCACGCTCTCTCTTAAAGTGCAAGTGCTCAAAGTACATGGGATGAGCCGAACACCCCCGGGTTTGCACCAGAACCTGCGAACGGACCGAAAGTTCGCACGAACGTTAGAACCCTCTTAGTTACAATGGACGCGAATGTTCGAAATCTAAAGTGCTAATTATAATGGCCAATATGCATGTTATTGTTATAAAAAAGGTTTGGGGACCCGGGTCCTGCCCCAGGGGACATGTATCAATGCATAGAGAAGTTTTAAAAACGGACGTTTTTTCTGGAGCAGTCATTTTAATGATGCATAAAGTGAAAAAAAAAAAGTGAAATATTCTTTTAAATATGGTACCTGGGGGTGTCTAAAGTATGCCTGTAAAGTGGCATGTGTTTCCCGTGTTTAGAACTGTCCCTGCACAAAATGACATTTGTAAAGGAAAAAAATAAGCCATTTAAAACTGCTTGCGGCTTTAATGTCATGTCTTGTCCTGGCAAAATGGATGAAAATCTTTGAGAAAAATGGCATGGCTACCCCATGTGTAGCTCCATCCGCTTTTTGGAGAACATAGGGAAGGGTTATCACCCCTGTAACATTTGTTTTGCTGTCTGTGCACCTGTTCAGAACATTTCACCTCACTTTCCGTCCCAATGACAAATGTTTTTGGAAAAGTGGGGTTTTTATTGAAACAAGGATTGGCGATAAAGCATCCGTAGAGAGGAGATACCTTTTTCCCCAAATAAAATCTAACAGGATAGAATTTTCCTTCCTACGGGTAGATTTCCTCTCACTTCCTGTTTTCTCCTTCCGTTTGCAAGTAGGAGTCGTTTCTAAGTTGGATGTTTGAAAGTAGAGGCCTGCCGTATATACTCTGCAGAAATTTGCCCATTAGATGTTGGTGTTGCCACAACACTGTAAGCCCTCACAGCTACTCTTGGTGGGCGCTGGAGCGCCCTGCTGTGAACTATTATATCAGGAATTGTAATTACATACCATTGTTGAACAGTGTTAGGAAAAATTGGGCCTTTGGTGGTGGTGGTGCTACAACACTGTAAGCCCTCACAGTTACACTTGGTGGGCGCAGGAATGGGCCCTGCTGTGAATTATTAGATCAAGATTTGTAATTGCATGCACCTGTTGAACAGGGCAGAAAAATTGGGCCTTTGGTGGTGGTGGACGGTGTTGCCACAACACTGTAAGCCCTCACAGTTACTAACTCCTGCAGATGGTTGGATTAGATGAAACCAGGGCAGAAGTGCAGATACAGGTTCAGGTTGTATACTGTGCTGTGCTGCACTCACACAACACAATTACTAACTCCTGCAGATGGCTGGATTAGATGAAACCAGGGCAGAAGGGCAGATTCAGGTTCAGGTTGTATACTGTGCTGTGCTAGATTCACACAGCACACACACTAACTCCTGCAGATGGCTGTATTGGTAGAGAACAGCACTTTCCCCACACGCAAATGCCTGAGAAGAACACCCTATCCCTGCCTATTATTCCTCTTTCCCCACACGCAAATGCCTGAGAAGAACACACTATCCCTGCCTATTTTTCCTCTTTCCCTACACTTTCCTCACACAGAAATGATTGAAAAATAGTTTAGACTGTACCTGCCTATCAATCCTCTATCCCTCAACGCTGGAACACACTACACAAGGCCGGCGGCCTTATATAGTGTGGGGCGTGTACTAAACACCCTAAGCTATAATTGGCCACAGGCATCCTGCCTATGTCCAATTATTGCTCTCCTCGCTGCTGGCTCTATGATTGGCCAAGCATGCGGGGTCACAGTGCATGCTTGGCAAATCATCAGCCAGCAATGCACTGCGACTGGCGCAGTGCATCGTGGACTGTTCGCATCACATGAATTTGATGCGAACGGCCCTCAGAGTTCTGAACTCGACGAGCGGTTGAACGGCCGATGTTCGATTCGAACATGGGTTCGAATCGAACACCGGGCCCATCCCTAACATAGACCAGTGTCAGCAAACACAATATTTATATAAATAAAAAATATGTGTAACGTCCACAATATATCTAATGAAGTATCCAGATGAAATATTCAAAAAATCAGAAATCAAATATCGGAAAAAAAGGAAAATTATCAAATACTTACCATAATTTTCCTTTCCTGATGGACTGCATGGCAGCCTACGTGTGGGTTAACCCCGCCTCCTCTCCAATGCTATAGGACCCCATTCAAATAAATGAGCACTCACCACTAGGTACTGCATTCCGTAACTAGCCTACTTATTGACCGATGGGTGGGAACTCTGTCTGCCATGGAGTCCATCAGGAAAGGAAAATTACGGTAAGTATTTTATAATAAATTTTCCTTTTTTCTGACAGACTCCACAGCAGCCTACGTGTGGGAAATAACTAGCCAATTCACACGGGTGGGTATGCTGAACAGAAATAAATTTAATTTGACCCGTCAACCGACAGGATTTATAAACCAAAGTTTACAGAAGATAGCGAAGCAGGCTCAATATAGTAATGTGATATTAAAGTTTTAATAGAGGCCCATGAGGCCGCTTTGCAGATGACGTCTGGAGCCATGTGCCGGGCTGCCACCTATTAAGCAGATATACCCCTGGTAGAGCGTGCCGCTACCTCCTCCGGAGGAGCCAGGCTCCTAGCTCTATAAGCCTGTTGATGAACTGGACAATCCAGGCTGCAGTCGTTCTGTTATTGCCAGGGTGCCGGACAAACAGGTAGTTAGAGCGTGGGAAGGAGGAAGTAACTCACAGGTATACTTTCAGAATTTTGTCTAGAAGATTTGTTTTAGTGGACCCCGGGGTCCTGACTGTAGGCAGGACGATTTCTGGAATCTTAAGGAACCCTGAGGTAACTTTTGTATTTGAGCCGAGCATAGTAATAAGGACCACCCGGTCCTGGAAAGAATGTCAGAAAAGGTTCTTCGTAACCTAGTTACCCTATCTTCCGAGACCCTTTTAGCCGAGGTAATGGCTACTAGGAAAGCGACTTTAGCAGAAAGGACTTTAACGGAAAGCGGGGAGAACCCCGTGTTACTGAGTTGAGAACAAGGGGAAGATCCCATTTGGGAAATCTTGGTCTCCTTTTGTGGTCCGAGTCTTGATGCCCCACGGAAGAACTTCTGGATTAAAGGGTGAACAGCCCATTATGTACCAGAGAAAACTGACAAGGCTGAGGCTCGGACTCTAGGATAGCTGATGAATAGAGATAGGTCTAGACCGGAATGAAGGAAGCTGAGGATATCCTGAGCTTTTGGATTTTTACCTGATCTGTCCGTAGAAGAGAACTTGACCAACTTGGCCCATATTCAGCTATAAACTTTTATTCAAGCTCTTCTTCCTTGAGCTCATAAAGGAAAAATAGTTAAATCACTCTCGAGGCGCACCCGAAAGATTCTAGTCCTTCCCTCTCATGAACCAGACAATAGTCTTCGTAGTGCCGGAAAAGGGTGCAGGACTGCCCCCCTGAGAAAGAAGGTCTGGCCCGAGAGAAAGAGGCACCAGGACCTGGAAGCAGAGCTGGATCATGAGGGGAAACCAAGGTTTGTTCGGTCAATAGGGAGCCATTGTCGCCACTATTACCACTTCCGCATGGAGCCTCCGCAAGAACCTGCGGATAATAGGGTAGCCCTCCTGAATCTCCCCTGATCTGACAGGGTATCTGATCCGAAGGTCTGGCTGCAACGGCCCAGAGCGTAATACTTTTTTTTTTTAAGAAGAGAGATGGTGTTCTCCATCGTGTTGAACTGAGCCCCTAAGTATACGGAGCACTGGACTGGTTCTAGCTGGCTTTTCTCTTGGTTTAGGAGCCGCCCAAATTCTATCAATATGTAGGTAACTTACTCCTTGTGGGCCAGCAGTTGCTTCTTTGTCTAGGGACAGCACCAAGAGATCGCCTAGGTAGTGGTACAAGCGTATCCCTTTTGTTCAGATGAGGGCCACCAAAGCCCGAAGGACTTTCGAGAATACTCAGGGTGAGGTTGTCAGCCCAAAGGGGAGGCAGGTGAACTGCAGATGTTGATATTTTTAAAAGATGAATCTCCTGGTTGTGTAGCTTGCTGAATGGTAGCTAGAGTCTCCATTTTTGATAGATAAGTCAGGTCTATCACTGGACACCAAGAACCGTTCTTTTCCTGAACTAGGAAGAGAGGGGAGTATACCCCTCATATTTCCTCGCCTTTCGGGACAGGCACCGCCGCTCCCTGTGTTTTCAGCAAATCCATGTAGGACAGCAACACTTGCTTATCTCTTCTAGCCGTGGTAGCAGGGTAGAGATGAATCTGGGGAAAGGAGTGCTGATGAAGTACCGTGTGAGACCGTCTTGATGGTCACGAGGCCTTTTCCGACCCGCCTGGGAAAGCCTTATCTCAAAATGACTTATGCCGCGTACACACGGTTGGAATTCTCGTTGGAAAAAGCTCTCGTCGCTCAAACTGTCTTGCCTACACACGGTCACACCAAATTCCGACGGTCAATAACACCGCGGCATACAACACGTTCGACAGCACTATAAAAGGGAAGTTTAATGCTTCCGAGCATGCGTCAAATTATTTCCGAGCATGCGTCGGAATTTTGCGTGTCGGAATTGCATACACATGATCGGAAAATCCGATAGAAAGGTTTTACGTCGGAAAAATTAAGAACAGGTACTCAATCCAAAGTCCGTCCGAAATTCCGACAGAAAAAGACCGATGGGCATACACACGGTCGGAAAATCCCATGAAAAGCTCCCATCGGACTTATTCCATCGGAAATTCCGACCGTGTGTGTGCAGCATCAGCCGGCTCGCGTCCACTGGACACCTGTATCTTTGCAGGCTTTCGGAAAGGGGGCCTGCCCTCTGCTTCAATTACTCTTGAAGTCCACGTTTTCTGTCCAAGCTTCCATCGCCTTGGACGAGGCTGCCTACCTTGGTCTAATCTCCTCTCGAGCCCGTCCTTAAAGGTGGCGTGTTTAGCCAGACCCAGCAATGCTGCGTCCACGAGGGGAGCATTTTCCCAGATGTTTCACCACTCTGCTTTGAAGGGATAAAGTCTAGAGGTTCTATCTGACATAAAAGTTTTCTTGTCCATTTTGCTCCATTCTTCATCAATAATATCTTTCAATTCCACCAGGAGGGGAAAATTAGAGCGTTCCTTCCCCAGGTGATTTTCCTTTGCTTACCCGGCAGAGTGGAAGGCTCTTCCCACTTTAGGGCCTCATTGACTGCTTTGACTAGTGGGGAAACCAGAGGGAAGTTGAATCTTCCAATGAAATCATCTTCTTCCAAATCACTGACCGAAGAACCTGGGGAGGCATCGTAGGGCTGGGATGGGCCTGGATCTTCCTGGGCCTCGTCAGCCAGGGAGCCAGATAGGTAGTGGACTGGCTCTGCATGTTGGTTGTATCCCACTCCTTTAGGGATTGTTGAACCACACGCTTGACAAGAGACTCCATCTGTTGTTTTGTGTCTCTTTCTCTCAAACCGCTCGGGCAAAACATGGGTCACGCTGTGACTTGCCCTCCGGGACTCGTGTCCCACATCTCCAGCAGGCTCTGCAACCAGAGCGGCTGCCATGGCGGTGTGTGTGGTGACTGTTGGAGGAGGAATGGGAATATCTCCACTGTTTAAAGGAGGAATGGAAACATCTCCTTGTTGGAGGACTGGGGACGTCTCCTCTGTTTAAAGGAGGAATGGAAACATCTCCTTGTTGGAGGAGGAATGGGAACATCTCCTCGGCTGTTGGCGTAATGCTCTGGCCTGGCAAGGTCTCTGTCATTCTGGACCACGACCTGAGAATTCAACCTGAAAGGACTGAAAAAGGAATGGGGGGGAGGCAAGATATGACATCAAGTGCCAACACTTGCGAGTGTACCTCAACCCCTCCCCTCACTTGCACATACCTTGTACATAAGGGCTGGCCACATGAAGGTGGTGACTTGTCCATGACCTCTGTATGAAAATGTCACGAAACAGATGGTCTGCAAAGGCCTGATAATGCCAAATGAACCAGAGCCAGCAAGGAACAGGAAAAAGATCTTATCTGCCTCTCTTTTTTTTTTTTAAATAACAAAAGTAATTGTATAAACATCCCCACACTTTTTTAGGTAACATGGGATAAATATATATATATATATATTATATATATATATATATATATATATATATATATATATATATAACATTAACCTTCGATATTCCTTTTTTTTTTAAACATCAACGATCTTAATGTATTTTTATTCAGAGCAGAAAGGCACCAGGCATTAAAACTTACCAAGGCAGACCAGGGCTGGGGAAAAAGCTGCTGTTTCTGCTCGCTGAGCTTTTAAAATCCCCACCATGACGTCACCGCCCGCCTCTCGCCTGCACTGTGGGAAGGCAGCCGAACGGCGCCTGTGCCGCCACCGAAGAATCCACGCACGTGCAAGCCAAGCCTCGCTCTCGCAGAGGCCTGTGCGAATGCGCGAACGGCGGCCATGACCCAGAATTGCCGCCATGAGGGATTGGGGATACAGATAGCCAGATTGTTACATAGCTGTGGGCTATAGACAAAACGAAAAAACACAGGTGACTGCCATGGAAGGTAGATAAAGAAGAGGGTCGCAGACCTTACCAGCCATTGATTCGTCGGTCCTTCAGGCATACAGAGGCAGTCTCCCTTCCACTGCTGTAGTGCCTGAGAAAGCTACTCGCCCGCCCGTGGATGGGCCCTGAGCTGCACCGTCTAAATGGTATGCCAAATCTTGAAAATATTCGACCGGACACGAACAGTGTGTGTAGCTCCATTGAAGGAGGACAAAAAAGGAACGCAGTACCTAGTGGTGAGTTCTCATTTATTTGAATGGGGCCCTGTAGCATTGGAGAGGAGGCGGGGTTAACCCTCATGTAGGCTGCCATGGAGTCTGTCAGGAAACACAAAATTGTGCATGTGAATCTACCAATTCTTGACAAACAGCAAAGAAGTAGATCTTCCACCACCATCACCAGCCACACATCCTACTCAACAGAATCCGATGATACCCATTACAGGTAGTCATAAGCGCTTGTGGATAATGCCAATGGGAAAACTCATAGCCACCACTTCAATCCGGACGCATGTGTAATCAGGATCCCAATAAACCTATTCAGGTACTCATGAATGCTTGTAAGAAATCCTGATGTGGAAATAATCATAGAATAGCATTGATCCAAGTTGGTGCCAAGGATTAAAAGAAGAAAAGGGCCTCCATTGTGAAGTATGTTGAAATTTAATCGAAGATTTAAGTAAAAACAAGTAAAATCTTCATAACAGCTTAACACAGCCATGTGTTAGAAATGCTGTTAGCGTTCCAGCTCATTGCAAACGGCGGAAGTAACGTATCATATTCAAGCCACCCTGTGGCATTATCCACAAGCGCTTATGACTACCTGTATTGGGTGTCATCGGATTCTGCAGAGTAGGATGTGTGGCTAGTGATGGTGGTGGAAGATCTACTCCTTTACTGTTTGCCAAGAATTAGAAGATTCACATGCACCATTTTGTATAATATATACAGCCCAGCATACAGACTGCAGTGATCAGGAGTATATCTTATACAGCCCAGGGTACAGAGTGCAGTGGTCAGGAGTATATCATATACAGCCAGCATACATAGTGCAGTGGTCAGGAGTATAATATATACAGTCCAGGGTACAGAGTATAATGTTCAGGAGTAAATCATATGCAGCATACATAGTGCAGTGGTCAGGTAAAGTAATGATCAGGAACATGTCATATACAGCCTTTGTAAGAAATACTGAATGCAAGTATACAGAGACAGCAGGGATGACAAGATTGGTGGGCTGTGCTTAAGAAAGCTAGAATCTGACCAAATATGATTATGTAGAGTTTATCATTGCACACAACACCCACAGACCATAAACAAAGCAAAAGTGAAAAATACATATGACAGTGAAGTAAATCTAGCACCGTGGGGTTTAGTCGGGGAGCTCCTCACAAATTTACTTGCCAAGAGTAGTTATCTTGGTCGATTGATAGAGATCTATTGATTTCTCCCTAAGTTTGGCCTTGTTGCACTTTTCTCCTCTATCACTATGTGGCCGGGAACTTGGTGGGACTAGATTTTACTATTTTTGACACTTTTTTTTGAAATGGTAGGGTTAAAATGTACTCCTTACCAATTCACATGGGGGGGGGGGGGCGGGATCTGGGGGTCCCCTTGTTAAAGGGGGCTTCATGATTCCTAAAAGCCCCCCGCCCGCATACCCACACAACCACCGAGCAAGGGTTGTGGGGATGAGGCCCTTGTCCCCATCAACATGGGGGCAAGGTGCTTTGGGGGGGCTACTCCAAAGCACCCTCCCCATGTTGAGGGCATGTGCCCTAGTATGGTTCAGGAGGGGGGGTGGCGCTCTCTCATCCCCCTTTTTCTGCGGCCTGCCAGGTTACGTGCTCGGATAAGGGTCTGGAGTGGATTTTGGGGGGACCCTACGCTATTTTTATTAAAAATTTTGGCACAGGGTTACCATTAAAATCCATATCAGACCTGGCGGGCCTGGTGTGGATTTTGGGAGGGACCCCCACCCAATTTTTTTTTAAATTTTTGATTCGGTGTTCCCCTTAATATTTATACCAGACCCTATATTGCCGAGACCCAACAATTCATTGCAGCCGCGATCAGTTTTTAAATTACTTTTTTCCTTTATAAATGTCAGTTTGCTGTGGTATTGTTCTAAACACGGGAAAATGCACCACTTTACAGGCATACTATAGACACCCCCAGGCACAATATTTAAAGGAATATTTAATTTTTATTGTTTCACTTTAAGCATTATTAAAATCACTGCTCCCAAAAAAACTGACATTTTTAAAACTTTTTTTGCATTGATGCAAAACCCGGGTCCCCAAACACTTTTTATGGCAATAACTTGCATATAAGCCTTTAAAATGAGCACTTTTGATTTTTCATGTTCGTGTCCCATAGACTTGAACGGTGTTCGTGTGTTCTTCCAAATTTTTTGCCTGTTCGGATGTTCTGGTGCGAGCCTGGGGGGGGGGGGGGTGTTCGGCTCATCCTTACCCGGCATCAGTGTCTGAAGACTTTCCCAATATCCTATGGTCATAGTCCTTCATACTGCAGGATACCCCACTGACAGGGTCTGGAAACTGTGGGTGCCCTGCTGCCAAGGTCTGGAAACTGGCTGGGTGTCCCACCGATCAGATCCTTATAATAGGTGCTCAATGCTATGTCCCAATGCTGGGATCCCATTGGCCATCCGAAGGTTTAGCACTAGAGTCTTTAATCTGTACAAGTACCCTAACACCAAGGTGTCCAATTCTAACTTGGCATTCCATGTCTTAGTTACTAGTTTGGTTGCTAGAAACTGCTTTGCATTTTAGCACTCACCCAGGTCTTTCCAGGTGCCCTAAGACACCAGGAGTTGTAGGGATTATGCCTGGGTCAGGGAGTGTTCATATGGAACTCTACCCTTCCCCAGAGGATCTCTACTACAGAAGCTGGCTGTTATAACAAGTGTCGTTATGGAATTTAGAGTGGGTGTCTGGACCACCAGGCTTTGGCACAATAGAACCAAATGGCTAAAAAAGGATCTCAGGCAAGATAGCTGTAGGAATCAGCTGGGTAGCCCATGCCAGACATGCTAAAAACGTTATCAGGATTTTTTTTATATGAAATTATAAATAATATTTATTCTTAATGAGATATGCAGAGTGAACTTCTGATGAACTTAGTATCACAAGACAAAATGAAAGATCCTTAGAGAGTTGATTTCCAAAGACATAAACTGAAACTGAGGGGGGAGGTCTGATTGGGTGGACCTTGTTGTCTTCTGGTATAATCCAACTGCTTGTATTATGAGGCAATGGAGATGGAGAATTTAATTTTCATTCAGAAGGTACCAAGTCATTCTAAAAGCCCATACACACGATCAGACTTTTTGACAACCAACATGCAAATTAGCTGTTTTGGACCAACATCCGACCGTGTGTACGCTCCATCGTACTAACTTTTTCCAGGTTTCATCGGACTTTTGTTGGCTGTGCGAACGGACCAACTTTCTGCCAACAAAAGTCCGATGGACCAAAGTCCGACCGTGTGTACACAAAACCAACGGACTTTTGTACAAACCAATGCAGAACCAATGCAAAAGATCAGACAACAATACAGAAGTTGACCAAAGGTGGCGGTAAAGAGCAGAAAAACCAAGTGATTTGGTGAAAGTTGGCTGAAAAAGTCCTGCCGTGTGTATGCAATACCAACTTGGGGCCAACGCCCTTTGGACAAAAATCCACGGGAAAGTTGGTCCATGGTCCGATCGTGTGTATGAGGCTTAAGTTCCTAGGTTGAATTTTTTTATAACTATGAGCACACGGAGGCAGATCACATGAAACCCGACAGGCGGGCGTTTATTGTGGAGCCTTGGTGTACAGACAGTAGGGAAACTAGTCCACAGAACAACAGAAGACACAGCAATAAAGAATTATTCTCAGGATGGCAATATGGGACAGCAAAGGAGAGGTAGTCCACAGGGCAAACAGAGGCACAGCAATGAAAAGTGGTTCTCAGGACAAGTTGAGACAACAAAGGGGAGGTAATCCACAGAGCAGGGTACAGGGCATTAATTCCTAGGCACACAGAGTGGGGTTGGAACAGCAGGGTGTTAAGTCCTCAGCACACAGGGCAGGGATTCTGGGCCGTTTTTTCAGGAGCAGTGATTTTAATAATGCTTAAAGTGAAACAATAAAAATGAAATATTCCTTTAAACAAAATGGCGTGAGTTCCCCCCAGTCCATTACCAGGCCCTTCGGGTCTGGTGTGAATATTAAGGGGATCCCCGCTCCAAAATGTAAAAAAATAATTGGCTTGGGGTCCCCCCCAAAATCCATACCAGACCCTTTCCGAGCATGCAACCTGGCAGGCCGCAGGAAAAGGGGGGTACAAGAGTGTGCTGATGGGGACAAGGGCCTCATCCCCACAACCCTTGCCCGGTGATTGTGGGGGTCTGCGTGTGGGGGGGGGGCTTATTGGAATCTGGAAGCCCCCTTTAACCACTTGCCTACCGTGCACTTACACCCCATTTCTGCCCAGGCCATTTTTCAGCTTTCAGCTCTGTCGCATTTTGAATGACAATTGCGCGGTTGTGCTACACTGTACCCAAACAAATTTTTTATCATTTTCTTCACACAAATAGAGCTTTCTTTTGGTGGTATTTAATCACTGCTGGGTTTTTTATTTTTTACAAAAATAAAAAAAAATACCAAAAGTTTAGAAAAAAAATGTTTTTCACTTTTTTTCTGTCAGTAAATTTTGTAACTAAGTAATTTTTCGTCTTCACTGATGTGTGCTGATGAGGCGGCACTGATAGGCTGAACTGGTGGGCATTGATGAGTTGGCACTCATGGGCATTGATGAGGCAGCACTTATGGGCACAGATGAGGAGACACTAATATTCCGCACTTATGGGCACCGATAGGTGGCACTGATGAGCACTGTTAGGCGACACTGATGGGCACTGGTAGGTGGCACAAGTGGGCACTGAAAGGGGGCACTGATAGGGGGCACTGGTAGGTGGCACTAGTGGGCACTGATAGCCAGCACTGGTGGACACTGATAGGCGGTACTGATGGGCATTGATAGGCAACACTGATGGGCATTGACAGCAGTGATGGGCAGCACTGATAGGTGGCACTGATTGCCAGCACTGACTTGCATCGCTAATGGGCACTGATTGGTGGCACTTGTGGGCACTGATTGCTGCCACTGGTGGGCACTGATATTTGGCATTGGTGGGCATTGATTTATGACACTGTTTTTCAATATTCTAATCAGGGCACTGATTACATTCCTAAATGTCCCCCTGTGAGGAAATGCCTCTGATCGGCTCTCCTCTCCTCACACTCTGTCAGTGTGAGGCGAGGAGCACTGATTACCGGCACTTCCTTGTTTACATGTGACTAGCTGTGATTGGACACAGCTGATCACATGCTTAAAGAGACGCGGACGCAGCTCTTTGCACAGATCGGGGTCGCACCGTGTCCTAGCAATCCTAGCTGCACGCCCACGCGTGCGTGAGAGAGGCCGTTCAGGGACGCCGCCATATGACGTCATCCCAGAACGAGAGTCGCACCGCCCCGCCATCATTTGGCGGTGGGCGGGCGGCAACCAGTTAACAAGGGGACCCCCAGATCCCAGCCCCCCCATGTGAATGGGTATGGGGTACATTGTACCCCTACACATTCACCAAAAAAAGTGTCAAAATGGTAAAAATAACAGTAGACAATTTAGGACACGTCTTTTTTTTTTAATAAAGTCCTGCAATGTCCATTTAGCTTTGATCAGTGTCTGACGGACCGAGAAAAAAAAAGGGAAAAAACTCTGCCTCCATGGGAGGCTCCCGCTGCCTGCAGGCTTTCTGCATTGACAGCTGTTATATAGCTGAGGACGGAGCCACCCGGTGATGTAAATGGGTGACCCCGCCCCTTCTGACGTCATGTAACATCAGGGGGTGGGGTCACCCAATACCCATTCACAAAGGGGGGGGGCGGGATCTGGGGGTCTCCTTGTTAAAGGGGGCTTCCAGATTACAATAAGCCCCCCACAACCACCGGGCAATGGTTGTGGGGATGAGTCCCTTGTCCCCATCAAGCACCCTCCCCATGTTGAGGGAATGTGGCCTGGTACGGTTCGGAGGGGCACTCTGTCGCCCCCCCCCCCCCCCTTTTTCCTGCAGCCTGCCTGCTCGGATAAGGGTCTGGTATGGATTTTGGGGGGACCCCCACACCATTTTTTTAATTTTGGCACAGGGTTTCCCTTAATATCCATACCAGACCTGAAGGGCCTGGTAATGGACTGGGGGGACCCATGCAATTTTTTTCAATGATATATATATATATATATATATATATATATATATTGCAGAGACCCGACAATACATTACAACCGCAAGCAGTTTTAACCACTTCAGCCCCGGACCAATTGGCAGCCAAAGGACCAGGCCCCTTTTTGCAATTCGGCACTGCGTCGCTTTAACTAACAATTGCGCGGTCATGCAACGTGGCTCCAAAACAAAATTGGCGTCCTTTTTTTCCCACAAATAGAGCTTTCTTTTGGTGGTATTTGATCGCCCCTGCGGTTTTTATTTTTTGCGCTATAAATAAAAATAGAGCGACAATTTTGAAAAAAAAAAGCAATATTTTTTACTTTTTGCTATAATAAATATCCCCAAAAAATATATAAAAAAACATTTTTTTTCCTCAGTTTAGGCCGATACGTATTCTTCTACATATTTTTGGTAAAAAAAAAAATCGCAATTAGCGATTATTGATTAGTTTGCGCAAAAGTTATAGCGTTTACAAAATAGGGGATAGTTTTATAGCATTTTTATTAATATTTTTTTTTTTATTAGTAATGGCGGCGATCAGCGATTTTTATTGTGACTGCGACATTTTGGCGGACACATCGGACATTTTTGGGACATTTGTCATTTATACAGCAATCACTGCTATTTAAATAGCACTGATTCCTATGTAAATGACAGTTGTAGTTAGGGGGTTAACCACTAGGGGGCGGGGAGGAGTCAGTGTGACGTGTTGTGTTTTTTTTTACAGTAGGGGGGCGTGGCTGTATGTCTGACGTCATTGATCGGCGTTCCCGATGACAGGGAACCGCCGATCACTGACAGTCAGTGTAGGAAGCGCGGGGAGAGGTTTGTTTACATAGACCTCTCCCCGTTCTTCAGCTCCGTAACCCGATCGCGGGATACCAGCGGCGATCGGGTCCGCTGGTCCCGCGGCCGGGGTCACGGAGCTCCCGACCGGGTCGCGAGCGCGCCGCTAGCGGCGCGCGCGCGCGACCCACAGGCAGGCACATGCATGATCACGTACAGGTACGTGATTCTGCCTGCCCGTGCCATTCTGCTGACGTAAATATGCAGTGGCTGGTCGGGAAGCGGTTAAATTACTTTTTTCCTTTAGAAATGTAATTTTGCTGCAGTTCTGTTCGAAAAACGGGAAACATGCGCCACGTGACAGGCATACTATAGACACCTCCCAGGTACGATATTTAAAGGAATCATTTTTATTGTTTCACTTTAAGCATTATTAAAATCACTGCTTCTGAACAAGCTGCAGTTTTTAAAACTTTTTTTTGCATTGATGCATGTCCCCTGGGGCAGGACCCTGGTCCCCAAACACTTTTTATGGCAAAAACTTGCATATAAGCCTTTAAAATTACCAATATTAATATTGGCCAGAATTAAGTTTGGTCCTCCACAACAGTCCCAGATTCTCGTGTGGTCTCTTGGGAAAATGAATTGCCCAACCCTGCTCTAAACATTAGAGCTCCCCCTAGCTTCAACCTGGTTATTACTGTTGTGGAAATTTTATGAAGATGTATTTTAATATGTATTGTCATAAGTGTCTCCCAGTGTTTGTTCTACAAACTACTGTATGGTATATATCTGAAAATTGATCAATCCTGATGTACAGACAACCAATCTCATTTCTCAAGACCCTAAAATGCCAGGACAGTACAAATACCCCCCATTTATGACATTTTTAATGTTATTTTTTTTTTGGACCAGTGACATTTATACAGTGATCAGAGCTATAAGAAATGCACTGAATACTGTATAAATCACACTGGCAGTGAAGGGATTAACACTAGGGTGCGGGTAGAATGTGTTCCCTGGGAGGTGTTTCTAACTGTGGGGGGGGGGGGAGGGGACTGACTGGGAGTTCAGAGAGATTGCTTTTTCTGATCAGTAGGAACAGACGATCAATCTGAACTTCCCCTGACAGAACGGAAATCTGTTTGCTTACATTGACAGATCCCCGTTCTGGCTGTCTGTGGAGCGATTGCGGGTTTGCCGGCGGACATCGCGGCTGCCGGCCACACGCATCGGATTCATACGAATCGTTAATTTGGATAATAAATAACGACACTCTATGAATAATAACGAATTATCCGAAAACGTATTAACGTTACATAACACAAGTCTATTGTCTATTGTTCACCAATCACTCAGAGGAAGTACGAAATACGAAATTTCGTATTTCGTACTTCCTCTGAGTGATTGGTGAACAATAGACTTGTGTTATGTAACGTTAATACGTTTTCGGATAATTCGTTATTATTCGTAGAGTGTCGATATTCGTTATACTGAATCTTGAATTAATTCGAATCATTCGTTATATCCGCTATAATTTCTTTCATATTATTTGAAATTAGTTATTTGGTAGTTTGGATTCGGATAATTTGGATCCGAAATTCGTAAACGACATTTCGTATTTCGTACAGAATTCGTATTCGTAAAAATTTGTAATTCGGATTCGTACGAATGTACGAATTTTGAAAAATTCGTACGAATTTACGATTCGTGCGAAACTAATCGCACATGTCTAACGTACAGCTACGGTGATTCACGCAATAGAGCAGACCTGCTGCAGTATAACTGCGGCGGCTGGTTTAAAACAAATTATAATCATTTTTGGATTCAATTTTTATAACATATCTTTCTTTAACAATTTTTTTTTTTTTTACATCCTATCATTAGAGTTGTTTAGTGTCACCATAGTGACATTATATTACCCCGAGGGAGTAATCAGGGATTTTTTTTCTACACTGTTATTATTTGTGATCACTGTTATAATGGCATTCCATTCATGACAGCTTGCTTACTGTTGGGATGCTATGATTGGCTACAGCTAATCACAAAGAGCCAGCTACCATGTGATAGCTGTGGGACAATCACAACAGTAAGTAAGCTGGTCATGAATGAAAACCACTCATGACAGTTTGCTTATATAATATCATTTGATCGCTATGACTGGTGGTCACAGTGTCTGGGTACTGAGCACCATAATCAGATGTCCACCGGACACAGAGATCATGGGGGGAGCGCTAGTGTGCATGTGCTAGGTGATGTACAGAAATGTCACCTAGCCTGGCTGTACCACCTGTCCTCAGTAGATGTACAGTGAGCAGGTGACAAGCGGTTAATTAAATATTTCCTGACACTTAGGGGGTCTATTCATAAAAGATTTGCATAGCAATTCACACGGTGATAGGCCGTGTTCTGTCAATGGGGGTAAAAAAAAAAAAAATGCTATTAGTCTATTTGCTGAGCTGGACCAATAGTTTCTAATGATTAAAATGAAAAATCACCACTGTATGAAATAAAATACGACCAATATTCATCACAGCCGTGTGAATACTGGTCATAATTGTTAAACTATTTTTCCCTCCTCTTCACCTCTAAGTGTTTGTGAAATCTTACACCACAAAATGTACTCAGCCAATGAAAGGTAATGACTCAATATGTACTTTGTCCGTCGGACTACGCTACACACGATCGGTAGGAGATAGGACTTTGTCCGTCGGACAATCCGACCGTGTGTATGGGGCTTAAGTGTTTGTGAAATCTTACACCACAAAATGTACTCAGCCAATGAAAGGTAATGACTCCATTTTTATTTTTATATTGCTATTAATGGCCAACACGGTACAACACTTCATCCATGTCTTTGGTGATCTCTGATCTCCTTATCAACTGTTTCTTCCATGATGAAGATCAGCCATGGAGTATATCTGAGGTGTATATCAGGGTGTGCTTCTTCCCCACATGAGAGCTGTGATGTCCAGCAACATTCATATAGAAGACATTTCCCGCACTCAAGGCACTAATACACCTCAAGGGTTATTGGGGGTCCCTGGTGTACAGGAAGACAGGACTTCAGTGAGGAACATTTCCCTCACTCAGGACAGGAAAGTGGCTTCTCCCCCGTGTGCAATTTCTGATGTCTGTTAAGATCAGACTTCTGTGAAAAACATTTCCCGCACTCAGGGCAGGAATATGGCTTATTCCCTATGTGAGATCTCTTATGTTTGTAAAGATTGGACTTATCCGAAAAACATTTCCCGCACTCAGGACAGGAATACGGCTTCTCCCCCGTGTGCAATCTCTGATGTGTGACAAGTTTTGATTTTAATACAAAACATTTCCCGCACTCAGGACAGGAATATGGCTTCTCACCTTTGTGCAGTCTTTGATGTGTGTGATAAAAGGACTTGTCCGAAAAACATTTCCCGCACTCAGAGCAGGAATACGGTTTTTCCCCCGTGTGAAGTCTTTGATGTGTGGCAAGATGTGATTTTTGTGCAAAACATTTCCCGCACTCAGGACAGCAATACGGCTTCTCACCTGTGTGAGATCTTTTATGAACATTAAGATTGAATTTAGAACTAAAACACTTCCCGCACTCAGTACAGGGAAATCTCTTCTCTGTTGGAAGGACGGCACCGTCCCTCACAGTCTGAGGCTCCTCAGGATAAGAGGAATACGATGGTCCATCTACACTGTGTGGTGCCGGATGGACATTTGAGGTAGTCGGGTTTTCTCCTGGACTATACTGTGTGATGTCCTCATCTTCTACTTTACAGTCTGGAGACAAAGTGAGACAATCCTCTGAGGTTTTCCTCATCTCCCGTCCATCTACTAAAATAGAAATAAAAAGATTATTACTAGACATGAGCAGATTGGTTCCCCTAAACCAGGACTCCGCCCACATCAGGCAGCTTTGTCTCTGAGGATCTTACGATTCCCCCCTCAAGGTAACTAGTAAATGGGTCCTCTGATCTCCTACCAGTTCATTTCTTTATTCATGGACCTTAGTCAGAGAGTGAGGAAACAACGAGAACTGTCTGTTATAGGAGTGACAGTGATGAGGGGATTATAGGACGAGTGACCCCTCCCCCTCTATCACCCATTGCCATCTTCCCAACACAAGAAGTCCTGCACTTCCTTATTTACAGAGGCGGCTCTCTAATTAGGCGGTCGTCTAAGGCCTTGCGCTTACAGTGGCCTCGCAGCCAACTAATTTGGCCATCATGTGTTTGGGAGTGGAAGGGAATGTTCCCTGGTCAGTGCCCCTGGGCTGGACTGGCTGTAGGGGGCGTCAGGTTCTAACAAGAGCTGCCTTCCCCCGAGCTCCCCTTTCACTCACGGTGTATGGCTGCTTAAACACACTGCCCCGCCCACCACACACTCTGCCAATCAGAGGTTACATCACAACAGGGCTCTACAGCCCTGTATCCAATGAGGGCGCTGCTGACATCTCCCTCCTCACCCACCATGTGTGCTTGGATCCCCGTACTGTGTATGCAGCGGGTTCTCAGAGGAGCATGAAGATGTCGGGAGGAGACCAGAGATGATGGGGGTGGTGTGCCTAGGACTGGACACAGGTGAGCTGTGCTATTGCTGCTCATTATCATAGTGGCCCTGTACAGCATTGTCTATGGGAGCTGTATAGTGTGTGCTGGGGGCAGACTCAATCTGTATTAGGACACACCTGAAGTGTGGATATGGGGTGGGCACTTCAACTTACTGCTCTCTCATCTATGAGCAATGTTTGGGCATGAAGAGTTATGTACAGCTTGGGCCCCCACCACACCATTTACTTGCCACAGTGATAAAAAAAAAAAAAAATGTCCCAGCTCATGTTAAGAGTGTCTGCAGGGCACAGTATGTATGTATGTATGTATGTGCACATGTGTGTGTATACACATATATACCCTATGTTTAATGATCTTTGATTAAAGAAGAAGAATAGGTTAGAGAAAAGTTCTAGAAACTGTGAATTCATAGTTCAAAGGATGTAAGGCTCCTAATATATGCAATTTATACAGTTAATTTTTATCACTTGAATTATTTTTCCCATTATTGGAGTGAGGCCTCATGTCCAAATTTTACCTTAGGCCTCACAAAGCCTAGAGCCGCCTCTTATTATTTAGTCCATGATTTAGTCATGAATAACAGCGGGGCTGAGCCCCACCAGAGGTCAGAGAGTGAGGATGGGGGAGAACAACCAAGATGAAGACTGGACTGATCCTGAAGGCCTCCATCATTGGGTTATTGACTCCTCCCTCATTATCACTTTCCGTTTAAGGTTACAAAGTTTGAGGAGGTTATCACATTATTATCAACATGTAAAAGTCTGTGCTCCAATCAAATCATCAGATAGAAAATGTCCAGCTGGTAGAAAATGGGTGCAAAAGAAGTCAGGACTATGTAAAGTACAACTTATTATATAGAATACAAGAGTAAAGACTAGATGTATCAGAATGATGTAATGTACAACATAGAGTATATAGTGCAGGGGTCAGGAGTATGTAATGTACAATATAAATTATAGTGTAAGGGTCAGGACTAATAATATTGGTATTCAGTGGAAGATTAAATGTTTACATGAGACAAGTTGCAGAGGTCCCACACCGCTGCCTCCCATCTCCTGAGACTGCACTCAGTGACTTGGGTCTGAGACTATACAGACATATCCCTCCACCCGACACAGCCAGCAGACAACAGAGCAAGTAATCCCAGGAGAATTGTTCTGTCAGATATCTTACTAGACTCGGGCATGGGAAAGGAGACCCAAGGCACATACCCCAGGTGCCTAGGTCTAGTAACATCTATGGTGAAAATTAACATTTTGCTGTCAGCTGAACCCCAGAATCTCCATAAATCCAGTCTAGATACATAAATTGTGTCTGCAGCACAGAGAAGGAAGATTATCCGAGAGAAATACAGGAATACAGGACGGGGAACACAGCTCAGGAAAGTGACCAGAGGATTACAGGCTGATATCACCCAGTCCCCGCCCTACTCTGGACCAATCAGTGAGCAGTATGGGTGGAGGAAAGTATTTAGTGTTAATGACCCACCTGTGCTGATCTCTGTAGGAGTGTCCTCCTCTATAAATGTCCCCGTTATTCCATCCTCCTCCATAGACTGCTGATCACCCCTCACATATCTCTCCTCTTCTTCTGCTATACCCCCAAAATCTATATCGATTGGATCTCCACTCTAAAGCAAGAAAATGAGAGAAAATATCATCCAAAAACTATAAGGTCACATTAAAAATCCAAACATCATCTCTAGGAGTCCATGTTCTAGATGCTCCGTCCCACCAACCTTGTAACAGTGGGGGATGGTGTGATCTTCCTGTGTGGAATCCCGGGAATACAGAGGACGGGGACATCTCTCTGGTGGGTTCCTGGTATTAGGTGGCTCCATCATATCCTTGTGTCCTTCTGAAAACTCCTCCATCACTCCATACTCCTCATCCTCCTCTTTATACTCTTCTTTAACAATAATATTATAATCCCCGAGGTTTCCACTCTGAATATATAAAAACAAATCATTGTAACAACTATACTGTATATAAATCATAACTATCAATCATCTACCTGATGATGGTGGGGGATGGTGTGATCTTCCTGTGTGGAATCCCGGGAATACAGAGGACGGGGACATCTCTCTGGTGGGTTTCTGTAGCTGGATGACTCCACCATGGTGTCCTGGTACAGATCTTTGTGTTCTTTTAGAGACTCCTCCATCCCCCCATCCTCATCATCCTCCTCTTTTATCTCTTCTTTAACCTCAACTTTAGACTCTCTCAGGTTTCCACTCTGAATATAGAATAAAAATGACAAATTGTAACAATGCAGATAATGTACAGATCCTAATGATACTATCAGTGATTGTTCCTCATCTACCTGATGATGGTGGGGGATGGTGTGACCTTCCTGTGTGGAATCCCGGGAATACAGAGGATGGGGACATCTCTCTGGTGGGTTCCCATTACTGGATCCATCTGTAGGAAACACACACACTGACTGAATACATTGTTTCTATGTGTTTATCAGATGATGGGGGATCTAGGTGGAGCCTCCGTACTGCTCTCTCCTTTACAATAAAGTCTCCTCTTACCCGGTGATGTGAGGGGCGGCTGATTTTCCATCATGACGTCCTTGTAGAGATCCTTGTGTCCTTCTAAATACTCCCACTCCTCCATGGAGAAATAGACAGTGACATCCTGACACCTTATAGGAACCTGACACACACAATGATACAGTCACCATCCAGACACATCCCTTGTCTGTTACTGGATAATGTCCCAGAATTCCCAGCACCGCTCACCTCTCCTCCATCATCTCTCTGGCGACTTCTAGAATCTACTTTTCATTTCTCTGTTCTATCAGGGAGGGAGGTGGAGGCAATGTGATGGTCATATGATCTCCAGACTTCACAGGAGGAAAATTCTAAATCTGAACACAAATAGTAAAATCAAATGATATTCCCAGAATCCTCCTCACCTCTCCATTCAGGTCTGTGTTTTTTTTTAATAGAGATAAGAATGATGTCCTGTGACCTCCCAGAATCCATTTCTATTCATTAAAGCCCCACTTCAGACTGAGGTATAATTTACCTACACAGGGACTCCCACTCTGTAGGTTAAAGCCTGAAGTAAGCTATTCTGGCGTCATTGCACACAACACAGGACAAACCGTCATACTTTGTTAGTGAGGATACCAAAAGTCCACCCACATCCTAAGAGCATCAGCCAAAGAAAAAAAGCCAGATGGAAGGACATATAGACTCTGGATGGAGGGACATTGGGAGGAGGAGCTGTGAGGTCAGTGTGATGTCATAGGACATATAGACTCTGGATGGAGGAACATTTGCATGGGGAGATTTGAGGGGCCCTCTATATGAGGCTCCCATGTAAACCAAATCATTGTTCCTGGGTGTGTCCTTCCTCTCCTAAACTGAAGAGTGAACTTTGACCTTTACCATACAGAAATCTGTCAGGAATCTGTGTAGTAAGCTCTCATGTGATCAGGTGACGTGCGGAGGAACGGAGTGTAAGTAGCTGACAATTTTCTCCAGAGCTCCTAATGGTGGGGATGGATTTTGCTGAGTGCTGGTGCCAAGTTTCCGCCCCCCCAGGATCACTGCAGGTGTGGAGAAAAGCTGTGTAAGAGGATATGGAGGAGAGATGAGGAGGAGATCCAGGAATCAGGATAAAGGTCAGGACAAGCAACAGACGAGCGCATCCAAGAGATGAAGCCGGGGTCACTACACAGAAAATCAATCCAAGGAAACAACAGGCAGGACGAGGAATAGCAAGAAGGAGCTCAGAGACAAATAAGAATATTGCTCAGCCAATGGGAGATTATCTCAGCATGACTTACATAATGAAGGAAATGAGGGGGAGGAGAGAAAGTAATTTAAGGCAGGGCTTGACAAATTTGCTTTGAATCTCGGAGCCAGCTAAAAGTCAGTAGAAAGATTTGTAGAAACATTGGGGTGCAATCGAAGGGTGCAGGGTACCAGAGAAGGGTGCAGGTCACCGCAAGACATGGGATGCAGGAGAAAAGTGCAGAATGCAGGACATGGGGTACAGGGCAACAAAAAAGGGTGTGTGTCACCACAGGACAAGGGGTGCAGAACATGGGGTAAAGGGTACCAGACAAGGGTGTAGGTCACCACAGAACATGGGATGCTGGAGAAGGGTGCAGAATGCAGGACATGGGGTGTGGGGTGGAGAACAGGGCTACAGGGTGCAAAACGCAGGATATGGGGTGCAGCAGAAAGGTGCAGAATGCAGAACAGTAATGTAATCCCCCCTCCCCTGTGTCCTCCTGCATGTCCTGTACATCTCCCCCAGCAGTGTGTGAGAGCAGAGTGGATGGAGAGGACATCTTGTGTACATAAAGCAGCATGTCCCTCCCTGGCTGGTTTCTTAGCTGGCTGCTTTGCAGACTTGTCCTGGTTACTCCTGTAAGGACTCTGTAGTCCTGTTTCTCAGCACCTTGTGGGGATCTTTGTGGCAGTGCCGAGGTGGCGCCATGTTGGAGATTCGGTCCCGCTCCTTCCTCTCTGTTCTGCCGGAGGGCTCTGCAGGGACACAGGCAGCTGTGGGTGGAAGCAGGAGCCGATGGTGACAGTAATGCGGCCGCGGAAAGGAGAAAGATCGGCAGCGGGAGCTCAGTGAGATGAGTCCTCTCATGCCGCTGTCCTGCCCAGTCCACCCCTGACTTCACAGGTCGGGTGCCATCATCTCCTCCTCCTCCCCTCACCCTCCCGCCTGGCCCCGCTCCGAGACACATTCCTGTCTGAATAATGTGTCCGGGTTTTAGGCAGAAACATTATTCAGACCAACAGTGAGAATGGACTGACAAGAGCCCAGGGGCCAGGACGCCATTTCTAGTCACCATGGTGACCTGGGAATTGTTGAGCTCTGACTTATGGTGACCATAGAGACATGGAAATTCAGCTGGTTCAGCAGGGATCGGTCACATTTCCATCCATTAGGGGTGCAACGGATCGTCGCCGATCCGTGATCCGAACGGGCCACCCCGTTCGGATCGGCACACCCCGCGATCCGCGGCCTCGGCCTTAGGAAAGGCCGCGGCTTCGGCCTAGCTCCGGAGCGACGGCGGCCATCTTTGTACACCCGGCGGCCTTAGGAAAGGCCGCGGCTTCGGCCTAGCTCCGGAGCGCGGCCATCTTGGTACACCCGGCCACTGTTTTTAATGTGATCGCTCCGTCAAATGACGGAGCGATCACTTGTAAACCCTGCATTACCCAGCCAATATCCTGCATTACCCTGCATATACTCTGCATTACCCTGAATTACTCTGCGGATACTCTGCATTACTCTGCGGATACTCTGCATTACTCTGCGGATACTCTGCATTACTCTGCGGATACTCTGCATTACTCTGCGGATACTCTGCATTACTCTGCGGATACTCTGCATTACTCTGCGGATACTCTGCGGATACTCTGCATTACTCTGCGGATACTCTGCATTACTCTGCGGATACTCTGCGGATACTCTGCATTACTCTGCGGATACTCTGCATTACTCTGCGGATACTCTGCATTACTCTGCGGATACTCTGCATTACTCTGCGGATACTCTGCATTACTCTGCGGATACTCTGCATTACGCTGCGGATACTCTGCATTACGCTGCGGATACTCTGCATTACGCTGCGGATACTCTGCATTACGCTGCGGATACTCTGCATTACGCTGCGATACTCTGCATTACGCTGCGGATACTCTGCATTACCCAGCCAATACTCTGCGATACCCAGCCAATACTCTGCGATACCCAGCCAATACTCTGCGATACCCAGCCAATATTACAGTGGGGGAGAGGATGTGGATATTACAGTGGGGACTATATGGTGGCGTAATTTTCACGGGTTTTTGCAAATTCAATTATTATTTGCTGATCCGAAAATGATCCGATCCGTGACTCCTGATCCGAGGATCGATCCGATCCGTGAGTTTTTTGATCCGTTGCACCCCTAGCATCCATGTGTGGTCACTGCCGGATAAAAGTCACTCGATCAGCGGCTGCAGCCAATAGCTTCATCACTGATCTGTGTATTCTGAGAGCGGAGGAGCGCCCCCCATTGTCAGAATACAATAGTGCAGCGGGGAGGATTCCCCCATCCCCCTCTAATGTGGGGATGGGGGAATCACTTCAGTGTCTTCCTCTCATCCCGCTGGATGAACGATAAAACTGAACCATGTATGGCCAGCTTTGGAAGGAAGATATATTAATCATCAACTGATCCCCCTGAAGGGGTTAATATATGTATTACCTCCTCAGATTCAGCAATGTCTCCTCTGCCGCCAGCTCCTTCAGTGTCGTCTCTCTAAGTCCTATTAAATGGAATGTCTGTCAGTATCTGACATCACTTCCTGTCTGTATTCCATAGAGACTTCCTGTCTGGGTAGATGTGAGATCACCACCTTGTGGAGCTCAGAGGAACTGCAGTTTTAAGAAACATCTCGTAGTGAGAACACGGCCTTGTGCTGTGTGTGTATGTACTGTATAGACTTCCTCTTTCTCTCCTCCCTGAGTGTGTATGAAGAGGCGGAGCTTTGAGTGTGTATGAAGGGGCGGAGCTCGTGAGTGTGTATGAAGAGGTGGAGCTCTAGCACTACTAAGGGGGCGACCTCACCATCACGTGTGTAAGAGGTGGAAGAGGGCGTGGCTACACTACGGCTGGCACAGTTTGGAGCACCGAGATCTTTACACCTTATCAACTTGTCAAATGTCTCACTGCCTGTGATTAGCGCGGCGCATTGCTGACTTCCTGGTGGGCTCTGCACGTGCGGCTGTGAACACACCTAAGCTCATCCTAAAACACCATAAGATCAGTGAAGTAGATGTAAAGTGGAAGCAGTAGATCTGCAGAGAATATTATTTGAGCCCCTAGCACTTTATATAGCAATTCAGGGGACTGACACGTTGTCAGTCCTGCACTACATATTTTGTCATTTAACCAGGTCAGTTCCCAGTGCATCGACCTCCAAGTCCTGAGCAAGTCTCCTTTTGTTCGGTCGGGTCATCCCTCTCACAATTTACTCCACCCTGAGCTCATTGGTAGACATGCGCACAACAAAAAAATGTGTTCATTTTTGTTTCGTTTTTTTCGTTTCCGTTGATTCGTAACGATTCGTACATTCGTAAGTCGTCGGTGTTCGTATTCGTAACGATTCGTACATTCGCAAGAGTTATTTTTTCGTTGATTCGTTTTTTCGTACGCATTGGTATTTATTCGTACATTCGGAACATTCGTAGATTCGTAATCGGAGCATAATTCATAATTTTATGTAATGTGTATGCTATTATTACATTTTAATAATTTACGAATCGAAAAAAAAGTTACGAATCGAAAAAAAAGTTACGAATCAAAAAAATAAGTTACAAATGTACGAATTTTTTTTGTTCAATCCATTCGAAGCACGTTAAGCAGCACCATTGTAAGGGACACGTAAAATTAGCAATTCAACAAAAAAAAAAGTTACGAATGTACGAATTTTTTCGTTCGTTTTCGTTTTTCGGATTTTCTTCATTAGTACATTCGTTGTTTCTAATTAGTTTTTTTCGGATTTTCGTTGTTTTTCGGATTCATTCGATTCGAATGATTCGTTAATCGGATTCGTACGATTCGAACGATTCGTTATTCGGATTCGTACGATTCGTTCATTCGTACGAAAATGAACGAACGAAAATAACGAAAAAAAACTAAACGAATTGCACATGTCTACTCATTGGCAACCTCCTGTCAGGAGCTACGAGCCGGGTCGTGATGTTGGGAAGCCATCCATGCCCGGCCCCATAGGCGCTCACCATTCCCGACACATCAGCTGTTCTGTGTCCACCTTGGTTGGACCTTTAGCCTCAGGTAATGACACCAGTTTCTCTTTCTGTTCTCTGGCTCAGTTCGTTCCAGCGAATATCAAGAAGATTTTCTTCATGGTAATATGCAAATTTAGCTTCTCTTCTGTTAGCGGCCCACGTAGTAACTGACAATCCTGTTTGGGGTGTGGTCTTCATAGTGCAAAGACCAGGGACCACAGGCTTAACCGCAAGCTCTCCTTCCGGATTTAGTCTTTGCCTTAGGGATGATGTTTTCTCAGTGAGTACTAGACAGACTCCCTCTGATCTGCAGAAGTTTATGGCAGTTTTCTGCACCCGCTGGTAAGTAAGAATGTTGAAGCCTGGCTACTTCATTCACTTTCCTGGGGACCATGTAAGACCAGTGATGTAAGTAACTGAGTTAAAATAAACTGAGTTACGTAACGCAGTTACTTTAGAGGGTAACGAGTAATCTAACTGATTACTTTTCCCCTCATGGTAACTCAGTTCCCATTACTTTGGCTTAGTTACCCCAATTACATCTACCACCACTAGATGGCAGTAGTGTAATTCCGGTATCCTGCCGAAAAAGTTCCCCCCTGTACTTGCGCAGTACGAAGGACTACGGAGCTTCTGAAAATTGCCGAACCTAAACAGCTCTGAGTGAACTCTACACCGCGCAGGCGCAGTTAACTTGTAATTGTCAAGGCGATGCCGCACGCTCCTGATGCTCGTGCTACTCTGCAAGGGGGTCTATCGTGTAAGTAAGGGGTGGGTCTAATATTACTGTAACCAAGGGGCGCATTTATTATTATTGTTGTTATATATCGAGCTCTGCCCATTCATTTAAAATTCGCCCTCTTCTGTAGCCATCCGCTCCTTACACGATATAATAATAATAGACCCGCCCCTTGCTTACACGCTTAACAGATCTGCCCCTTGGTTAGAGTAATAATAGAGCAGCCCCTTAGTTACACGTATAGAATATAAAAAAAAAAGTCACAGTTACTTTGCTGCGTAACTACCCTGTTTCCCCAAAAATAAGACCTAGCGTGATTGTCGGTGATGGCTGCAATATAAGCCCTACCCCCCAAATAAGCCCTACCCTGTTCCCCCGAAAATAAGCCCTACCCTGAAATAAGACCAACAAGGACTTTAACTAGTGCTTATTTGGGGGGTAGGGCTTATATTGCAGCCGTCACTAACAATCACGCTAGGTCTTATTTTCGGGGAAACAGGGTAATTACTTTTCCAATGTAGTAACTGAGTTACTAACGCAATTACTTTTTAGGAGAAGTAATTTGTAACTTAACTAATTACTTTTTTAAAGTAAGATGACCAACACTGTGTAAGACACTCGGCTTGCCTGCCTGTGGATAAGTTAGCTAGGATCAGACCATATCCTTGGGTTATGATCTCCCGAGTCTGTTCCAGGAAGGATTTGCTATCACTGCTAAGCTTGCAACTTTTCCTTGAGGTTCATTTCCTGAGGCGGGTTTTAGGTTCTCGGTTGCTGGCACTGTTACCCTTAGCCCCCCGTCTCCGATTCTTGGGGCAACTAGATTCCACGGCTTTTCCCGATTTACACTTTTGGGACGAGTTCCTCCAGCACTGGAACAGCATCACCATGTGCATACCTGCTGTTGCGCTGTTGTCTTCTCAGGTCTTTATTGATGCTGCAGCCACCTAGGGCTATGCAGCTATTTTTTGCCACTTACTGGTTAGCTGGACAAATGTCTGGCTAATCCAAGATTTTGCACAGATGTCGGCTTTGTTTGAGATTACCCTATAGTGTTGGCAGCGCAGGTGTGGGGTCACTTATGGAACACCAAGTTCACCATGGACAGCCAGGCTACCTCTGAGATCTTCATCTCGGTAGGTCCAGCTCATTACTCATCATGGCTTGCGTATGCAGGCTCTTTTGGCTGTCTCTCCAGTTTAAATTCCATATGCTCCATAGGGTTGTTAATTGGTATACAGAATGCAGCTGCGGACGCTCTACATCCTGTTTTAATTATCCGTTGTTTTCCAGCAGGTCCCAGATGCCTGGGCCATCCTGTCCCCGCACTTCTCGCTTCACCATGGATCAGAGGCTCGCTGGGTTATCGCCGTAGGGTTTTTGTCGACGGATCATTATCCGCCAACATGGGGAAGGCTTGTGCACACGGCCTGGAATACTTTCAGACTTTTCAAGCACGGTACCCTAGGCATGGCTGTTACAACATTCAATACCTTCTGGCTTTGTGGCCTACTGCCACTCACAGCTTTGACTGTCCCGCAACACCGTTATGACATACTTGGCAGGAATCCATTGGTGTCCTTACGGCACACGGATAGGCTATCTATATTCTCAGCACATTCCAGTAGGGCCATTCTTAAAGATATCCAGTTTGGGTGACCCTCCTACCAGAGCGCTCTTTATCGAACATTACCGCACCCTTCTGATGAACTTAGGGTTGGACCCTAAGTCATACTCAGGTCATGTTTCAGCAGCCTCTAGCCAGGGGGTTCCCAGTCACGTCTTCAAGAGGTTAGGTAGGTGGGAATCATCATGCTACTCCAGGTATAGTTCATATCCGCTCGTCAAGATGTCCCATGCATTTGCACACTTGGCTGATTAATCTGTTGTGCAGTTGTTTCAAGTAAACCTCCTTTTCATGCACATCCTACTGACTTTATTTTTGCCCCTTTTAGGTATACTGACCACCAGACCACGGCACACCCCAGGTCACTTTCCCACATTCCTCTATTACATTTCCTTGATTATCCGCAAGAGACTTCGAGTACAAATGGGAAGGCTGGCGGCAGGCCAGCCTAAATTTGTAGGAGGAGGCGCAGCCATAAATATCGGCCCCCATTCCTCCCCTTTCTGTTGGAGTTTCTGTTCCCGTTATCCCACCCACCCATTCCCTTTATTTTTACTTTATTTCCAATTTCTTCTTGGGTATGCCCCCTTTTAGGCATACTGCCCACCTCTATTACATTTCCTTGATTATCCGCAAGAGAAGCCGAGGACAAATATATATATATATATATATATCAAATACACTGCCAATAACTAAGCTGCCTGCCTAATCTAGCTCATTCTATCTCCGTCCACACACTATACACGCCGCTACGTAAACAGCCTTATATAGTGTGGGGCGTGGACTTAGCCCCCCTGAGCCATGATTAGCCAAAGGCAGCCTGCCTTTGGCCAATCATGGCTCTCTCAGCAGAGCGCACTGTGATTGGCCAAAACATGCAGGTCAGGTGCATAATTTGGCCAATCATCATAAAACAATGCACTGTGATCTCGCAGTGTATTATGGGGTGTTCCACGGCGCTCGAATTTCCCACGAACGCCTCATAGTATTTACTGTTCGGCAAACGCCCAATGTTCAAGTCAACCTTATGTTCGATTCAAGCATCTAGCTCATCCTTAGCAGTGAGATGTTTCATGGTCCACAACTGCACGGATCAGGAAATGTCTCACTGCCTGTGATTAGCGCTGTGCAGTGTTGGCTTCCTGTCGGGATCGGGCACATGGGGGTTTCGAACGCGCCCAAGCTCATCGCTAATGGTAACACCCTTGAAGTTTTTTTTTTTTCCCACCTATGCACTCTGTTCAACCTCTCCAACTATCCTTTTTCTCTCTCTGATTACCACCTTATTACTCCTTCCCTTTCTTCCACCACCTCTCCCTCGTACCACCAAATTACCAACCCTTCAACCCTTCTCTATTCTGCTGCTGACCACCTCTATGCCAAAATCTCACCCCTATCCTGCCCCCAACCTAGCCACTTCTGTCTACAAAACTTCACTGTCTTCCTCCCTGGATGAACTCGCCCCCCCCCTTCCCCCTCACCACACAGAATCAGGTCCCAACCACTACAACCCTGGAAACAAATGACACCAGAAGTCTCATAAAATGCAGCTGCGCTCTTGAGCATCAGTGGCATAAACTAAGTCTCACAAAGACTTCAACCAATATAAATCTTCCCTCCAAAAATACAACTCTTGCCTCCACACTGCTAAGCCTATTTTATCACTCTCATTAAAAGCTTCTCATTCCATCCCTATCAACCCTTCTCTACCTTTAACTCTCTACTTTGTCCTCCACCTACAAACTCCCTCACTGCCCAGGACTTCGCCAATCACTTCAAACATAAGATTGATACAATTTGTGAGGATATCTCCAGTGCGCAGATACCTTCTCCACTTAACACCAAGTTCACAGGTACAAACATTACTTCCCTCTGTCAGAGATATATCGCGCTTCAGTGCCGGTTTCCTAGGGTACGCATGCGGGATAGAGCGGCTCAGCAGCGCACACAGGTACGCGGGACAGCGGGGGCGCATGCGCGGGTTTGCGGCTCTCGGGTATGTTTTCTTGTTCACCCAGCGCGGCGCACGTCCGTGCGCGGCCCTGACAGGAAGCGGGTGCGCATGCGCGCGCCCAGATACCCCACCTGACCACTTACCTGGCCTATAAAAGGCCTTCTCCTTCCCCTCAGAAATTGCTGGTTTGTTGTCTCTGTTTCCTGAGTACCTGGCTTCCTGTATCCTGTATCCTGTTCCTTGTGCCTACCTGATTACCTGTGCTTGACCCGGATCTCTTCTGACCACCGCTGCTACTCTCCAGTGTTTGACCCTCGGCCTGCCTCCTGGACATTCTTCTGTTACTTACCAGTGTTTGACCCCTTGGCTTGCCTCTTGGATATCCTTCTGCTTGATCACCTGTGTCTGACCCTCGGCCTGCCTCCTGGACATTCTTCTGTTACTCACCAGTGTTTGACCCCTTGGCGTGCCTCTTGGATATGCTTTTGCTTGATCAGCTGTGTTTGACCCTCTGTCTGCCTCCTGGACATTCTTCTGTTTCTTACCAGTGTTTGACCCCTTGGCTTGCCTCTTGGATATACTTCTGCTTGATCACCTGTGTTTGACCCTCAGCCTGCCTCCTGGACATTCTTGTGTTACTTACCAGTGTTTGACCCCTTGGCTTGCCTCTTGGATATCCTTCTGCTGGATTACCTGTGTTTGACCCTCGACCTGCCTCCTGGACATTCTTCTGTTACTTACCAGTGTTTGACCCCCTTGGCTTGCCGCTTGGATATCCTGCTGTTTGATTACCTGTGCTTGACCCTCGGCCTGCTTCCTGGACTTCTTGCTACTTTATCCATGGTGTTGCCACATATGCACCCTAGGACTACCTTCCAGTGTATGACCTGGTTCCTCTACAGCCTCTGCCTTGTGTTGGTCCTGCCAGGTGTCTACTTCCAGTGCAGCTTCATCTACACGCGGTCATCAGCTTCACTGCACACCACCTGCAACCCACCTGCTGGCAACCCGTGCATCTTTGTGCTCAGTGCCTTCTGTACCCACTCCAGGGGCATCGTGCACTTAGTCGCAAGGGGAGCAGCTCTCAGCATCTCGGCCCTGGTGAGTACCTGTGACAGTACAAAACAGCCAATGTCCGAGGCCGACAGAGCTGGTTCACCCCTTGAGGCCCTATGCCAGCAGGTGACAGCCCTCACCCAGGCCGTACAACGTCTCCAGGACGGCTACTTCCAAATCGAAGGGCGTCTTTAACACCTTACCTTTTCGCCCAGCCAAGCAGACCTGTCTCCTCCTGCAGCCAGCACCTCCACCTCACCTCAGGCACCCGGAGGCGCCCCTCCTGCATTCGTCATGACAAACCCGGACCCCAGGGTCCCTATCCCTGAACGCTTCTCAGGTAACCGGAAGAAATTTTGGGCCCTCAAAAATGCATGCCTTCTCCACCTAGTTCTGCAGACTAGGACTTTTCAGTTGGAATCTGTAAAGGTGGGGTTCATCATCTCCCTGCTCTCTGATGAGCCCCAATCCTGGGCGCACCACCTGATGGAGCAGAAGAGCCCTCACCTGGACTCAGTAGAGACTTTTTTTTCAGCTATGTCCATGCTGTATGATGACCCCCAACGTACGGGCACCGCAGAATCTACCCTGCACACCTTGGCACAAGGAAAGAGACCTGTGGAGGACTACATAGTAGAATTTCGGAAATGGTCCGCAGATACGGATTGGAATGAATCTGCTCTAAAATACCAATTCCGCCTGGGGCTTTCGGAAACCTTAAAAGGTGAACTAGCTCGGGTAGAGATCCCAACCTCCTTGGCAGACCTTGTTCAGTTGGTTACTAAACTGGATCGTCGCCTACGGGAACGACGGGCTGAACGGTTCCAAAGCTTCAGGCCTACCTGGATGATGCCCTGGGTTCCTCCAGTACCTACACCTGCTCCAAACTCCCGGTCTCCTCCTCGTGGGGAGCCTATGCAGCTGGGCCTGGTTCGGTCCCCCCTGTCTCCTGAAGAAAGACTCCACCGCGGGCAAGCCAATCTCTGTCTCTACTGTGGCGGCTCAGGACATTACCTACTCAAGTGCCCGGTGAGACCTAGTAAGTGCCCTTCTCGGACTTTGTTGAGCTCCCATACCAAGGGATTCACCCGGTCTCATCTTGTTGTCCCACTCTTTCTGCAGGTGGCGGAAGAAGTGTTCCAGCTGGGAGCCATCCTTGATTCAGGGGCCTGCAGCTGTTTTATGGACTTGACCTTGGCACGTAACCTAAACCTCCCCCTGGGCACCAAGGAACAGCACCTTCAGGTTCAGTTGGCCGACTGCTCCTCACCCTGCTCAGGGCCTGTGACCCATGAAACGGGGCCCATCTTAACCTACACAGATTCAGGCCACCGTGAACTTCTCCGTTTTGACATTATCCATTCCCCAATGTTTCCCATTATCCTGGGGTTCCCCTGGTTGCAGGCCCACAACCCTCAAATTGACTGGAACCGTAGGGAAGTAGTCTTCTCGTCTCCCTACTGCCTACAGCACTGCTTCCTACCACCTATCTCAAGACCTACCACCTGCCTTACCATGCAACCAAGTCCTAGCAGCCTCCAACATGTTCCAACTGCCTATCAGGACTTTCAGGACATCTTTGATAAAAAGAAGGCTGATGCCCTACCTCCTCACCAGTCTTATGACTGCCCGATTGACCTCCTACCTGGGGCAGAAATTCCATTTGGAAAAATCTTCCCTTTGTCAGAGACTGAACTAGAGGCCCTGTGCGTCTATATAGACGAAAACCTTGCCAAGGGGTTCATCCAGCCCTCTTCTTTCCCAGCGGGCGCCGGGATCTTCTTTGTGGAAAAGAAAGATGGATCACTCAGGCCATGTGTGGATTATAGAGAGTTGAACAAGATCACCATCAAGAACAGGTACCCACTTCCTCTCATCCCCGAACTTTTCCAACGCCTAAGGACAGCTAAAGTTTTCACCAAGCTTGATCTACGAGGGGCATACAACCTGGTACGGATCCGCAAGGGGGATGAGTGGAAGACAGCATTCCGGTCAAGGTTCGGCCATTTTGAATACCTTGTAATGCCCTTCGGGCTCTGCAATGCCCCGGCTACCTTCCAACTCCTGGTCAACGACATCTTCCGTGAGTATCTGGATAATTTCTTAATTGTTTACCTTGATGACATTTTAATCTTCTCAGACTCACTGGAAACCCACCGCCAGCATGTTCGGAAGGTCCTCCTCATCCTGCGAAAACATGGACTCTACGTCAAGGGGGAGAAGTGTGAGTTTGAAACTGACACCATCCAATTCCTGGGATTCATTATCACCACCGGAGGCATTCTCATGGGTCCACAGAAGGTGAAGGCCATCCAAGAGTGGCCAGCCCCCACGGACAAGAGGTCAGTTCAGCGTTTTATCAGGTTTGCTAACTTCTACCGTCGGTTTATCCAAGGTTTTTCCCCAATTGTTTCCCCAATCACCCAACTCACCCGTCAGCAAACCAAGTTCCAATGGTCCACCCAGGCTCAGGCAGCGTTTGAAAAATTTAAATTCTTTCACAGAGGAGCGGTCCAAAGGCCTTACTCCACCCGGTCGCCTTTGCTTCCCGGAAACTTAGTCCCCCCGAAAAGAACTATGACGTGGGCGACCGGGAACTCCTCGCGATCAAATTCTCACTTGAAGAATGGAGATACCTGTTGGAAGGAGCTTCACAGCCCATCCTAATCTTCACTGACCACCGTAACCTGGAATATCTCAGAACCGCAAAATGATTAAAACCCCGGCAGGCCTGTTGGGCCCTCTTCCTTTCTCGTTTTAATTTCCACATAACGTACCAGCCCGGCTCCAAGAATGGAAAGGCGGATGCTCTCTCCCGCATGTTCCTAAGTACAGAAACCCCGGAAGAACCCGCAAACATTCTACCCTCACACAATTTCCTTCATGCCATCCAGCCAGACCTGACAACAGCCCTCAAACAAGCCTCCAACCAGACATCTGTTCCTTCCATGCCCTTTTTGGAGAGAAAACAGGACTTACTATGGACCCATGGCCGAATATTCGTTCCCCCACCAGTCAGGCTTCAAGTTCTGCAGTCTCTCCATGACCATAAGATGTCAGGTCATTTCGGAACCCAAAAAACTGCCAACCTCGTTAGCCGTTCCTACTGGTGGCCGGGTTGGAGGAAGGACTGCCAGAACTATGTACAATCCTGTACTACCTGCCAGAGGAACAAGGGATCCAACACCAAGTCCTGCTGAGGCCTTTATCTGTCCCCGAACGTCCTTGGAGAGAAATCTCTATGGACTTCATTGTGGACCTAACCCCCTCGGATAACTTTACTACCATCTTAGTGGTAGTAGACCGTCTCTCAAAGATGGCCCATTTTCTCCCCATGAAGGGTACTCCCTCTGCCTCCGCTACCACCGACACCTTCATCAGGGAAATAGTGAGGCTTCATGGTGTCCCTTCCAATATCACTTCCGACAGGGGTGTTCAATTCACGTCCAGATTCTGGAGAGATCTCTGTCGGGTCCTTGAAATCAAGTCCTCCATGTCCTCCGCATATCATCAGCAAACCAATGGCCAAACGGAACGGACGAATCAAACCCTTGAACAGTACCTCAGATGTTTCTGCTCCTACTCCCAAGACGACTGGTCCTCTCTCCTGCCTTTCGCGGAGTTTGCATATAACAATTCCCTACATTCTGCTATTAACCAAATGCCCTTCTGGGCAAATTATGGATACCATCCTTCCTTCCTTCCAGATTCCATTCCAGACATCTCTACCCCGGCAGCTCAGGAGCTTGTCAAAGACATCCAGGACAATTTCCTCCAGATCCAGCAAGCCATGAAAGAAGCTCAAAAGGGGTACGAGGTACAATATAATCGGGGCAGGAAGGAGTGCCCGGCCTTCAAGGTTGGGGACAAAGTATGGCTATCTACAGTCAATCTGAAATTACCATGTCTTTCCCAGAAGCTTGGTCCCAAGTTCATCGGCCCCTTTGAGGTCAAAAGAGTGATTAACCCAGTTGCCTTTGAATTAATTCTACCCAGCTCTTATAAGATCCACCCAGTGTTCCACGCTTCTCTCTTAAAACCAGTAACCCCAAACTCTTTCCCTGGCAGGCAGATGGCACTTCCCCCACCAGTCACCGTCCAGGGCGAAGAAGAATACGAGGCTGAAAAGATTCTGGATTTTCGTAAGAGAGGAAGACAGGCTCAGTATCTGGTCAAATGGAAGGGGTATCCCCCCGAAGACAGCTCCTGGGAACCATCTAAGAACATTCATGCCCCTCGGTTAGTTCGAGAATTCCATCAAAGGCACCCCGGACTGGGCATCCGGAGGCTGCCCTTAGGAGGGGGGCACTGTCAGAGAAATATCGCGCTTTAGTGCCGGTTTCCTAGGGTACGCATGCGGGATAGAGTGGCTCAGCAGCGCACACAGGTACGCGGGACAGCGAGGGCGCATGCGCGGGTTCGCGGCTCTCGTGCAAGTGTCCTTGTTCACCCAGCGCGGCGCACGTCCGTGCGCGGCCCTGACAGGAAGCGGGTGCGTATGCGCGCGCCCAGATACCCCACCTGACCACTTACCTGGCCTATAAAAGGCCTTCTCCTTCCCCTCAGAAATTGCTGGTTTGTTGTCTCTGTTTCCTGAGTACCTGGCTTCCTGTATCCTGTATCCTGTTCCTTGTGCCTACCTGATTACCTGTGCTTGACCCGGACCTCTTCTGACCACCGCTGCTACTCTCCAGTGTTTGACCCTCGGCCTGCCTCCTGGACATTGTGTTACTTACCAGTGTTTGACCCCTTGGCTTGCCTCTTGGATATCCTTCTGCTTGATCACCTGTGTCTGACCCTCGGCCTGCCTCCTGGACATTCTTCTGTTACTCACGGGTGTTTGACCCCTTGGCTTGCCTCTTGGATATCCTTCTGCTTGATCACCTGTGTTTGACCCTCAGCCTGCCTCCTGGACATTCTTCTGTTACTTACCAGTGTTTGACCCCTTGGCTTGCCTCTTGCATATCCTACTGCTTGATTACCTGTGTTTGACCCTCGGCCTGCCTCCTGGACATTCTTCTGTTACTTACCAGTGTTTGACCCCCTGGCTTGCCTCTTGGATATCCTTCTGCTGGATTACCTGTGTTTGACCCTCGGCCTGCCTCCTGGACATTCCTCTGTTACTTACCAGTGTTTGACCCCCTTGGCTTGCCACTTGGATATCCTGCTGTTTGATTACCTGTGCTTGACCCTCGGCCTGCTTCCTGGACTTCTTGCTACTTTATCCGTGGTGTTGCCACATATGCACCCTAGGACTACCTTCCAGTGTATGACCTGGTTCCTCTACAGCCTCTGCCTTGTGTTGGTCCTGCCAGGTGTCTACTTCCAGTGCAGCTTCATCTACACACGGTCATCAGCTTCACTGCACACCACCTGCAACCCACCTGCTGGCAACCCGTGCATCTTTGTGCTCCGTGCCTTCTGTACCCACTCCAGGGGCATCGTGCACTTAGTCGCAAGGGGAGCAGCTCTCAGCATCTCGGCCCGGGTGAGTACTTGTGACACCCTCATTCGACCCCGCTACTACTGATGAGGTTGCTAAACTTTTATCCAACGCCCACCTAACCACCTGTCCCCTGGACACTGCTCCCTCATAAATGTTATGGCCACCCTCTGGCTCCATTCTACACTCTCTAACCCACATTTTCAATCTCTCCCTCTCTTCTGTCATCTTCCGAAACTCTCTAAAACATGCACTAGTCAGCCCCATACTCAAAAAGCCCTCACTGGACCCCACCAATCTTAACAACCTACGCCCCAACTCCTTACTCTTCTTTTCCTCCAAACGTCTAGTCTACAACTGACTGGGTGACCATCTGACTGAGAACAAACTTCTTGATCCACTTCATTCCGGATTTTGCCTTCAACACTCCACAGAAACCTCCTCAAACTCACAAATGACCTACTAATGGCTATAACCAATAGACACTCTTCTGTACTACTACTCCTGGACACCCCCCTCTCACTAAGCTACAAGAAAATGGAGGATACCCCCTCACTGAGCTACAAGAAAATAGAGGACACCCCCTTCATTGAGCTACAAGAAAATGCAGGACACCCCCCTCACCGCGCTACAATAAAATGGATGACACCCCTTCACTGAGCTACAAGAAGATGGAGGACACCCCCCCCCCTCTGAATTTCAAGAAAATGGAGCATACCACTCCCCCTCTTTAGCTACAAGAAAATGGAGGAAACTACCCCTCTTTTCTGAGCTACAAGAAAATGGAAGACATCATTCCCCTTTCTAAGCTACAAGAAAATGGAGGATATCACCTCTCCTCTCTCTGATCTAGAAGAAAATGGAGGACACCCCCCTCCCCATGCATACATTGTATATAAAGGAGGAATATCTTTATCAATGGACACATTTCTTTTAAACAATGAGAAGTCATTGTGTCATTACAGGAAGATTGAATCCCTGAGTTACAAGAAAATGGAGGACACCTCTCCCCCTCTCTGAGCTACAAGAAAATGGAGGACACCCCTCCCCCTCTCTGAGCTACAATAAAATGGAGGACACTCCCTCCCCCTCTCTGAGCTACAAGAAAATGGAGGACACTCCTCCCCCTCTCTAAGCTACAAGAAAATGGAGGACACTCCCCCCCTCTCTGAGCTACAAGAAAATGTAGGATACCCCTCCCCCTTACTGAGCTACAAGAAAATGGAGGACACCGCATCTCCCCTATCTGAGCTACAAGAAAATGGAGGACACTCCTCCCACTCTCTGAGCTACAGGGGGGATACTGAGATGGAGGGGAGTACAGGGGTAACACTTATGGTTGCCACCTTATCCCTTTAAACCCAAACACATATTAATTACACAGGTTCTGTGGCTGATTAAGGTGGTAATTAAACTCACTTGGTGCCTTATCTGCATTTAATCACCATATTTATCGGCGTATAACACACACTTTTTTCCCCTTAATATCAGGGGAAAATGGGGGGGGGGGGGGGTGGGTTATACGCTGATCCCCCGCCGTTTGGAAGCTTTTCTGCCGTTCTTGGTGGCGATCGGGTATCTTCGGCCGTTCTCGGCTATCTTCAGCCATTCTCGGCTATCTTCGGCCGTTCTCGGCTATTTTCGTCGTCCTCGGCGGCTTTCGGAAAGCCGAAAATAGCCGAGAACACGGCCGAAGATAGCCGAGAATGGCCGAAGATAGCCGGGAACGGCCAAGTGCGGCCGAAAATACCCGAAAGCTGACCGAGAACTGCCGAGCGCCGCCGAGATACACAGGACATCTGCTCTGTATCTCGGCGGCGCCATTTTTAAAATAAAAAGGACACTGACAAGGCTGCAAATGACACGGAAGGCTGCAAATGACTGACAATGCTGTAAATGACAGACAAGGCTGCAATGGAAGGCTGCAAATGACTGACAAGGCTGCAATGGAAGGCTGCAAATTACTAAAAAGGCTGCAATGCAGGGCTGCAAATGACACTGACAAGGCTGCATTAATGGGCATTTAAATGTACGTTTTTTTCCTCCCAAAAGTTTTTTTCTTTTAAATTCCCTCCTAAACTTGGGGTGCGTGTTATACGAAGATAAATACGGTATCCTCTGAACCTGTGTAATTCATATGTGTTCAAGTTTAAAGGGATGAGGTGGCAACTCTAGCAACACTGGGATGGGGGACCCAAGAGGGGAGTACAGGGGTGACACTGGGATGGAGGACCATGGAGGGGAGTACAGGGGGGATACTGGGATGGGAGACCATGAAGGGGAGTACAGGGGGGACACTGGAATGGGGGACCATGGAGGGGAGGATGGGGGAACATGGAGGGGAGTATAGGGGGGACACTGGGATGGGGAACATGGAGGGGAGTACAGGGGGGACACTGGGATGGGGGAACATGGAGGGGAGTACAGGGGGGACACTGGGATGGGGAGAGGAGAAAGGGGAACCATGGGGGGGCAATGTGGGGTCACTATTTGGGGGAGGGGCAGTACAGGAAACTTCCCCCACACACAGATCGCCTATTTCTCCCCTTCACACAGATTGCCTATTTCTCCCCTTCACACAAATCACCTCCCCCACACGCACACACACACAGATCACCTCCCCCCCACACACAGATCACCTAACCCCCATACACACATATCACCCCCCCCCCCCCACACACACACACGGATCACATACCCCCCTCCACACACGGATCACATACCTCCCCTCCACACACAGTTCACATAGCCCCCCACACACGGATCACATACCCCCTTCACACACAGATCACATAAACCCCCCCCCCCCCCTTTACACACACACACAGAAAAAAAAACATCACTGAGCTTTTGTTTTGATCATGTGATCAGCTGTCATTGGCTGACAGATGATCACATAGTAAGGGGCCGGGACCGGCCCCTCACTCGGATCGGTGATCACCCAAGTCTCAGTGACTCTGTGATCATAGCGAGCTCCGCGGCCGCCCAGGAATTTAGGTCCGCACTGTGGCCGTCATTCGGCCATAGCGCAGATGTCAAGTGGTTAATGGGACTGCCTGGAGAGGGATGCACGGAACACCTGTGCATCCCAGTACAGGTAAACACAGCCTTGCAGGGATGTACGCTGTGTATTCCCTGTGTAAACAAGACCTTAGGCCCCTTTCACACGATCTGGTCTTTGGTGAGATATCGATGGTCTAACCAGACCTCTAATATCCCTTTTTTGAGACAGAGAAAGTTACAGCAGCCTGAGGTGTACATTAAATGAATAAATAAGCAGTCTGTATAGAGACTCCTATTTATTCATAAACTGACACATAGTAAACATGGTTTACTATGCTCAGTTATCAATGGACACTGACTGACTGGCAATTATAGTAAAAGGGAGGGGGCTGGTAAACATAGGTTTACCAAGCCCCCAAACCTCATCCACCACTGCCCCACCCTCCATCCTAAATGCTTGCCAGAGCAGTAGCTGCAGGTGGGGGTAAGGGAAGGATGGATGCCGCTCAGAGCAGAGGATCAGAGAGGTGAGTGATGTAGGGGGACATAGTGTGATCCCCTCCAAACCCCTGCAGCACCTGAAGCTGGCAGAGGAGGGAAGCCAGCTTCTGAGACTAGCTGCAGGGGATCAGGTTTGTGGGGAGGGGGGTGGATCTGGTGTGAGGGGGAATCAGTGCTGGGGGGGAAGAATGGGGATAAAAGAGATACAATAGAAGAGTGTGGGGGGGGGGGGGCATTTAAGAGAAAGGGGAGTGGTGGGAGGTGGAGAAGCTGATGACAGGGAAGGAGCGGCATAGGGGGGTCACATTTGAGCTGAATAACTCTGATCAGCGGATTCTAACCTGCTGATCAGATACATAGGGTTGTTCAGAAGAGTCTGCTTAACAATTCTGCTATAAGTTTATGGTCACTGAAGTGACCATGAGCTTATAGCAGAAGGAAGAATGAGGTCCGTACAGACCTGGCCAGCTGGAAGCAGTGCTGTAGGTCGTATGCTGTTCAGACCTGGCAGTGAAGGGGTTAGAAGGCTAAAAATTAAACCTACTGTATATGGCTCACTGTCAAAATTAAAAACAATATAAATAATAGTAGAGCTTTTAAAAATATATAAAAATGAAGGAACACTGTCATAATTGAAATGTTACAAAGAATAGAACATACAGTAATATGTAAAAAGGAAATCAAGGCCACAAAAATTCAAAGAACAACAAGTTGCCATAGAGAGTAGGACAAAACCCCCAAAATTCTTCATATATATTAATAGTATGTTGAATGATCAACAGGTATAAATACATAAGTGGTAGATATAGTGAACTTGCTATTTAATTATTCACTGTAAGGTCATTACACAGGACAAGGGGGGCACTCTTTAAGTTTGGAGCAAAAGAGACGTAACCTCCAAATACTGAAGGGCTTCTTCACAGTAAAAGCTGTGAAAATGTGGTATAGACTCCCTCAAGATCTGTCTCTGGCCAGCTCAGTAGATTGTTTTTTAAAAAAAGACCTTGATGCATTCATAAATGTACATAATATAACTGGATATTAATATTTAAGAGGTAATAACACAGGGGTAGTTGTTTCAGGGAATATTCAAATGCCTCCCGGGGATGCTAATTTTCACACCTTTTTGCCTATTATCCAAGAAAATGGGCAGTTTTGATTTTGCTTCCATTGATTTTGACGGGATTTTGGATTAAAAGGCTTTTCAGACTTCAGACGTTTTCAAACCACGACCCCACATAAACTCATACCAGCCCCTGTAAAAAAACAAGAAAAAGGTATGGGGTCCCCACAAAATCCATCCTAGACCCATATCTAAGCCTGCACCCTGCCTGGCCATGAAAGGAGAGGACATGCATGCACTTTCCCCACCTCCTGAATCATACCAGGCCATGACTAAGTACAACATACCGTATTTATCGGCGTATAACACGCACTTTTTCCCCCTAAAAATCGGGGGAAAGTCGTGGGTGCGTGTTATACGCCGATACCCCCAAAAAAAAAAATTCAAAAATGGCAAAAATGGCGAGCGCCGCCAAAAAATAGCGAGCGCCGCCGAAAAAAACCGAGGCGCGGCCGAAAAAACCCGAAGCCGCGCCGCAATAGACCGAGCAGACTGTTCGGCTCTACTCGGAGTCCCGCCTCCCTGCGCTCGTTCCGGAAACAGCAGGGAGGCGGGACCGCGATCGGAGCTGAACAGTCGGCTCGGCCTTTTCCGGGGCCGCTTCGGTCTTTTTCGGCCGCGCCTCGGACATTTTTCGGCGGCGCACGCGACAGAGTCTCGGCGGCGGGAAATTTAAACCCGGACCGGACTTCTAATGTCGCTGGGATGGCTGCAATGACCCTGGGCAAGGTACAACGTCCCTGGGCAAGGCTGCAACGATGCTGGGCAAGGCTGCAATGACCCTGGGCAAGGCTGCAATGACCCTGGGCATGGCTGCAATGACGCTGGGCATGGCTGCAATGACGCTGGGCATGGCTGCAATGACGCTGGGCAAGGCTGCACTGACGCTGGGCATGGCTGCAATGACGCTGGGCAAGGCTGCAATGACGCTGGGCAAGGCTGCAATGACGCTGGGCATGGCTGCAATGACGCTGGGCAAGGCTGCAATGACGCTGGGCAAGGCTGCAATGACGCTGGGCAAGGCTGCACTGACGCTGGGCAAGGCTGGGCAAGCTGCAAATGACGCTTAAATGTAAGTTTTTTTTTTTCCCTAAACTTCCCTCCTAAAACTTTTTTTCCTTAAAATGCCCTCCTAAACTTGGGGTGCGTGTTATACGCCGGTGCGTGTTATACGCCGATAAATACGGTAACTCATTTTGTGCTACCCAGTTATACACTCCCACCCTTACCATTCCCATTAACGGAAACCACACTGAACTGGAGTGTAAATTAGGCCGTAGCAGCCTCCTTTATTAAATATCAAAATATAAATGAACTCTTATAAACAAATAAATAACCAATAAATAACCAATAACAGCATACCAATGAAGAAAAACCCTGACGTAGGACTGTAGGACCTTACCCCCCCCCCCCCCCCACCCGTTTTACCGTAATCAAAACTCGTGCACTGCGGTCATATAAACTGTAACTAGGCCTCAAGCTGACATGCTAGCTCAGAGACAAAAATATTCCCGCAGCGCAGTCATCCACCATATTCCTTACATCACTTATAAGGAATATTAACAAACGGGCCCATATCTCCAATGGGTCCCGCATCAACTTCTCTGTGGGGAGGGGGTTTCTTCTCTATACCTACGTCAGCCAACATCCGCCAATGCTACGACGTCCAAGCCAACCTGTAAAAATTTATCGAGCACCTGAAAGAAAATTAGGGAGGGAGGGCGGGAACTTCTCTCTTGCTGAACTGAATCTTTCTGGGGCTGTTGCCCCTCCTCTTCCTGTTGCCAGCTCCACCCCTCCTCTTAAATCTTAAAGGGCTGTTCTCATGTCCTCCACATTGGGAGAGTATCTTGCCATGTTCATTCACTCCTAGTTGGAAAGTTGAATGTCCAATGTATGAGCTCATATAAGGTAACATGAGAAATCTGTACAACATAAGGCACCAGGAAATGTATATCTGTCTGCAGAAAGCAGGGGAGATATTGGAACTCTAATTCATGTTCACCTGGAAATAATGCAAAGGAGAAAGTCCATCCAAACCTTGAGATTGGTCAGAGACTAATTGGTATCATTCTGGGTATTGCCAGACTAGGTCTTGGTTACAGAGTGAAGGGTGATGCTGCTCATACTATATGTAACCCTCATCTACAGCATGGACATTTTCTTCAGCTTCTTTCTCTTCTTAGTAAATAGGATAGAAATCTTCACAATTCTATAGAAGAGGTTGGGGCCCTGAGCAGTCATAGAAAGGCCCAGCACCCCAATAGTAGGGGAAGAGGTGGTCTGGGGACATGGAGAAGAAAACTCTGGTCGATCTTCATCATTTGAAACTTGGTGAGACAAAAAAATACAGCAGGATGTTGGAGGATTTGTCAGTATGGAAATGGACAGAACATGATGACACTGAAAGAACAATGTGGCTTCATTCTATGATATGTCAAGGAGAGAACGGTACAGAAAGGTGACCATATTTTCAAAATAAAATTTGGAGACACCCTACTGACCATGTACACTTTTATTGGAGTTGGGGCAGCTGCAGAGCAGGCGGCGGGGATAATAGTGGCTCATGAAGCACACTACACAAAATGCTAGGTGTGGCAAAAAAGTGCTAACAGTGGAATGGGCTTAAAGCGGGGTTCCACCCTAAAGTGGAACTTCCGCTTATCGGAACCCTCCCCCTCTCTGGTGTCACAGTTGGCACCTTTCAGGGGGGAGGGGGTGCAGATACTTGTCTAAGACAGGTATTTGCACCCACTTCCGGGCATAGACTCCCACGGGAGTCTTTGCCTCTTCCTGTCACACACACAGGTCCCAGAGACAGCGCGGACCATTCTCATTGTGCTGCGCGACTCGTGCATGTGCAATAGGGAACCGGGAAGTGAAGCCGCAACGCTTCATTTCCTGATTCCCATACCCAAGATGGCGGCGGCAGCATCCGAGGACCGAGGGACGGTTCGGCCTCGGGTGCCGATGTCGCTGGACCCTGTGACAGGTGAGTGTCATTATTTTAAAAGTCAGCAGCTGCAGTATTTGTAGCTGCTGACTTTTAAAAAAAAAAAATTTCCCCGGATTCCCTCTGTAAAGAGGTATCATTTGATAACACCTGAGCCTACTTTGCTCTGTTTAGGAGTGTTAGGTCCTCTGTTTCAGCCCCTCTTTCCCTTTGCTGGTCAATGGAAAAACTCTCTGTCCGGACGGGTAATCATAGACACCATACACAGTATATGGTTGGTCACGAGTTCGGTGGTTTATTCCCTTCTGACAGAATATATGTGATTACAAAGAAAAGGCGTTGTAGGGAAAGTCCCATGAACAACCAATCACATTCAAGCATTCATGTTATACAATTAATACTGATCTTGCAAAATATTCATAGTTTTTCTGCCCAGAGACAGACTCATCATCACAATTTGTTACATCGTCACAATTCTAAGACTTAAACCTTATTACATTGGCCGCAATGGTCAAATGTCATTTAGCAAGCAGTATATGTTCCTGACATGTTTAATCTAAAAAGGCGTATCCTGTCTAACACCTCTCTCAGCACTTCTGCACATGCTAGCAAGCTAGATAAAGGAAAGAAAGAACTTTCTTGCAGAAAGCCTCTTACAAAGTTAAAAATTAAAAGGGTAACTCTACATTCCCTTGCAATAACCTTAAAGCGTTTGTATACCCGTTTTTGGTCGGGTTTTTTTTAAAACTACCTGCAAGACAAAGTCATAATGAACTAGTATGACTAGCATACTAGCTCATTATGCATCACTTACCTTAGATCGGGGCCCCTGACGCCGTCCTCTTCTCCCCCTCCAGCCGCAGCCATCTCTTCACAGATACCCTTCCGGGTATCGCCGCTCCGGCCAATCACAGCGCCGATGCGGCACTGTGATTGGCCAGAGCAGCGAAGACGTCGCTCCGCACATGCGCGCGGGACACTTCAACTGCGGCGATCCGTAGTTATGAATGGGGATTAACCCTGTAAATGCACCGTTGTCTACAACAAGCATGCGCCATAGACAACATTGTAAAACGTTCTTTGCAAATATCTCCTAAACCGTGCAGGTTTAGGAGATATTTCTTGTACCTACAGGTAAGCCTTAATCTAGGCTTACCTGTAGGTGCAAGTTAAAATTAAGGGTATACAACTGCTTTAAAGAGTGATCCCACATCTCCTTACAATCCCTCCATTGATCATAGGAGACTAAAAGTCTCCGCTGATCACTCACTGTACCACTTATGTCCTGAGTAGAACATGGTCATGGCTGTTTCAGACTTATCAATCGGGTTTTTTGATTTTGCTACTTTACTTATCAGGCAGAACACCAATTTGATTGTCACATAAATAGAAAAATAGCAAAAGAAGGAAAATTGTCCAGGTGCTGCATTTTCTTGGCTCACAGGGAAATGTTACAGCAAGAATGGTTTGGGCGGCTAAGGGGTTTTGTGGGAGGGGGCAATAGTGGCTGAGTCTCCTCTTGTGCAGTTATTGGTGGGGGCTCCCCCATTTCCTTTCCTGTCTCCTTGATCTGTGGGCTCTTTTTCAACCTTGGTGCATGGATCCATTGCAGGCTTTGATCCGTCAGTATTGCTGTCCTGGAGACCTTGAGGACTTCAAATGGACCTTGGAAGACGGGGCCTGGTTGTTTGCGGACTGCAAGTTGTTTAATCAGTACCTTATCCCCCGGGACAAAAGGATGTGTTGGTTCTGTGGAAAGAGGAGGAAAGGTGACAGCAACCTTATCATAAGTTTCAGCAAGGCTACTTACCAGATATTTCACGTGCCCTTCCTGTAAGGAATATAAGTCAGATTCCTCGCCTATCTTAGGGTCTCTTTGAACAGGTTTTCCCATGAGAATCTCAAAGGGGGAAAAGTCCTGTCCTAGCATGGGGGGTGGTCCTTATCTGGAAGAGTACCCCGGGAAGAAAATGAAGCCAGTTCTTCATGGTACCTTGTGTGGCCTTTCTCAATTTGTCTTTAATGTTTCTATTCATTCTCTCCACTACTCCTGCACTCTGGGGGTGGTAGGGGATGTGGAGCTTCCATTGTATCCCCAGAACTCTCACTAACTCTTTGGTAAGTTTCGCTGTAAAAGCGTGTCCTTGGTCAGAGTATATGGTAGCTGGCAGACGAAACCTGCTAATCCAATGATTAATCAAACACCTGGTGGCTATCCCTGCGGTCTCTCCTGTTACGGGAATAATTTCTGGCCATGAGGAAAATTTGTCTATTATCACACAAAGATATTTGATATTAACTTTCTGTTTGGGCATGTGTGTGAAATCAAGCTGTAAGTCCTGTAATGGGCCTAAAGGCACTGGTAAGTGTCCATGAAGGCCATACTTTGGTCCCTGAACATTATTCTGGGCACAAGTTAAGCAGGAATCAATTAGTTGTTCAATCAATAGGTGAGTGGAATTGGTGTAAAAATTCTGGTTATACATTTGCTGTAGGGGTTTTTTACCTATGTGTCCGAGGCCATGGAGATGAGATAAAATCAAAGGAGCTACTGTTTCTGGAATACCTATAATCCCCTCCTTGTTTGACCACAAGCTGTCCGGGTTGTGTGTCAAACCATGCGATTTCCAGCAGGTAATGTCAGACAATTGAGCTTTCTTCTGTAGTAATGTGGCTAGGGCTCGAAAATCTGGGGAGGAAAAATCTGTAGAAAACAGTTGGAGGGTTGTTTTTTTTATTGCCTCCTCAGCAGCAATTTTGGCTGCTCTGTCTGTTAAGTTGTTTCCCTTAGTAGCATCAGATTTGTCATAGGAATGACCTTTTACTTTTATGACATAAATTTTTCAGGGTAAATGAAGTGCACTTAATAAATCCTCTACCCAGGCTTGATCTGAGATTTGCTTATTATCCGCAGTCTTGAACCCGCGTATCTACTGTCAGTGTAATGTTTTCTTTCTGTCCTTTGAATAACTGACAGGCACGTGTCATAGCATAGAGCTCTGCCTGTTGAGCTGAAGTGGCTGCTAGTGGTTTTGCTTCTAGTATTACGTCTGGTAAAGTCACTATAGCATAACCAGTTTTGTAAGTATCATCGCTTGGTCTAGAACAGCTGCCATCAACAAAAACATTTATGTAGTCGGGATCAGAGTTGGGTTGGTCAGTGAGGTCAGGTCTTGGTGAGGTGGAATGTAGCAGTTGTGTGGAGCAATCATGCTCTACTCGGATTTCTACTAATGGAAGTCTGAGCAATGCATGTAGTAGTCTAACTGCAGGTGTTGTTTCAGAACAAGATTTGACAGTGAGACCATGTGTGTTGAGAAGGATGATCTCATAGCCACTGGAGCATTGTGCTGTCATGTGCTGTGTAGAAAGGTGCACTACAGTATGTGTTGTATACAATGTAGTATCAGTTCCTAAAGTGATCTTGAATGCTTCTTTATCTGCCATAGCAAAGGCAGCGACAACTTATAGGCAAACTGGTATTCCTTGTACTTGAACGGGGAGTTCTTTTGATAGATAAGCCACGGGTCGGTAGTGGGTGCCGTGTGCTTGGGACAGCACGGCAGCTAGCGCAGGGCCCCTGACTATACAGTAAAGCACAAAAGAATTTCTTATGATCTGGTAAACCGACTGCCGGAGCACTGGCCAAAGACTGTAATAAGGCATGGAAGGCCTGTGTCAGTTGAAAGTATACAGCAGTAATAATAGTATGCGATCCCGGCCGAGATCGCATACACGGCATCACCTCCTAGGAGATTTGAGTCAGGTGACGCCGTGTATGCGATCTCGGCCGGGATCGCATACTATTATTACTGCTGTTTACTTTCAACTTAACTGTAAGTTACTACGTTTTTAAAATAAATTGGTTTTAAATACTGCACTATGGAGTCCTTCCCTCTTTCTGCCCCCATGTAATTGGTTGCTTGGAGGACTGGGTGACACGCTGGTGAGGACGGTGCCATAGAGGAACAGCGCTGAGAGGAGATCAGGATTTGGTATTTCAGTGTAAGGCTATTTAGTCCTTACCTAGAGGTAAGAGGCTGGGGGAAACACCTGGGATTATCACACTGGAGAATGCATGGATGGGATCACCTTAATTGTTAATGGACTTTACTGCTTTACCAGAAGAATTTGGTACATGGAGAAATCGATCCACATAGTGATTGCACTGTGTATGGGAGCTGTTTGTCGGCACTAGAAACTTCACTTCCTTAGGAAATTTCTTTGAGCACTTGTGTTCTGGACTGACACATTATTCATAGATTTGTTATTGCTTTTTGCACAGCATTTAGCTTATTTGCACAGGCATATTTTTTGCACTCAACATTGTTTGCACAAACTATTTTGCACTATATATATTTTTTGCTCACATTTTTTGCTTGGCTGTATTTATCCGTTATTTTGCACAGATTATTTATTTGTTGCACTTTTTATTATCTTTCGCACTTATATGGAATTGTTGCACCGATTTTATAGATTTTATAGTTTTTTGCTATTTTTGCACTTTTTGATCAATTTTTTAAGCCTTTAATGATTATGCACGCATTATGGATTTTATTCAAGTGATTTACCTTATGGATTGTATTTATTTCTGGGTATAGCATCGATTTTATCTGTTGCTATACGTTGTTTATTTAGATATTAACGTATAGATGCTGCTTGGAGCCATCCTTGTGGAATCTCCTCTGGGAGTGGTATCCTTGTTCTACTAACTAGCAAGCGCCACATATTACTTTATTTTTATCTTGATTAGTGTGGGAACACTTTAATGGTGGCTGCGGCATTATTATTTATGAGCTTATTTAATTAATTTATTGTTTCCCCGAGTGGTTCGCGCATTTGATCACCCCCTTGTATCTATATTATGTATATTAAACCTTAAAGTCTGTTTCCGTGGTTTTCCTTCGTGGAACCAAAGACCCTTTACCCTTTCCCACTTTGTGATAATAACCTCCAGGAATACTAGCAACCAAATAAGTATTTGATCCCTCATACACAAATAATAGGCCTGTTAAACACTCTGGGCAGCGTCCTGCCAAAAAACACTTAAACATTACAAACATGACATTAAATGATTTAGAGGTTTCCAATGACCAGTCCTTCTGGTTAAAAACAAGGTTTTTAACCTCCTTTTGTATTAATACAATACCCGGGAGGGATCCTGGCCAACCTAGCGAGGTATCCCTGTCCCTTTATATTAATACCTGGGATCCTGGCCAACCTAGCGAGGTATCCCTGTTCCTTTATATTAATACCTGGGATCCTGGCCAACCTAGCGAGGTATCCCTGTTTATGAGCGAGCTGCCTTACAATTTTCCTGGGATCCTGGCCAACCTAGCGAGGCATCCCTTTTATTGTCCCTGTCTCTCAGGCAAGTTAAATAAATTAATTAATGAATTATGCCTTGAGATCTATAATGCTATAATGTGACGGGGTATAACATTGACAGAGAAAGCTGTTCAAAAATACTTTGAAAAAATAATTTAAAGAAAGCTTACCTGTTCAAATGTACCCCACTTCTGGTACCATCTGTTAGGTCCTCTGTTTCAGCCCCTCTTTCCCTTTGCTGGACTTTGATGGTCAATGGAAAAATTCAGCATTTTCCATGTTCAATCGATGGTTGTAAACCCTTCCATATACCCATTGTAGTTACTGGCCTTAGGTGATACACCAACATTAAACATATCCTCCTACTTCAGTTGTACCTGTTTATCTGTAGCCCCCTCTTCTCTACATCTGTTCAAAGTCTAGAATTTATAAAGCTTGTATGAACACTCAGAAAAAAGGGACGGAGAGCTGAAGATACACTCTGCAAAACTGACTGAGGAGAGCTATGAGAGCTGATTGGAGGGAAGGGACACACCCCCTTCACACAGGAACAGAGATGGGGCTGTCAATCAGCCAGAGGTGCCTCCCCTGTCATCTTCTTTCACTTGGTGTCAGGAAAACCTGTCAGAAGTGATTCATGCAGAGGAAAGAGGCAGCAGACAAAAATGACACTTAGTGCTCTTGACTGAGACAAGTACACACTATAGAGGGATATGCTTTGTTCATATTTAATGTCTGAGGTTTACAGACACTTAAATTAACTTATGTTCTTCAATGTCTACTGTACTGACAAGTGTAGGAGTATGATCTCAGGTATTAGTATGAAGCCATGTCTGATGAAGGAAACCAAATGGTCTACTTATAAAAAAATATGTTGGACGACTGCGACAATCGTTCATCCAGCCATTAGAAATTCTGGCCATCATTTAACACAGTGATGATTAGCACCATCTAGTGGACATAATTGGGTATTTTTCCTGAATTACCTCAATCAGTAAAAATTGCACAATACCGCATTATGGCCACTAGATGGAGCCAAAGAAAACAATGTATAAAATAAAATATGACAAAAACTCATCACAGTTCGGTGAATGCTGCTCACATTCGTTCAATTATTTTTCTTTTAAATAGATTGTTTGTGAAATCTTACACCACAAAATGTACTCAGCTAATGAAAGGTAATGACTCCATTTTTATTTTTCTCCTGCTATCAATGGCCAACACGGTACAACACTTCATCCATGTCTTTGGTGATCTCTGATCTCCTTATCAACTGTTTCTTCCATGATGAAGATCAGCCATGGAGTATATCTGCGGTGTATATCAGGGTGTGCTTCTTCCCCACATGAGAGCTGTGATGTCCAGCAACATTCATATAGAAGACATTTCCCGCACTCAAGACACTAATACACCTCGAGGGTTGTGTGGGATCCCTGATGTACAGGAAGACAGGACTTCAGTGAGGAACAATTCCCTCACTCAGGACAGGAATGTGGCTTCTCCCCGTGTGAGATCTCTGATGTCTGGAAAGATTGGACTTATCTGAAAAACATTTCCCACACTCAGGACAGGAATACGGCTTCTCCCCCGTGTGAGATCTCTGGTGTGTGGAAAGAAGGGACTTTAGTGAAAAACATTTACCGCACTCAGGACAGGAATACGGCTTTTCCCCCGTGTGAGATCTCTGATGTGTGTAAAGACTGGACTTCACTGAAAAACATTTCCCACACTCAGGACAGGAATACGGCTTCTCCCCCGTGTGAGATCTCTGATGTGTGGAGAGATGTGACTTCACTAAAAAACATTTTCCGCACACGAGACAAGAATAAGGCTTATCTCCTGTGTGAGATCTCTGATGTGTGTAAAAATTGGACTTGTCCGAAAAACATTTCCCACACTCGGGACAAAAATACGGCTTCTCCCCCGTGTGAGATCTCTGATGTGTGTAAAGATTGGACTTGTCCGAAAAACATTTCCCACACTCAGGACAGGAAAGTGACTTCTCCCCTGTGTGACATCTCTGATGTCTGTAAAGACTGGACTTGCCGGAAAAACATTTCTCACACTCAGGACAGGAATACGGCTTCTCCCCCGTGTGAGATCTCTGATGTAATTGAAGATGGGACTTATGAGAAAAACATTTCTCGCACTCAGGGCAGGAATACGGCTTCTCTCCTGCGTGAGATCTTTGATGTGTGTAAAGATTGCACTTCTGTGAAAAACATTTCCCGCACTCAGCACAGGAAAACGGCTTCTCCCCCGTGTGGGATCTCTGATGTGTGTAAAGACTGTACTCCACTGAAAAACATTTCCCACACTCAGGACAGGAATACGGCTTCTCCCCTGTGTGAGTTCTTTTATGCCTATCAAGTTTGGATTTACAATAGAAACCCTTCCCGCACTCAGTACAGGAAAAGCTATTCTCTGTTGGAAGGACGGCCCCGTCCCTCACAGTCTGAGGTTCCTCAGGATAAGAGGAATATGATGGTCCATCTACACTGTGTGTTGCCGGATGGACATTTGAGGTAGTCGGGTTTTCTCCTGGACTATACTGTGTGATGTCCTCATCTTCTACTTTACAGTCTGGAGACAAAGTGAGACAATCCTCTGAGGTTTTCCTCATCTCCCGTCCATCTACTAAAATAGAAGTAAAAAGATTATTACTAGACATGAGCTGATTGGTTCCCCTAAACCAGGACTCCGCCCACATCAGGCAGCTTTGTCTCTGAGGATCTTACAATTCCACCCTCAAGGTAACTAGTAAAGTAACCTCTGATCTCCTACCAGTTAGTTTCTTCATTCATGGACCTTAGTCAGAGAGTGAGGAAACAACGAGAACTGTCTGTTATAGGAGTGGAAGTGATGAAAGGGTTATAGGACGAGTGTCCCCACCCCCTCTATCACTCATTGCCATCTTCCCAACACAAGAAGTCTTGCATTTTCTTATTTAGTCCATAATTTAGTCATGAATAACAGCGGGGCTGAGCCCCACCAGAGGTCAGAGAGTGAGGATGGGGGGAGAACAACCAATATGAAGACTGGACTGATCCTGAAGACCACCATCATTGGGTTATTATTGACTCCTCCCTCATTATCACTTTATGTTTAAGGTTCCAAAGTTTGAGGATGTTATCACATTATTATCAACATGTAAAAGTCTGTGCTCTAATCAGATCATCAGATATAAAATATGCAGTTGGTAGGAAATGGGTGCAAAATAAGTCCGGACTATGTAATGTACAACTTATTATATAAAATACAAAAGTTGGGATTTTATAGTATCAGAATTATGTAATTTACAACAGAGTATATAGTGCAGGGATCAGGAGTATGTAATGTACAATATAAATTATATAGTGAAAGGGTCAGGACTGATAATATTGATATTCAGTAATCAGTGGAAGCTTAAATATTTACATGAGACAAGTTGCAGAGGTCCCACACCGCTGCCTCCCATCTCCTGAGACTGCACTCAGTGACTTGGGTCTGAGACTATACAGACATATCCCTCCACCCGGCACAGCCAGCAGACAACAGAGCAAGTAACCCTGGGAGAATTGTTCTGTTAAGAGATCTTGCCATTCCCGGGTATGGGGCAAAAAACCCAAAACACATACCCCAGGTGTCTAGGTCGAGTAACGCCTATGGTGAAAATTAACATTTTGCTGCCTGCTGAAGCCCAGAATCTCCATAAATCCAGTCTAGATACATAAATTGTGTCTGCAGCACAGAGAAGGAAGATTATCCAAGAGAAATACAGGAATACAGGACGGGGAACACAGCTCAGGAAAGTGACCAGGGGATTACAGGCTGATATCACCCAGTCCCCGTCCTACTCTGGACCAAATCAGTGAGCAGTATGGGTGGAGGAATGTATTTAGTGTTAATGACCCACCTGTGCTGATCTCTGTAGGAGTGTCCTCCTCTATAAATGTCCCCGTTATTCCATCCTTCTTCATAGACTGCTGATCATCCCTCACATAAGTCTCCTCTTCTTCTTTCACTTCAACTTTAGAATCTCTCAGGTTTCCACTCTGAATATAATGACAAATTGTAACAATGCAGATAATGTACAGATCCTAATAATACTATCAGTGATTGTTCCTCATCTACCTGATGATGGTGAGGGATGATGTGACCTTCCTGTGTGGAATCCCGGGAATACAGAGGACGGGGACATCTCTCTGGTGGGTTCCTGGTATTAGGTGGCTCCATCATATCCTTGTGTCCTTCTGAAAACTCTTCCATCACTCCATACTCCTCATCCTCCTCTTTATACTCTTCTTTAACAACAATATTATAATCCCTGAGGTTTCCACTCTGAAAGACATAATACAACATTTATTGTAACAATCATGCTGTGTATAAATCAGAACTACCAATAATTGTCAATCATCTACCTGATGATGGTGAGGGATGGTGTGACCTTCATGTGTGGAATCCCGGGAATACAGAGGACGGGGACATCTCTCTGGTGGGTTCCTGGTATTAGGTGGCTCCATCATATCCTTGTGTCCTTCTGAAAACTCTTCCATCACTCCATACTCCTCATCCTCCTCTTTATACTCTTCTTTAACAACAATATTATAATCCCTGAGGTTTCCACTCTGAAAGACATAATACAACATTTATTGTAACAATCATGCTGTGTATAAATCAGAACTACCAATAATTGTCAATCATCTACCTGATGATGGTGGGGGATGGTGTGACCTTCATGTGTGGAATCCCGGGAATACAGATGACGGGGACATCTCTCTGGGGGGTTTCTGTAGCTGGATGACTCCACCATGGTGTCCTGGTACAGATCTTTGTGTTCTTTTACAAACTCTGACTCCTTCATCACCCCATCCTCATCATCCTCCTCTTTTATCTCTTCTTTAACTTCAACTTTAGACTCTCTCAGGTTTCCACTCTGAATATATAATAAAAATTACATCATTGGTAACAATGCAGATAATGTACAGATCCTAATGATACTATCAGTGATTGTTCCTCATCTACCTGATGGTGGTGGGGGATGGTGTGATCTTCCTGTGTGGAATCCCGGGAATACAGAGGACGGGGACATCTCTCTGGTGGGTTCCCATTACTGGATCCATCTGTAGGAAACACACACACTGACTGAATACATTGTTTCTATGTGTTTATCAGATGATGGGGGATCTAGGTGGAGCCTCCGTACTGCTCTCTCCTTTACAATAAAGTCTCCTCTTACCCGGTGATGTGAGGGGCGGCTGATTGTCCATCATGATGTCCTTGTAGAGATCCTTGTGTCCTTCTAAATACTCCCACTCCTCCATGGAGAAATAGACAGTGACATCCTGACACCTTATAGGAACCTGACACACACAATGATACAGTCACCATCCAGACACATCCCTTGTCTGTTACTGGATAATGTCCCAGAATTCCCAGCACCGCTCACCTCTCCTCCATCATCTCTCTGGAGACTTCTAGAATGTTCTTTGTATTTCTCTATTCTATCAGGGAGGAAGGTGGAGGCAATGTGATGGTCATATGATCTCCAGACTTCACAGGAGGAAAACTCTAGATCTGAACACAAATAGTAAAATCAAATGATATTCCCAGAATCCTGCTTACCTCACCATTCAGGTCTCCGTTTTAGTAAAGCCCCACTTCAGACTGAGGTATAATTTACCCACACAGGACCCCCACACTACAAAGGTTAAAAGCTTGTTGCAGACATCATTACACACAATGCAGGACCAACAGTCCCACTTTGTGAGTGAGGATGCTAAAGGTCCGCCCACATCCTAAGAGCATCAGTAAAAAAAAGCTAGATGCAGGAACATTGGAATGAGAAGCTTTGAGGTCAGTGTGATGTCATAGGACATTTAGACTCTGGAGGGAGGGACATTTGGATGGGGAGATTTGAGGGGTCCTCTATACGAGACTCCTGTGCAAACCAAATTATTGTTTCTGGGTGTGTCCTACTTCTCCTAAACTGAAGAGTGAACTTTGACCTTTACCATACAGAAATCAGTCAGGAATCTGTGTAGTAAGCTCTCATGTGATCAGGTGACGTGCGGAGATACGGAGTGTAAATAGGAGCTCTGGAGAAAATTGTCTGCCAACGGTGGGGATGGATTTTGCTGAGTGCTGGTGCCAAGTTTCCACCCCACAGGGTCAATGCAGGTGTGAAGAAAAGCTCCCTGCACCACATGTCCTGCACCTTGCACCCCATGTCCTGTGTTCTGCACCCTTCTCCTGCATCCCATGTCCTGCGGTGACCTGCACCCTTCTCCGGTACCCTGCATCCCATGTCCTGCATTCTGCACCACATTTGGAGGATATGGAGAAGAAAAAAAAAGGAGGAGATTGTCAGGGCTGGGCACAGCCCTTCCTTCTCTGAGCTGGCCGCTCAGCTGTCGGATAATTGCCAGCTCCTATCTCTCCACAGTGACTCACCTGTTGATATCCTGCTCTTCAGTCCTGCCTACTTAAGCCGTCCAGTCCAAATGATCTCTTCCTTCACATTGGTCACACCTCTAGAGACGCTTTCCTGTGTTCCTGTTAAAGACTTGCTTGGCTGACATTCCTTCTGGCTCCAGATCCTGCTTGCTGTTCTACTGTACTCATCTCTGGCTCCCTGACGTTTTGGCTTGTCTGACTATCTGTCCCAGTTCCTGAACTCTGGCTATGTTTTGACTACGGTTACTCTGTTTACCTTTATTTATTATTAAACAAGTGTGATTTAACTGTACTTCTGTCTCAGTCTGATTCATGGTTTCGGACAGTAGGCGAAGACCTGGAATCTCCCACTGCTCCAGTACAACCTGTGTTGCAAGCCATCCCTGCTGCTGCTCCAGTCTCTGTATAGGCACCCGCCTCGAGTATATAAGAGGTATGTCTGGTTCTACTCCATTACCCCAGTGATTTGGGGACGATCCAGTCCACTGCAGAGGGTTTCTCAACCAGGTTGACCTTGTTGAGATGCTGCCCCAGGCGTTTCCCACAGACAGAAGCAAAGTAGGTTTTGTGATATCTTTACTTTCTGAGAGAGCCTTGGCCTGGGTAAACCCTCTATGGGAAACAAAAAAAAACTGTTGTCTTGAGTTACCCTGAGTTTGTGGCTTTTTTTAAAAGGGTAGTTGACGTTCCTGCATGCTCCGCTTCTGCTGCCAAGAACTGTTGCCGATTATGCGATTGAATTCCGTACTCTGGCAGCAGAGGTGGCGTGGAACAATGAGGCCCTCGTGGCTGCTTTTTTCTCATGGTCGCTCGGATTCCATCAAGTATGAAATAGCAGCCCAAGATATACCCACTGAGCTGGAGAAGTTGATCACGTTTGCCATCCTCATTGACTCCAGACTCTCTTTTAAGTTGCGCTTGCGGAAGCCTCCTGTATGTTTTCCTCCGAGCTTTGCAGTCCCACCAGTGCCTCCCTCACCTCCTGGTACCGAGTCGGTCAGTGAAGATGAACCAAAGCACTTGGGCTTCACGCGTCTCTCTGCGGATGAGAGAACCCTCAGGAGGAGCTAGAGATTGTGCCTTTATTGTGGTCAGGCAGGTCACTTTTTGAAGTCTTGACCTACCCGTCCAGGGAATGCCCGAACCTTGAGGTCCTGTCATGGACAGACCTTAGGTGGTGTTGTTTCATCCCCAGTTATCCAGAGGGATAAGCCCCTGGTTTTGGTTACTCTTTCTTGGGCTGAGTCATCCATCGAGATACAGGCTCTAATCGACTCTGGGGCTGCCTGTTCATTGATGCTGCCTTTGTATCGAAGTACTCGATTCTGCTGCAGCTGCATGACACTCCCCTTGCCATTAAGGCTCTTGACAGGAGACCTCTACAGCCCAACTCATGAGACTGTTCCGTTGGCCATGGCCATAGGGGCTCTTCACCATAAGATAATCCAATTCCAAGTTATTTCCTCTCCTAAGTTTCCGCTGGTTATTGGTTATCCTTGGTTACAAAGGCACAACCCCTCTTTTGATTGGCTCCATACTGAGGTTCTCTCCTGGTCGCCACAATGCAGTGAGACATGCTTCCAGAAGGTAGCCAAGGTCCTGTGCACCTCTTCACTCTCCTCCCAGCTGGAGAAGTACCGCGATTTTAGCAATGTCTTTGACAAAGGTCAAGCCAGTAGTTTGTCTCCACTCTGGTCGTATGATTGCGCAATTCCTTCAACCAGGTGACATACCCCCTCGTGGCCGGGTTTAAGCTTTGTTGGTCTTGGAGGATAAGGCCATGGAGGAACATGTTGCAGATGCACTTTCTTGAGGTTTCATCCACAAATCCTCGTTTCCTGCTGGTGCTGGTTTCTTCTTTGTGAAGAATTAAGCCCCATACACACGGTAGGATTTTCCGATGGATTCTGTCCTATCCTACAATGTTGTCGGAAAATCAGACCGTGTGTAGGCACCATCGGACAGTTTCCATCAGATTGTCTGACGGACAAAGTCCTATCTCCTGTTGGATAGATTTTTGGACAACAAGGTCCGATCACACCAAATCCGATCGCGTGTATGGTAGTCCGACCGGACAAAGTGCTACGCATGCTCAGATCACATTACAAGACCAAAGCTATTGGCTACTAGCCTCTACGTAGTCCCGTCGTAGGCAACAAACGTCACCACGTTCAGAATGATCGGATTTTCCGACAACTTTGTCCGACCGTGTGTACGCAAAACCAACATCAGACAAAGTATGACGGACATGGTCTGATGGACCTGGTCCTCGGATAATCCGCGCGTGTGTATGGGGCTTTAGAGTGGTGAACTGAGACCTTGTATTGATTATAGGGGTCTCAATCATTTCACGATTAAGAATGCCTATCCGATTCCGTTGATTACAGTTATTTGACCGCTTCAAGGGAGCAACAGTTTTTACAAAGCTTGATTTGAGAGGGGCATACAATCTCGTGAGGATTAAGGAGGGCGACGAGTGGAATACTGCGTTTAATACCAGAACAGGCAATTAGGAGTACCTCGTAATGCCTTTTGGCCTTTGTAACACCCCGGCAGTTTTCCAGGAATTTATTAACGATGTCCTCCGAGATATGTTGCAGTTATGTGTGTTGGTTTATCTTGACGATATCCTCATATTTAAAAAGTCCCTGGAGAGCCACCGCACATATGTGTCGTGTGCTTAAGAGACGAAGAGAGAACAATCTCTATTGTAAACTAGAGAAGTGTGAATTCCATTGTTATCAGGTTAAATTCCTGGGTTATGTCATTTCCACTGCTGGTTTTTCGATGGACCCAGAGAAACTTTCAGCAGTCCTACAGTGGCCCCAACCCATGGGTTTATGTCCTCTGCAGAGTTTACTTGGCTTTGCCAACTATTATTGGAAGTTTATTCGTAACTTCTCGTCTCTGGTCAAGCCCATGACTGATATGACCAGAAAGGACGGTAACCTACAGAGTTGGTCTCCGGAGTCCATTAAGGCCTTTGAGAGTCTCAAGGCTGCCTTTGTTTCTGTTCCTGTGTTGGCACATCCTGATCCTACGTTACCTTTTATCCTTGAGGTTGATGCTTCTGAGACTGGAGTTGGTGCCCTTTCTGTCTCAACGTCCTACCTCTGAGAGTGCTATGCATCCTTGTGGCTACTTTTCCAAGAAATTTTCACCTGCAGAGTGCAATTACGAGATTGGTGACAGAGAGCTATTCGTGATCATTTTAGCCCTGAAAGAATGGTGACATCTCCTCAAAAGGTACCACTGTGCCGGTTCTCATTCCTACAGACCATAAGAATCTCACATTCTTGTCTGAGGCCAAACACCTCTCTCCCAGAAGGGCGCGATGGGCTCTTTTCTTGTCTAGTATCAAATACATTGTCTCATTCTTACCCGGTACTAAGAATGTAAGGACTGACGCTTTGTCACTACAATTTTCCTCCACTTCCAAGTTCGAATCGGTTCTGGTTCCTGCGATTCCTCCTGATCGTATTCTGGCTACGGTTCGCACCAGTCTAACTTCTCCTTTGGGTGACAAAATTCTTGCTGCTCAGGTTCATGCTCCTCTTGAGAAACCTTGTGATCGCTGCTCTGTCCCAGAGAGTCTCCGTACTGCCGTGCTCCAGATGTACCATTCTCCCAAGGCTGCTGGCCACCCTGGGAAGAATCAACTCTTTTGGGCCATTTCCCAACAATTCTGGTAGCCTAGTCTATGTGCTGATGTAGCCGCCTTCATAGCTGCCTGTTCCGTGTGTGCTTAGAGTAAGGCTCCATGACACTTTCCATTGGGCCTCCTACAACCCTTACCAAATGGAAAGAGATCCTGGCCCCACCTGTCTATGGATTTCATTGTGGAGTTACCCAACTCCCAGGGTAACACAGTTATCCTTATGGTGGTTGACCGATTCTCGAAAATGTCTCCTTGTATTCCACTTAAGAAGTTGCCCACTTCTATGGAACTGGCTTCAATTTTTGCTCAGGAGATCTTTTGCTTACAAGGGCTACCCAAAGTAATTGTCTAGGACAGGGGTAGTCAGTTTGTGTCCTGGTTCTGGCGAGCCTTTTTTGCACAGTTGAGAATTCAGCTTGCTTTCTCCTCTGCGTATCACCTGCAGTCTAATGGGGCCACAGAACGAGCCAATCAGTCCTTGGAGCAATTCCTACGTTGCTATATTTCTGCCCATCATAACAACTGGTCAGACCTTTTACCGTGGGCAGAGTTTGCTCACAATAGTGCCTTGAATTCTGCTTCCCGATTGTCCCCGTTTATTGCGAACTATGGTTTCCAACCTTCCATGTTGCCTGACTCATTTTTTGCGCACAGTATTCCTGCATTAGAGGAGCATCTCTGTGGTCTTCGTTCCACATGGGCACAAGTCCAAGAGGCTTTGCGACATGCTAATGATATGTACAGACTCCATGCTGACTGCAGACGTCTGCCTGCGCCTTCCTAACAGGTTAGGGACAGGGTCTGGCTGTCATCTCACAACCTCTGGCTTTGTGTTCCCTCTCTGAAGTTCGTTCAGTTTATTAGGCCTTTCTGTATTCTTCACAGGATTAACTCAGTGGGTTATGCATTAGACCTTCCTTCTAATATGCGTATCTCAAATGTATTTCATGTCTCCTTATTAGATCCTTTGGTCTGCAACCACTTTACCACCTCGTGCCTCGTCCTCACCCTGTACAGGTTGAGAACCATGAGGAATATGAAGTACAGTCCATTGTTGACTCCCGTAGGTTTCCGTGGGCACATACAGTACCTGGTGCATTGGAAAGGGTACGGTCCAGGGGAATGCTCTTGGGTCTCATATTCGGACGTACATGCCCCTGTCCTCCTCCGTGATTTCCATAGACGTTTTCCCCTCAAGCTTGGTGGTCCTCCGAGGGGGGGGGGGGGGGGGGTCGTTGAGGAGGGGGTAGCCCTTCCTTCTCAAAGCTGGCTGCTCAGCTGTTGGCTAATTGCCAGCTCCTATCTCTTCACCATGACTCACCTGTTGATGATATCCTGCTCGTCAGTCCTGCCTACTTAAGCCGTCCAGTCCACATGATCTCTGCCTTCGCCTTGGTCACGTCTCTAGAGACGCTCTCTTGTGTTCCTGTTAAAGACTTGCTTGGCTGACATTCCTTCTGGCTCCAGATCCTGCTTGCTGTTTTACTACGCTGTTCTCTGTCTTCCTGACTATCCGTTCCGGGTTCCTGAACTCTGGCTATGTTTTGACTACGTTTACTGTTTACCTTTTTTATTATTATTAAATAAGTGTGATTAAACTGTACTTCTGTCTCGGTCTGATTCATGGTTTCTGAAAGAGATCCAGGAATCAGGATAAAGGTCAGGACAAGCAACAGACGAGCGCATCCAAGAGATGAAGCCGGGGTCACTACACAGAAAATCAATCCAAGGAAACAACAGGCAGGACGAGGAATAGCAAGAAGGAGCTCAGAGACAAATGAGAATATTGCTCAGCCAATGGGAGATTATCTCAGCATGACTTACATAATGAAGGAGATGAGGGGGAGGGGAGGAAGTCCCTTAAGGCAGGGCTTGACAAATTTTCTTTGAATCTAGAAGCCAGCTCAAAAAAGTTAGGAGACAGTTTTTATTAGTGTAGCATGGGCTGTCAGCGCCCAGGGCAAGGCAAGTCATTTGTGAGGTGCAGAATGCAGGACATGGGGTGGAGGGTACTGGAGAAGGGTGCAGGTCACTGCAGGACATGGGATGCAGGAGAAGGGTGTAGTGTGCAGAATGCCAGACATGGGGTGAAGAACAAGTGGTGCAGGGTGCAGAAGATGAGGTGCCAGTTACAGAACATGGGGACAGGGTGCAGAACGCAGGACATGTTATGCAGGGTGCAGAACACAGGGCATGGGGTCAGAACAAGTGGTGCAGAGTACAGATGATGAGGTGCAAGTTATAGAACATGTGGTGCAGAACACAGGATATGCGGTGCAGGGTGCAGAACATGGGGTGAAGGGTGCAGGTCACTGCATGACATGGCTGCAGGAGAAGGCTGCAGAACACAGGACATGGGGTGCAGAATGTAGGACAGTAATCCAATCCCCCCTCCCCTGTGTCCTCCTGCATGTCCTGTACATCTCCCCCAGCAGTGTGTGAGAGCAGAGTGGATGGAGAGGACATCTTGTGTACATAAAGCAGCATGTCCCTCCCTGGCTGGTTTCTTAGCTGGCTGCTTTGCAGGCTTGTCCTGGTTACTCCTGTAAGGACTCTGTAGTCCTGTTTCTCAGCACCTTGTGGGGATCTTTGTGGCAGTGCCGAGGTGGCGCCATGTTGGAGATTCGGTCCCGCTCCTTCCTCTCTGTTCTGCCGGAGGGCTCTGCAGGGACACAGGCAGCTGTGTGTGGAAGCAGGAGCCGATGGTGACAGTAACGGGGCCGCGGAAAGGAGAAAGATCGGCAGCGGGAGCTCAGTGAGATGAGTCCTCTCATGCCGCTGTCCTGCCCAGTCCACCCCTGACTTCACAGGTCGGGTGCCATCATCTCCTCCTCCTCCCCTCACCCTCCCGCCTGGCCCCGCTCCGAGACACATTCCTGTCTGAATAATGTGTCCGGGTTTCAGGAAGAAACATTATTCAGACCAACAGTGAGAATGGGCTGACAAGAGCCCAGGGGCCAGGACGCCATTTCTAGTCACCATGGTGACCTGGGATTTGTTGAGCCTATAGATGAGCTCAGGCGTGTTCGCATTCTCCACGTGCAGAGCCCGCCAGGAAGTCGGCGCAGCGATGCGCTAATCACAAGCAGTGAGACATTGCCTGATCTCTGCAGCCGCACATCGGGGCAATGTCTCACTGATTGTGATTAGCGCAGCGCTGCGCCGACTTCCTGGCAGGCTCTGCACGTAAACCATTCGAACACGCCTGAACTCATCCTTAGTTGAGCCCTGACTTATGGTGACCATAGAGACATTATAAATTCAGCTGGTTCAGCAGGGATCGGTCACATTTCCAACCATGTGTGGTCACTGCCGGATAAAAGTCACTCGATCAGCGGCTGCAGCCAATAGCTTCATCACTGATCTGTGTATTCTGAGAGCGGAGGAGCGCCCCCCATTGTCAGAATACAATAGTGCAGCGGGGAGGATTCCCCCATCCCCCTCCAATGTGTGGATGGGGGAATAGTCAACTAATTCCCCCCTGAAGGGGTTAATCTAGGTTTCCACACTATATATGTGTGTATCATCATCTGCTGGAGATAAAAGACATCACAGTGACTATGGAGGAAGAGGACGGACATGACGGGGGGTTACTGGGTGTAAATAGAAAATAAGATCTTATTACCTTCTCTGCTGCCTTTTCCAGCAATGTCTCCTCTCTACTTCCTCCCGACTCACCTCTCACCCGGAACTTCCTGTCTGTACCTGACATCACTTCCTGTCTTCCATAGAGTTGGCCTGTGTTCTGTCAGATTAGGTGACCCGTCAGAATGTGTAACGGAGGTGACGTTTCGTTGCCACCATCTTGCTACACCCTGCACTCCTCCACAGTAAGGATACAGTGAGAAGGGGGTAAGGGGACATCTTGTTACACCCACCAGAGTTTTGCATTTTACACTTTTTTTTTTAACAGTAAAGTCAGTTTATATAGTGAAATACAGTATTCAGAACTCTGTGTAAATGTTTTAAAAGCAGCAAACTTCTGTCTGATTAGCAAACCTGTGAGATCAGCAGGCTTGCCATTGCTTTTGAAATAGCAATAGCAACATTTCATTAAAAACAAACATGCTAAAGTTAATTTCAGGGGGCACAAAACCACAATAAATGACCCAATTTTTTGGTAGAATATAAAAAGATGAGGTTGCACTGAGTAAATAGATACCCAGCATGTCACACCTTAACCACTTATGGACCGCCCGCTGCAGTTTTCCATGTTCGACTCGAACATCGGCTGTTCTAATGTTCGTCGAATTGCGAACGTTATGGGCTGTTCGCGCCAAATTCGAGTGGCGCGTTGCGGCCAATAATTCACTGCGGCATCGCAGTGCATCGCTGGCTGCTGATTGACCAAGCATGCACTATGACCCGCATGCTTTGGCCAATAACAGCACAGAAAAAACGGAGAGCCATGATTGGCCAAAGCCAGGGTGGCTTTGGCCAATTATGTCTCAGGGGGTTTAGTACACGCCCCACACTATATAAGGCCGCCTGCGTGGCGGCCTTGTGTAGTATGTTGCAGTGGTTAAAGACAGACAGATAGAGACAGAGACAGTGTCATTTAATTTGAAATAGAGTAGGCAGGCGAGTCAGTTAGCTTCAGTTACAGTGTAGAGGATATATATGCATCCCAGGTGTGTTGTATATATATTTTTACACTGTATTCAGTTTAGCTAGATCCGTTCCTGTTATTCTCTTCATAATATACTGACAGGCAGGGAGCTGCACTATTTTCACTTGGTGTATTGTGTCCTTTTCACAGTGTGCACCTAAAACTTACCTGAAAACAATTGCCAGCGTTCTCATACAATTACAGGCAGGGAGCTGCAGCATTTTGTTTTAGTGTCCTTTGCACAGTGTGCACCTAAAGCATCACCTGAATACAATTGCCAGCGTTCTCATACAAATACAGGCAGGGAGCTGCAGTATTTTGTTTTAGTGTCCTTTGCACAGTGTGCACCTAAAACTTACCTGAATACAATTGCCAGCATTCTCATACAAATACAGGCAGGGAGCTGCAGTATTTTGTTTTAGTGTCCTTTGCACAGTGTGCACCTAAAGCTTTACCTGAATACAATTGCCAGCATTCTCATACAAATACAGGCAGGGAGCTGCAGTATTTTGTTTTAGTGTCCTTTGCACAATGTGCACCTAAAGCTTTACCTGAATACAATTGCTGGTGTTTTCATACTAATAATACTACAGGCAGACAGTTTATTCTGCTAGCTGCAGTATAATCAGTATATATATATATGTCCCAGCTTTGTGCAGCTACATCTCCTTTCAGGCCATTAGTATGTCTGGAAGGCCAACAAGGAGAGGCAGACAGTCACAAGCCAATAAAAGAGGGCAAGCAGCCTTGGTCGTGGACACGGTGCATCCTCATCAGCACGTGGCCGTGGGACAGGCTTGTCTTTTTTCTCGGCAGCTGGCCGTGTTGAGCCGCAACATGCTGAAGACTTGGTAGAGTGGATGACCAAGCCGTCCTTATCACCTCATCCTCTCTCACCCAGGCTCAGGGTAATGGCAAAGCAGTTGCCAACGCGTACTCTTCTCTCGGCTTAAAGTGGTTCTGCACTCATTTCATTTAGTAAATCTCTTTGCCTTCCAAATCAGGCAAAGAGTACTAAATGAAATGTTTTTTTTTTTTTTTTTTTTTTACTTACCTTGTAATTGAAGACTTCCGGTCTTCTCCCTCTGCGGCGGCGGGCGGGGTCTCTGCGTCGATCGTCGTCACGCCGCACTGTCTCCTGGGATCTGGTGTCATTGATCCCAGGAGTCAGTGCGGGCATCTTCCGAAATCTCGCGAGATTTCGGCCACATCTTCCGAAATCTCCCGAGATTTCGGCCGCATCTGCCGAAATCTCGTGAGATGTCGGCAGATGTGCCGTTACTGCGCACGCGCGAGTAACGGCGGTGCATGCTGGGCCATCAACAGTGCCTGTGGGGTTTCACATGCCCACAGGCAAGATGGCCCCCAGCACTAAAGAAGAAGATGAGGAACTTCAGCGGACGAAAACCGGCGGCGATCGAGATGGAAGATGGAACAGGTGAGTCCCCCAATAAAGGTAAGCATCCTTTATATTACGTCCTTAAAAAAAATTTTTTTTTACAGAGTGCAGAACCGCTTTAATGGCATCAGTCACTCCTTCCCTAGGCCCACCATGTCCTCCTGAGGAGTCCCTGAACTGTTTGAACACAGTGTTAGGTACATGCTCCAGGAGGATGCCCAGCGTTTTGAAGGCTCTGATGATGATACCCAGCTAGAGGAAGGCAGTAACGTGAGCCCATAGAGAGGGGGTGCCCAAGAAGGACAGCAATCTGGCAGTCATGTTCCCCCAGCTGCAGCATACTGCCAGTTTTGCTCCAGTAATGAGGAAGGAGGGGATTATGAGGTCACTGACTCCACGTGGGTGCCTGATATGAGAGAGGAGGAGGAGGCACATCTCCAACGAGGCAGAATGCCCTCCAGGGGCAGCTTAAGGGCAGCACACTGACTGCATCACACAGCACAGCTCCGCATGTGCAGGGCTCTGCTGTCTCTTCTCGTTATTCCAAAAGTTCTTTGGTGTGGGCCTTTTTTGAGCCAAGTGTATCAGATCGCACTGCTGCTATTTGCAACATATGTCTCAAGCGTATCTCGCATGGCCAAAACATCAGCCAGCTGGGCACCACATGTTTGACCAGACATATGTCATGCCATGCAGTTCGTTGGCAAGCGTACCTAAAAGACCCACACCACAGAACAAAGCGGACCTCTCCTTGCTCCTCATCAGCTGGGATCTCCAACCCCACTATACCTTCAGTCCTCTCTGAAACCTGCACTGAGAGGAATGAAGGTGTAGAATTAGGTGTGTCACAGCCAAGTACTTGCGGGCAATCTGCTATCGGTACACCGACGTACACCGACGTCGGATTGTACCAGGCAAATTTCCCTGCCCCAGCTGCTGCACCGTCAAAAGAAGTTCACTCCCAGCCATCCACATGCCCAGCGGTTGAATGATAGCTTGGCTAAATTGCTAGCACTTCAACTGCTGCCTTTTCAGTTGGTAGACTCTGCCACCTTCCGTGAGTTTGTGAAATGTGCGGTTTCTCAGTGGCAGGTTCCCAAACGCCACTTTTTCTCACAGAAGATGATTCCGGCTCTCTACCGGCATGTGGAAGGCAATGTCTTGGCCTCGCTGGACAGGGTGGTCAGTGGTAAGGTGCATATTACCACTGACTCATGGTCCAGCAGGCATGGACAGGGACGTTACCTATCTTTCACGGCGCATTGGGTGACTCTGCTGGCAGCTGGGAAGGATGCAGGACAAGGTTCAATAGCGTTGGAGGTTGTTTCGCCACAACGCCTCCAAAATGCTACTACTGGTGATTCTGACACACCTCTCTCCTCCACCCCCTCCTCTTTTTCTTCCTCCATGGCCTCTTCCTGTGCTTTGTCCTCGGAACCAGCGGTGCTCCGTAGGCATTCGAGGGGCTACGCAAGTACGCAGGCAAAAAGATGCAATGCGGTGCGTGTGCTGGTGTGCTTGGGGGACAGGAGCCACACTGGGGCAGAGACTCTGTCCGCTCTGCAGGTGCAGGCTGAGAGGTGGTTGACGCCATGCCAGCTTAACGCAGGAATGGTGGTTTGCGACAATGGCACCAACCTCCTCTCCGCCCTCCGACAGGGACAACTGACCCATGTGCCCTGTTTGGCTCACGTCCTTAACTTGGTGGTGCAGCCGTTCTTGGGCAGGTACCCTGGCTTAAAGGATGTCCTGAGGCAGGCCAGGAAAGTCTGTGTGCCTTCCCGCCGGTCATATAATGCCAGTGCTCGGCTGGCTGACCTCCAAAAGGAATTTAACCTGCCCAAGAACCGCCTAACCTGTGACATGCCCACCAGGTGGAACTCAACGTTGGCCATGCTGCAGCGGCTGCACAAGCAGCAGAGGGCCATCAATGAGTACCTGTGCAACTACGGCACCAGGACAGGGTCAGGGGAGCTTGTTTTTTTTTCCCCATGCCAGTGGGCCATGATCAGGGATGCATGCACTGTCCTGTCATCATTTAAGGAGGCCACGAGGATGGTGAGCAGTGACAGTGCATGCATCAGTGACACTGTCCCTCTTGTCCACCTGTTGGAGCATACGCTGCATGGAATAATTGAGAGGGCACTTGAGGCAGAACAGAGGTAGGAAGATGAGGACTTCCTTACCTCTCAAGGCCCCCTTTATCAAGACAGTGTTCCTGCTGGCCCGCCGATCACACAGAAAGAGGAGGAGGAGGAGGAGGATTGTGTCAGCATGGAGGTGGAGCCTGGCACTCAGCTTCAGCAGCAGTCTTTAAGGGATCATTTACAGTCCCAAGAAACACATGGACTTGTACGTGGCTGTGAGGAGGTGGCTGGCGATCATGTCGTCCTCAGTGACCCAGAAGACTCCGGACCGAATGCCTCAGCTAACCTACGCTGCATGGCCTCCCTGATACTGCAAAGCTTGCGGAAGGATTCTCGTATTTGTCGGATCAAGGAGGGGGATCATTACTGGCTGGCAACCCTCCTTGATCCACGTTACAAGGGTAAGGTTGCGGACTTTATCTTGCCATCGCAGAGGGAGCAGAGGATGAAACACCTTCGGGAGGCCTTGCAGAAAGGTCTGTGCAACGCGTTCCCAGAGACTGGGAGGTTACAAATTCCTGTTCCTGGACAACGTGTTGCTGAGGCTTCGGTCAGTCAAAGAAGGAGCAGTGGAGAAGGTGGCCATCTGACCAATACGTTCAGACAATTTTTTAGTCCACAGTCCCAACCAAGGTATGATCGGTTCCAGCAACCATCGCCAGCGTCTGTTTTACATGGTGCAGGAATACCTAGGGGCAGGATCAGACTTGGACACCTTTCCCACCAAAAATCCTCAATTTTGATTTTACTCCTCGCGACCTATCACAGTTACAGAGGCCCTGAAATGCCAAGATAGCACAAACCCCCCCCCCCCCCCCCCCCCCAAATTACCCTATTTTGGAAAGTAGACACCCCAAGGTATTTGCTAAGAGGCATAGTGAGTATTTTGCAGCTCTTATTTATTTTTGAAAATGAAGAAATAAAATCATTTTTTTTTCTTTTTTCAATTTTCAAAACTTAGTGACAAAAATCGAGATCTGAAAAATACTCAACTTTCCTTAAATTGTATAAATGACAATGTAGAGAGAGTCCAGAATGTCCAAGGTGCAGAAGTACCATGGTGGACCATTTACAAATGTGTTGGTGGTGCCCTAAACGGGTGCACTATTGGAATAGAGTAATATCGGTTATAAACCAGGCGTTTTAGGTGCCCCTACCAAATGACCCTTTGACCTGTATATTAGGATTTTTGGATGAAGAGCTACTTACACCCCATGCCTGGACCGCTATATCTCACTTCTTGTTATAGGCAGGTAAATGTATTCTGTTAAAGTGGATAGCGCCTCTACCACCCACATCTGAGGACTGGCGTACCCAAGATAACTCCACATTTTTTAAGGAGAGACATATCTTGAAACCCTGTGGTACTCCACTCAAGTTCAATACATGATGGGACCCGTGGTTACGAGTAACTGGCTTGGCTCCATTGGCCCTCGTTTCTTTACAACTCCTATAGTGCTAAATATTTAGTTGGGGATGCGCTAGAATGGGTTACCCTTAGAACAATAATGTGTGGACACCTATGGACCTCTCGTAATGCAATTCGGTATGCTCATAACTCATCTTTTATATGATAAATTAATAATTTTCTATAAAGGATTCCACTATGGCTTGAAAACATAATGTTTCTTTAAGGGTCTCAAAGCTTTCTAATTTGGTTAGCATTTAAATGATTATTTTTTTGGTGAAGTTTCATACATTTCAGTTCATAATTACAATATTGATGATACACATAAAATGAATATAATATTCTGCATGTGTAGCACCCTCTAGTGTACAGTCTAGTGTGAATAAAATGTATTTGTCTTACAGTAGCTGTGTGAGTCCAGTAATTGGTTGTGGGTTACTGTAGGTCAGGCTGGAGGGCTCTACAGGCCTCTGGTACCTCTCCCTGGTTTTAGAAGCTTGGAGAAGCTTCTAGAAGCTAGTGGGTGGAGGAGATGAGGCCATGATTTGCATTTTTATGGGAATCTGGCCAATCCCCATGCAAGAGGCCTGACTGGGTCAGCCTATATTGTGGAGCCTAGCCAGCAAGGGGGGCGGTTGTAGTTGGGTGGAATATGGATTGCTGAGGCCGTCTCATGTTGCCTGGAAGGGGACCCTGGGGCTCTGGCTCCAGGCTGGAGCTGAGGAAAGGAGGAAGAAGGACAAAGTGACCTCCACTAATCTACAGTCTTCTCTAGGGGACACCCTTGCTAACATGGGGGGATGTGTGTGGACAGCAGGAGGCTTGAACAACAGTCTTCTCAACAGCAGCAGGATTCCAGGAACAATGTGAGAACCTCTACACCCCCCAGGGCTTAAAACAAAGGAGACTGCCAGGAGCAATATCCAGCAAGCTTTCCAGGGATAGTGCCACCAGCTAAACCCAATCCCTTGTGTTGGGACATGTTACAAGGCAGCCGAGTGGGCTGGTATTTTCAAGAAAGGGGAAATAAAGCTTCTACTATTTTGGGACTTTGATAAAATTTCACCAGAGGGCACAGAGCTCCTATAAGTAGAATTATTTTTTGCCAAATCAAGAGGGACTGTTGTTGTTCTAGAAGGAACACAGTCCAGGATTTGCCATGTTTCAGAGTACAGAGTGAAGGAAGTTGTCCTCTTGTTGTTCTAATCAAGTCAATTTGGGCATCCCATAACTCCTATTCCCCATCCAAGTTTTTTTCCCTAATAATAACAAGCCCATGGACTGATTTTTTCTCTTTGTGTGAGAGTTGGAGAATGTGTGTTGCTTGGCTGTGGGGGACCCAAAAATGAAGTGGCCCTCTAGGGGTTAGAACTACACATACTTTAATCTACTATTTGAATATGGTTACACTATAACAGACACATATATTTCTCACAATAGTGATTACAAGCAAACGAAAATGTAGTAAGCATATATGATATTTTATCATGGGTAGATATATATACCGTATATATAACTTGAAAAATGTCTTGATACTTTTTTTTAGTCTCTTCCTAAGGGCTGGTGCAAGGATTTTTGACACTAGGCCAGGGATATGCATATAGCGGACCCCCATCTGTTGCAGAACTACAAGTCCCATTAGGCATTGCAAGACTCTGACAGCCACAAACATGAAACCCAGAGGCATGATGGCACTTGTAGTTTTGCAACAGCTGGAGGTCCGCTAATTGCATATCCCTGCTCTGGGCAAAACCTAATTTTGCCGCTCCCGTGGGCTCCACCTCTGACTCCACCCCCTTTTCCCTGCCCATGTGACAGGAGGTGGCGTTATGCAGGAAGCATCGGCTCTGCTTCCTCTAGCGCTGGCTCCAGTGCATCACATGGCCCCTAATTACACTACCAGTCCAACTGAGCAGCTGCCTGAGACTGAGTTAGTTACAGGTTGCAGCTTGGACAGATTGGGGTAGGGAGTTCCAAAGGATGGGAGAAGCTCTGGAGAAATCATGTTGGTGAGCATGGGAGGAGGTGACAAGGGAGCTAGAGAGCAGGAGGACTTGGGAGGATTGGAGAGAGCGGCTTGGTTGGTATTTGGAGACTATGTTAGTGATGTAGCTGGGGGCAGAGTTATGGACGGCTTTGTAAACTATTATTAGTACTTTGAATTTTATTTGTTGGGTGAGTGGAAGCCAGTGGAGGGATTGGCAGAGAGGGGTGGAGGACACTGAATGGTTGGTAAGGTGGATGAGTCTTGCAGCGGCATTCATTATGGACTGAAGGGGGGATAGTCTATGTAGAGGTAAGGGAGGGAGTTGCAGTAGTCGAGGCGAGAGATAACCAGGGAGTGAATAAGAAGCTTGGTGGTGTCATTAGTTAAAAAGGGGAGTATTCTGGAAATGTTGCGGAGGCTAAGGCGGCATGATTTGGACAGGGATTGAATGTGGGCCTGAAAGGAAAGTTCAGAGTCTAAGGTTAGTAAAAGAAAGAGAATGGTGGTGCAAAAACCAACTGAATAATAACTATAGACAAGGGGGATAAAATACAGTAAATAAAAACAGTTCCAGTTCAAATTCCAGTTACACTGGCGACTGCAACCCTGAGAGTGGAAGCACAACTCTGGAATACAAAATAGGACAAAAAAAGGTGCGCCAGACTCAGTATTAAGGTATTCATTTAATAGGACAAAACAAGCCAAATGGCTACTCACAGCAAGAAAGTATTATCAAGCACATAAATAAAGGGTCCGGGGGTCGGGGTCACTCTGTGGTCTGAAGCCGCTGTCCGTGTAGTAAATGGCTGGCTTGGTCACAATATTGTGGGTGGTATGCCGCTGGAAGATGGCGCAGCGGTGAGGCCTCTGTGGATGTCTGGGAGGCTTGAAAAACAGCACGCTGAAGTTCTCTACAGAAAACGGCAACCGGAACCGGAAGTGCGTGTCAGCGTGAAACGCAAGCTACGAGGACTGGAAGTGATGTTTTTAATCTGATAGGCTGCCCAAAAACATCACTTCCGTAGCTTGCGTTCCATGCTGACACGCACTTCCGGTCCTGGTTCCAGTTGCCGTTTTCTATAGAGAACTTCAGCGTTATGGTTTTCAAGCTTCCCGGACATCCACAGAGGCCTCACTGCTGCGCCATCTTCCAGCGGCATACCACCCACAATATTGTGACCAAGCCAGCCATTTACTACACGGACAGCGGCTTCAGACCACAGAGTGACCCCGACCCCGGACCCTTTATTTATGTGCTTGATAATACTTTCTTGCTGTGAGTAGCCATTTGGCTTGTTTTGTCCTATTAAATGAATACCTTAATACTGCACTGAGTCTGGCGCACCTTGTTTTTGTCCTACAGAGTCTAAGGTTACCCCTAGCACCCTGGCATATGGGGACAGACTGATAGATGTGCCATTGATCTTGACAGAGAAGTCAGGGGAAGGGGCTCGTGGGGGAGGAAATAATAAGAGCTCAGTTTTAGATAGATTAAGTTTGAGGAAGTGATTTGACATTGTGGCTGAAATGTCAAAGTGAAATCAGTGATGTGTGAGGAGATTGATGGGGTGAGCTGAGGGCAGAGAGATAGATTTGGGTGTCATCAGGATGTAAATGGTAGTGGAAGCCATGGGAGGCTATCAGCTGACCCAGGGAGAATAGTAGAGGTCCAAGGAAAGAACCTTGGGGGACCCCAACGGTAAGAGTTGGAGAGGAGGAAGTGGAGTTGTAAGTGACACTGAAGGTGCGATGAGATAGGTAAGATTCGAACAAACGGAGAGTGCAGCCCTGGAGACCAAGCAAATTGAGTTTTTTGAGGAGGGGGTGGTCAACTGTATCAAAGGCAGCGGAAAGGTCCAAGAGTAAGAGTAGGGATTAATTACCATTGGTTTTGGCTGTTAGTAAGTCGTTTTGTGAGTTTTAGGAGGGCAGTTTCTGTGGAGTGCTGTGGGCAAAATCCAGACTGGAGGGGATCAAGAAGGTTATTCTCAATGAGGTGGTCACTCAGTCGGTTGTAGATTAAATGTTCAAGGAGTTTGGAGGCAAAAGGGAGTAAAGAGATGGGTCTTAGGTTAAGATTGGTTGGGTCTAGTGAGGCCTTTTTTGGTATGGGAGTGACTAGTGCATGTTTTAGAGGGTTGGGGTAGATGCCAGTAGAGAGTGAGAGGTTGAAGATATGAGTTAAAGAGTGTAGGATAGAGTCAGAAGGTGACCGTAGTATTTGAGAAGGAACAGGGTCCAGGGGGCAGAAGGGCGTTAGAAAAAAGTTTATAGTGGGACTGACGCTTATACAGCGATCATGGTCAGCTGAGAGGGTTTTATGCACTGGTTCCCGAAGGTGATCTCCCACCCAGCCTGCCACTGCCCACATAAGGAAGGAGTATGCATGTGTTGCCCCCCAGGTACATTTTGTTACCAGTTATTGTTAACAGGTTATCCAAGCTTCAATCATGCACATCTAAAGCCGCGTACACAAGACTGGACTTTCTGGCAGACTAGGTCCGACAGAATTAGTCCGTCAGACAATCCGATCATGTGTGGGCTAATCCGATCGTTTTTCGTAAAAAAAAATCTGACGGACCTAGAGATAGAACGTTTCAAATCTATCCGAATGACTCAATTCCAACGGACTCAAATCGGGAAAACTGTTCGTCTGTATGCTGGTCCAATGGACCAAATACGACGCAAGGGAAGCTATTGAACTTCCTGTTTTAGTCCCGTTTACGTCATCACGTTCAAAACGAACAGACTTTTGAACGGACTTAGTCCGTTTGTGTGTGGCCAAGTTCGTTCATTCGGAAGTCCGTCGGAACTCCGCCGAAAGTCCGTCGGGAAGACCGTCGGACCTAGTCTGCCGGAAAATCCGGTCGTGTGCACGCGGCATAACGGGTGTGTCTGTAGGGAACAACACTGCCAGCTGCTTACAGCACTCAGAGATTATTCATGAATACTCTGGATGCATGGCTGTGCTGCCCAACATTGGCATAGGCACCGTCTCACTCCTGATGTCCTTAACTGCACTGCCCAGCATCCAGAGAAGGCAGAGAGTAGAGATAGAACTCCTCCCAGTTGATGCCAAAGGTTTCCTGGGCCACCCTGAGCATCACTTCCACTGTGTAGGGTTCTGGCATACCAGGACGGTGCCTAACAATGCAAGAGTGTAACTCTATCTAGTGTCCATAATGTGGTAATAATACTGCAGTGCATCATTATTGTCACTAGATAGAGCTGCTTATCATAGGAGATAACTATATGCAATAAAATATAGCAAATATTTGTCATATTTTTTTTTAAATAGCCCTTTATGTTTATGAAAACTTACACCACAAAATGTACTCAGCCAATGAGAGGTAATGACTCAATTTTTATTTTTCTCCTGCTATCAATGGCCAACACGGTACAACACTTCATCCATGTCTTTGGTGATCTCTGATCTCCTAATGAACTGTTTCTTACACGATGAAGATCAGCCATGGAGTATATCTGAGGTGTATATCAGGGTGTGCTTCTTCCCCACATGAGAGCTGTGATGTCCAGCAACATTCATATAGAAGACATTTCCCGCACTCAAGGCACTAATACACCTCGAGGGTTGTGTGGGATCCCTGATGTACAGGAAGACAGGACTTCTGTGAGGAACAATTCCCTCACTTAGGACAGGAATACGGCTTCTTCCCCTGTGTGAGATCTCTGATGTTTGTAAAGACTGGACTTCACTGAAAAACATTTTCCACACTCAGAACAGGAATATGGCTTCACTCTCATGTGAGATCTCTGATGATTATAAAAATTGGACTTATCTGAAAAACATTTCCCACACTCAGGACAGGTGTACGGCTTTGCTCCTGTGTGACACCTCTGATGTTTGACAAGAGCTGATTTTTGTACAAAACATTTCCCACACTCAGAACAGAAATACGGCTTCTCCCCTGTGTGCAATCTGTGATGATTATAAAGATTGGACTTCTCTGAAAAACATTTCCCGCACTCAGAGCAGGAAAGTGGCTTCTCGGCCATGTGAGTTCTCTGATGTCTGTAAAGATTGCACTTCAATGAAAAACATTTCCCGCACTCAGGACAGGAATACGGCTTCTCCCCCGTGTGAGATCTTTTATGCACATAAAGATTGGATTTAAAACGGAAACACTTCCCACACTCAGTACAGGAAAAGCTCTTCTCTGTTGGAAGGACGGCACCGTCCCTCACAGTCTGAGGTTCCTCAGGATAAGAGGAATACGATGGTCCATCTACACTGTGTGGTTCCGGATGGACATTTGAGGTAGTCGGGTTTTCTCCTGGACTATACTGTGTGATGTCCTCATCTTCTACTTTACAGTCTGGAGACAAAGTGAGACAATCCTCTGAGGTTTTCCTCATCTCCCGTCCATCTACTAAAATAGAAATACAAAGATTATTACTAGACATGAGCAGATTGGTTCCCCTAAACCAGGACTCCGCCCACATCAGGCAGCTTTGTCTCTGAGGATCTTACAATTCCACCCTCAAGGTAACTAGTAAATGGCTCCTCTGATCTCCTACCAGTTCATTTCTTTATTCATGGACCTTAGTCAGAGAGTGAGGAAACAACGAGAACTGTCTTTTATAGGAGTGACAGTGATGAGGGGATTATAGGACGAGTGTCCCCACCCCCTCTATCACTCATTGCCATCTTCCCAACACAAGAAGTCCTGCACTTCCTTATTTAGTCCATGATTTAGTCATGGATAACAGCGGGGCTGAGCCCCACCAGAGGTCAGAGAGTGAGGATGGGGGAGAACAACCAAGATGAAGACTGGACTGATCCTGAAGACCACCATCATTGGGTTATTAACTCCTCCCTCATTATCACTTTCTGTCTAAGGTTTCAAAGTCTGAGGATGTTATCACATTATTATCAACATGTAAAAGTCTGTGCTCCAATCAAATCATCAGATATAAAACGCTCAGCTGGAAGAAAATGGGTGCAAAATAAGTAAGGCCTATGTAATGTAAAATGTATTAGACACTAAACAAAAGTTAGGACTATATAGTATCAGAATGATGTAATGTACAACAGAGAATATAGTGCAGGGATCAGGAGTATGTAATGTACAATATAAATTATATAATGTAAGGGTCAGGACTGATAATGTTAGTATTCAGTAATCAGTAGTAGCTTAAAAATGTACTTGAAGGGGGTATGTCCCGCTGACTTCCGAGATCGCTTCCTAAGGAGCTCCCGGTCTCGAGCCTGCTAAGCGCCAGTACAGAGCGACAGATGTCTCCAGTATTTGCCTCTCTGGAGACTGATATCACAGCCCAACATCCTTAGGAATACCAAAGCAGGGAACACATTGGTCAGTGCAGCACAAGCTGACAGATTGTTTTCCCCCTGTGATGACGTGGGACTTCCAAGACCCCGCCATGTGTGTCTTGACCTGCCTCCCTGCTCAGTGGCTTGGCGAGTTCTCTCCCTCTGACAGCCCCTCCACTCGGAGTTCAGCAAAGACTAAGAAAGCTAAGCAGGAGGACTTTCTCAGAGAGGACATTACCAAAACATTCTTCTCTTTTAAGTTTGTGTATTTTAAATGTAAAAGGGCTCAATAGCCCCTTTAAGCGTATACATATGTTCTATGCTAATGCGAGGCCAAACGGACCTACTGAAGAAGCCCAGGGTGTGGACGTAACGCGTATAGGGGCAGAGCTATGCTGGTTACATTGAAAACAAGGCCATCTGCGGGTCAGGTGAGCCTATGCGGTGTGGAAGGGATCAGCCACAGCTTGATGCACCCATTTTCCTGTTTATGATTTTCAAGAATGATCAAGCGACCCACTTCCATGCAGATAATCCCCCTATATGTTCTAACAAAGCTTCTCCCCATATGTTCTATGCTAATGTGAGGCCTAACGGACCTACTGAAGAAGCCCAGGGTGTGGGCGTAACGCATATAGGGGCGGAGCTACGCTATTTACATTGAAAACAAGGCCATGTGCGGGTCAGGTGAGTCTATGTGGTGTGGAAGGGATCAGCCACAGCTTGATGCACCCATTTTCCTGTTTATGATTTTCAAGAGGATCAAGCGACCCACTTCCATGCAGATAATCCCCCTAAATGTTCTAACAAAGCTTCTCCCCATATGTTCTATGCTAATGTGAGGCCAAATGGACCTACTGAAGAAGCCCAGGGTGTGGGCGTAACGCGTATAGGGGCGGAGCTACGCTGGTTACATTGAAAACAAGGCCATGTGCGGGTCAGGTGAGCCTATGCGGTGTGGAAGGGATTAGCCGCAGCTTGATGCACCCATTTTCCTGTTTATAATTTTATCATAGCACTTTGTGTGCTAATTTTATGTCAGTGCATTTTATTTGGATATTTTAATAAATTATTTGCATACAGAGAGCACTATCAGTATTATTCTGTTTTACATGATCTGTACATCTGAGAGGGGTGCCAATAGAGGAAGAAAAGGAGTTGTCTTATGTACCATTTATGATACAGTCCAAGGAGGGGCCAACCAAAGCCTGCTTTGACCTAGATTGATTGAGGTGAGTACTGTGCGGTGAGAGTTTATTACCTGCACGAGGTGTGAAAACGCATGCTTAGAGTGGCTTTCGAGTGGGTTTCTATTATATCTGTGCGCACTACAACACAACGGTGGTGGATACTCTCTATGTTCCCTTTTATACTTGTATCATAGCACTCGGTGTGATCATTCCATGGGGAGTAGTTCTGAGTCTGGGTTTTCACATTTGTATACAGAGAGCACTATTAGTCTTAATTTTTTTCGTATGTGACCTACATTGGAGAGAGGTGCCAACCGAGGAGGAAAGGAACCTCCAGATGAACTCCTGATGATATTAGCCCAAGGAGGGACAATAAAGCCGTTTCTGACCTTGTTCTTAGCGAGGTCCATACTGTGACCTGAGAGTCTATTATCTACACCAGATGGGAATACGCATGTTTTAAGCAACACAGAGTGGATTGGAAGATACCTGTGAACATTACCACATTATTACATATTGGTGGTGGACGCACTTTATATTATGCACTAGATTTTTTTGCACTTTTTTGAATTGCGCTACATCAAAACTCTTGACAGCTCTAACCCCCTCCTTGTTACCTAGACTTTGGTATTATCAATGGAAATGTTATACTATGGATAACTTTGTATTTTGTTTACTATGTTCTTACTGTCTTAATTGGATGTTTTGTACTTAGCCAGTCAATTGTATATTGTTGAAACTTCAATAAAAACCTAATGTCTATAAAAAAAATGTGTGCATGAGACAAGTTGCAGAGGTCCCACACCGCTGCCTCCCATCTCCTGAGACTGCACTCAGTGACTTGGGTCTGAGACTATACAGACATATCCCTCCACCCGGCACAGCCAGCAGACAACAGAGCAAGTAACCCTGGGAGAATTGTTCTGTCAGAGATCTTACTAGACCCAGGTATGGAGCAGAAGACCCAAAACTCATACCTCAGATGCCTAGGTCTAGAAAACGTCTATGGTGAAAATTAACATTTGGCTGCCAGCTGAACACCAGAATCTCCATAAATCCAGTCTAGATACATAAATTGTGTCTGCAGCACAGAGAAGGAAGATTATCCGAGAGAAATACAGGAATACAGGACTGGGAACACAGCTCAGGAAAGTGACCAGGGGATTACAGGCTGATATCACCCAGTCCCCGCCCTACTCTGGACCAATCAGTGAGCAGTATGGGTGGAGGAATGTATTTAGTGTTAATGACCCACCTGTGCTGATCTCTGTAGGAGTGTCCTCCTCTATAAATGTCCCCGTTATTCCATCCTCCTCCATAGACTGCTGATCATCCCTCACATACCTCTCTTCTTCTTCTGCTTTACCATCAGCTTTAGACTCTCTCAGGTTTCCACACTGAATATAGAATAAAAATTACATCAATGGTAACAATTCAGATAATGTACAGATCCTAATGATACTATCAGTGATTGTTCCTCATCTACCTGATGATGGTGGGGGATGGTGTGACCTTCCTGTGTGGAATCCCGGGAATACAGAGGACGGGGACATCTCTCTGGTGGGTTTCTGTAGCTGGATGACTCCACCATGGTGTCCTGGTACAGATCTTTGTGTTCTTTTAGAAACTCTGACTCCTCCATCACCCCATCCTCATCATCTTCTTCGTTTATCTCTTCTTTAATTACAATTTTAAAATCTCTCAGGTTTCCACTCTGAATATATAATAAAAATGACATCAATGGTAACAATGCAGATAATGTACAGATCCTAATGATACTATCAGTGATTGTTCCTCATCTACCTGATGATGGTGAGGGATGGTGTGACCTTCCTGTGTGGAATCCCGGGAATACAGAGGACGGGGACATCTCTCTGGTGGGTTCCCATTACTGGACCCATCTGTAGGAAACACACACACTGACTGAATACATTGTTTCTATGTGTTTATCAGATGATGGGGGATCTAGGTGGAGCCTCCGTACTGCTCTCTCCTTTACAATAAAGTCTCCTCTTACCCGGTGATGTGAGGGGCGGCTGATTGTCCATCATGACGTCCTTGTAGAGATCCTTGTGTCCTTCTAAATACTCCCACTCCTCCATGGAGAAATAGACAGTGACATCCTGACACCTTATAGGAACCTGACACACACAATGATACAGTCACCATCCACACACATCCCTTGTCTGTTACTGGATAATGTCCCAGAATTCCCAGCACCGCTCACCTCTCCTGTCAGCAGCTCCATCATCTTCTTGGTGACTTCTAGAATCTTCTGCATGTTGTGTCTCTCAGGTTTTAGGGAGTCACATGGAGGCACTGTGATGGTCATATGATCACCTGACTTCACAAGAGGAAATCTCTGTATTGAGGAACCAATAGGAATATCATGTTAGAATCCCAGAATCCTCCTCACCTCTCCGGTCAGGTCTGTGTTTTATTAATAGAGATAAGAGTGATGTCATGTGACCTCCCAGAATCCTCCTCACCTCTCCGGTCAGCAGGTAGATGATCTCCAGGGTGAGGTGTAGTATTCTCTCAGTCATGTGACTGCGGTCCTCCTCCATCCTCTTTGGTCATGTGATCTATACAGGTTTCCCTGTAAACTAATAATTGATGACAGAGAATGATCTGGACTGTATTGGTTGTACAATATTAGGATGGGGATGTATAGAGGATAATATGAGGGAAGAATGGACCCCAGTGGGATTACACACAGAGGCAGGGGTGGATCCAGAGGGGGGGGGGGGGGGCAACAGGGCAATTCCTCCCGAGAAAATATTGCTGACTCTGAGGTTGAGCAGGCCCCGAGAATTCAGAGCCACAATCGGGACAACTCACAGCTATTCTCAGCATTAGGAATTACTGCCCACACACTCGGACAGCACTCTCCTCCCCCTTTACAACCCCCAGCAGTTTTCCAGCCTCTCTCCTGCAGGCTGCTGCTTGAGTGGGAGGGAAGGGGATGTGCCTGACACCCGAGACCGCGCCCGCTTGGAGGAGGGAGGTGTGAGCAGCTGAGCAGAGGGAGCAGAGTGACTGTGAACTTCCTGGAGGTAAGCTCAGCTAGCAGTACATCATGGATTTGTTTACAGGCACCTCTATGCTGAGTCTGCTGAGTTACTGCAGCTTAGCACAGAGGAGATGTTAGCTGACAAATGGGATTGTATCTTTTCATGTGGCACAGTGAGAAATTGAAATCAGTAAAGCATTGCAACTTCCCCCTCCTGTGTGCCCTCCTGATCCCCCCCCCCCCCCCCCCCCCCAGTGTGTGCCCTCCTGATCCCCCCCCCCCAGTGTGTGCCCTCCTGATCCCCCCCCAGTGTGTGCCCTCCTCATCCCTTCAGTGTGTGCCCTCCTCATCCCTTCAGTGTGTGCCCTCCTGATCACCCCCCAGTGTGTGCCCTCCTCATCCCTTCAGTGTTACATAGTTAGTTAGGTTGAAAAAAAAAGACACAAGTCCATCCAGTTCAACCACAAATTAAACAAAAAAAAAAATATATATACATATATATATATATATACATATATATATATCATACAATCCCATATACCCCATTCTATACCCACAGTTGATCCAGAGGAAGGCAAAAAAAACCCCAGCAGAGCATTCTCCAATTTGCTAAAGCAGGGGAAAAAAATTCCTTCCTGATCCCCCGAGAGGCAATCGGATTTTCCCTGGATCAACTTTACCTATAAATGTCAGTACCCAGTTATATTATGTACATTTAGGAAGGTATCCAGGCCTTTCTTAAAGCAATCTACTGAGCTGGCTAGAACCACATCTGCAGGGAGTCTATTCCACATTTTCACAGCTCTTACTGTGAAGAAACCTTTCCTTATTTGGAGATGAAATCTCTTCTCCTCTAGACGTAAAGAGTGCCCCCTTGTCCTCTTTGTTGACCGTAAAGTGAATAACTCAACACCAAGTTCACTATATGGACCCCTTATATATTTATACATGTTGATCATATCCCCCCTTAATCTCCTCTTATCAAGGGTGAATAAATTCAGTTCCTCTAATCTTTCCTCATAGCTGAGCTCCTCCATGCCTCTTATCAGTTTGGTTGCCCTTCTCTGCACTTTCTCCAGTTCCCCAATATCCTTTTTGAGAACTGGTGCCCAAAACTGAACTGCATATTCCAGATGAGGTCTTACTAATGATTTGAACAGGGGCAAAATGATATCTCTCTCTCTGGAGTCCATACCTCTCTTAATACAAGAAAGGACTTTGCTCGCTTTGGAAACCGCAGCTTGGCATTGCATGCTATTATTGAGTTTATGATCTACCAAAACCCCCAGATCCTTCTCCACTACGGATTCCCCCAGTTGTACTCCCCCTAGCATGTATGATGCATGCATATTCTTAGCCCCCAAGTGCATAACTTTACATTTATCAACATTAAACCTCATCTGCCACATAGTCGCCCAATTTGACAGAGCATTGAGGTCAGCTTGTAAATTGGAGACCTCCTGTAAGGACGTTATTCCACTGCATAGCTTGGTGTCATCTGCAAAGACAGAAATGTTACTTTTGATCCCAGACCCAATATCATTTATAAAGATATTAAAAAGTAAGGGTCCCAGCACTGAACCTTGGGGTACACCACTGATAACCTTAGCCCATTCAGAGTAAGAATCATTAACCACGACTCTCTGAATTCTGTCTTTTAGCCAGTTTTCTATCCATTTACAAACCGATATTTCCAAACCTGTAGACCTTACCTTACACATGAGCCTTGTGTGGGGAACTGTATCGAACGCTTTTGCAAAATCCAAGTATACCACGTCCACAGCCACGCCTCTGTCCAAGGTTTTACTTACCACCTCATAAAAAGAAATGAGGTTTGTCTGACAACTTCTGTCTTTCATGAACCCATGCTGTCTGTTGCTTAAAATATTTTTTTCCTGCAAGAACTCGTCTATGTGGTCTTTTAATAATCTCTCCAGTATCTTCCCAACTATAGAAGTTAAGGAGTGTGTGCCCTCCTCATCCCCCCCCCCAGTGTGTGCCCTCCTTATCCCCCCCCAGTGTGTGCCCTCCTCATCCCCCCCCAGTGTGTGCCCTCCTCATCCCTTCAGTGTGTGCCCTCCTCATCCCTTCAGTGTGTGCCCTCCTCATCCCCCCCCCCCCAGTGTGTGCCCTCCTGATTACCCCCCCCCCCCCAGTGTGTGCCGCCCTCATACCTTCAGTGTGTGCCCTCCTGATCACCCCCCAGTGTGTGCCCTCCTGATCACCCCCCAGTGTGTGCCCTCCTCATCCCTTCAGTGTGTGCCCTCCTCATCCCCCCGCCCAGTGTGTGCCCTCCTAATCCCCCCCAGTGTGTGCCCTCCTGATGCCCCCCAGTGTGTGCCCTCCTGGTGCCCCCAGTGTGTGCCCTCCTGACCTCCCCAGTATGTGCCCTCCTGACCTCCCTGGTGTGTGCCCTCCTGACCCTGTACTGTGCTCTCCTGACCCCCCTGGTGTGTGCCCTCCTGACCCCATACTGTGCTCTCCTGACCTCTCCGGTGTGTGCCCTCCTGACCCCATACTGTGCTCTCCTGACCTCTCCGGTGTGTGCCCTCCTGACCCCATACTGTGCTGTCCTGACTTCCCGCCGGTGTGTGCCCTCCTGACCCCATACTGTGCTCTCCTGACCTCTCCGGTGTGTGCCCTCCTGACCTCCCTGTTGTGTGCCCTCCTGACCCCCCCCCCCCAGTTCTGTAAGCAACACCTTATTTTCTGGCAGTGCCCCTCCCGAGACTAGACTCTGGATCTGCCTCTGCACAGAGGAACATTCAGTTTAAGGTGTTTTGGTCCAGGAAACTTTTACCTTTGGCTTGACGAATCACAAAGTCCTTTTTCTATGTAAAGTTCATTTTGCTAGGTTTTAGTCTGCTGGTAAAGAAAGACAAATAATATTACCTTCATGTCTAAATAAACCCCACCCCCCCCCCCCCCCCCACACCTAAATAAAAGTCATATAAGTTGTTTAAAAAAGACTAATAAAGAAAAAAGAATGAAGAGAATGTTCCGGCCCCATATGTGGGGAAATGTTTTGCCCCTGAAGGGGTTAATCTACATTTCCACACTATATATGTGTGTATCATCATCTGCTGGAGATAAAAGACATCACAGTGACTATGGAGGAAGAGGACGGACATGACGGGGGGTTACTGGGTGTAAATAGAAAATAAGATCTTATTACCTCCTCTGCTGCCACTTCCAGCAATGTCTTCTCTCTACTTCCTGTCTGTATCTGACATCACTTCCTGTCTGTATTCCATAGAGACGTCCTGTCTGGGTAGCAGTGAGACCACCACCTTGTGGAGCTCAGAAGAACTGCAGAAACATCTCGTAGTGTGAACACGGCCTTGTGCTGTGTGTGTATGTACTGGATATCCTTATAGATGGCAGACATCCCAACCGGCAAAAAAATAATTTCAGGGAGGTGGCGCTTTGCGCCCGCAAACGCACCCCGGCGGCAAATTATTTTTTTAATCACTTCCTCAATATTGTTTCGCAGTGCTTCTGGGGAAGGGGTGGGTAGCAGTGGACGGTGTCAGTAGTTTTTTTATTATTAAGAATTTTCTTTTTTTTTACAATTTAATTTAATTTTTTTTCCCCACAATGCTTTTTGGGGGGAGGGGGGTTGGGGCAGTGGACAGTGTTGGTAGGGCAGGGGAGAGTGGTATCAGTAGTTAATTTTTTTTACACTTTTTCATTTTTTAGAATATTTTTAGAATATTTTTTTTTTATCTGTATCTAGCTGGACTACTGTTTGCATAATTTCATGCTGGATCTGGACCGAGGCCGGTGTGGGGGGGAGATAAAGTCCGACTAACACAACATGTCTATCATATATCCTAGCGTGTATAATGCTGTATCTACCCTCTCTGTCGGTCTTAATTTCTATAGGTCTAAAAGGCAGACATGCATATGCATGGTTGGTTGCTCCACCCCCGGCCAACCCACAGGACCATTATAACTCTATAAAAGAGAGTGACGCCCCCCCCCCCCCCCTTATTCTCGTAACTAGACTCAATTCAGCCACAAGAATAGAATGAGAACAAGGGAGTGAAATATGCTGCCTTGAATAGGAAAATTCCGGAAAGGTCCCTTTTTCCTGGTGCCTTCATGGCAGCATACACATGGTAAATAACTCACTACCAGGGAGGAAATGCTGAAGAAAACTGAATTTTTAATTGACTATTACAAAACAGAAAATTGTAAGGTTTTCCTCCCAAAATCCTGAGAGGTGAGACTGGCTGGATCTAGGCTAGGGTGACCAGACATCCCCGGTTTCCGGGGACAGTCCCCGGATTGAGGACACTGTCCCCGAACCAAGTCTGTCCCCGGTTTTGTCCCCGGATTGGATTTGAACAGGGGCTGGGGCAATTTTAAGGACAGTCAGTGCAGAATTAAAAGAAAAAATCTGAATTACACACCCCCCCCCCCGCTCTGCCGCTCCTACTAGCTTAGGGGGTGGGGGTGTATTTTTTTCCATTATCTGTGCCCCTTTCTGATGATTATGTGTTGGTCGGAGAGAGAATATTTCTTCAGTTTCGGGTGCATGCCCATTCCGCTTCAGCTTGCAGGTTCTTCTGCCTTTGCTCAAGTCCCAGCCAGTCACCTGCCCATCCCCTTGCCTTCCCTGGTGGAGTGATCTTCCTCCGCTCCCCACCCAGTAGTAGCCGGGGCCCGGAGAGTAATGCCCCGTACACACGGTCGGAAATTTTTCTGACGGATTTTGTCCGACACTGGTGTTGCATACACTGGCGTCGGACAAAGTTGTCGGAAAATCCAATCATTCTGAACGTGGTGACGTTCGTTGCGTACGACGGAACTACGTAGAGGCTATTAGCCAATTAGGTTTGGTCTCGTAATTTGATCTGAGCATGTGTGGCACTTTGTCCGTCGGAATTCTCTACACACAATCGGAAAGAGTCTGATCAGATTTTGTTGTCGGAAAATTTGAGAGCAGGAGCTCAAATTTTTTCCGTTGGAAATTCCGACGGAAAAAGTCCAATGGAGCCCACACACGGTCGGATTTTCCGACAACATGGTGCGATCGGACATTTTCTGTCGGAATTTCTGACCGTGCGTACGGGGCATTAGACTTGACAGATTGTGAGGCGGGCGGCAACGGGCAGAGAGTCGCTAATAGCCGCCATTACTAGTAAAAAAAAAATATGTCCCCGGATTTCATTAAAAAAATCTGGTCACCTTAATCTAGGCTGTAGTGAGCCATAAACGTGGAGAACGAGGACCAGCTTGCTGCTTTGCAGATTATCTCAGGGGAGACCTTTGCCAAGGCTGCCCATGAAGATGAAATCCCTCTTGTCGAGTGCGCATATACTTCCTGAGGAACAGGAAGCACACTAGACCGGTAAGCCCTGTGTATAATTTATAGACATGTGCAATTTGCTTCGTTTTTTTTCGTTTTTTTTCGTTCATCCGTAATCGTACGAATGAACGAACGATTTGCTGAATAAAAATTTACGAATAATGAATCGTTCGAATCGAACGAATCTGAAAACAACGAAAATCCGAAAAAAACAAATTAGAAACAATGAATCTAAGAAAGAAGAAAATCCAAAAAACGAAAACAGGAACAACGAAAATCAAAATAAACGAAAAAAATTCGTACATTCATAACTTTTTTTTTTTTTGTTGAATTGGTAATTTTCCGTGTCTCTTACAATGGCGCTGCTTAACGTGCCTCGAATGGATTGAACGAAAAAATTCGTACATTCGTAACTTTTTTATTTATTTTTTATTCGTAATTTTCCGTGTCTCTTACAATGGCGCTGCTTAACGTGCTTCGAATGGATTGAACGAAAAAAATTCGTACATTCGTAACTTTTTTTTTTTTCGATTCGTAATTTTCCGTGTCTATTAAAATTTAATAATAGCATACACATTACATAAAATTATGAATTATGCTCCGATTACGAATCTACGAATGTTACGAATGTTACGAATAAAAACGAATGCGTCCGAATTTCGAATAAACGAAAATTAAACTAACGGAAAAACCAATCAACGAAAAAATAACTCTAACGAAAATACGAATCGTTACGAATACGAACGCCGACGACTTACGAATTTACGAATCGTTACGAATCAACGGAAACGAAAAAAAACGAAACTAAAATAAACAAAGTTTTTTGTTGTGCACATGTCTAATAATTTATTTTAGGTACTTATATAGCGCCATCAATTTACGCAGTGCTTTACATATGCATTGTACATTCACATTAGTCCCTGCACTCAAGGAGCTTACAATCTAAGGTCCCTAACTCACATTTATACACAGGAGCCAATTAACCTACCAACATGTCTTTGGACTGTGGGAGGAAACCGCACAATCCATCCCGCTATTGTGCACTTCGATGCCGCTTGTCCTTTCCTTGCACCACTGGGAACTACAAATAATCTTTCATCTTTACGGAGGTGTAGAGTAGCAGAGATGTAGGACTTTAAGTCTCTTGCTACATCCAATTCGTGCAGTTTTGATGAATTCTGTTCTTCCGGGAATGCTGGGATGACCCATTCCTGATTAGAGTGATATGTGGAAGGGACCTTAGGTATGAATTGATGGATAGGCTGAAGGACTACCCTGTCTGGATATAAAACGATATAGGGATCTCGAGAGCCAAGGGCTTGAATTTCTGAGACTCTGCGCCCTGATGTAACAGCTACCAGGAAGGTCACCTTCAGTGTGATGTCTTCCAAAGAACAGCCTTCCGTAGGCGCAAAGGGAGGTGCTGCAGGAAACTTTAGCACTATCGGTAAGTCCCATTTGGGGTATAGACTTCTTCTTGGTGGTTTTAGCCCTTGAGGACAGAAAAGAGAATGGGGGGGGGGGGGGTCACTCTCTTTTATAGAGTTATAATGGTCCTGTGCGCTGGCCGGGGGCGGAGAAACCAACCATGCATATGCTGCCATGAATTCACCAGGAAAATTGATGTCAGATTTAGTCATGTAGAACATCTTTTATATGGATACAAAGATCCCCAGCCGAGAGTAAAGGGTGGAAATGGCTCCTGATCCCCAGATTTGGGCAATTATGTCACCAACAGGGGCGGACTGACCATTCGGCCACTCGGGCACTTCCTGAGGGCCCCGGGCCACTAGGGGGCCCCATCAGCGTTGCCAGCCTCAGTAAAACCAGGGACAGTATTTAAAAATCTTTTTACATCTGTTTCTGAAATGTCCCTTACCGACATCCTTTTGGTCTAAAAATCCAGAGATTATAGCTGCCCCACCTCTCCAGTACCTTCTCAGCCAATAGAAACATGTCTGTGTATACTGTGTGATTGTATACTGTGTGTGTGTATACTGTGTAGCCCCATAATCTCTGATTGCCTGGGGGCCCCATAATCTCCTATTGCCCGGGGGCCCCATGAGTTGTCAGTCCGCCCCTGGTCACCAATATAAATAGAATAAAACCTGCGCTATGTGTAACAACTCAAATACCTACAGAAATAACTTATACCGGACTGCTGCTGTAACAAAGGTAAGTATTCCCTTTATCACCTAGAAGAGCATTATGTGTCACAGCGCTGTCCTATTGTGTGTGCACATAAATCATCACAAATACACTAAAATATGTGGAGACATTCATATATAAAGTGCTAGGGGCTCCAATAATATTCTCTGCAGATCTACTGCTTCCACTTTACACCTACTTCACTGATCTTATGGTGTTTATCAATAAATGAAGTAAACTGATCCATGTGCAAATTCATATACAACATGAAGTGCTTTGTGCTCAAGATGCTGTTCCCTGCAGACCCACTGCTTCCACTTTACACCTACTTCTTTATTCTCATAATATTTTCTGCCCTATTAAATAAACTAAAAATCTGTGCAAATTCATGTAATCATACAATATTTTATGTTCAATATAGTGTTCTCTGCAAGTCCACTGCTTCTACTTTGCATCTACTTCAATAAACTTATTTTGCTCAAATCAGTCCACCAATCAATGAAAAGTTGATAAGGTGTAAAGTTCTCGGTGCTCCAAACTGTGCCAGCTGTAGTGTAGCCACGCCTTCTTCCACCTCTTCCACACGTGATGGTGAGGGCGCCCCCTTAGTGGTGCTTCCCCACTCACCAGAGCAATATGACTCCCAGCTTTTCATCTACCAGAGTCACCAACATCCTTCACACTCTCCTCACCTCCGATGGCAAAGGAACCGGATCCTCCTCGCTCACTCCTGCAAGTCTGCTGCACTTTCTGTCAGTCTCCCTCCTAGACTCCTCCTCCGACCGCTGTTCCAGTAGGAGCTCCGCCTCTTCATACACACTCAGAGCTCCGCCTCTTCATACACACACTCAGAGCTCCGCCTTTTCATACACACTCAGAGCTCCGCCTCTTCATAGACACTCAGAGCTCCCCCTCTTCATACACACTCAGAGCTCCGCCTCTTCATACACACTCAGAGCACCGCCTCTTCATACACACTCAGAGCTCCGCCTCTTCATACACACTCAGAGCACCGCCTCTTCATACACACTCAGAGCTCCTCCTCTTCATACACATTCAGAGCTCCGCCTCTTCATACACACTCAGAGCTCCGCCTCTTCATACACACTTAGAGCTCCGCCTCTTCATACACAATCAGGGAGCAGACAATAGGGAAGGATTTACAGTACATACACACACAGCACAAGGCCGTGTGCACACTACGAGATGTTTCTCCTGCCTGTCAAATGACGGAGCGATCGCTCTCTCCTCTCTGTGTACAGAACTGTACAGTGGAGGGGAGAGATCAGATGGCAGCAGCACTGTGGGCTGGATCTGTAGTGCCCACAGTGCTGCTCTGTGACAATTGCAGTCACACCCATCCCTCCATACCCTGCCAATACTCTGCAATACCCAGCCAATACTCTGCAATACCCTGCCAATACTCTGCAATACCCTGCCAATACCCTGCCAATACCCTGCCAATACTCTGCAATACCCTGCCAATACCCTGCCAATACTCTGCAATACCCTGCCAATACCCTGCCAATACTCTGCAATACCCTGCCAATACCCTGCCAATACTCTGCAATACCCTGCCAATACCCTGCCAATGCTCTGCAATACCCTGCCAATACCCTGCCAATACTCTGCAATACCCTGCCAATACTCTGCAATACCCTGCCAATACCCTGCCAATACTCTGCAATACCCTGCCAATACTCTGCAATACCCTGACAATACCCTGCCTATACTCTGCAATACCCTGACAATACTCTGCAATACTCTGCCAATACTCTGCCATACCCAGCCATACTCTGCCATACTCTGCCATACCCAGCCATACCCAGCCATACTCTGCCATACTCTGCCATACTCTGCCATACCCAGCCATACCCAGCCATACCCAGCCATACTCTGCCATATTCTGCCATACCCAGCCATACTCTGCCATACTCTGCCATACTCGGTAATACCCAGCCATATGTAGATATACAATAAATAACCAGTGTCTCGGAGTGAGCAATTGAATAAACAATTACCTGCATCCAACCTGTGTCAATATTGTAGCAGCGCTTGGTTATCAGACGGAGCTGATTAAGTGGACAAGATATCGTTTGAATATATAAATGGATCAATAACTGGATCTAGATATGTGTAAATTAATCGATAGTCCACAGAGTAATCAATCATAAATAAAAATTAATAAGATAGGGGGTGAGTAAATTGATCAATAAATAAATAAATAAATTATACGAGAGTCCATTCATTTCACGGTGACCATAAAAAAATATAAATAATTAAATAAATAAATAAATGAATTAATTAATTAATTAAAGTCCCGTTTTCTCCATGATGTGGTGATCAATACAAAGTGATATTGCTAGCTCGGTATTCAAGGTGTCACAGAAACTGCTTAGTCCATCCACCAGTGTGCTTCACCACGTGATACAAGGTTCCCCTTTGGGGATGCACTCACCAGAGCTAAATAGAATATAGGCATGTATACACTTTCATCAGGTTCCTGTGTCTCTCTCTATTGAAGTTCAGCAATTCTCCTCAACATCCTCCCATTCAGTGGCTCACCATTGGCAGGTAGATCATATGTTGAAACAAATTGCACTACATAGTGTGACTCCGTTTAAAACATTTATTGAACCCCCCAATCAGTTGAAAATAGAATACCCCTTAGTACAAAATGCGTACCAAATACAAAAGACAAATCAGCATGTAAGATAAATGTAAAGCACTCTGCCTGTGATCTCCTTCCGGATCCTTTCCAGCTGATTTCCGCTATAGAGAGCGGTGTTTCAAGCGTCCTAGGATGCTTCCTGGTCGGTGGACCGCAGGCTGGAGCGCACACGTCACTTCCTTGTTTCTCTAGTCAACGTCCCTGACGCACGTTTCGTCCTATCGGACTTCTTCACGAGGGCGTGACTAGAGAACCGGAAGTGTCACTCTTATAGTGATAGATAGATATTCTAGCCAATCGGAGCGCACGCATGAGTGTAATAGGAAATCTTACAGCGCTAGTCCGCTCGTATCTAGTTAATCCCCAGAAATGGAGTTTGCAGAAGGCGATTAAAAGTCTCATGAGCAATAATCATATATACATTCAAGTACAAGGGGAAATGAATTATCGTACTATATGCTTTACTTTTAAGATATAAAGATTCCTAGCATGCATGCGCGTGCCTCCTTACATTAACCCTTAAGCAATCAGTCATGTTTATGCCACAATCTGATTCAAAGTGTGGATCCATGCAAAGGAGGGCTATGGCTGAGCTATGTTAAATGACAGCTAATAAGCATGATGTATAGATAATAATAACCATTGATTTTAATATACTCCTTAGAGTCTGAGTAAAAATATGCGAATAAATATAAATATGCGACTGCGGACCTATATGTATAAAATATACATATAAAAGCACATAAAAAAGCACATAAAAAAGTCGCATGTTAAAATCGCATATAAAAACCGCATAAGAAACCGCATGTAAAACGCATGTATAAAATATGTGTATAAAAGGGGGGAAAAAGATGTAGAAAAAATGTGTTCACTGAGTCCACTGGATAAAATCATGTTGATAAATACTATTTGCAAACCACGGAAGGGTTCGGATAGGCGATTATAAAACTAACAGATTATAAAATTTATATAAAAAACATATATATATAAACTTATAAAATATTATACTGATATAAAATCGGATCCTACGTGGTGTGGTATTGCACATTAGCTGAATCACTATCCAGCAAAGAATGGGATGCAGTGTCCATATTAATACATGCTTATCCCATGGCTTAGTCAAACTTCAAGGGGTGCTAAGCTCATAGATCTCCTTGTATGGAATGCTCCCCAAATACATCTAGGGTGTACAAAGTTACAGGAGAAAATAAATAAATTCAATAAAAACAATAAAACCGGAACAAGTAAAAAACCAGAACAGAATAAATACACCATCAGGATTATTGAGGTCATATCCCTCTCCCTAAAAGAATATGTATATTATTTTATTATTACTCAGGGGGTGGTTAAGTGTCACTGATAAAGCAATTAATGTCCAGCTCTACATTCAAACCTCTAGGGGCGAGTACGTCAGTCAGAAAAATCCATTTAGTTTCTTTTTTGGACAGTTCTCTTACCCTATGGATGCCCCTCCAGTGAGGTTGAAGGTGTTCGATACCCCAAAATTCCAGGCCTCTTGGATCACTATCGTGTTTTAATTTAAAATGTAAGGACACGTTATGGTCTTTGTAACCTAATTTGATATTCTTGATATGTTCAGCTATTCTTATACGCAGAAGCCTTTTTGTACGGCCAATATACATAAGGCCACATGGACATTTCAATGCATATACCACAAACATTGTGTTGCACGTGATAAATTGTTCGATATCAAAAGATGTGTGGTTTGCTGTTGCTTCAAATTTATCCAGTGCCCTTATAGGTTTCCCCACTTCCCTACAGGCCTTACATTTACGACAGGCATAAAAACCTTTTTTATCCCAGAAAGACAATGGTTTCTTTGGGGGGTCAATGATTTTTTTGACCACCCTATCCCCGAAACTAGTCGCCTTCCTATAAATAAATTGGGGGTTATCAGGTAAAGCTGTGGTCAGTTTCTTGTCTAATAATAACACATGCCAATGTTTTTTGAAAATGGTTTCTACTTCTTTGTACTGTTCATGGTATCCAGAGATGAACGACCATTCTTTCGTATTTTTCTTGGGGGTGGTGGTGGTTGGCTGGACTAACGTTTTTTCTTCCAAAATGGTGGCTCGGGGTATTGCACCCACTTCTTCAACAGTCTTCTTTAATTTGACCGGGTCATAGCCACGGTTCTCAAATCTGTCTGTTAAAATTTTCGATTGGCAAGCAAAGTTGCTATCCTCTGAACAATTCCTCCTTACCCTCATTATCTGGCCCTTTGGTATGTTTCTTAACCATAGAGGATGATGACCGCTTGAAATGGGTAAATAACTGTTCCTGTCAGTTTTTTTGAAAAAAACTTTATTACTGTTATTATCGTTTTAACATCAACAAGCAATAAGGAGGAGATTGATTTTCTGGACGTCACAATATATCGGAAATTAAACCAATTGGAAACAAAAGTTTTTTTCAAAAAAACTGACAGGAACAGTTATTTACCCATTTCAAGCGGTCATCATCCTCTATGGTTAAGAAACATACCAAAGGGCCAGATAATGAGGGTAAGGAGGAATTGTTCAGAGGATAGCAACTTTGCTTGCCAATCGAAAATTTTAACAGACAGATTTGAGAACCGTGGCTATGACCCGGTCAAATTAAAGAAGACTGTTGAAGAAGTGGGTGCAATACCCCGAGCCACCATTTTGGAAGAAAAAACGTTAGTCCAGCCAACCACCACCACCCCCAAGAAAAATACGAAAGAATGGTCGTTCATCTCTGGATACCATGAACAGTACAAAGAAGTAGAAACCATTTTCAAAAAACATTGGCATGTGTTATTATTAGACAAGAAACTGACCACAGCTTTACCTGATAACCCCCAATTTATTTATAGGAAGGCGACTAGTTTCGGGGATAGGGTGGTCAAAAAAATCATTGACCCCCCAAAGAAACCATTGTCTTTCTGGGATAAAAAAGGTTTTTATGCCTGTCGTAAATGTAAGGCCTGTAGGGAAGTGGGGAAACCTATAAGGGCACTGGATAAATTTGAAGCAACAGCAAACCACACATCTTTTGATATCGAACAATTTATCACGTGCAACACAATGTTTGTGGTATATGCATTGAAATGTCCATGTGGCCTTATGTATATTGGCCGTACAAAAAGGCTTCTGCGTATAAGAATAGCTGAACATATCAAGAATATCAAATTAGGTTACAAAGACCATAACGTGTCCTTACATTTTAAATTAAAACACGATAGTGATCCAAGAGGCCTGGAATTTTGGGGTATCGAACACCTTCAACCTCACTGGAGGGGCATCCATAGGGTAAGAGAACTGTCCAAAAAAGAAACTAAATGGATTTTTCTGACTGACGTACTCGCCCCTAGAGGTTTGAATGTAGAGCTGGACATTAATTGCTTTATCAGTGACACTTAACCACCCCCTGAGTAATAATAAAATAATATACATATTCTTTTAGGGAGAGGGATATGACCTCAATAATCCTGATGGTGTATTTATTCTGTTCTGGTTTTTTACTTGTTCCGGTTTTATTGTTTTTATTGAATTTATTTATTTTCTCCTGTAACTTTGTACACCCTAGATGTATTTGGGGAGCATTCCATACAAGGAGATCTATGAGCTTAGCACCCCTTGAAGTTTGACTAAGCCATGGGATAAGCATGTATTAATATGGACACTGCATCCCATTCTTTGCTGGATAGTGATTCAGCTAATGTGCAATACCACACCACGTAGGATCCGATTTTATATCAGTATAATATTTTATAAGTTTATATATATATGTTTTTTTATATAAATTTTATAATCTGTTAGTTTTATAATCGCCTATCCGAACCCTTCCGTGGTTTGCAAATAGTATTTATCAACATGATTTTATCCAGTGGACTCAGTGAACACATTTTTTCTACATCTTTTTCCCCCCTTTTATACACATATTTTATACATGCGTTTTACATGCGGTTTCTTATGCGGTTTTATATGCGATTTTAACATGCGACTTTTTTATGTGCTTTTTTATGTGCTTTTATATGTATATTTTATACATATAGGTCCGCAGTCGCATATTTATATTTATTCGCATATTTTTACTCAGACTCTAAGGAGTATATTAAAATCAATGGTTATTATTATCTATACATCATGCTTATTAGCTGTCATTTAACATAGCTCAGCCATAGCCCTCCTTTGCATGGATCCACACTTTGAATCAGATTGTGGCATAAACATGACTGATTGCTTAAGGGTTAATGTAAGGAGGCACGCGCATGCATGCTAGGAATCTTTATATCTTAAAAGTAAAGCATATAGTACGATAATTCATTTCCCCTTGTACTTGAATGTATATATGATTATTGCTCATGAGACTTTTAATCGCCTTCTGCAAACTCCATTTCTGGGGATTAACTAGATACGAGCGGACTAGCGCTGTAAGATTTCCTATTACACTCATGCGTGCGCTCCGATTGGCTAGAATATCTATCTATCACTATAAGAGTGACACTTCCGGTTCTCTAGTCACGCCCTCGTGAAGAAGTCCGATAGGACGAAACGTGCGTCAGGGACGTTGACTAGAGAAACAAGGAAGTGACGTGTGCGCTCCAGCCTGCGGTCCACCGACCAGGAAGCATCCTAGGACGCTTGAAACACCGCTCTCTATAGCGGAAATCAGCTGGAAAGGATCCGGAAGGAGATCACAGGCAGAGTGCTTTACATTTATCTTACATGCTGATTTGTCTTTTGTATTTGGTACGCATTTTGTACTAAGGGGTATTCTATTTTCAACTGATTGGGGGGTTCAATAAATGTTTTAAACGGAGTCACACTATGTAGTGCAATTTGTTTCAACATATGATCTACCTGCCAATGGTGAGCCACTGAATGGGAGGATGTTGAGGAGAATTGCTGAACTTCAATAGAGAGAGACACAGGAACCTGATGAAAGTGTATACATGCCTATATTCTATTTAGCTCTGGTGAGTGCATCCCCAAAGGGGAACCTTGTATCACGTGGTGAAGCACACTGGTGGATGGACTAAGCAGTTTCTGTGACACCTTGAATACCGAGCTAGCAATATCACTTTGTATTGATCACCACATCATGGAGAAAACGGGACTTTAATTAATTAATTAATTCATTTATTTATTTATTTAATTATTTATATTTTTTTATGGTCACCGTGAAATGAATGGACTCTCGTATAATTTATTTATTTATTTATTGATCAATTTACTCACCCCCTATCTTATTAATTTTTATTTATGATTGATTACTCTGTGGACTATCGATTAATTTACACATATCTAGATCCAGTTATTGATCCATTTATATATTCAAACGATATCTTGTCCACTTAATCAGCTCCGTCTGATAACCAAGCGCTGCTACAATATTGACACAGGTTGGATGCAGGTAATTGTTTATTCAATTGCTCACTCCGAGACACTGGTTATTTATTGTATATCTACATACTACGTCTCCTTTAAGCAGCTGCTACTGGTGCACCTATGCTGGGTTGCACACCAAACTTAGTATATGTATATTCAGTGATTAATATACTACATCATTAGAACTCATACCTAGACAACATATCCCTTTGAGCGCAGAGAGTTGTTGGATAGAGGCAGGCCAGAATATCAAAACAACCTTTTTGTGCAATACCCAGCCATACTCTGCAATACTCGGTAATACCCAGCCATACTCTGCAATACTCGGTAATACCCAGCCATACCCAGCCATGATCAGCCGTACCCAGCCATACTCAGCCAATATTACAGTGGGGGAGATGACGTGGATATTACAGTGGGGGAGATTGTGGATATTACAGTGGGGGAGAGGACGTGGATATTACAGTGGGGGAGAGGACGTGGATATTACAGTGGGGACTATATGGTGGTGGAATTTCCACAGGTTTTTGCAAATTCAATTATTTGCTGACCCGAAAAATGATCCGATCCGTGACTGATCCGAGGGACGATGCGATCCGTAAGTTTGGGGGGGACAGATGTACAGAGGGGGGGAACAGATATGTGTGTGGGGGGGATTACAGATGTGTAGTGGGGTACAGAGGGGGAACAGATATATGTGTGCAGGGGGGGGGGGCAGACGTGTAGTGGGGTACAGAGGGGGAACAGATATATGTGTTGGGGGGGAACAGACGTGCAGGGGGGTGCAGAGGGGAAATAGACGTGCAGGGGGGGGGGGGGACGCGCCCCTTGCTTACAGTAATGCTAGATCCTCCCCTAAGAATATTAAAAAAAAGTCACAGTTACTTTGCTGAGTAACTAATTACTCTTCCAACGTAGTAACTGAGTTACTAACTCAATTACTTTTTTGGGAGAAGTAATTTGTAACTTAACTCAATTACTTTTTTGGGAGAAGTAATTTGTAACTTAACTAATTACTTTTTTAAAGTAAGATGACCAACACTGCATCCAAGCCATACATAGATTGTCTCAGTGGTCCCTTGAGAAATGTTTATATGGACATTTGTACGTAATTAATTACAGGCTAAATCCACCTGGAGGCCTGGAGACACTGTACAAGTTATATATGTAGTCTCGTAGTTCCTGTGGAAGTCTATGTGCAGACATTTCTACTTATTATTATTTTACAGGATTTATAGAGCACCAACAGTTTGCACAGCACTTTACAATCTAAAGGGAGACAGTACAGTTACAATACAAGAAAGTTAAGAGGGCCCTGCTCATAAGAGCTTACAATCTAATGGTGTTGGGCAAGTTGTGCAAAATGTAATAACTGTGGGGGATGAGATTATGGAGCTATTAAAAGTTCAGTTGTTAGTGGAAGGTGTGATGAGTCTACCTATGATAAATGACAGGCTAAATCTACCTGGAGTCCTGGGGAAGTCCATGTGTGGACGTTTCTACCTATGATAAATGACAGGCTAAACACACCTGGAGACTTTCTCCACACCTGGAGTGTGCTGAGTTCTTGGATAACGTCCACACAGTGTTTACAGATTGGCTTTATCACCCCAACGAGCTCCAGTTCATGGATGTAATCATTATGTTTGGATGATCTCACCAGTCAGGAGACTTTCCTGTCATCCTACATGATCCCTTCTGAGGATTCTTCTATCCTTCCAAACAAATGTATGAAATCCTTGATGAGTCCTCCTTCTATGTGATCTAGAAGATCTGGAAGATCCTTCTATGTGATCTAGAAGATCTGGAATGGATGAAGTGGATGACTCAGTTTATATATTATTTATTTCTATAATGTATTGAGTGTATGAGTACACTCCAGGATTAACAATTTTATTTATATAAGCATTCAAGGAAGTGTTCTTACTTTGAGAGATCTCCACCACCATTCCTATGTGACCATGACATCCTTGCAATTTATGTTTAACCACTTACCGACCTGCTCACACAGGTATACTGTGGCAGGTCAGCTCTCCTACGCGACCTGACGTACCTGTACGTCAGTCCGGACAAAGAGGCGATCGGGCGTGCGCACGACACCTGGTGCACGCCACGGGAGCATGCCCGCAGGTCCCACGGACTCGATGTCTGCCGGCGGCCTGCGATCGCAGCGAGGAGAGGCATAACTGGGAACTGCCTATGTAAACAAGGCATTTCCCCGGTCTGCCTAGTGACATGACAGGGACCTACTGTCCCCAGTGATCGGGAACAGTGATCTCTGTCATGTTTCAGTAAGCCCACCCCCCCTACAGTTAGAACACGCCAAGGGAACACACTTAACCCCTTGATCACCCCCTAGTGTTAACCCCTTCCCTGCCAGTGTCTTTTTTACATTGATCAGTGCATTTTTATAGCATTGATCAATGTAATAGTGTCACTAATCCCCAAAAAATTAAATTTGGGGGGTCAGATTTGTCCGCCGCATTGTCGCAGTCCCGCTAAAAATTGCAGATCGCCGCTATTACCAGTAAAAACAATAAAAAAAGTAGAATTCCCTTTATCTATCCTGTAGTTTGTAGACGCTATAACTTTGTGCACAAACCAATCAATATACGCCTATTGCAATTTTTTTTTACCAAAAATATGTAGAAGAATATATATCGGCCAAAACTGATGAATAAATTTTTTTTTTTTTATATTTTGGGATATGTATTATAGCAAAAAGTAAAAAAAAAAGTTATTTTTTTTTTTTTCAAAATTGTCTGTCTTTTTTTTGTTAACAGCACAAAACATAAAAACGGCAGAGGTGATCAAATACCACCAAAAGCAAGCTCTATTTGTGGGGAAATTTTGTTTGGGTACAGCGTCGCACCACCGCGCAATTCTCAGTTAAATCGACGCAGTGCCGTATCAGAAAAAATGGCCTGGTCATTAAGGGGGCAAAACCTTCCAGAGCTGAAGGGGTTAACATCTTCATTATGAGTGTGTTGATATATACAGTATTTTTATGCTTTATGATATATTTTTGCATTTTCTTCACCAAAAGGATACATTTTGGGAGTTATCTGTTTTCTTAGGCATAGCGTTGTTTTTAAAGCGGTTCTGCACCATTTCATTTAGTAAATCTCTTTGCCTTCCAAATCAGGCAAAGAGTACTAAATGGAATGTGTTTTTTTTTTTATTCACTTACCTTGATAATCGCCGACTTCCTGTCCTCTGTGTCTGCGGCGGTGGGCAGGGTCTGTGCGGGGATCCTCGTCACGCCGCACTGTCTCATGGGATCTGGTGTCATTGAAATCGCCCGAGATTTCGGAGAACGTGAGCTGCACTTCGCCGTTACTGCGCACACGCGAGATCGGCGCAGTAACGGCGATGCATGCTGGGCCATCTAAAGGCCCACAGGCAAGATGGCCCCCAGCAGGAAGGACGATTCTAATTTTTTTTACAGGACGAAAACCGGCAGCAATGACTCGGAGAACAGGAACACGTGAGTACTAACAAAACATGTTGCAATCCATAGCATCGCTAAAAAAAAAAAAAAAAAATAGACAGTGCAGAACCGCTTTAACTTAACCCTGTAAGATTGATACAATAGAGGAATGGTTATTATAAGATGTTTCTAGGGGCTGCAGTTCCTCTAAACGCCACAAGATGGTGATCTCAGTTCTACCCAGACAAAAAGTCTCTATGAAATACAGACAGGAAGTGAGGTCAGGAACAGACAGGAAGTGATCTGGAATAAAGACAAGAAGTTGCATGAGGCAGAAGTAGAGAGGAGACGTTGCTGGAAGTGGCAGCAGAGGAGGTAATAAGATCTTATTTTCTATTTACACCCAGTAACCCCCCGTCATGTCCGTCCTCTTCCTCCATAGTCACTGTGATGTCTTTTATCTCCAGCAGATGATGATACACACATATATAGTGTGGAAATGTAGATTAACCCCTTCAGGGTCAGAACATTTCCCCACTTACAGGGCCGGAACATTCTCTTAATTTTGGAGATAAATTCTAGTAATATGGTCCTCTAAACAAACAGCACTGATAATAAATAGACAAGACAATGACCATCCTGACCATACAGGGCCTACAAAGGGCAATTATTACACTACACAGGCAGCCAATGGGCAATCATTGCAATATGCAGCCAACACAATGATGGAGTGCAGGAGTATGGAGCTCCTTACATTGCTGGTCAGGAAGAAGAAAACATTCCCCAGCCTACCATGAAGAATATGTTCCATCATTGGTGTCAGAGGGAGGGAAATACTGAGGGTTCTGATTGGAGTAGAGGAGCTGAGGGGGGTCTCTGAGGGGGTAGTGGGACTAAAAGACTCTGGGAGCCTCCCTCTTTTCTTTTTCTTTCAGTCTACAAATACCCATTATTCTGAGGAGGGCTGCAAGACGGCAGGCATTACTCTATACAATAAAGTTGGTCGCCTCACGTACTGAGATACTAGACACCCGAGCGCAGGAGAGTTTTTTTCTACCGTTTTAGAGATTGGAGCCTTGCAGCCGGAGTTCTGGCAATTATGCCGATTAGCCGACAACTCCAGACAAAAGTCAGCAAGTTCCCCTTCCTGGACATCATGATGACCCGACATTGTCCTCACAGCACTGCCTCAGAGCAAACAAGTCAAAGGAAGGATCATATTTATCATTCCTTGTCTGCAGATCTAAAACTAATCAAATCCAGTTCAGAAACTAAACAAACCCAACAGAGAAAAGGGAATTTCTGATCCAACAGGCCAAGAGGTTCCCAGGATCTTGAAAATGTAATAAACACTAAACAGTCCAAACTAAATGTGTTCCCATGGGGGGGAGTAGTCCTTAAATGTACAGCAACCCTCCTATTACCCCCTCACATCCACATCCTATTATTGTGTGACCAACACCATCCAAATAATTCTTACTTTCATTTCCCAAAGTTATCCGTCTACAAGGAGACCTGTATAGATCAAATGACGGCACCAATGAGGATGGAGGAGGACCGGAGTCACATGACTGAGAAGATACTAAACCTCACCCTGGAGATCGTCTACCTGCTGACCGGAGAGGTGAGGAGGATTCTGGGAGGTCACATGACATCACTCTTATCTCTATTAATAAAACACAGACCTGACCGGAGAGGTGAGGAGGATTCTGGGAGGTCACATGACATCACTCTTATCTCTATTAATAAAACACAGACCTGACCTGAGAGGTGAGGAGGATTCTGGGAGGTCCCATGACATCACTCTTATCTCTATTAATAAAACACAGAACTGACCGGAGAGGTGAGGGGGATTCTGGGATTCTAACATGATATTCCTATTGGTTCCCCAATACAGAGATTTCCTCTTCTGAAGTCAGGTGATCATATGACCATCACAGTGCCTCCATGTGACTCCCTAAAACCTGAGAGACACAACATGGAGAAGATTCTAGAAGTCACCAAGAAGATGATGGAGCTGCTGACAGGAGAGGTGAGCGGTGCTGGGAATTCTGGGACATTATCCAGTAACAGACAAGGGATGTGTCTGGATGGTGACTGTATCATTGTGTGTGTCAGGTTCCTATAAGGTGTCAGGATGTCACTGTCTATTTCTCCATGGAGGAGTGGGAGTATTTAGACGGACACAAGGATCTCTACAAGGACATCATGAAGAATGTAAGGAAGGAATTTCCCTGGAATGAGAAGATATTGAACCTCACCCTGGAGATCCTCAGCCTGCTGACTGGAGAGGTGAGTGTAATGAAGGAGTTAAATCTGACTCCGCTGTACACTGGAATGTATTCAGAGTCACTTTTTAAGTCTTCTGATATTCTTCTTATCCAGTATTTCAAAACTTTTTTGCCTTCGAGGAACCCTTGGCAAAAAATTTGAGATCTCGGGGAACCCCTAAAATAATTTTCAGATCGATACCTCACGGAACATTGGTCATGGAATATGCCCGCTCTTGCATGCATCCCTGCACCACAAGTGGTGTGAACAAGCCCTAAAGGTTATTTTAGGTAGGGGAAGGAGACAGACCTGGAATTATGACTGCGATTGCACTTGCAGTAAAATTTAAATAGTTTTTTTCTCTAGAGAGATTCCTATCAAGTCAGCAGCAACAAATTCTGTAGCTGTTGACTTTTAATAAAAGGACACCGGTCCAGGGATCCAGCACCTTCCTTACCAGGGCTAGTTCTTCACTAGTCTTCAGATTCCTAACTGTGGGCAGCTGGCTGTGGTGCTTTCTGCTTCATGGCCGCCTGCCCACTGTGCATGTGCAACCCACAATACTCTATCTAACTGGTCCTGCAGTCTTCTTGTACCTGTGATAAGTCCCAGAAGGCTGCTGGCAGGGAGGTAGAAGGAGAACTTTCTCACCTCGTCTTTCAGGACAGCACCTGGAGAGAGCGCAGCTCCACCCACTTCCCAGGAAACACTGCAGTTATTCCTTTAAAGCCTGGACACTTCCACCATGGCCTCAGTTGTAGTGTTTCCTCCGGCCATGGTGGAAGCGCTGCAGGGGACCAGGGGTATGCTGTGCTCCTCTACAGGTGGAGGTGAGTTAAGGGCATACCTGTGTTCATTTCATTCTTTATTTTTCAGGCCCAGCCCAATACCCCCCCTGACGGATGGGGGGTATTGCGGTGTCTCCCCCTTTTCGAGCCCGGTAAGGGCAGAGGCTGCTGGGGGTCCCGCTCCGACAGACAGCTGGTGCAGACTGTCTCCATTGCAGAGTTGTGAGGTCTGCACTCGGCCGCTCCGAGTGGCGGGCGATGTCGCTGCCGGATGGGGCGGGACTTCCGGCAGTGCGCGGCGGCTTCCGGTTCTGGGCTCTGAAGCGCTGAAGTGGGAGGCGTCCTCGGCCGTGCAAATTTTAGGTCCTCGCAGCGGCGATGGACTGGGAAAATTCAAATATAAAAGGAGACATGCTCTCTAAAATGGATACCGGATGGCTGCGGTTTACTGGAGGATGGAGCCAGCACAACCAGCAGTAGTGGCTGGAGCAGGAGCCACATGCACAGGCCAGACCCAGGTAGGAGAGGCAGGGGTCTCTATAATACCAGGGCTATGTTTGTTTCCCTCCCTCCTTTGTGGGGGGGGGGGGGGGGGGAGCCTGCCGCACACTGCACAGGTAGTTTTCTTTTTGTGCAGCATGTGTTTGTTTACAGTGGTGGTTTTGTGGGGTATGTTTTGTGCCACTGTCTGTTTGTTTTAAAGATCTGCTAGCTAGAAGATCTTTATGCACAGCTTATTTATAAATGTTTTGTTGGTTTGGTGTTTTTCAGACAAAATCTAAAGAAAAGTCCAAGCATGCCCCCCCCCCCATCCTAAAAAATGGTATGCTTCGTGTAAAGCGGCCCTTAGGGAGGCATGGACTAAACTGCTGTGAAAGACTTGCATAGCAGATCTGGTCAGAGAGGAAACTTCCACTAAAGAACCTTCTGTCCAGCCGGGTGAGATGCTCACAAACGTCCGGTAGCGCAGTCAGCGGAGAGTTCTCCACCCAGCGCTCACACCTCCTCTACAACCAGGAGAGTGGTTAGTGAGTCTGAGGAGGAGGAGAAGGATGAGTCTTCAGGATCAGAGAAGAAAGAAGAGGAAAAGGAGAATTCCTCTTCTCGTTATAGGTTATCTTTGGAAGAGGTAGAGGACCTTCTGAAAACCATACTCGCAACCCTGAATATTAAGGAGGATAGGGCTCAATTGTGACTACATGACAAAATGTATCAAGGCATGGATGAAGTCGATCATCGCGTGTTCCCGGTGCATAAAGTGCTGACCAATTCTATTAAAAGGGAATGGAAGGATCCAGAGCGGACCCCTTTCTTTTCCAGGTCTCTCAAAAGGAGATTTCCCTTTGATGAAGTTTGGAACAAGAGACCTAAACTTGATGCCGCTTTTTTGCAGGTGTTGCGAAACACTTATTTAGCTTTTGAGGACATGGGGGTCTTAAAGGACACTATGGACCAAAAAGCTGACTCTTTATTGAAAAAGGCTTGGGATTCTCCATTAACTAATCTCAAACCAGCTATGTCATCTACAGTGGTGGCCTGGAATTTAGAATACTGGCTGGAACAACTGAAGGGCCATATTGAGGCAGGTAGCCCCTCGGAAAGATTTGTTGGATACTTTGCCAATCCTACAAAAGGCAGTAGGTTATATGGCCGATGCTTCGGCTGAGTCGGTTAAAATTTCCGCAAGATCTTCAGCTTTAATTAACTCTCCTAAAAGAGCTTTGTGGGTCAAGACCTGGTCCGGGGATTCGGCCTCCAAAGCAAAGCTGTGCGGCCTACCCTTCGAGGGGGACCTAGTATTCGGCCCGGATCTTGACGCTGTTCTAGATAGAACAACGGATAAGAAAAAAGCATTCCCAACCAAAAAGAAGGTGACACCACAGCCTAAAAATTTTTTTGGCCCTTTTTCCAGACCCGGGACTCAAAGGTAACGGGACAGAAGAGACCATGGAGGTCCCAAATGGATCGAGGGAAGTCTCGGGTGTTGTTACGTCCCCCCCAGTCAACCCAGTGACGGTCTCCCAACTGTGGGGGGAAGGCTTCAGTCCTTTCTTCCGCAGTGGGAGGGGGCAATATCCAGTGCGTTTGTTCTCAAGGTGATTTCGGAGGCTTACGCACTGGAGTTCTCGGAAAGCCGACCGTCCCATTTTTAAGTGACACAGCTTCCCAGAGATCAGGAGAAATCAGTGGCAATGACATATACAAAAAGTAATCATCCCATTCCCCCAGAGGGAGGAAGAACTAGGGTGCTATCCTCATGTTTTTCTGGTAAAAAAAAGCCATCAGGAAAATTCAGGTTAATACTGATTTTAAAGATCTTGAACAGGTCCATCCGGTACAAAAATTTACGGATGGACACGATTTATTCTGCGAGGAAACTCCTGCCCGCAGGGTGCTTTCTAGCCTCCATAGATTTAAGGGACGCATACCTGCATGTTCCCATAACACCAGTGTGATGAAACGTCCCTACACTCCGCTTGAGTGCTTTCATCATATACCACTTCCTCCCAGTCTGAATATAGATCTCAGATATTCCAACCGCTCCCAAGCACCAAACGAGACGAGACTTGCTTAGTGCCAACATAGACTGTCTCATTAGAACCAAAATGACAAGTATTTATAATACAGTAGAAGAGGAGGTCCCCCCTTCTGCTCATATTATTCTAACAATACAACTGTAGCCAGAAACAGAATTAACCTGAGCTAATTATCTAAATCAACACTGGACTCCTTCATTCAATTGCAGGGTTAATTAGCACAAACAACAATAGGTGAAATACTCTTTAGAATCTGTGTCAAGCCAGACTAGACTCATTTACATTATACAAGACAACAGACAGGTGGCTGGAGTTGATGATATTAGCATGTTGTGTCCTAACAGTATGAGACAACACACATTATATATACATATATACAGCATTGAATCTGACCAGCACAGATTATAGTGGGGTTCTCATTCACCCTGTGCCCCTTAAAATCCAGGGCCCATAATCGGTCGGCAAGAGGCTCACATTCAGTCCTCTCCAAAAGCCTGTGTCCCGGATAGGTCTGTCACAACTAGCGTCACAGAAATATCTGTATCTGGCAATCGGAGCAGAGGGAGTGGTGTCACACTTTCAGTTCAGGGCTCTCCCATTCGTTCTCTCTGCTTCCCCAAGGATCTTTTACAAAGATCATGGACGAGGCATTGGCGCCACTCATGTTGGAAGGGGCCATAGTACCATATCTGGGCGATCTTCTTCTCTTGTTTGCCAGCTCAGAGAATCTTTTAGGCAGGGATCTGAAAAGGGCACAGAGCCATTTAGAGAGTCTGGGCTGGATTTTGAACAAAGAAAAATCAAGCCCAATACCCTCTCAAGTGATCATTTTCATGGGCTATGTAATCGAAAAGATTTTCCTCCTGGAGGAAAAGATAGTAAAAGTACAGGCGGCAGTAAATATAGTGCAGACAAATTTGACTGTTTCAGTTTGAGCAGCCATGTCCACACTGGGGCTTCGAACAGCCTCTATCCCAGCTGTTCAGTGGGCCCGTCTCCATGCGAGAGACCTTCAACGGGCAATCCTACAGAGTTGGGCCTACAGAGAGTCTATGGAAAAACAGATAAGGATCCCATCACCAGTAAAAAGAAAGTTGTGGTGATGGAGGGATCCTGGGGGTGGGGTGCACATCTCCAGGACCAGTTGGCTTAGGGGTCCTGGTCAGTGGAGGAATCCAGGAGATCCTCAAACTGGAGGGAGCTCAGGGCCATTTTTCTGGGGTTGTGGGCCTTCAGACAGACGATCAGAGGCCAGCACATCCAGGTATTGTCGGACAACGCCACGGCAGGGGGGCACAAGGAGCAAGTGTCTTCTAGACATAGCCCTTCAGACTCTGACCTGGGCAGAGGACAACGTGGCATCCCTAACAGCAGTACATCTGAAGGGCAGCCTAAACCAAATAGCAGACTTTTTAAGCAGAAAAAGGGTGCTAGAGTCCGAATGGAGCCAGTCAGGAGGTCTTTCAGCGGATAGTGGACAGGTGGGGAGTTCCCCAGATAGACCTTTTTGCAAATGCAAAGGTTCCGGTTTACTATTCCCTGAACAGGCAGGACCAAGCGGAGGGTCTGGACGCACTGGCACAGCGCTGGACCTTCTGTTTGTGTTACGCTTTTCCCCCTATACAAATGATCCCATTAGTGCTCAGGAAGCTACAGGGGGAAAGGACAACTCAATTTTTTTTGGCCCAAGGGTCCTTGGTTTTCAGGCCTACTAAAATTGGCGGTAGAGCCCCATTGGTTACTCCCGGTCCAAAGGGACTTACTGTTTCAGTGTCCCCTTCTGCATCCCAATGAGTAAGGGTTTGTCCAATAATTTAATTTGTACCCTGCTAAATAGCAGGAAGAAGGTCACAAGGGCCAATTATTTTAAGCCCTGGAAATGCTTTAATTTCTTGTGTGATTCAAAAAATTACTCCCCAAAGGAGAACCTTTCTGTTCTGGAATTTTTACAGGACAGAATGGAAAAGGGTTTGGCAGTGTGACAGACCTAGCCGGGACACAGGCTTTTTGAGAGGACTAAATGCGAGCCTCCTGCCAACCGATTATGGGCCCTGGATTTTAAGGGGCACAGGGTGAAGGAGAACCCCAACCATCAATAATCTGTGCTAGTCAGATTCAATGCTGTATATATGTGTATATATAATGTGTGTTGTCTCATGCTGTTGGGACACACACTGTCAGATGCTAGTGTCATGAACTCACGATGTTAATTGAGAGAGGTGATCACATTGTCCTCTGTACAATGTAGTAGACGGTCCGTCTGTTACTGGTGGTCTCCTGCTATTGTGATAAAATGTCTTGTGGTTGTAATTATGATAATTTATAATCAACTGTGTTTAGCTCGGTGACAACAAGTCTGACCTGTAGTGAAATCCTGATGGGCACAGAGCCACATCGGCTGCTTAAAGGGAGTAGTTAATTAGTTTATGTTAAGTTGTTACAGGTGTATTGTTAGAGTAATATGAGCAGGAGGGGGGACCTCCTCTTCTACTGTATATAAATACTTGTCAGTTTGGTTCTAATAAAACAGTCCATGTTGAGCAGCTAAGCAAGTGTTGTCTCGTTTGGTGCTTGGGAGCGGTTGGAATATCTGAGATCCATATTCAGACTGGGAGGAAGTGATATATGATGAACGCACTCAAGAGGAGTGTAGGGACGTTCCGTCACATTGGTGGCAAGCAGTGGGATGCTTCCTGCAGTCTGGGACATCCAAACCTCCACCTGGATCCAAGGTCCGGATAGCAGGAGATGAGGAGTGGTACAGATACCAGCCGCCATGGAAGAGGAATTCGGAAGGAGGTTGCGAGAGATGCGGATACAGCACAGAGGATCAGTATCAGTGCAGGTCCTGCTGGGATGGTATGATTCTGTCCGCCTACAACTCTGGAAGAAAGCACTAGCCTGTGAGCAGCGACATCAGGGAAAAGTTCTCCCCTCCATCCATGTAAGGTACTGGTCGCAGTATGAAGTACGAATGCTGTTATTGGGGGAACAACCGAAGCAGGAGTGGACAGCTGAGTTAAGCAGGCTGATCCGGGCAGAAATGCGGTTGGACGAGAGCTACAGAGCCCTCTGGTGGTATGTAGCCCAAGTGTGCCTTCCGTGGACAGCGGATGACAGCCCCACGGAAGGCTTTGACTATGATGGTCTGGGATTGTTGTACTGGAGGTTGTCTGAGGACCCTGACTTTGGGAGTGATCTGGAGTGGCGTTTGGAGGAAATAATGGAGCACAGAGAGCAAAGCTTGAACATCTCGGAAGTGCTCTGGGCACAGGAAGATTTGGAGTTCCTGGCCGCTCAGGAATGGGAGCTGGAGATCGCCTACAGACAGCTGCTAGACTCTGCTCAGCAGCAGTGTGGGGCTCCCTTTGCCTGGGACTATCAAGAAATACCAGTGGACAACTCTGGTCTGGCTGAAGAGTCGGCAATGTGGCAGAGTAACGGTGTGCTTTGCCAACCTGCCCCTGCAGCTATGGACGCGGAGGTCTTATGGCGGATGCAGCAAGTGCTGACTGACCTTGATGATCCTGGTTCTGCATGGGATGATCTTGGATGGAGGAATGTGCCTGTCCAGCAGCATGCCAGAGAATCGGCAGTGGAAAATCTGGAAATTGCCATCCCCAAAGCTGAAGTGCTGACAACCGTCCAGAGCTCTGCCAACCTCTGCTCAGCACTGATAGCATCTTCTGGGTTCCATGGACAGGAGATGGTGAACCTATATCCCCAGACACCAGTTGCAGAGATAGGGGATTTGATAGACTTTTCTGCTGAGGAAGAAGAACCTGATGAGCCTCCAGCTGAAGAGCTGGTATTAGGGCCAAACTTCACTGTGCTCTGCCCAGCACCAACGGCAGTATCCGTGAAGTTACAAGGAACTTCCCCAGCTGAAGCGCTGGTCACCGGACAGAGGGTCCAAGACCTCTGCCCCACACCTGTGGCAGTTCCGGAGGCCCAGGGTGAGAAGGTGGCAATTACTTCCCAGCAGCAGATACAGGGGGAGAAGGGAGAGGAGGTGTTTGTTGTCCCTCCTCAACAGTCGGCCAGGGTGGAGAAAGCGGTCTTTACTCCCCAGCAAAGATCCGTGCACCTGGGAGACAGTACCACAGACATGTCGTCCCAGCAGCCAGATGAGGGAATGGAAAAGGAAGCAGCCGGCTCCCCTTCCCAATGGCAGCTACACAATTTCGGAGTGGAGGAAGCCAGCCTCCTGCCCCAATGGTTAACCGGGGTGGAGGATGTGGAGCCCCCAGCAGAAGTGCTGGCAACAGGGCAGAGTGCTACCCACCTCTGCCCAGCACCAGCAACAACTGTGGAGTTCCAGGGAGCCGGGGTAGTCGGCCCCTCTCTCCAGCGACAAGCTGAGGTAGTAAAGCTGCTACTCCCAGCCGAATCACTGGCAACAGGACAGAGCGCCGCTGGCGCAAAAGTCACCCTGTCTTCTCTCCAGCGGCTGAAAAGACTCCAGAGAGAAGGGTCAGTCCAGGGCTCTCCCCAGCGGCAGATATGTTCTCTGAGAGAGGCAGAGGTTGGCTGGGTGAGGAATACTCTGTTTGGAACAATTTGTTTGGGGTACTGTGTGGATACCAGCATTAGAGGACTGGAACCCCTGGCTAACTTCGGAGTCAACCCGTCTGGGGTCTCCTCCTGTGTTAGTCTCCTGCCGAAAGGGGAGAAATGTGACAGACCTAGCTGGGACACTGGCTTTTTGAGAGGACTAAATGCGAGCCTCCTACCAACCGATTATGGGCCCTGGATTTTAAGGGGCACAGGGTGAAGGAGAGACCCCAACCATCAATAATCTGTTGTGTGTGTATATATATAATGTGTGTTGTCTCGTGCTGTTGGGACACACACTGTCAGATGCTAGTGTCATGAACTCAAGATGTTAATTGAGAGAGCTGATCACATTGTCCTCTGTACAATGTAGTAGACGGTCCGTCTGTTACTGGTGGCCTCCTGCTATTGTGAAAAAATGTCTTGTGGTTGTAATTATAATTTTATAATCAACTGTGTTTAGCTCGGTGACAACAAGTCTGACCTGTAGTGAAATCCTGATGGGCACAGAGTCACATCGGCTGCTTAAAGGGATTAGTTAATTAGTTTATGTTAAGCTGTTACAGGTGTATTGTTAGAGTAATAAGAGCAGGGGGGGGGGGACCTCCTCTTCTACTGTATATAAATACGTGTCAGTTTGGTTCTAATACAAACAGTCCATGTTGAGCAGCTAAACAAGTGTCGTCTCGTTTGGTGCTTGGGAGCGGTTGGAATATGAGATCCATATTCAGACTGGGAGGAAGTGATATATGACGAACGCACTCAAAAGGAGTGTAGGGACGTTCCGTCACAGGCAGCAAGCACCTTGAAAGTTCAGATGGCTGCATTATCAGTTTTTCTAGAGAGAAGGTTATCTCTTTTAAGGCACTAGCTAGAGCTAGACCAGTGCCTTTTAAGTGTTTTCCCAAATGGGATCTTTCTGCTATTTTACAGGGTCTGACTAGAAGATCCTTTGAACCACCAGAAGAGGCCACAATTAAATTATGGTATTTAAACCTAGCACTGATGATAGCAGTTACTTCAGCTAGAAGGGTCAGTGAGCTTCAGGCATTATCCATCATTGAGCTTTTCTTGACAATCTTCCCAGATCGGATAGTACTGAGAACAGACCCAGGCTTTTTGGCTAAGGTTGCTTCAGTTTTCTACAGAGCTCAAGAGATAATCCTACCAAAGTTTTGTCCAAATCCAACAGGCCCTAAAGAAAGAGAAATGCGTTTTGCGCTATCTAGAGGTAACAAAGGAGTTTAGAAGATCCAATTCTCTTTTTGTTTTATTTTCTGGGTCTCATAAGGGTTACAGAGCTTCTAAAAGCACGATTGGTAAGTGGCTTCGGATGGCTATCCACAAAGCTTATAGGGCTGCGAAAATAGAACCTCCCGCAGGGGTGGTTGCCCATTCAACTCGGGCTGTAATACATCCTGGGCGGAACGAGCTGGAGCTTCACCAGGGCGAATTTGTAAGGCGGCCACATGGGCGAGTTATTCCTCTTTTACTCGTCATTATAGGATGGACCTGCTCTCGGCAGCAGAGCAGTCGTTTGGCAGGAAGGTCCTGCAAGTGGTGGTCCAACCCTAAGAGTAAGTACTCGTTTGTCATCTCCAGGTGCTGTCCTGAAAGATGAGGTGAGAAAACCTCAGTTAGACTTACCGGTAACAGTATTTCTACGAGTCTTTCAGGACAGCGCCAATGACCCTCCCTTGGGTTAAAAATGTTTATAAAATGTTTATAAATGTTAATGTGTTGTGGTTGCTATGTTCTGCTTACATATTTTCAGCATGGCTGGAGGCACTCCGTAACAACCGAGGCCATGGTGGAAGTGTCCAGGCTTAAAAGGAATAACTGCAATGTTTCCTGGGAAGTGGGTGGAGCACCTCTCTCCAGGTGCTGTCCTGAAAGACTCGTAGAAATACCATTAGCGGTAAGTCTAACTAAGGTTTTTGCTCCGATCACCTAGGCATTCTGAGTGGAAGTGGGAGCGGGTACCTGTCAAGAGGAGTGGAAAACCCAGCTACATAGGTATAGTGGTAGAGGAGTGGGAAGTCCATCTACATATGGTGGGAGCGGAGTGGGAAGTCCATCTACATATGGTGGGAGCGGAGTGGGAAGCCCAGCCACATATGGTGGGAGCGGAGTGGGAAGCCCAGCCACATATGGTGGGAGCGGAGTGGGAAGCCCAGCCACATATGGTGGGAGCGGAGTGGGAAGCCCAGCCACATATGGTGGGAGCGGAGTGGGAAGCCCAGCTACATATAGTGGAAAGCCCAGCTACATACAGTGGGAAGCCCAGCTACATATAGTGGGAAGCCCAGCTACATATAGTGGGAAGCCCAGCTACATATAGTGGGAGAGGAGTGGGAAGCCCCGCCACATATGGTGGGAGCAGAGTGGGAAGCCCAGCCACATATGGTGGGAGCAGAGTGGGAAGCCCAGCCACATATGGTGGGAGCAGAGTGGGAAGCCCAGCCACATATGGTGGGAGCAGAGTGGGAAGCCCAGCCACATATGGTGGGAGCAGAGTGGGAAGCCCAGCCACATATGGTGGGAGCAGAGTGGGAAGCCCAGCCACATATGGTGGGAGCAGAGTGGGAAGCCCAGCCACATATGGTGGGAGCAGAGTGGGAAGCCCAGCTACATATAGTGGAAAGCCCAGCTACATATAGTGGGAAGCCCAGCTACATATAGTGGGAAGCCCAGCTACATATAGTGGGAAGCCCAGCTACATATAGTGGGAGAGGAGTGGTAAGCCCCGCCACATATGGTGGGAGCAGAGTGGGAAGCCCAGCCACATATGGTGGGAGCAGAGTGGGAAGCCCAGCCACATATGGTGGGAGCAGAGTGGGAAGCCCAGCCACATATGGTGGGAGCAGAGTGGGAAGCCCAGCCACATATGGTGGGAGCAGAGTGGGAAGCCCAGCCACATATGGAGGGAGCAGAGTGGGAAGCCCAGCTACATATAGTGGGAGAGGAGTGGGAAGCCCAGCTACATATAGTGGGAAGCCCAGCTACATATAGTGGGAAGCCCAGCTACATATAGTGGGAAGCCCAGCTACATATAGTGGGAAGCCCAGCTACATATAGTGGGAGAGGAGTGGGAAGCCCCGCCACATATGGTGGGAGCAGAGTGGGAAGCCCAGCCACATATGGTGGGAGCAGAGTGGGAAGCCCAGCCACATATGGTGGGAGCAGAGTGGGAAGCCCAGCCACATATGGTGGGAGCAGAGTGGGAAGCCCAGCCACATATGGTGGGAGCAGAGTGGGAAGCCCAGCCACATATGGTGGGAGCAGAGTGGGAAGCCCAGCCACATATGGTGGGAGCAGAGTGGGAAGCCCAGCCACATATGGTGGGAGCGGAGTGGGAAGCCCAGCTACATATAGTGGGAAGCCCAGCTACATATAGTGGGAAGCCCAGCTACATATAGCGGGAGAGGAGTGGGAAGCCCCGCCACATATGGTGGGAGCAGAGTGGGAAGCCCAGCCACATATGGTGGGAGCAGAGTGAGAAGCCCAGCCACATATGGTGGGAGCAGAGTGGGAAGCCCAGCCACATATGGTGGGAGCAGAGTGGGAAGCCCAGCCACATATGGTGGGAGCAGAGTGGGAAGCCCAGCCACATATGGTGGGAGCAGAGAGGGAAGCCCAGCCACATATGGTGGGAGCAGAGTGGGAAGCCCAGCCACATATGGTGGGAGCAGAGTGGGAAGCCCAGCCACATATGGTGGGAGCAGAGTGGGAAGCCCAGCCACATATGGTGGGAGCAGAGTGGGAAGCCCAGCCACATATGGTGGGAGCGGAGTGGGAAGCCCAGCTATATAGAGTGGGAAGCCCAGCCACATATAGTGGGAGAGGAGTGGGAAGCCCAGCTACATATAGTACACTAAGCTGTGCTGGGAGAAGATAAAGGCAGAACGGAATACAGCTGTTAAGAAGAGCAACAAGGAGACAACAGGGAAGATATATAGTCTGGGCAGACAGGAGACCGGATAGATCAGACAGAATGAGGAGTACAGGAGGGAAGGACTGCAGAGAGACACCAGGACACAATCAGAGATATCAGGGAGAAGGATCGGAGCTTGATTGTAGGAAAGGGGGATGGGGGCATATCTGAGAAGCGAGTATAGACAGAATCTGGAGGGAGGAAGTGAAGAGAAACAAAGTTACAATCAGAAGGAAACATGAACTTCAAGTCACACAGAGAGCAGAGACGGAGTGCAGCTAACATGCAGAGCACAGAGCCGCTCTGTCATACAATGACAGGAAGCAAACAGAATGTAGCTTAGTGGCTGCAGATGGACATGTTGGCTTTCTAGGCCCCCTCTAGAACGGACAGGGCCCGGGCCCCATACAGCATGGCCGGTGGTACCCCCTTATCAGCGGCCCTGCATACTATGAATACATGAAGGGTATGTACTCTGTGATATTTGGTTATAGCACAAGATTGTAGCATTAGGTATAGAAGAGAGGAATTTCAGGTTTAGTCCAATCAGTGAGACCCATGGTTACCAGCATGCCACGCCCACTGACCACTAATTCCATGGGTAACATTTCCTGGTGGGTCAGTGAGCCTTACTAGTAAAACATTAGTGACTCTATTATGACCTCTAGAAGGATCTATACATCTGACCACATTGTAATCGTATCATTGGATGAGATGTCTGTCTTTTGCTGAATCAGGCCCAACGTTGCCAGTCCCTGGAGAATAAATATAGAGATGAGGGATTATGGGAGAGTGATATTTATCTTTGTATAACACAGAACTGTACAGTAATAATGAAGAAATCTACTGAAAATGACACAAGAAGGAGATCTCATAATATGTCCACAAGATCCTCGAGAATCCAAAATCCCATCACCATCCCCCCACCTCCATCCCTGATCCCTACAAGACACAACATGCAGAAGATTCTAGAAGTCACCAAGAAGATGATGGAGCTGCTGACAGGAGAGGTGAGCGGTGCTGGGAATTCTGGGACATTATCCAGTAACAGACAAGGGATGTGTCTGGATGGTGACTGTATCATTGTGTGTGTCAGGTTCCTATAAGGTGTCAGGATGTCACTGTCTATTTCTCCATGGAGGAGTGGGAGTATTTAGAAGGACACAAGGATCTCTACAAGGACGTCATGATGGACAATCAGCCGCCCCTCACATCACCGGGTAAGAGGAGACTTTATTGTAAAGGAGAGAGCAGTACGGAGGCTCCACCTAGATCCCCCATCATCTGATAAACAAAGTATTCAGTCTCCTCTCAGGAGATGGGAGGCAGCGGTGTCGGACCTCTGCAACTTGTCTCATGTGAACATTTAAACTTTCACTGATTTCTGAATACCAATATTACGAGTCCTGACCCTTACACTGTATCATTTATATTGTACATTACATACTCCTGACCCCTGCACTATATACTCTGTGTTGTACATTACATAGTCCTGACTTCTGCTCTCTCCCCTCTACCCACTGCTATATATACACATAATATGTATTTTCTTTTGTTACACCCATATTTTACCAGCTGGACATTTTGTATCTGATGATTTGATTGGCGCACAGACTTTCACATACTGATAATAATGTGGATGCTAGAACCTTTAACAGAAAGTGATAATGAGGGAGGAGTCAATAACCCAATGATGTTGGTCTTTGACCTCTGGTTGGGCTCAGCTCTGCTGTTATTTATGACTAAATCATGGACTAAATAAGGAAGTGCAGGACTTCTTGTGTTGGGAAGATGGCAATGAGTGATAGAGGGGGTGGGGACACTCGTCCTATAATCCCCTCATCACTGTCACTCCTATAAAAGACAGTTCTCGTTGTTTCCTCACTCACTGACTAAGGTCCATGAATAAAGAAATTAACTGGTAGGAGATCAGAGGACCCATTTACTAGTTACCTTGAGGGGGGAATTGTAAGATCCTCAGAGACAAAGCTGCCTGATGTGGGCGGAGTCCTGGTTTAGGGGAACCAATCTGCTCATGTCTAGTAATAATCTTTTTATTTCTATTTTAGTAGATGGACGGGAGATGAGGAAAACCTCAGAGGATTGTCTCACTTTGTCTCCAGACTGTAAAGTAGAAGATGAGGACATCACACAGTATAGTCCAGGAGAAAACCCGACTACCTCAAATGTCCATCCGGCACCACACAGTGTAGATGGACCATCGTATTCCTCTTATCCTGAGGAACCTCAGACTGTGAGGGACAGGGCAGTCCTTCGTGCAGAGAAGAGGTTTTTCTGTACTGAGTGCGGGAAGGGTTTCCATTTTAAATCCCAACTTACAGTGCATAAAAGTTCTCACACAGGGGAGAAGCCATATTCCTGTCCTGAGTGTGGGAAGTGTTTTCTTTTTAAATCAAGACTTGATGACCATAAAATATCTCATACGGGGGACAAAACATATTCCTGTTCTGAGTGTGGAAAATCTTATTCACGGGCCGCGCATCTTTACACACATCAAAAAGTGCACACGGGGGAGAAGCCGTATTCCTGTCCTGAGTGTGGGAAACGTTTTATACATAAATCTGAACTTTTAATACATCAGAGGTCTCACACAGGGGAGAAGCCGTATTCCTGTTCTGAGTGTGGGAAATGTTTTTCACGGACCTCACATTTATACACACATCAGAGATCTCACACGGGAGAGAAGCCGTATTCCTGTTCTGAGTGCGGTAAATGTTTTTCAGGTCAATCCAATCTTGAAAAACATAAGCGGTTTCACACTGGGGAGAAGCCATTTGTTTGCCCTGAGTGCGGAAAATGTTTTTCACAGAAGTTCAATCTTTACAAACATCAGAGATCTCACACTGGGGAGAAGCCATATTCCTGTCCTGGTTGTGGAAAATGTTTTTCAATGAAGTCCACTCTTTCCACGCATCAGAGATCTCACACCGGGGAGAAGCCGTATTCCTGTCCTAAATGTGGGAAATGTTTTTCAGATAAGTCCAATCTTGCCAGACATCAGAGGTCTCATATGGGGGAGAAGCCATATTCATGTCCTGGTTGCGGGAAATGTTTTTCAATGAAGTCCACTCTTTCCAGACATCAGAGATCTCACATGGGGGAGAAGCCGTATTCCTGTCCTGAGTGCGGGAAATGTTTTTCACAGAAGTCCAGTCTTTACATACATCAGAGATCTCACACAGGAGAGAAGCCGTATTCCTGTCCTGAGTGCGGGAAATGTTTTTCACAGAAGTCCAATCTTTACACACATCAGAGATCTCACACGGAGAAGAAGCCGTATTCCTGTCCTGAGTGCGGGAAATGTTTTTCAGTGAAGTCCAGTCTTTCCAAACATCAGAGATCTCACATGGGGGAGAAGCCACTTCCCTGTCCTGAGTGAGAGAATTGTTCCTCACTGAAGTCCTGTCTTCCTGTACATCAGGGATCCCACACAACCCTCGAGGTGTATTAGTGCCTTGAGTGTGGGAAATGTCTTCTATATGAATGTTGCTGGACATCACAGGTCTCATGTGGGGAAGAAGCACACCCTGATATACACCTCAGATATACTCCATGGCTGATCTTCATCATGTAAGAAACGGTTCATAAGGAGATCAGAGATCACCAAAGACATGGATGAAGTGTTGTACCGTGTTGGCCATTGATAGCAGGAGAAAAATAAAAATGGAGTCATTACCTTTCATTGGCTGAGTACATTTTGTGCTGTGAGCTTTCACAAACACTTATGCCCCGTACACACGGTCGGATATTCCAATGGAAAAAGTCAGATCGGATTATGTTGTCAGGAAATCCGATCGTGTGTGGGCTCTAGCAGGATCTCAAATTTTCCGACAACAAAATCCGATCAGACTTTTTCCGATCGTGTGTCGAGAATTCCGACGGACAAAGTGCCACGCATGCTCAGATCAAATTACGAGACCAAATCTATTGGCTACTAGCCTCTACGCAGTTCCATCGTACGCAACGAACGTCACCACGTTCGGATTGATCGGATTTTCTGACAACTTTGTCCGACCGTGTGTATGCAACACCAGTTTCGGACAAAATCTGTTGGAAAAAATCAGACAGATTTTGTGTTCGGAATTTCCGACCGTGTGTACGGGGGCTTAGAGGTCTAATTTTTTTTAAAAATTGTTGAATGAATGTGACAAGTTTTGGTCATATTTTTTTCGTATAATCATTGACTCCATCTAGTGGCCATAATGGTGTTTTCCACGAAATTTACTGATGGAGAGGTTACATTACACTGTCAAAACAGAAGCCTGATCCCATCTAGCTCACATTAACCATTATAGTGCCAGAGCTGTTTTTGTATTTTTTTTTTGCACACATGTTAAAATTAAACATTTTGTCCTGAAGATTAGTTTAGAACCCCCAAACGTATATATATTTTCTGAAAGCAGAGTCCCTGGAGAATATAAGGTTGGTAGTTCAAATTTCTTATGTCACATGATATTAGCTCAGTGGTTTATCAAGTGTAAATTTCAGTAAGAAATACATTAAGCGTAATTTTAGAGGACAAATGCAATGGTTTACACAGTTTTTGGTACAATATAAAATATGAGGTTATGCTGAGTAAATAGATACCCAACATGTCCAGCCCTAAAATTGCGTGTGCTGATGAAATGATGACAAAGTTTGTTACTTAATATTAGTCAATAGGTGATACTGTAAAAGCCTTTCCAGGTCCTTTGTGTAGAGGTAACCCAGAATAATGAATGTAGAATGATTGCTCTCACTCTGGCATGCATGGTGTTAAGTAATATATGTAGTGCAATTTATTGTTTTTGTTTTCTTATATAGGCACCAGCAAAATGTTGTTTATGTTTGTAAGTAAGTAGGAACTCAAAGTTTTGGGGTGGGGTTCTAAGTGCTTGGGTGTAACTTTAATTTCCTCACATAACTTTATTGCTATCACTTAAGGGACCGATAAACCCCAATAAGACAGCATTTTGTTGTGACCGGTTCTCTTTAATGAGACATCAGGAGTCTATCAGACCCCTCATGTCTCTCCTGCCCTCCACTGAAGATAATGGAGAGCAGATCTTGCTTCATTCTTACCCCCTCAATCTCCTCACATATCACCAACTTACTGCGTGACATATCAGTATGGATGTCACACCTTTTCCTTTTCCACAACCATTGGTCCCTCCACACATGCCAGGGTGCTGGGTGTAATACTGGACTCTGATCTCTCCTACAGCCCCCCAGATCCAATTGCTGGCTAGCTCTTGCCGCCATAACCTCCGCAACATTTCCAGAATTCGCCCATTTCTGACTAATAACACCACAAAACAACTTATTCACTCCTTGGTTATTTTCCTCCTCGACTACTACAACTCCCTCCTCACTGGCTGACCTTTACACAGGCTATTCCCCCTTCAGTCTATCATGAATGCTACTGGTAGACTAATACACCTTACTAACCGACCTGTGACTGCTGCTCCTCTCTGCCAATCCCTCCACTGGCTTCCCCTATCCCACTGTATAAAATTTGAAATACTAACTGTGACAGACCTAGCCGGGCCTTTGGAGAGGACTGGGAGCAAGCCTCTTATCCACTGACTATGGGCCCTGGCATTTAGGGCAACACTACTCTTTGGAAGGTGTATGCCTGGGGGATCCATGGAGTGGTCTTGTTACTTTTGATTCAAGTCCATGTCTCCCCAAGACACAGATTCTGGGACTCTAAGCCCGGGGTCCATGTTAAGGGCCTAGATGCCACGTTTCCAGAAAGGACTGCTCCACACTATGAGACTCATAGCAGATGTTGATGTCATTAGCAGGCCACCTGTCTGGGGTTGCCTGCTATAATGTGTTTATTGCAAGTAGGTCTAGTGTGCCACCTAATGGTCTTTCACCCATTGTTATTTGTGCTAATTAACTCACCTTTTGTCTGTCTCTTAAGCAAACCATTGTGGGTTTTGTTTATACTTGTAAATATATGTATTGTCCAGTACACTTTATTCAGTATTGTAGAAGCTGGCAAGTCTGTAATGAAACATAATGTTATATAGTATATGTCTGTTCTAATTATATTCCTGTGTGCAGTTTGTATTGTTAGGGTAATATGATCAGGAGGGGATGTCCTCCTTTGGTGTATATATTCTTTGTTCAAATAAATATGTTCCAGCTTTGCAGCCAAACGAGTCTTGCCTAGTTCTTGGTTGCAATATGCAGCTATAATATCTGATATGTATCTTCAGATTAGAGGAGGCGGTATGTGATGGAAGCACTCAAGCGGAGTGGGAAGTGATTCCCTTACACTAACCACAACATACAAAGCCATCCACAGTATCACCCCCAGCTACATCACCAACCTCATCTGCAGATATCCCCCAAATCGTCCCCTCCGCTCCTCCCAACACCTTCTGCTCTCTAGCTCTCGTGTTACCTCCTCCCATATTCACCTCCAGGACTTAAAAGTGCTGTGCAAACTGTTGCGCTATATAAATTCTGTATAATAATAATAATTCACAGCTTCTCCGGCCACAGCGGTCAGGAATGATAGCAATGAACCCAGAAGTCACCTAATACATATCACTTACGGGTCATTCTAGCTACAGGATCAGCGAGCGGATGTTCTCTGGTCTCTCTCTCTTCTTTCCAGTTGCACCCGCCACGCCAGGCCCATGGGTGGGATAGTGGAGCCCAACAAACTGGGTGTATATGGAAACAATCCAGTGTCAGTTTGGAAAGCTCACCCTGTGACAATGTCTGAGAGCACACTTAGTCTTCACCGGAATGTTCCAGAAGGGTACTGCTGGTCTCTGTGACAAATTATTCCACCATTGTAGGTAGGTATGGGAAGGTTTCCCTGAACATTGTAATTTGGTGTTTGGCAATTTATACCATTGGCCATGCCTGTAAAATATCTAATCTCCCTGTTTGCCGATACTCTGATACCGGACTGGTAATATCATATATTTCCATAACCAGGAATGAGATGAGGAAGGATCCATATTGTGTCCAATGATGAAGCAGATTTCTGGCCTCACAGCTTTACTGTCAGATCTAGGAGATCCTCTAATGTGCTCCAGGCAGTACATTACTGGGACAAAGTTATTTGCACTAACCCGCTAATCCCGAGGTGACAGCTGAATGGACTGGACGGGGGCACATCATCAGTTGTTGGGACACTGAAAGCTGCTAAACCAGCCTGAGCTGCTATATGTCCCCCAAATAACAAAGAACCTCGGGGGGTCTGTGTTTTGGTAAATTTTAAAACACCTTTTCTATTGTAAATGTCAGCACAGCTCCAGCTCTTTCGGTGCATCACAGAGATGTCCCTTCACAGGCAGGATTAGGACCCTCCCCCCCAGGATTAGTACACCCCCAGACATGTTATTTAAACAGTTCAGCTCTTTAGAGGTAAATAGTACACCCAGAGAGTGAGGGGTTAGTCACAAGCTGATGGCGGCAGTAGCAGTGCTTGTTTTCTTCAGCCAGCTCCCAGCTGCACAGTAAGAGTGATCCAGGGGGCTGTATAGCTGGCTGATCCCATTCACGCTGCAGGCGTCCCCCCCACCATGACTCCCTCACATGATTTCTGGGCTCTCCCACTTTTCCTTATACCGCATCCAGCAGCTTGCAGACTGGTGACTGTCCATCCCCAATTTCCTCTGCACTGAATGGAGCCAGAAATCCTCAGCTCTGAGTGTTTCCCGTTTCTTTGCACCACACATGTGAGAGATCTCTCACGTCGGAGTGAGAGGAATAATTCTACCACCAGAGATCACACTTATCTCTAAACTGATGAGCAGGAAAGCGCCTCCTATGGAGATTTTTAGGTACTGTAGTATTTTGCCATGTCACCGGCACACACAATCTTATTACTTGACATGTTTGGTATCTCTTTACTCATCACAACCTCATCTTTTATATTTTACCTTTAAAATTGTGTATAATGTGTGTGTGTGTTCTCACCCATGAAAGTGTGGGGGGGGGGGGGGGTCATATAGTTCCGGTGAGTGGCACCAAGAGGGGGGAGAGGTGACACGAGCACTAAGTGGTGTATATATAAGGGAGTGGAGCGATTTCTTCTTCACACTTATTAATGGATTTGAGGAATGTTTGGAATGTAATGTTTGCACATCTTTTCACTTTTTGTTACTGTTTGAGCACATTGTATATTTTCATAATGGAGCCAATATGCCCTTGCTCCTGGGCCCAGGAGCAAGGGCATACCATAGGATAAATTGGAAGGGGGAAAGGGAAATAACTTGGATGGGGAACTGTACAGATATATTTCTGATAAGTATTTACATCTGTAAAGAATAGATAAGGCACTCCTAACTACAGGACCCTGCAGGTAACTGCATTTACACATTTTGAGCCAGAGCATCTCTCCCTCAAGAAAAATACTCTGCCCGCCGGAATCCTTGTCTCCAGATGAAAAATGCAGATGGACAGCCATCCCATCCCAGGAGATCCTAAGAGAAGACAAAAACAACACATACAATGCTTACACCTAGCTTTACACTGTACATGATGTCTGCTGGGAGGGGGTTAGCCTCCTGCAAACAGAAATATAGAAGCAAATAAAAGCACACATTTTCTTGTCTTGTTCTAACAGAAACAATAGGGAAAAAACATATGTACAAAATGGACAGTCTTCTTTGAAGTTCCTGGTGGGAGGGGCCCCTCCCCAAACAGACAGGCTCCTAAAAGAGTTAGTGTGGGAACAAACCTCACCCAAGTGTCCTTGCAACAGGAAGTCCTTCCATTGGGCACACAGGGTGGCAGGCTGGTTTGTTTCTCCAAGTCAGGGAAAAACAGGAAAAACATACTCTGCTACTCCTCCAGCAATTCATGTGGCTCACTCCTATGCATCCCGTTGCTCCTCACAGTCCTCTTTAGGCATAGAAGCAAGGATCAGGCAACCTCTTCTGGTTCCCTCCTCCTTCTTCTTCCATTGAGACCGAGATTTGTCCCCATTGAGATCTGATGTTTTTTCAAAGTGTTCCTTTAACCACTTGCTTACCGATCATTTTCAGCCCCTTTTCCCAGCTGTGGGACCAGCTGGATTCTGGTGGGGGGTGAATGTAGCATCCTCTACCTTAGGTAAGTGCTAGAAGTAGAATTTTTATGAGTGCAGCTAAATTTATTCAGGTCTAGTTGCAAACTAGGCCTGTTTGTTTTGATCTGTGTGGGCTGGAAGAGGCCTAGAGTAGTAGCAGGTGACTCACATGCAGCATCACTTCTCTGTCACCTCCCTTTTGCTTCTAGAGGATTAGGCAGGGAAGAGGATTGGAGTGGCATGAGGTGTCTCAGGGAGCTCTGAGCAATCCCCAACTAGGATTGGCAGGGGGCAGGCCTCCTTGAAATACCCAGGGTCAGCCTTGCTGGGAGGAGTTGTTTGGGTGGAAGAACTGGAGATGGAGCACTAGGTTATCGGGGCATTTGAGGACTCTCCCCAGTCTGGGGGGGGGGGGGGGGGGGTGACCTTGGGCCTGAGGGTTCAGGTGCAGGACAGAGGCCTTTCCAATAAGCGGCAAGGATCTGGACAGGAGGCACCAGGAGAGGAACTAAAGAGGACAACATGAGCTAGTGTTGCCAGGCAAGTCTTCAGGAGGGATCCCCCAGTTTGCAGCCAGGAGGGCTGGTGAGTGACAGGAACAGTTGGGAGAGCTGGGGAGGCATGCCGGAGTGGACTGGGAGTGTGCAGTCTGAAATGGATGTAGAGCCAATGGGAAAGACTGTGATGTCATGGGCAGCTGCAGCCAGGAGGGCTGGCAGGGCCTAAAAAGGACTGACTGGGAGCAGTAGTCCACCATAGGTCAGCTAGCACTAATTACTTTTTCTTACTGTTTTTGCTACACCAGATGGGCCCGTGGTCCCTGCCTGCAAATGGCAATGGCTGAGGTCTGACTGTGTCAGTGTTGGGCCTAACCATGTGCTAGCTGTACTAGGAACCAAGTATTGTACATTAGAGAGGGAGTAACAGTCTGCAAGATAGCATTGTCCTTGAGGAGACTGGAGCTCTAGAAGTGTAAATACAGGTTCCAAGTGATCAATATATTGATTCTTTAATTGATTTCTAGGCATCCCATAATTCCCTATACCCATCCAAGTTCATGTTCATTGTCTCCAGTGTGTCTTAAGAGTGAATGCAAGGCTGGACAGAGGTGACAGATGGGATCACATTAGTCAGCAGCCCCTACTGGGGTACCGCTACACCCAATAAGAGAAAATATAGAAGACAAAAATACAACAAATCTTCCTCTAATGAACTTCATACAATATATAACTGTATGTGTATGTGAGATAAGGGCCTTAGATTGTAAGCTCCTAGGAGCAGAGACTGATGTGACTGTCAGGGCTGGGCTCAGCCCTTCCCTCTCTGAGCTGGCTGCTCAGCTGTCGGCTAATTGCCACCTCCTATCTCTCCACAGTTACTCAGCTGTTGATGATATCCTGCTCATCAGTCCTGCCTACTTAAGCCATCCAGCCCAGAGGATCTCTGCATTTGCCTTAGTCAATATCACAGAGATGCTCTCCTGCATTCCTGTTGAAAAACTTGCTTGGCTGACATCCCTTCTGGCTCCAGATCCTGCTTGCTGTTTTACTAAGGCTCATCTCTGGCTCCCTTTCGTTTGGCTTGTCTGACTATCCGTTCTGGTTCCTGAACTCTGGCTATGTTTTGACTACGTTTGTTCTATTTACTTTTATTATTTAACAAGTGTGATTTAACTGCACTTCTGTCTCATTCTGATTTCATGGTTTCTGACGGTAGGCGAAGGCCATGAATTCAGAAGATACAGTCAATCTACTTTGCTTTCTGAGGGAGCCTTGGCCTGGGCAAACCCTCTATGGGAGACGCAAAAATCTGTTGTCTTGAGTTACCCTGAGCTTGTGGCCTCCTTTAAAAGGGTATTTGATGTTCCCGCATGTTCTGCTTCTGCTGCCAAGTGCCTCATGTCCATCAAACAGAGTACGAGAACTAATGCCGACTACGCCATTGAATTTCATACTCTGGCAGCAGTAGACATGTGCGATTCGTTTCGTACGAATTCGTAATTTGTACGAATTTTTCGAAATTCGTACGAATTTACGAATCTGTAGTACGAATTTTTTTTTTACGAATTCCGTACGGAATACGAAATTCCGTTTACGAATTTCGTCGCCGAATGATTCGAATGAATTCGAATGAATTCGAATGGATTCGAATGAATTCGAATGACAAAGTGTCATTTTTGCAGGAAAAATTCCGTTTACGAATTTCAGCTCCAAATTATTCGAATCCAACTACCAATATCAAATTTCAACTAATTCAAACGAAATTATTATAGCAGATATAACGAATGAATTCGAATGCATTCGAATGAATTCGAATGACAAAGTGTCATTTTTGCAGAAAAAAAAAGCTATTTAAAAAACAGTCATTCATTGATATAAAAAAAAAAAAAAGCGTAGGGGTCCCCCCAAATTCAATAACCAGGCCCTTCAGGTCTGGTATGGATATTAAGGGGGACCCCAGCCAAAAAAAAAAAAAAAAAAATGGCGTGGGCCCCCCCCCAAATATCCATCCCAGACCCTTCAGGTCTGGTATGGATTTTAAGGGGAACCCCGGCCAAAAAAAAAAAAAAAAAATGGCGTGGGGGTCCCCCTCAAAATCCATACCAGACCCTTATCCGAGCACGCAACCTGGCAGGCCGCAGGAAAGGAGGGGGGGACGAGAGCGGCCCCCCCCTCCCGCCTGAACCGTACCAGGCCACATGCCCTCAACATTGGGAGGATGCTTTGGGGTCCCCCCCAAAGCACCTTGTCCCCATGTTGATGAGGACAAGGGCCTCATCCCCACAACCGTGCCCGGTGGTTGTGGGGGTCTGCGGGCGGGGGGCTTATTGGAATCTGGAAGCCCCCTTTAACAAGGGGACCCCCAGATCCCGCCCCCCCCCTGTGTGAAATGGTAAGGGGGTACACCCCTACCATTTCACCAAAAAAGTGGCAAAAATGGTAAAAATGACAGGAGACGGTCTTTGACAATTCCTTTATTAAAATCTTCTTTCTTCTTTCTTCTGGTCTTCCTTTCTTCATCTTCTCCTTCCATCATCTTCTTCCATCGTCTTCTTCCTTCGATTCGCTTCTTCTTCCTCCGGTCTTCTCGTCCGGCGCCGTCCTTCTCGTCCGGCATCGTCGTCTCTTCTCGCAGGCCGCTCCTCGCAATGGGAGGCTCCCGCTCTGTGAGGCTTCGCTCCGGGTGACAGGTCTTTTATAACGAAGGCACCTGGTGACCCCGCCCCCTCTGACGCACGGGGACGTCATGTGGAATTCCCTATGGCTTTCCCCATGACGTCAGAGGGGGGGCGGGGTCACCAGGTGCCTTCGTTATACAAGACCTGTCACCCGGAGCGGAGCCTCACAGAGCGGGAGCCTCCCATTGCAAGGAGCGGCCTGCAAGAAGAGACGACGATGCCGGACGAGAAGGACGACGCCGGACGAGAAGGACGACGCCGGACGAGAAGGACGAGAAGACCGGAGGAAGAAGAAGCGAATCGAAGGAAGAAGATGGAAGAAGATGCCGGAAGGAGAAGATGAAGAAAGGAAGACCAGAAGAAAGAAGAAAGAAGATTTTAATAAAGGAATTGTCAAAGACTGTCTCCTGTCATTTTTACCATTTTTGCCACTTTTTTGGTGAAATGGTAGGGGTACTTTTGTACCCCCTTACCATTTCACACAGGGGGGGGGGCGGGATCTGGGGGTCCCCTTGTTAAAGGGGGCTTCCAGATTCCGATAAGCCCCCCGCCCGCAGACCCCCACAACCACCGGGCACGGTTGTGGGGATGAGGCCCTTGTCCTCATCAACATGGGGACAAGGTGCTTTGGGGGGGACCCCAAAGCATCCTCCCAATGTTGAGGGCATGTGGCCTGGTACGGTTCAGGCGGGAGGGGGGGCCGCTCTCGTCCCCCCCTCCTTTCCTGCGGCCTGCCAGGTTGCGTGCTCGGATAAGGGTCTGGTATGGATTTTATGGGGGACCCCACGCCATTTTTTTTGGCTAGGGTTCCCCTTAAAATCCATCCCAGACCTCAAGGGTCTGGTATGGATTTTGAGGGGGACCCTACGCCATTTTTTTTTTATTTTTTTTGGCTGGGGTCCCCCTTAATATCCATCCCAGACCTGAAGGGCCTGGTTATTGAATTTGGGGGGACCCCTACGCATTTTTTTTATCAATGACTTCAATGAATGACAGTTCTCTGTATTACGGATCCAACAATTCATTTGCCGGCAATAGCTGCGACTCGTGATTTTAAATAGTTTTTTTTTCCTGCAAAAATGACACTGTGCAGGAACAGTTCTCTATATTAGATATACTGAATCTCGAAGCATTCGAAGCATTCGAAGCATTCGTTATATCCGCTATTATAATTTCTTTCATATTAGTTGAAATTACATATTTGTTAGTTACAATACAACATTCGAATTGTTCTCTGTATTACGGGAATCGGCAATTAGCCGCGAGTGATTTTAAATGTCTTTTTTTCCTGCAAAAATGACACATTGTACAGAGAGAGTTGTAAACACGGGAAACATGACCCCCTTCATAGGCATACTATAGAGTATATAGTATATAGAAGGGGCGCATGTTTCCCGTGTTTACAACTCTCTCTGTACAATGTGTCATTTTTGCAGGAAAAAAAGACATTTAAAATCACTCGCGGCTAATTGCCGATTCCCGTAATACAGAGAACAATTCGAATGTTGTATTGTAACTAACAAATATCTAATTTCAACTAATATGAAAGAAATTATAATAGCGGATATAACGAATGCTTCGAATGATTCGAGATTCAGTATATCTAATATAGAGAACTGTTCCTGCACAGTGTCATTTTTGCAGGAAAAAAAAACTATTTAAAATCACGAGTCGCAGCTATTGCCGGCAAATGAATTGTTGGATCCGTAATACAGAGAATTCAATAACCAGGCCCTTCAGGTCTGGGATGGATATTAAGGGGGACCCCAGCCAAAAAAAAAAAAAAAAATGGCGTAGGGTCCCCCTCAAAATCCATACCAGACCCTTATCCGAGCACGCAACCTGGCAGGCCGCAGGAAAGGAGGGGGGGACGAGAGCGGCCCCCCCTCCCGCCTGAACCGTACCAGGCCACATGCCCTCAACATTGGGAGGATGCTTTGGGGTCCCCCCAAAGCACCTTGTCCCCATGTTGATGAGGACAAGGGCCTCATCCCCACAACCGTGCCCGGTGGTTGTGGGGGTCTGCGGGCGGGGGGCTTATTGGAATCTGGAAGCCCCCTTTAACAAGGGGACCCCCAGATCCCGCCCCCCCCCCCTGTGTGAAATGGTAAGGGGGTACACCCCTACCATTTCACCAAAAAAGTGGCAAAAATGGTAAAAATGACAGGAGACGGTCTTTGACAATTCCTTTATTAAAATCTTCTTTCTTCTTTCTTCTGGTCTTCCTTTCTTCATCTTCTCCTTCCATCATCTTCTTCCATCGTCTTCTTCCTTCGATTCGCTTCTTCTTCCTCCGGTCTTCTCGTCCGGCGCCGTCCTTCTCGTCCGGCATCGTCGTCTCTTCTCGCAGGCCGCTCCTCGCAATGGGAGGCTCCCGCTCTGTGAGGCTTCGCTCCGGGTGACAGGTCTTGTATAACGAAGGCACCTGGTGACCCCGCCCCCCCTCTGACGTCATGGGGAAAGCCATAGGGAATTCCACATGACGTCCCCGTGCGTCAGAGGGGGCAGGGTCACCAGGTGCCTTCGTTATAAAAGACCTGTCACCCGGAGCGAAGCCTCACAGAGCGGGAGCCTCCCATTTCGAGGAGCGGCCTGCGAGAAGAGACGACGACGCCGGACGAGAAGACCGGAGGAAGAAGAAGCGAATCGAAGGAAGAAAAAGATGGAAGAAGATGACGGAAGGAGAAGATGACGGAAGGAGAAGATGAAGAAAGGAAGACCAGAAGAAAGAAGAAAGAAGATTTTAATAAAGGAATTGTCAAAGACCGTCTCCTGTCATTTTTACCATTTTGTCACCTTTTTTGGTGAAATGGTAGGGGTACTTTTGTACCCCCTTACCAATTCACACAGGGGGGGGGGGCGGCCGGGATCTGGGGGTCCCCTTGTTAAAGGGGGCTTCCAAATTCCGATAAGCCCCCCGCCCGCAGACCCCCACAACCACCGGCCAGGGTTGTGGGAATGAGGCCCTTGTCCTCATCAGCATGGGGACAAGGTGCTTTGGGGGGGACCCCAAAGCACCCTCCCAATGTTGAGGGCATGTGGCCTGGTACGGTTCAGGCGGGAGGGGGGGCCGCTCTCGTCCCCCCTCCTTTCCTGCGGCCTGCCAGGTTGCGTGCTCGGATAAAGGGTCTGGTATGGATTTTGAGGGGGACCCCACGCCATTTTTTTATATTTTTTTTGGCCGGGGTTCCCCTTAAAATCCATCCCAGACCTGAAGGGCCTGGTTATTGAATTTGGGGGGACCCCTACGCTTTTTTTTTTCCTGCAAAAATGACACTTTTTCATTCGAATTCATTCGAATTCATTCGTTATATCTGCTATAATAATTTCGTTCAAATTAGTTGAAATTCGATATTGGTAGTTGGATTTACTAACGATTCGTAACTATTCATAACGATTCGTAACGATTCGTAACTTGAAATTGAAATTCGATATTTGTAGTTGGATTCGAATTGTTCTCTGTGTAATGAGAACCAACAATTCATTAGCCGCGTTAACGATTCGTAACAATTCGTAACGATTCGTAACTTTACTAACGATTCGTAAAAAAAATTACGATTCGTCCGAATTTCGTATTTCGTGCGAATTCGAACGGAATTTCGTACACGAATTACGAATTACGAATTTTTTTATATACGAAACGGGACGAAACGAAACAAATTTTTTGACAGTTCCCATGTCTAGGCAGCAGAGGTTGCTTGGAACAATGAGGTCCTCATGGCTGCTTTTTCTCACGGTCTGTCGGATTCCATCAAGGATGAGATAGAAGCCCGAGATATACCCACTGAGTTTCAGAAGTTAATCACGTTTGCCATCCTCATTGGCTCCAGACTCAGAGAAAGACTCTCTTTTAAGGAGCGCTTGTGGAAGCCTCCTGTACATTTGCCCCACCCGTGCTTCCCTCACCTCCCATGCCTCCTGGTACAGAGTCGGTCAGTGAAGATGTGAACCCGTGCACTTGGGCTTCACGCATCTCTCTGCGGATTAGAGAGCCTTTAGGAGGAGGGTGAGATTGTGCCTTTATTGTGGCCAGGCAGGTCACTTTTTGAAGTCTTGTCCTACCGGTCTAGGGAACGCCCGAACATTAAGGTCCTATCATGGACAGACCTTAAGTGGCATTGTTTCATCCCCAGTTATCCAGAAGGATAAGCCCCTGGTTTCGGTCACCCTTTCTTGGGCTGAGTCGTCCGTCGAAATTACAGGCTAAAATCGACTCTATCGAATTTAGCAGACTCCTAGACTTCTATAGGCAGACAGGGAAAGGCATCAGCAAGACACCACATCTGCACAAGTAGGATTGCGGTCTCCTATGGCAACAAACTTGCAACAGTTCCTAACACACGTTATAACGAACTTCCTCTACAGCTCCCTGTAGATCTTCACTCCACTGAGCTCCCAGTCTCTCTCACTAGACTTCCTGGTCCACAGTCACTGGATCCCTTAAGCTCCTCCAGTCTTCCACTAAGTATCTTCCTCAAGCGTCACACCCGCTGGCCTGCTCGGTCCCTAGCTTGATACACTCATATTTATGTTCTTTAAGGGTCACCTCCACTGGCAGGGTCCCTGGCTTGGCACTCACAGATACTTCTTCAAGCGTCAACCCCAGCAATCCCACTAGGTCCCTGGCTCGACACCTGCTGAAGTTTCCCAATTCTTCACCGTCCCTGGTTGGTGAGAATACTGCTCAGGTACTTGCTTCAGCTGCTCTCTGGTAACAAGGTGGATGGTCCCTTCGTGGCGACAGCTTTCCCATGTTTACCTCCCGACCACTGTTCGGTTCTCTGTCCGGCAGAACCGCTGCTTCTGGTTGGACTACCCTGCTCTTGGAATGTCCCTCAGGCAGCCTAGCAGCCACATGCCCAGGGATAGGCCCCAGACTCTGGCCTAGCAGTTCGGGCTTCTTAACACACGTCCACCCAGACTGCCATCCAGGTGGCACAGAACACTGATCACCTGACTCCACCCAAATATATAGGCTCTCCCAGCAGGCCAAGGGACCCAAATAAATCCCTGTCCATTGGCTGAGATACCCTATCTATCCATAATCTGTCCTTGCAATGCCCTTGTCTTATCTGATGTCACCAGATTCCCGGCAAAAAAAAAAGAAATGGTAAAGAAATAAAAAAGGAATCAATAAAAATAGATGCTGGATTAGAGGGTAACGTTCATATAGGTGTCCCAGTGTTCCCAGGTCAGCTCAACTTTTTCAACAGAATTCTCAAGGATACTTGTCATTTTCTCTTGTGACATTATCCAAGAGATTTTCCGTTTTGACTTGATAAATGAGATGCTATGGCTCTTCAAGGCCCAGGTGATTGTGATTTTAGCCCAAAGTAGGATAAACCTAATCGGGTTTTATGTAGATTTAGGCCCCTTTCACATGGGACGGATCCGTAATGATCCACCCCGTAAACATCCGCTTGCTCAGCGGGATCACTCCGTTGATTCCCGCTGAGCCGGCGGATGACAGGGTGGTCCCTGCCTGTCAGATCTCCGCTCTCCTCTATGGGGGATCGGATGAACACGGACCGCCTGCCCGTGTTCATCCGATCCGCTCTGCAGATGGATAGAAAAATAGGATTTTCCTCCGTCTGCAGAATCGGACCATAGCGGAGACGGACGATATCGGATGTCAGCGGGTGTTCATCCGCTGACACCCGCTATCCCATAGGGATGCATGTATGTCCGTATTTCATCCGAAAACGGATGGATGAAATACGGAAATGTGTGAAAGGCATGTGTGAAAGGGGCCTTAGAGGTTTTAGCTATCTTGATTGAGAAACTGTAGCAGATGAAGCAATTGCACCAGAGGAGAGGTGCAGCCGCAACGCCCTGTAACCCTTGGTATGCCAAAAGATGCTCACTCTTACCAAAAAGATATATGAAAAAAGTAGTTCAGTTCTAGTGGGGAATAGGAGAGATTGATGACATCCCTAATAACACATCAAAAAAGCAACAAAACCCTCTAACGGGACTTTATAGGGCAATGACTCCAAAAATAGTGTATACAAACAATGAAATATAAAAAAATATATAGTTTAATACAAAATCTAAAAAAAAAACATCAATACATAAAGGTCTTTATCGTTTACAAACTTTTTTTTATTTGGTCCAAAAATTGGTACAAAACCGACATGGCATAGGTAATATAAGAATTACAGAGTGTCAAATATGAATATAGACAATATAACATACATATGATGTAGTAGTAACTAATGTTATACAGGAAAAATAAGGCAGACATTATGATCAGTGTAATAAAAGATTTATGAACATTCTCAATCTACTGGTGATGGGGAGGATATTATTCTGGATTAAAGAATTCGTTATTATGTTCAAACCATGGATCCCATTTTTTCTTGTAAACATGGTTTGTGTTTTGAACGTTATGATAAATTTTTTCCATCAAGTTTATGTTACCAATTCTTGTTTTGAGGTGTGCTAGTGGGACAGTTGGTGATTTCCAGTGGAATGCAACATAAAGGTCTTTATTAAAACTGCATATTCAATTGATGTCATGGATAGGGGAACATAATCAAACCACTATTTACAACACTCATGTGCGATTGTACAGTGAAGCTCTATGCGTTTAGAGGTTTTTTGGTGTAATTCCTCTTCATCAGGAGAAAGTGGTGTAGAAATCTATGCAATCTACAATTTGTAAAGATATGAGTAAATACAAGATACAGTGGTGTGAAAAAGTGTTTGCCCCCTTCCTCATTTCCTGTTCCTTTGCATGTTTGTCACACTTAAGTGTTTCGGAACATCAAACCAATTTAAACAATAGTCAAGGACAACACAAGTAAACACAAAATGCAATTTGTAAATGAAGGTGTTTATTATTTAAAGGTGAAAAAAAAATCCAAACCATCATGGCCCTGTGTGAAAAAGTGATTGCCCCCCTTGTTAAAACATACTATAACTGTGGTTGTCCACACCTGAGTTCAATTTCTCTAGCCACACCCAGGCCTGATTATTGCCACACCTGTTCACAATCAAGGCATCACTTAAATAGGAGCTGCTTGACACAGTAAGGTCCACCAGAAGATCCTTAAAAGCTACACATCATGCCGAGACCCAAAGAAATTCAGGAACAATTGAGAAAGAAAGTAATTGAGATCTATCAGTCTGGAAAGGGTTATAAAGCCATTTCCAAAGCTTTGGGAATCCAGCCAACCACAGTGAGAGCCATTATCCACAAATGGCGAAGACATGGAACAGTGGTGAACCTTCCCAGGGGTGGCCGGCCGCCCAAAATTACCCCAAGAGCGCAGCGACGACTCATCCAAGAGGTCACAAAAGACCCCACAACAACGTCCAAGGAACTGCAGGCCTCACTTGCCTCAGTTAAGGTCAGCGTTCATGCCTCCACCATCAGGAAAAGACTGGGCAAAAATGGCCTGCATGGCAGAGTTCCAAGGAGAAAACCACTGCTGAGCAAAAAGAACATCAAAGCTCGTCTCAATTTCTCCACAACACATCTTGATGATCCCCAAGACTTTTGGGACAACATTCTGTGGACCGATGAGACAAAAGTGGAACTCTTTGGAAGGTGTGTGTCCAAGTATATCTGGCGTAGAAGGAACACTGCATTTCAGAAAAAGAACATTATACCAACAGTAAAATATGGTGGTGGTAGTGTGATGGTCTGGGGCTGTTTTGCTGCTTCAGGACCTGGAAGACTTCCCGTGATAAAAGGAACTATGAATTCTGCTGTCTACCAAGAGATCCTGAAGGAGAATGTCCGACCATCTGTTCGTGTACTCAAGCTGAAACGAACTTGGGTTCTGCAGCAGGACAATGATCCTAAACACACCAGCAAGTCCACCACCGAATGGCTGAAGAAAAACAAAATGAAGACTTTGGAGTGGCCTAGCCAAAGTCCAGACCTGAATCCTATTGAGATGTTGTGGTATGACCTTAAAAAGGCCGTTCATGCTCGAAAACCCTCTAATGTAACTGAATTAGGACAATTCTGCAAAGATGAGTGGGCCAAAATTCCTCCAGGACGCTGTAAAAGCCTCATTGCACGTTATCGCAAACGCTTGGTTGCAGTTGTTGCTGCTAAGGGTGGCCCAACCAGTTATTAGGTTTAGGGGGCAATCACTTTTTCACACAGGGCCATGATGGTTTGGATTTTTTTTCACCTTTAATAATAAACACCTTCATTTACAAATTGCATTTTGTGTTTACTTGTGTTGTCCTTGACTATTGTTTAAATTGGTTTGATGTTCCGAAACACTTAAGTGTGACAAACATGCAAAGGAACAGGAAATGAGGAAGGGGGGCAAACACTTTTTCACACCACTGTATATGCATACACAGATTGGGACACATGGAATTTTGCCCATAGACAAGCACTATATAACTTTGAAAAACATTGTTTACTGACCATATATATATACACATTCAGGTATCCTGATGTTTTACATCAGGGGTAGACAATGAAGGGAGGGAAGGACGACAAGGAGAAAAATGGCTGCGCCGACCACACAATGCACCGGACAAGGAGGGATGGATGCAAAAAGTGGAGGCCAAAAGGGGGAGCAGACTAATGGGAGATGAACTGGACCCACAGGCTGAAAATCTGGCGATTATGAGAGGTCCAAGTCTGTTGGAATCATATAAACAAGCATAGATATAAACTACAAACCATGTTAAAAATGCATAGTAAATTGCATGTGCAAACAAAATAAGCACATGTCAATTAAGAAATAAAGAATAATGGGTGAACAGTGAATTCCAAACATACCTCACTAAGGCCCCTTTCACACTGGGGCGGTTTTCAGGCGCTACAGCGCTAAAAATAGCGCCTGTATACCGCCTGAAAAAAACCGGCCCCATTCACTCCAGTGTGAAAGCCGGCGGGCTTTCACACTGGAGCGGTGCGCTAGCAGGACCGCAACAAAAGTCCTGCTAGCAGCATCTTTGGAGCGGTGAAGGAGCGGTGTATTTACCGCTCCTATACCGCTCCTTCCCATTGAAATCAATGGGAAACCGCGGGGATACCGCCCGCAAACCGCCGCTGCAGCAGCGCTTTGCGGAGGTTTTTAACCCTTTTGCGGCCGCTAGCGGGGGTTAAAACCACCCCGCTAGCGGCCGCATACCGCGGGTAAAACGATGGTAAAGCAGCGCTAAATATAGCGCTGCTTTACCGTCGCCGCCCCGCACCGCCCCAGTGTGAAGCCAGCCTAAGGGGTCAACGGTGGACAAGGTGCTGAGCTTTAAAGTGGGTCCAAATTGAAGGGACCCAAAACCAATAGAGGGTGGTGTCCTGACCAAGACTATAATCTATAATTGAAATAAATAAAATATTTTTTTGGGCATTGTCTAAATTTAGATATGGAGACTTAAACAATTTTTTTGACTTTTTTACATTATATATATATATATATATATATATATATATATATATATTATACATAGCGGTACCCCCGTAGGGGCTGCTGATTTGGTTACTTAGCAATCCGCCAATCACCCTGCTGCCAGACTCCCCACGATCAGTTAAGACAATGAACAGTCATTTGCACGATTTTTCTTCGTTTATTACAGCATACAACTTGGGTGGAACAAGGGGGTGATATGAGATGCCCATAGCATTTGGTATATTGCACAACAATACTGAATAGCCTTGGCTTGGAAATTGTTGTACATCTAGTATTCTCAGCAAACTATTGAAACACCACTTCTTCACTTCCAATTTTGACAAGGAAGAATCACTCGGAATAATTCCACCTTGCAGACCATAATGATGTTGCCTCAGCTAATGAAAGAACCAGAGGCCTACACAGCCTCTCCCCGATGGATCAATGAATCAGACAGCCATACAGTCTTTTGAAAGAGTATTACCAATGTGCTAACCAGACCAGAGACAACACGGTATCTCCCCCCGATGGCCTGACACATGGTAACAGGCAGACGTTTGTTCCCAGCCAGTCCTTTACTGTTAATGTTCCCCCGGCCACAGCATTCTGCACTACCCTTGATAACTTCTCGTCTGTTGTTCCATTTACATTGACCTTTAGGTACTTGGTAGATCTGTGTCCCCAGTCACAGAACTCTGGTTTACTCTCCTCCGCTTTACTGCTACTTCTTCTGTATTGATCTTATCCAGCATTCACATCCTGTGTTCCCCCGGTCACAGCAGCTTCATACTTTTTTCAAAGACGAAGATCTTTATCTAGGGTTTCCTCTCAGCGGTTCCTCCATCCTTCCTCCACGCTCGGCGCATCCCCACGTGGGGATGCATGGAACAGCGCCTCAATAGTCCATGCTGTCTTTTCTGGCACTTCAGACTCCCTCCTGGCAGCAGGTGACCCCAGCTTATATGGGAGGCCTGCCCACTGCCAATACCGAAAGATAATTTGTCAGGGCTCCTCACATGAGCTGCCTGCCACTCAGACTTCAGGTCCAACCCCTATTGCAGAACCATCTTTCTGAAAGCAGGGGAGGCATCTCAGAACCAGAGCAAAGGTGACCACACCCACCACTACTCTGGACACTCCCAGTCCGAAAATCAAAACAGACAGGCCCAGCATGCAGCATAAGCCTGCCTAAATTTACCATTTACCTGCACAAAATCCTAGTCCAGCACCTACCCTTAGGTAGAGGGTGCTACACACATATATATATATATATATATATATATATATATATATATATCGTCCATAGGCAGCGCGGGGGTTACCACTAGGCGGAGTAGGCAGCTGCCTAGGGCGCACTACCCCCCAGGGCGTAGCCACAGCCTCTGCCCCCGTGAATCTGAAGGCAAGTGTGAGCCCGCTCCTGTCCCGGGAACACATCTGCATGCCTCCAATCCCCCAATGTGTTCCGCTGAGCGCCCCGCTGTTCCCTCGCTCTCTTCACAGTAAAAGCTCACAGCGCCGCTCCTTTGCTCCAGCCTGTCCTTCTGGAGCAGCGCTGTGTCTGTGTGTGTGCAGCGGAGGGGCGGGGCTTGGTGGAGATCGGAGCATCGAGAGGTGCAGCGTCTGTTAGCTGACCTCCCGGCTGGTGGGGGCACCAGAGCAACACTGCCCGCCCAGTGCTGAGGAGAGCCCGGATGTCATGGTCGATGAAGCAGAGGTAAGAAGGAGGATGGATCCTCCCTATCTACAGCGAGCTGTGTGTGGGGGATGGGGGTGAGTAGTGCAGGTAATAAGAGTCAGGTAGGTCAGTGTATGTGTAATGGTCAGGTAGGTAGGTCAGTGTATGTGTAATGGTCAGGTAGGTAGGTCAGTGTATGTGTAATGGTCAGGTAGGTCAGTGTGTGTGTAATAGGTAGGTAGGTCAGTGTATGTGTAAGGTAGGTCAGTGTAGGTCAGTGTATGTGTAATGGTCAGGTAGGTAGGTCAGTGTGTGTGTAATGGGCAGGTAGGTAGGTCAGTGTGTGTGTGTGTGTGTAATGGGCAGGTAGGTCAGTGTGTGTGTGTGTGTAATGGGCAGGTAGGTAGGTCAGTGTGTGTGTGTAATGGGCAGGTAGGTAGGTCAGTGTGTGTGTAATGGGCAGGTAGGTAGGTCAGTGTGTGTGTAATGGCAGGTAGGTAGGTCAGTGTGTGTGTAATAGGTAGGTAAGTCAGTGTATGTGTAATGGTCAGGTAGGTCAGTGTATGTATAATGGTCAGGTAGGTCAGTGTATGTGTAATGGGCAGGTAGGTAGGTCAGTGTGTGTGTGTAATGGGCAGGTAGGTAGGTGAGTGTGTGTGTGTGTGTAATGGGCAGGTAGGTCAGTGTGTGTGTGTGTAATGGGCAGGTCGGTAGGTCAGTGTGTGTGTGTAATGGGCGGGTAGGTAGGTCAGTGTATGTGTAATGGGCAGGTAGATAGGTCAGTGTGTGTGTAATGGTCAGGTAGGTAGGTCAGTGTGTGTAATGGGCAGGTAGGTAGGTCAGTGTGTGTGTGTAATGGGCAGGTAGGTAGGTCAGTGTGTGTGTGTGTGTAATGGGCAGGTAGGTCAGTGTGTGTGTGTAATGGGCAGGTAGGTAGGTCAGTGTATGTGTAATGGTCAGGTAGGTCAGTGTGTGTGTAATAGGTAGGTAGGTCAGTGTATGTGTAATGGTCAGGTAGGTCAGTGTATGTGTAATGGTAAGGTAGGTAGGTCAGTGTGTGTGTAATGGGCAGGTAGGTAGGTCAGTGTGTGTGTAATGGGCAGGTAGGTAGGTCAGTGTGTGTGTAATAGGTAGGTAAGTCAGTGTGTGTGTAATAGGTAGGTAGGTCAGTGTATGTGTAATGGTCAGGTAGGTCAGTGTATGTGTAATGGTCAGGTAGGTCAGTGTATGTGTAATGGGCAGGTAGGTAGGTCAGTGTGTGTGTGTAATGGGCAGGTAGGTAGGTGAGTGTGTGTGTGTGTGTAATGGGCAGGTAGGTCAGTGTGTGTGTGTGTAATGGGCAGGTCGGTAGGTCAGTGTGTGTGTGTAATGGGCAGGTAGGTAGGTCAGTGTATGTGTAATGGGCAGGTAGATAGGTCAGTGTGTGTGTAATGGTCAGGTAGGTAGGTCAGTGTGTGTAATGGGCAGGTAGGTAGGTCAGTGTGTGTGTGTAATAGGCAGGTAGGTAGGTCAGTGTGTGTGTGTGTGTAATGGGCAGGTAGGTAGGTCAGTGTATGTGTAATGGTCAGGTAGGTCAGTGTGTGTGTAATAGGTAGGTAGGTCAGTGTATGTGTAATGGTCAGGTAGGTCAGTGTATGTGTAATGGTAAGGTAGGTAGGTCAGTGTGTGTGTAATGGGCAGGTAGGTAGGTCAGTGTGTGTGTAATGGGCAGGTAGGTAGGTCTGTGTGTGTGTGTGTAATTGGAAGGTAGGTAGGTCAGTGTGTGTGTAATGGGCAGGTAGGTAGGTCAGTGTGTGTGTATTAGGTAGGTAAGTCAGTGTATGTGTAATGGTCAGGTAGGTCAGTGTATGTGTAATGGGCAGGTAGGTAGGTCAGTGTGTGTGTGTGTGTGTAATGGGCAGGTAGGTAGGTCAGTGTGTGTGGGTAATGGGCAGGTAGGTAGGTCAGTGTGTGTAATAGGTAGGTAAGTCAGTGTATGTGTAATGGTCAGGTAGGTCAGTGTATGTGTAATGGGCAGGTAGGTAGGTCAGTGTGTGTGTGTAATGGGCAGGTAGGTAGGTGAGTGTGTGTGTGTGTGTAATGGGCAGGTAGGTCAGTGTGTGTGTGTAATGGGCAGGTAGGTAGGTCAGTGTGTGTGTGTAATGGGCAGGTAGGTAGGTCAGTGTATGTGTAATGGGCAGGTAGGTAGGTCAGTGTGTGTGTAATGGGCAGGTAGGTAGGTCAGTATGTGTGTGTAATGGGCAGGTAGGTAGGTCAGTATGTGTGTGTAATGGGCAGGTAGGTAGGTCAGTGTGTGTGTGTAATGGGCAGGTAGGTAGGTCAGTGTGTGTGTGTAATGGGCAGGTAGGTAGGTCAGTGTGTGTGTGTGTGTGTGTGTAATAGGTAGGTAGGTCAGTGTGTCTGTAATGGTCAGGTAGGTAGGTCAGTGTGTGTATGTAATGGGCAGGTAGGTCACATATTGCAAAGGGGGTGGAGTCATGGGCGGAGCCAGTGGGGGGGGGGGCAAAATGAGGTTTCGCCTAGGGTGTCAAAAATTCTTGCACCAACCCTGTCCATAGGGAGCATGTGCCAATATTTGTTCACGATCCTTTTGATTTCTTTATATTGGTTTGAAACCCTAGTAATGATCCTAATTGGACCAGTGTTTTTTGGTATAGTGGTTTTGTTGTAAAGAAGATCGTGATGTGTATTGACACATGCTCGCCTGAATGCCCTCTTGAGGCAGGTATGGGAATACCCACGTGCCACGTGGTGAAATGCAAATTGAAAGTATTGTCGTTGATGGACTGAAAAAAGAGCAAAGCAATTCAGGAGAGCCATTCCAGACTAGAAAAACATCGTCTATATATCTATACCAAAATGGTATACAGTCGTGAAATATGGACATGCTCTCAGATACACTAATCATACGTTCCCACTCCCCCAGGTACAGATCAGAGTAGGATGGGGCACAACAAGTCCCCATCGCTCCGCCCTGTACCTGGAGGTAGCGGGACCCGTTGAATGAAAAGTAATTATGTTGTAGAATGTCCCGGGTGTCAGGCGATAGGAATTGTTCATCCCTGATCAGAGATCACCAAAGACATGGATGAAGTGTTGTACCGTGTTGGCCATTTTTTTTCAATTAGTTCAACGATTATGACCGGCATTCACCCAGCCATGATGAATATTGGAGGTATTTTATTTCATACACTGATTTCCTTGGCTCCATCTAGTGGTTATAATGCGGTATTGTGCTGTTTTTACTAATGGAGGTATGTCAGGAAAAATAACCCATTATGGTCACTAGATGGAGCTGACAATCATAGGAAATCACTTTGTTACAATATAGGCAGAATATGTAATGGCTGGATGAATGATTGTCACATTTGTCCCATGCATTTTCTATAAGTAGACCTCTTAGTCTCCTTCATCAGACATGTCTTCATACTAATCCCTGAGATCATACTCATACACAGACCCCCCTGGGGTTCTTCTATGTATTGTACTTTTTCTTTAGCCCGTCCTACAGCAAGCATGAAAAAAATGTATAGAGCCCCCAAATACACACCAGACCCTCTGACTAAGATGGATATTAAAGCGGGACCTCACACACAGAAAAAGTGTGTGCTCCCCCCCCAGAAAATCAATACCAGACCCTCCAAACATTTATTATTTGTAGATTAACCCCTTCAGGGTCAGAGCATTTCCATTTATGGGGCCGGAAGATTCTCCTTATTTTGGAGATAAATTCTAGTAATATGTTCCTCTAAACAAACAGCACTGACAATAAATAGACAAGACAATGACCATCCTGACCATACATGGCCTACAAAGGACAATTATTACACTACACAGGCAGCCAATAGCCAATCATTACAATATGCAGCCAACACAATGATGGAGTGCAGGGGTCAGGAGTATGGAGCATAGAGCCCCTTACATTGCAGGTCAGGAGGAAGGTAGGAGCAACCCTCATATTACCACCCTCACATCCACATCCTATTACAGTTAGTGGTGGATCGAAATGTCAGCCGCTGAAACATATCGGCCGAAAACTGTGTTCTCGGCATCGGCCAAAAGAAGGAAAGTTGCCGATAATGCCACCAAAAAGGTGATGGGTTCTGCCCTGGGTGCCGCACATTGAAGGGTTGTCATCCTGGTGGCTCAGGCTCCTCCTCCTCTCCTCCTCACGCAGAGCAGCGATCTCTGTGTGTCACGGGGCTGAAATGTCCGGGCAGATGCAGTAACAATGTCCCACCTCCTGTGAGAGACGGCACACTGATTCAATGCCGGGACATTGAATCAGTGTTACCTGATCACAGGAGATGGGACAATGTTACTGCAGCCGGGAAATTCAAATCCTGCTCTGTGACACAGCAGGCAGACACTGGTGAGGCTGTATCTGACAGGCAGTGGTGAGGCTGCATCTGACAGACACCGGTGAGGCTGCATCTGACAGACACCAGTGAGGCTGCATCTGACAGACACCAGTGAGGCTGCATCTGACAGACACTGATGGGGCTGCATCTGGCAGACACCGGTGGGGCTGCATCTGACCAGCAATGGTGAGACGGCATCTGACAGGCACTGGTGAGGCTGCTTCTGACGGGCACTAGTACGTTGCGTCTAACGGGCACTGGTGAGGCTGCATCTGACAGGCACTGGTGAGGCTGCATCTGACAGGCACTGGTGAGGCTGTATCTAATGGGAACTGGTAGGCTGCATCTGATGGGCACTGGTGAGGCTGCATTTGACGGGCACTGGTGAGGCTGCATCTGATGGACACTGGTGAGGCTGAATCTGAAGGCACTGGCAAGGCTACATCTGATGGGCACTGGTGAGGCTGTACCTAAGGGACACTGGTAGGCTGCATCTGATGGGCACTGGTGAGGGTGAATCTGATGGGCACTGGTGAGGCTGCATCTGATGGGCACTGGTGAGGCTGCATCTAATGGGCACTGGTAGGCTGCATCTGATGGGCACTGGTGAGGCTGTATCTGATGGGCACTGGTGAGGCTGTATCTAATGGGCACTGGTAGGCTGCATCTGATGAGCACCGGTGAGGCTGTATCTGATGGGCACTGGTGAGGCTGTATCTAATGGGCACTGGTAGGCTGCATCTGATGGGCACTGGTGAGGCTGCATATGACATGCACTGGTGAGGCTGCATCTGATGGCCACTGGTGAGGCTGCTTCTGACGAGTACTGGTGAGGCTGTATCTGATGGGCACTGGTGAGGCTGTATCTAATGGGCACTGGTAGGCTGCATCTGATGGGCACTTATGAGGCTGTATCTGATGGGCACTGTTGAGGCTGTATCTAATGGGCACTGGTAGGCTGCATCTGATGGGCACTGGTGAGGCTGAATCTGACATGCACTGGTGAGGCTGCATCTGATGGCCACTGGTGAAGCTGCTTCTGACAAGCACTGGTGAGGCTGTATCTGATGGGCACTGGTGAGCCTGCATCTGACAGACACTGGTGAAGCTGCATCTGACAGGCACTGATCAGGCTGCATCTGACAGACACTGATCAGGCTGCATCTGACAGGCACTGTGAGGCTGCATCTGACAGGCACTGGTGAGGCTGCATCTGACGGCACTGGTAGGTTGCGTCTGATGGGCACTGGTGAGGCTGCATCTGACGGGCACTGGTGAGGCTGCATCTGACGGGCACTGACGAGGCTGCATCTGAAGGGCACTGGTGAGGCTGTATCTAATGGGCACTGGTAGGCTGCATCTGATGGGGACTGGTAGGCTGCATCTGATGGGGACTGGTGAGGCTGAATCTGATGGGCACTGGTAGGCTGCGTCTGATGGGCACTGGTGAGGCTGCATCTGACGGGCACTGGTGAGGCTGCATCTGACATGCACTGGTGAGACTGCATCTGATGGGGGGGCGTGGCCTGAAGCTGCATGGCGTAGGATGCACATGGTGAGAGCTCCGGCCGCATGAGATCCTGTTTGCACATCCTTTGGGACTAAACCCGAATCCTTACCCAGATTTTCATACCGGACCTGCCGGACAACATGGAGAATAGGCTGCGCCGCTGCAACCTCAGATTCGTTGGCCTGCCGGAACACTCAGAGGGATCGGGGCCCCCCCCCCCACATTCCTTGAACAGTTGCTGGTAAAGAACTTCGGCAGGGAGGCCTTCTCCTCCACCTTCGTGGTGGAGCGCGCGCACCGCTTGGCCTCGAGACCCCCGCCTCCCGGCGCTCCGCCACGTACCTTCATTGCCAAAATGCTGAACTTCCGCGACCGAGACACAGTACTGCGCCTCACCCGAGAGAAGGGCAACATCCCATTCGGAGACACGCACATAGCCGTCTTCCCGGATTTTTCCGCGGAGGTTCAGAAGAAGAGGGCGCAATTCACGAAGGTCAAGCGTCAACTCCGCAACCGTCATCTTGCCTACGCGATGTTGTTTCCCGCCCGCCTCCGGATCATTCGAGACGGCAAGGCCCACTTTTTCGAGGATCCCTCAGTGGTCATCACATGGCTGGAGAGAGGAGAGGATGCTGCCTGAACCACCTCCACCTTCACCCCTGGTACGTAGGCCGAGCCGAGGCCCGCCACTCCGCGCTGAGGATCCTTTACAATGAACCGTGAGTAGGCCGAGGCCCGACCTCCCCCTTGGCCCCTGTGTTTGCCCCTCCGGAGGCCCGGTGTGACACTCTCCCGACTGCCCGTCTCTGCGCTCCCCCTCTCCCTCTGCCCCCACTGGCGCACTGCAAGACCTCAATTGCCTGGATTGTCCTTAACCTCCGGACATCGTCCCCCCATTTCACCTTTCTTTTTCCCACGTGACTCGTGCGGCTGCCCCCTCACCATCCCTATACCCCCGTTACACCCAGATGCTAGCCCTGCGGGCTCTGCCATGCACCTCAGCTAACTTTGTTTCGCCCCCATGTTCCAACGAAAATGCACCTGATCATGCACCCCGTCTCCAGTCGAGATTTTGCACTATCCATCTATGCGGGCATGTGTGCATCTTGCTAACATTTCAAGTTTTGTTTCCCTGGCCAGCCTCAGCTCCCACGGACGTGGAGAGCTGTGTCAGTTCAGCTAAGCCTTGCTGGTCCAGAGTAGGCATGTTCCTCACCGGCTCTGTAGCCTTGTTCCACAGCTCTGCTACTACTGTTTTTAGGTATTTTTGCCATTTTTTTTTTATTATTTTCTTTCACATGTTTTTGCTCTCACATTGTCTGACGGGTACTGTAAAGATTTGTATGTACTGTACTAAGATGTCTCGGCTGTATGTCTGCGCATGTTCAGGCGCTGGTCGCTGCAGGCTCCCTGCACGCGACCCCGCCAGGAGATGGGCATCACAGAATTTCATATGTGCACACCGAAGTATTCATAGTCTGAATTTTTTATATATGAGGATCCGGGTCTCCCCCTGCCGGTCCGACTTCCGCATGTATCCCCACACGCCACATGATGGCTCACCTTAAGATAACCACGTGAAATGTGAGAAGCGTTAGGGCCAAACCCCTTCCAAATTATATTCTGCAAACACCAAGGCCTCTCTAAGCTGAGGGATAAGAGACACATGCTGGCACACCACAGCAGAGTCTGGCACATGGCGCTCGCCCTAGTCGGGGCCCCCCCTCTTCATGCCCATACACCTCTTTGGGAAAACCCCCAACTTCCGGAAATGCTAAGCATCCCAGACCATAAATTATGGATCATTAAGGGGGTTATCTACCTATCTCAATTGTTTACCAGGTGCACACTTAAAACGTTCCAAACCCTTAAAGAAGAGTTTGACCTCCCTAACCACGCACTTTTCCGTTACCTGCAGGTCCGTCATGCCATCCAAACCCAATGCGTGCGCCTTGTGCCAGCCCTGGAGTCAGTGGCCCTAGCGGAGACAGTTCTTGGAACTGACTCCAGTAAGATGATCTCCACCCTGTATACACTCCTCCTAACTCCTAGGGCCACCACCCATGCCTACCAGCTCAAGAATAAATGGGAGAGAGGGGAATTTCTGGGGGAGCGGGGATGAGGACGTAGGTTGGAGAACGTCTAGCAGAGGGAGGGGCTTGGCCTAGGAGAGGACGCCCAGACGGAAGAACGGAGACATGCGCTGAACCAGGGACGCCACGCTACACGTGGAGGAAGTAGATCCTCCAGACAGAGCCAATACACGGCTGACTTGGGCGCTCATCTCGCGGCAACGGCAGCAATGGACTCCCACGTAGTCCTTAGCGCTCACCCCCGCTGACCTCTCACTGCAGACCCCGACCTCCCCTCATACCAGCTTAAGGCGCCTCGGGTTAATACCCCTCTCACTCACACCAACTCCGCACGGCAGGTCCGACCCCGGTAACAGGAGGGAAGAGAAGGAAAGGAAGAGGAAAAAAAAAAAAAACAAAGGAAAAGAAAGAAACATCAACATAGCTGGATGGGTAAGTCCCCTCACTTAAAGGGGTAACATCATCTTACTGAACATCCACGGAAAGGGTAAGAAACACCTTTTTAAATATCTTTTTCTTTTGGAAAAATGAAGAAGTAAAGGGAAAATGTATGAAATTGCAAGCGTAAATATGAGAAAAATTGTCTGGGACTGCCTGCTATGATCGCTAGACCAGGAAAATTAGATACTGCAAAGAATTATACCTGCATTAATTAGAATCACTAGCTTGTAAACTGGGAGTGACCTATGAGGAAACCTGTGTGATTGCCTATGATAAATAATATCCTGTAAGATATATGTACTCGAATTCACAGCAAGTGTTAACTTGATCTTTCATAGTAACCAGTCTCCCCCCGATTGGAACGTTGACTTATACAGAGGACTATGGAGGAATATGCATGTGAGGTGCTGAGGGACCTGGAGTATGAATAAAATTTATACAGGGGGAGCTATATCCCAGAGTCATAAATCTTAGTCTCTCTCCGACGTGAAGAGATCCATTCCGTGGTTTCGCTCCTGTTTTTTTTTTTTTTTTTTTTTTTTCTCGGCTTTTCCTGGGTTTACGTCTATACATATTGCTCTATATTAGAGGTCTGTTCTCCTCCTCTCCCTTCCCCCCTGCACCTTAGAACTCAGGGACAGGCTGATACTTCACTAAACTTACAGCAATAAGGAAGGGGCTGCTTCCGCCTGTGCTGTCCGGTTACAGCTGAGAGAGACAGAGAGACAGAGAGGGAAGGAGGGAGGTAAAAGTGACTTTTTAAAGGAGATCACAAAGAATTATCCCATACACCAGCTTCTATTAGGAAGTAAAATCAGGGGATAACTCAGAATCATCTGCAATATTTAACCATCCTTCGTGCCTCCGAGGATAATAACCAAGGAAGTTAACTGCTACTACCAAGTATTCCTAGTCCATAGTGGTCACATATAGGTCGCATGTAAAGAGATTTGTACATTTCAAAACCAGAGACTACTATAGAGACTACTATAGATCCACCACTATACCTTGGAAACCACCTCCCTTGGACCATCCTTTCACCCCCTTTTGGGTGCAGTACCCGCTAGACTGGGGAAACGGAAGAGTTTAAATAAGAAATCTGGCATGAAAGGTAAAACCACAAAGGGAGCTGAAACTAAGACAACAAAAGAAAAAGCAAATACCAGCACAATTAAACAATACATGGTCCAAGGTCTGAGTCCAAAAAGTCCGAGTATGGACAAACAACCGGTTAAACAGACTAAGAAGAAGGAGACGAATAAAAAAAAGGAAGAGCCCCACGAGACAACAGGAGGAAATACTACAGTAGAATCGGAAATAGACTGTAGTAGGCTAGAAGATCATAATGGAAATTCCCAGGCCTTGACTAAGGCAATGATGTCTGAAATGTTAACAAAAATGGAAATTTCCATAAAAGAGGAAATAATAGCACTACGTACTGATCTCGGCCACCTCCTTACCCGGTTAGAGGACGCGGAGAACAAAATAGATAAACAAGCACAAGAAATGACCGATATTAAGGAGCAACTCAGGAAAATTAAGATAACTCAAAGACAGACAGAATATAAATTGGAGGAACAGGAAAACCAGAGTCGAAGGCAGAACTTAAGAATACGTGCCCTCCCAGAAGCAAATGGAGAAGATCTTAGGAAAATTATGAAGGATATATTCAATCCAATCGCTAATAAAGGTCCAGACTGGGAACCTAAGATTGAGAGGATACATAGAGTCAGAAAGCCCCAACATATTACAGATTTGCCCAGAGACATCCTTGTACGCTTCCAAGACTATGTGGAAAAGACAGAATTATGGACCAAACTAAGAGGAAAACCTCCATTAAAATATGGAGGAGCAGACCTACAGATTTTTATGGACTTATCGCCACAAACATTGTCCAGAAGACGCTTCCTGAAACCGCTATTGAATCAAATGCGTATAGAAAATATTAAATACGGTTGGGGCTTTCCAGCGTGCCTAATAGCATATAAAGACGGAAGATCGGTAAAATTAAAGTACCCAGAAGACCTCCCAGAATTCTGTAAAAACTTGGTCCTACACCCTATAGAACTTCCAGAATGGTCAGCGAGAGAGGGACTAGACTAACCTAAAAGTTACAATATAATAGCCGCCACAGACTTCAGGGTGACAGTGGTCTGAGAGGGTCTAGGCTAACCTAATCTCCCCATTTAAGGGAGAAGGGTCCTCCCCACTTTCCCATATGTGAACCCCTCTTTCTTTTATACGTGTTTTTTCTTTCTTTTCGCTGCTTGGAAGGGGGGTATAATTTACCGGTCAACGCTTAATTGCGCTTTTAATTTGATTGGGGATGTCAATTTTGTCATCTGGGGTGTAGAAGAGGGGAGGGAAGGGCGGGGAGAAGTGAGAGTTCGGAATTTTTTTTTTTTTTTTTTTTTTTTTTTGTGTGTTTTTTAAGATAAATAGAACCCGTCTGGATGGCCCTCCCGCCCCCCCCCCAGATAGTCCCCCATGGAGGGGGATGGAGGGGGGGGTGGGAGGGGGGAAAGAGGCCGGAGCCCCACCCCTGAGAATGAAGTCCAGAGGCGAAGAGGAAGGCTCTGATTCGCCAAAAGACTAGAGGCCATTATTGGCCAGGTGGGGGAAGGGGAGGGGGGAGGATGGGAGGGAGGGTGAGGGGTGGGAGAATTGAGAGGGGGGTGAGGGGAGGGGGGATTGGGAGAGTAGAAGGGGGGAAAGAAAAGGAGGGGTGCCTCTCTCTAATAAGGGGAAAAAAAAAAAAAAATATATAGAATAAATTAAGGTCCTAACATATAATGTCCGGGGGTTAAATCACCCAGCCAAAAGACATAAAATACTAAAAGAACTAGAACATCACCAGGCAGACATAGTGTTTCTCCAGGAAACCCATCTCTTCCATGGAGCCAATATAAAATTATTCTCGAAAAAATTTGCTACTTGGGTATATGCAGATTCAATTACTAGGAAGGCCAAAGGAGTATCGATTGGATTCTCAGAAGAAACACGGTTTAGAGAAGAAGGAAGGTTGGTGGACCCAGAGGGCCGATATCTCTTCTTAAGAGGATATATAGGTGAAATACAATTTACCCTAGCGAACATTTATTCACCCAATAAAAAGCAAATAGAATTTATGAAGAAAATGATACATATGCTTACGCACTTTAAGCGTGGGATGGTTATACTGGCTGGAGACTTGAATCTGTGTATGAACCCAGACGAAGATAGCACGTCCCGTGTGCTGGGGACAAGGGGCGCTTCTTTAAAAAAACTGAAGAAACTACTCCATCAAAATCAACTGATGGATGTATGGAGAGCATTAAACCCAAAAACACGTGATTACACCTTTTTTTCCCCCGTACACGGGACGTACACACGTATTGACTATATATTTGTAGACCACAATACATTGTCAAAGATTACAGAGGCACATATCGGGATCTCTACCCTCTCGGATCACTCACCAGTGATGATGACAATGGAAGAAATTAAGATACCGAAACCGCGCTCCAACTGGCGGCTAAACGAAGCGCTGCTTATTGATAAGCAAGATATTGAAAGAATACAGGGAGAATTAATAAATTTTTTTGAAAATAATGAATCAAACGATATATCAGATTCCATATTATGGGAATCACATAAGGCATTTATAAGGGGTATCTTCATTTCGATGGGTTCAAGGAAAATAAAAGAGAGAACAAACAAAATTAAAGAGGTGACTGAAGAAATATTTAAATTAGAGCAAATGCATAAGAACTCAGAGGGGCATAAACAAGAGATATTTCATGATCTTATAACAAAAAGAGAAGAATTAAAAGACATATTGACGCAAGATACAAAAAGGGTGTTTAACAGGATCCTGAAGGACAAATATCTCTGGGGCAATAAAATCGGAAAACATCTAGCTAATTCTTTAAAGAAAGAAAAAGCCAGAAATTATATTGAAAAAATTCGAAATAAACAAGGGAATCTGGTCTTTAGATCCAAGGATATTGCAGAGGTTTTCCGATATTATTATGAAACCCTATATAACGTGAATAAAGAGAATTTAGACACAGAAAAAAAGAATAAAATAAAAGAATTTCTGAGGAAGTCGGGAATCCCTCAAATATCCATTGAGGATAGGATAGACATGGAAGCTCCTATCTCTGAAAGCGAGCTTCTCAGTGCTATAGCAGATACAGCCCCTGGGAAAAGTCCGGGACCAGATGGTTTTTCGATCCTGTACCTTAAGAAATTTAGTAAGACGCTGGTACCAAGGCTTTGTAAATATTTCAACGGATTGGGAGCAGAATTTGGACTGAGCCGGGAAGCACAGAAAGCCCAAATAACCCTCATTTTGAAAGAGGGGAAAGATGATAGCTGCTGCTCAAGCTTTAGACCAATATCTCTAATCAATTTTGACACAAAACTTTATGCTAAAATCCTCGCAAATAGGTTAAAAAAACATATGAATACTTTGATTCATGTAGATCAGGTAGGCTTCGTCACTACTAGGGAAGGACGGGACAATGGTATTAGAACGCTATTACTACTACAAAAATTAAAAACAGAGGGGCCCCCAGGTCTATTCCTGTCAATAGACGCCGAGAAGGCATTTGACAGGGTAGACTGGGGGCTCATGATGGAGACTTTAGAATACATGGGACTAGGTACCAAAATGTTGCAGAGAATTGGCGCTCTATACGAGAACCCGACTGCAACAATAAAGGTCAATGGGGATCAATCATCCCCCTGTTCCATGAGCAATGGGACAAGACAGGGATGTCCCCTATCCCCACTTCTATTTGTTCTTTCATTAGAACCACTTTTGGCAACAATTAGATCAGATAATAATATAAAAGGAATTAAAGTAGGAGACATTGAACATAAAGTAGCTGCGTTTGCGGACGATCTATTGTTCTATGTGACGGAGCCTAAGACATCAATGCCAAGATTGCTTGAAACCCTTAAAGTCTATGGAGACTTATCGAATTTTAAAATAAACATTAATAAGTCCGAAATCTTAAACATCAATATAGAGAAAAAAGACGCGCTTGAGCTACAAAGAGAATATCAGTTCCCATGGAAACAAGAGGGGCTAAAATACTTGGGGATTAAATTAACAAACTCTATTGAAAAGCTATATAGCGTGAACTTCATCCCGTTACTAGACGAAATTAGAAAAGAAATTAATAAGATTAAATATAGGCCCCTATCCTGGATAGGCCGAATTAATACAGTAAAAATGATACTCCTACCTAAAATTACCTATAAATTTCATATGATGCCAATTCCCCTCCCGGACTATTACTTTCAAACCCTGAAATCTATTATAAACAGGTTCCTGTGGCAAAACAAGAAACCTAGGATATCCCGAGACATTTTGAAACAAAACAAAGAAGAGGGAGGCCTCGGCGTCCCTGATATAAAAAAATATTACCAGGCGGTGATATTGTCTAGAGCTGTAGAGTGGTCACGGAAGGAAACTCAAAAACAATGGGTACAATTAGAAAAGGACACAAGTGGGGTAAATTTAAGGGTAGGGATTTGGAGCCCCCCGAAATATAGGAACATGGGAGAAAACACACAAAAAATAACTAGACACGTCTTCAAAATTTGGGATTTAGTGCACAAAAAGTTTAGTTGGAAATATAATTCACCATTAATGTTATTAAAAAATAATGATTTTTTTCCACCGGGTAAAAGAGAAATGGGAGGGCAATGGATAGGAGAGAATACACAATTAGGTGATTTGACAGAGAAAGGTAAAATAAAAACACTAGCAGAAATACAGCAAAATATAGCACATATAAACTTGAACGAATGGCGCTACCTCCAACTGGCAAACTTTATTGGGAAACTCCCCCACCCAATTAGAACAAAGGAGAATTATACAGCTTTGGAAAAAATATGTGTATCAAAAGGAGTGAAAAAAAAAGACACATCTTACATATATAAAATATTACTTGAAGAGAGTCGGCCGGAGGTACCCCCATTCTTCATAAAGTGGGGAAACGAATTTGATTCACATGGGTATACGCACAATTTAAAAAAAATATTGAAGTTAACACATAGATCAGCAACAGACATTAGAACTGTGGAGACAAACTATAAATGTCTTGCTAGATGGTATATTACACCGAATAAAATCAATAAGTTTCAACCTGGGAACTCACAAGATTGTTGGAGAGAGTGTGGTCAACGGGGTACAATGGCCCATATTTGGTGGGAATGTCCAAAAATTCGGAAATATTGGAAAAACATTCTAGCCCTTATAAATGAAATCACTGGTATTAAAATAAATGAAGATCCCTGGACATGTCTATTCCATAGTACATCAGACTCAATCAACGTATATATGAAGACTCTAGTCCCATATATGTTGAATGCCGCAAAGGCACTGATCCCTAGGAGGTGGCAACAAACTGAACCACCGACGGAATTAGAATGGGTAGGAAAGGTGGGAGAAATGTATCATATGGAAAACCTTAGATACAACGGGGAAAAAGATGGAGAAGATCCTATGTCTAAATGGAAATGCTGGCGAGATTTCAAACAGACATGGAAATTTGCAGAAATAATAATGTAATTTGGTAAAGTTGTTAGGAAAAAAAAAAAAAATTAGAGGAAGTATGAGAGAGGCACAGGGGGGTGGGAGGTGGGATAAAGGGGGGGGGGGGGGGGGAGGAAGACTAGATGATTTGAAATAAATAAAGTCTTGAAGATATGAGGGGAAATATTGACCTAAAGTAGATTAATAACTTATGTTCTTCCTTTCTCTTTTTGGGGGGGGGGGGGGGGGGGGGGGAAAAAAAAAAAAAAAAAAAAAAAAAAAAAAAAAAAAAAAAAAAAAAAAAAAAACCTTCCACAATGATGATTACAAGGTAAGAGATATAAATGAATGTTAAGTTGAACAAAAATCTCTTAAATGTTCTCTGAGGTGGAATAAAAAAAAAGAAAAAAAAAAAAAAAAAAAAAAAAAAAAAAAGAATAAATGGGAAGCGGATCTTGGGGAAATTGATGATGAACAGTGGGGGGAAATCTTAGAGACACCCAAGAAGGTGTCCCCCAAACTATCTGACAGGCTCACCCACCTGTATATCCTGCATAAATCGTACATCACCCCGGGCCGAATGTCTAAATTCAGACCTGATGTTGATCCATCCTGTCCCAGATGTGGTGCCACGACAGTACTTTCTTTCACCTCATATGGGCCTGCCCAGTCATTCAGCAATTCTGGCTACAGGCAGTCAAGTTCCTCCATGACCAAATGGGGTCCCCCTTGACAGTATGCCCTCGCCAATGTATATTAGGCCTTCTCCCTCTACCAGGAAGAGAAGTATCTTATAATATTTTTACAGGAAACTCTCTTCGCGGCCAGAATGCAAATAGCCCAATTGTGGCTCAGACCTGCTCCCCCCACTGTTCAACAATGGAAAAGGGCGGTGAACCTCACACTACCCTACAGGAAGATTCTCTATGCTCAACGTGGATGCCCCGAGAAATATCAAAAAATTTGGGACAGGTGGCTGGAACACTCCTCCACCTGCGCAGAATGAGGTTATACTGAGACCGTTGCCCACAACTTTTTGCCCCCCGGCCTGCATATTGTTGGGATAGCTCCCCCCCCCCCACCTCCCGGATACCGCTCTCCCCTTACTACGCAAGTGTGTAACCTGACCCTTCCTCTCTGCTTCTTAAGATATGCTCTTATTGTATCTGAGACGTTAGTAAAGCCTGCTATGTACGTCAGACAAATTGTGTACAGTTCCCTATTACCTGTTGGTGCATGTTGCACCTATGTTTTGTTATGAAAGAATCTGTATTTTCTTATATGCTCAATAAACTTTATTTTTGATTTAAAAAAAAAAGACTGCATCTGATGGCCATTGGTGAGGCTGCATCTGATGGCCACTGGTGAGGCTGCATCTGACGGGCACTGGTGAGGCTGCATCTGATGGGCACTGGTGAAGCTGTATCTGATAGGCTGCATCTGACGGGCACCGGTGAGGCTGCAACTGACAGGCACACCGGTGAGGCTGCATTTTATGGACACTGGTGAGGCTGCATTGATCTCTTGTATCATGTCTGCAGTCTCTGACCATCTCCTGTATCATGTCTGTCTGCTAGAGGTGCACCAAATGGAAGTTCTAGGTGCTTAAAATGATATTCTCTGCAGATCTACTACTGCTTTCACTTTACACCTACTTTATTGATCGTATGGGGTTTGTTCAATATTTTAAGTAAACTGATCCATGTGCAAATTCAAATACAACATAAAGTGCTTTGTGGTCAATATGCTGTTCCCTGCAGATCCACTGCTTCCAGTTTGCATCTACTTATTTTTCAAAAAAGAAATTCCACAAATTACTGAAAAGTTGATGTGTGAAAGTGCTCTGTGCTCCAAACTGAGTATGATGTCAGGTATTAGTATAAAGCCATGTCTGATGAAAAAGACTAAGGGGTCTATTTATAAAAATATATATATTGGACGAATGTGACAATCATGCATTAAGCCGTTACAAATTCTGGCCATCGTTTAACACAGCAATTTCCTATGACCATCAGCTCCATCTAGTGGACATAATGGGATATTTTTCCTGAAATACCTCAATCAGTAAAAATAGTGCAATACCAAATTATGGCCACTAGATGGAGCCAAGAAAAACACTGTATAAAATAAAATATGACATAAACTCGTCACAGCTGGCTGAATGCGGGTCACATTTGTTCAACTATTTTTTTTTAAATAAACCTGTTTGTGAAATCTTACACCACAAAATGTCAATGCCAATGAAAGGTAATGACTCTATTTTTATTTTTATATTGCTATCAATGGCCAACACGGTACAACACTTCATCCATGTCTTTGGTGATCTCTGATCTCCTTATCAACTGTTTCTTACATGATGAAGATCAGCCATGGAGTATATCTGAGGTGTATATCAGGGTGTGCTTCTTCCACACATGAGAGCTGTGATGTCCAGCAACATTCATATAGAAGACATTTCCCGCACTCAAGGCACTAATACACCTCGAGGGTTGTGTGGCGTCCCCCATATACAGGAAGACAGGACTTCAGTGAGGAACAATTCCCTCACTCAGGACAGGAATACGGATTCTCCCCCATGTGAGATCTCTGATGTGAGATCTCTGATGTGATCTCTGATGTGTGGAAAGACTGTCCTTCTGTGAAAAACACTTCCCACACTCAGGACAAGCATACAGCTTCTTCCCCGTGTGAGATCTCTGATGTTTGTGAAGATGGGACTTCTGTGAAAAACATGTCCCACACTCAGGACAGGTATACAGCTTCTCCCCTGTGTGAGATCTCTGATGTCTGTAAAGATCAGATTTCTGTGAAAAACATTTCCCGCACTCAGGACAAGAATACGGCTTCTCCCCCATGTGAAATCTCTGATGTGTGTGAAGATTAGACTTCTGTGAAAAACATTTTCCACACTCAGGACAGGAATACGGCTTCTCCCCCGTGTGAGATCTCTGATGTGTGTGAAGATTGGACTTCTGTGAAAAACATTTCCCGCACTCAGTACAGGAATACGGCTTCTCCCCTGTGTGAGATCTCTGATGTGTGTTAAGATGGAACTTCTTTGAAAAATATTTCCCGCACTCAGTACAAGAATATGGCTTCTCTCCTGTGTGAGATCTTTTATGCACATTAAGATGGGATTTAGAAGGGAAACACTTCCCGCACTCAGTACAGGAAAAGCTCTTATCTGTTGGAAGGACGGCACCGTCCCTCACAGTCTGAGGTTCCTCAGGATAAGAGGAATACGATGGTCCATCTACACTGTGTGGTGGCGGATGGACATTTGAGGTAGTCGGGTTTTCTCCTGGACTATACTGTGTGATGTCCTCATCTTCTACTTTACAGTCTGGAGACAAAGTGAGAGAATCCTCTGAGGTTTTCCTCATCTCCCGTCCATCTACTAAAATAGAAAGAAAAAGATTATTACTAGACATGAGCAGATTGGTTCCAATAAAGAAGCTTTGTCTCTGAGGAGCTCAAAATTCCACACTCAAGGTAACTAGTAAATGGGTCCTCTGAATCTCCTGTCAGATCATTTCTTTCTTCATGGACCTTAGTCAGAGAGTGAGGAAACAACGAGAACTGTCTTTTATAGGAGTGACAGTGATGAGGGAATTATAGGACGAGTGTCCCCACCCCCTCTATCACTCATTGCCATCTTCCCAACACAAGAAGTCCTGCACTTCCTTATTTAGTCCATGATTTAGTCATGAATAACAGCGGGGCTGAGTCCCACCAGAGGTCAGAGAGTGAGGATGGGGGGAGAACAACCAAGATGAAGACTGGACTGATCCTGAAGACCTCCATCATTGGGTTATTGACTCCTCCCTCATTATCACTTTCTGTTTAAGGTTCCAAAGTTTGAGGATGTTATCACATTAATATCAACATGTTAAAGTCTGTGCTCCAATCAAATCATCAGATATAAAATGTCCAGCTGGTAGAAAATGGGTGTAACAAAAGAGAATACATATTATGTGTATATATAGCAGTGGGTAGAGGGCAGAGAGCAGAAGTCAGGACTATGTAATGTACAACATATTGTATAAGATACAACAGATAGGACTATATAGTATCAGAATGATGTAATGTACAACATAGAGTATATAGTGCAGGGGTCAGGACTATGTAATATAAACTATATAGTTTGTAGCTGCCTCCTAGATAGACTACTAGATAAGATTGCATCAGTAAATTATTTTTGTCTCCCCTGTAATCAGTGAAGGAGTATGTGATTGATTTGAAGTGTATAGGCTTCCCTGGCTGCAGGATTCTAGACTGCAGTGGGCTGGAAGAGGAAAAATTGACAGCCTGAATATTTATGTGATCTCAGTCAATCCCTGGATGAGAGTGCCAAGTAGGGGGCTGGGGAGTGCATAAATAGTCTGGGCCTGAGGCAGCCCTGTTCATGTCCAGGAGGAGAAGTTCCCAGCCTGAAGGGCTGCTGCCCCTCTCGGTAATCCAGCTATAGTTCTACATGTGCTCATGGAGGTCCTAGCTATGCTGGAGCTGGGGCCTTTTCTAGTGAGCCTTGCTAGAACTGATTGAGAATCTGGTGTTGAGAATTCAGGGGATAAATGTCTGGCTGACATTGGAAGGAGGCATGCAAGTATCCAGGAACATTTGTAAGTACAGACCTGTATGTAGGATCCTAGTGACTGTGTGCTTCCACTATCTCTTGTGCTTCAGTGCCAGAGCTTGCTTAAAGCGGGACATTTCCTATGGTGTCTCTATGTCACTCAGTCCCTTAGTTGCGGTTGGAGGGACGGTACCAAGAAGTTTGAGAAAGTAAGAGTGTCCATATGTTACTACACTGTACTACTGGAGTATCGCCCAGCTTTCCTGCACCCTATCTCAGGTCACCTTATAATAAAGCATCTAAAAAGGGACATCCCTAGACTGTTCAGTGACAGTAATGTAACGAGAATTGAAATTGAAGTTCCACACCACTGCTAAGAGGTCAAGATACAACTTTACTCATTAAAAGTCAGGATACAAAACAAAAAGTAGCCAATGTGATTTGAGGGCCCAAGCGCTCCTTGCATCGGTCCATCAATAGCAATATTGTGAAAAAACCCAGAAGTGACCTGGATCTACAATTGTAATTTTTCTATTGTGGATTACAAGCACAGACCTTATGTTGCAAGTCAAGCCCTATTGACGGTGACGCTAGGACACCTGAAACCTTCTGGGCATTTTTTGGATCGTACCTCTGACTTTTAATGGAATAAAGTATTAGGGTGTGTCAGTGGTGTGGCGCTTCAATTTCAACTCTCGTTACATTACACTACAAGCCACCGGAGACTGTGGAGATCCTCTTGGAGTGAGTGGCCTGCTATGGGGGCACTCCGCAGGGGGCAGTAGCCAGGAGTGCAGGCAGGTTGATCCAAGAAGAGAACCATTGCACAGAGCAGGATAAGTATAACATGTTTGTTTTTTTCTTTTTTTTATTTGTACTTTTAGTATCACTTTAAATGTTTAATTAAGAAAAGTTGCAGAGGTCCCACACCTCTAGTAACACTGGGATGGGGGACCCACGAGGGGAGTACTGGGGTGACACTGGGATGGAGGACCATGGAGGGGAGTACAGGGGGGACACTGGAATGGGGGACCATGGAGGGGATTATAGGGAGTACACTGGGATGGGGGACCATAGAGGGGAGGATGGGGGAACATGGAGGGGAGTATAGGGGGGACACTGGGATGGGGAACCATGGAGGGGAGTACAGGGAGGACACTGGGATGGGGGAACATGGAGGGGAGTACAGGGGGGACACTGGGGTGGGGAGAGGAGAAAGGGGAACCATGGGGGGGCAATGTGGGGTCACTATTTGTGGGAGGGGCAGTACAGGAAACTTCCCCCACACACAGATCGCCTATTTCTCCCCTTCACACAGATTGCCTATTTCTCCCCTTCACACAAATCACCTCCCCCACACGCACACACACACAGATCACCTCCCCCCCACACACAGATCACCTAACCCCCATACACACATATCACCCCCCCCCCCCCGCCCACACACACACACACGGATCACATACCCCCCTCCACACACGGATCACATACCTCCCCTCCACACACAGTTCACATAGCCCCCCACACACGGATCACATACCCCCTTCACACACAGATCACATAAACCCCCCCCCCCCCTTCACACACACACACAGAAAAAAAAACATCACTGAGCTTTTGTTTTGATCATGTGATCAGCTGTCATTGGCTGACAGATGATCACATAGTAAGGGGCCGGGACCGGCCCCTTACTCGTATCGGTGATCACCCAAGTCTCAGTGACTCTGTGATCATAGCGAGCTCCGCGGCCGCCCGGGAATTCAGGTCCGCACTGTGGCCGTCATTCGGCCATAGCGCGGATGTCAAGTGGTTAATGGGACTGCCTGGAGAGGGATGCACGGAACACCTGTGCATCCCAGTACAGGTAAACACAGCCTTGCAGGGATGTACGCTGTGTATTCCCTGTGTAAACAAGACCTTAGGCCCCTTTCACACGATCTGGTCTTTGGTGAGATATCGATGGTCTAACCAGACCTCTAATATCCCTTTTTTGAGACAGAGAAAGTTACAGCAGCCTGAGGTGTACATTAAATGAATAAATAAGCAGTCTGTATAGAGACTCCTATTTATTCATAAACTGACACATGCTCAGTTATCAATGGACACTGACTGACTGGCAATTATAGTAAAAGGGAGGGGGCTGGTTACCTGGTTGTTTGCAGACTGCAAGTTGTTTAATCAGTACCTTATCCCCCGGGACAAAAGGATGTGTTGGTTCTGTGGAAAGAGGAGGAAAGGTGACAGCAACCTTATCATAAGTTTCAGCAAGGCTACTTACCAGATATTACACGTGCTCTTCCTGTAAGGAATAGAAGTCAGATTCCTTGCCTATCTTAGGGTCTCTTTGAACGGGTTTTCCCATGAGAATCTCAAAGGGGGAAAGTCCTGTCCTAGCATGGGGGGTGATCCTTATCTGGAAGAGTACCCCGGGAAGAAAATGAAGCCAGTTCTTCATGGTACCTTGTGTGGCCTTTCTCAATTTGTCTTTAATGTTTCTATTCATTCTCTCCACTACTCCTGCACTCTGGGGGTGGTAGGGGATGTGGAGCTTCCATTGTATCCCCAGAACTCTCACTAACTCTTTGGTAAGTTTCGCTGTAAAAGCGTGTCCGTGGTCAGAGTATATGGTAGCTGGCAGACCAAACCTGCTAATCCAATGATTGATCAAACACCTGGTGGCTATCCCTGCGGTCTCTCCTGTTACGGGAATAACTTCTGGCCATGAGGAAAATTTGTCTATTATCACACAAAGATATTTGATATTAACTTTCAGTTTGGGCATGTGTGTGAAATCAAGCTGTAAGTCCTGTAATGGGCCTAAAGGCACTGGTAAGTGTCCATGAAGGCCATACTTTGGTCCCTGAACATTATTCTGGGCACAAGTTAAGCAGGAATCAATTAGTTGTTCAATCAATAGGTGAGTGGAATTGGTGTAAAAATTCTGGTTATACATTTGCTGTAGGGGTTTCTTACCTATGTGTCCGGGGCCATGGAGATAAGATAAAATCAAAGGAGCTACTGTTTCTGGAATACCTAAAATCCCCTCCTTGTTTGACCACAAGCTGTCCGGGTTGTGTGTCAAACCATGCGATTTCCAACAGGTAATGTCAGACAATTGAGCTTTCTTCTGTAGTACTGTGGCTAGGGCTGGAAAATCTGGGGAGGAAAAGTCTGTAGAAAACAGTTGGAGGGTTGTTTTTTTTATTGCCTCCTCAGCAGCAATTTTGGCTGCTCTGTCTGCTAAGTTGTTTCCCTTAGTAGCATCAGATTTGTCATAGGATTGACCTTTTACTTTTATGACATTCATTTTTCAGGGTAAATGAAGTGCACTTAATAAAACCTCTACCCGGGCTTGATCTAAAATTTGCTTATTATCCGCAGTCTTGAACCCGCGTATCTACTGTCAGTGTAATGTTTTCTTTCTGTCCTTTGAATAACTGACAGGCACATGTCATAGCATAGAGCTCTGCCTGTTGAGCTGAAGTGATTGCTAGTGGTTTTGCTTCTAGTATTACGTCTGGTAAAGTCACTATAGCATAACCAGTTTTGTAAGTATCATCGCTTGGTCTAGAACAGCTGCCATCAACAAAAACATTTATGTAGTCGAGATCAGAGTTGGGTTGGTCAGTGAGGTCAGGTCTTGGTGAGGTGGAATGTAGCAGATGTGTGGAGCAATCATGCTCTACTCGGATTTCTACTAATGGAAGTCTGAGCAATGCATGTAGTAGTCTAACTGCAGGTGTTGTTTCAGAACAAGATTTGACAGTGAGACCATGTGTGTTGAGAAGGATGATCTCATAGCCACTGGAGCATTGTGCTGTCATGTGCTGTGTAGAAAGGTGCACTACAGTATGTGTTGTATACAATGTAGTATCAGTTCCTAAAGTGATCTTGAATGCTTCTTTATCTGCCATAGCACAGGCAGCGACAACTTATAGGCAAACTGGTATTCCTTGTACTTGAACGGGGAGTTCTTTTGATAGATAAGCCACGGGTCGGTAGTGGGTGCCGTGTGCTTGAGCCAGCACTGCAGCTAGCGCAGGGCCCCTGACTATACAGTAGAGCACAAAATAATTTCTTATGATCTGGTAAACCGAGTGCCAGAGCACTGGCCAAAGACTGTAATAAGGCATGGAAGGCCTGTGTCAGTTGAAAGTATACAGCAGTAATAATAGTATGCGATCCCGGCCGAGATCGCATACACGGCGTCACCTCCTAGGAGATTTGAGTCAGGTGACGCCGTGTATGCGATCTCGGCCGGGATCGCATACTATTATTACTGCTGTTTACTTTCAACTTAACTGTAAGTTACTACGTTTTTAAAATACATTGGTTTTAAATACTGCACTATGGAGTCCTTCCCTCTTTCTGCCCCCATGTAATTGGTTGCTTGGAGGACTGGGTGACACGCTGGTGAGGACGGTTCCATAGAGGAACAGCGCTGAGAGGAGATCAGGATTTGGTATTTCAGTGTAAGGCTATTTAGTCCTTACCTAGAGGTAAGAGGCTGGGGGAAACACCTGGGATTATCACACTGGAGAATGCATGGATGGGATCACCTTAATCGTTAATGGACTTTACTGCTTTACCAGAAGAATTTGGTACACGGAGAAATCGATCCACATAGTGATTGCACTGTGTATGGGAGCTGTTTGTCGGCACTAGAAACTTGAACTCCTTAGGAAATTTCTTTGAGCACTTGTGTTCTGGACTGACACATTATTCATAAATTTGTTATTGCTTTTTGCACAGCATTTAGCTTATTTGCAAAGGCATATTTTTTGCACTCAGCATTTTTTGCACTCAACATTGTTTGCACAAACTATTTTGCACTATATATATTTTTTGCTCACATTTTTTGCTTGGCTGTATTTATCCGTTATTTTGCACAGATTATTTATTTGTTGCACTTTTTATTATCTTTCGCACTTATATGGAATTGTTGCACCGATTTTATAGATTTTATTGTTTTTTGCTATTTTTGCACTTTTTGATCAATTTTTTAAGCCTTTAATGATTATGCACGCATTATGGATTTTATTCAAGTGATTTACCTTATGGATTGTATTTATTTCTGGGTATAGCATCGATTTTATCTGTTGCTATACGTTGTTTATTTAGATATTAACGTATAGATGCTGCTTGGAGCCATCCTTGTGGAATCTCCCCTGGGAGTGGTATCCTTGTTCTACTAACTAGCAAGCGCCACATTTTACTTTATTTTTATCTTGATTGGTGTTGGAACACTTTAATGGTGGCTGCGGCATTATTATTTATGAGCTTATTTAATTAATTTATTGTTTTTCTGAGTGGTTCACGCATTTGGTGACCCCCTTGTATCTATATTATGTATATTAAACTTTAAAGTCTGTTTCCGTGGTTTTCCTTCGTGGAACCAAAGACCCTTTACCCTTTCCCACTTTGTGGTAATAACCTCCGGGAATACCAGCAACCAAATAAGTATTTGATCCCTCATACACAAATAATAGGCCTGTTAAACACTCTGGGCAGCGTCCTGCCAAAAAACACTTAAACATTACAAACATGACATTAAATGATTTAGAGGTTTCCAATGACTAGTCCTTCTGGTTAAAAACAAGGTTTTTAACCTCCTTTTGTATTAATACAATACCCGGGAGGGATCCTGGCCAACCTAGCGAGGTATCCCTGTCCCTTTATATTAATATCTGGGATCCTGGCCAACCTAGCGAGGTATCCCTGTTCCTTTATATTAATACCTGGGATCCTGGCCAACCTAGCGAGGTATACCTGTTTATGAGCGAGCTGCCTTACAATTTTCCTGGGATCCTGGCCAACCTAGCGAGGCATCCCTTTTATTGTCCCTGTCTCTCAGGCAAGTTAATTAAATTAATTAATGAATTATGCCTTGAGATCTATAATGCTATAATGTGACGGGGTATAACATTGACAGAGAAAGCTGTTCAAAAATACTTTGAAAAAGTAATTTAAAGAAAGCTTACCTGTTCAAATGTACCCCACTTCTGGTACCATCTGTTAGGTCCTCTGTTTCAGCCCCTCTTTCCCTTTGCTGGACTTTGATGGTCAATGGAAAAACTCTCTGTCCGGAAGGGTAATCATAGAAACCATACACAGTATATGGATGGTCAAGAGTACAGTGATTTATTCCCTTCTGACAGAATATATGTGATTACAAAGAAAAGGCGTTGTAGGGAAAGTCCCATGAACAACCAATCACATTCAAGCATTCATGTTATACAATACTGATCTTGCAAAATATTCATAGTTTTTCTGCCCAGAGACAGACTCATCATCACAATTTGTTGCATCGTCACAATTTTAAGACTTAAACCTTATCACTTAACCTTATCACATTGGCCGCAATGGTCAAATGTCATTTAGGAAGCAGTATATGTTCCTGACATGTTTAATCTAAAAAGGCGTATCCTGTCTAACACCTCTCTCAGAACTTCTGCACAAGCTAGATAAAGGAAAGAAAGAACTTTCTTGCAGAAAGCCTCTTACAAAGTTAAAAATTAAAGGGTAACTCTACATTCCCTTGCAATAACCTTAAAGGGTGATCCCACATTTCCTTAAAAGGAGTACATAACACAGAGTGTAGAGGCCAAAAGTAAGTAAAGCACAGAGTGACCCCCAAACAGAAATCCCTCCCTCCAAATCCAATCTCCAACCTCCATGACAAAACCACCCCAGCACAAAATCCCCTTTCCCTGAATTGTATTAACCAGACCTTGGCATGGCATTGCTGGTGAGGCCCAGTCAGAGCCGATCTGCCCTATACGCTCACTACGCAAGCTGCATAGGGCCCTGCCGCTGTGCCCCCCCCCCCCCCCCCCCCGGGCCGCTCTGATGCTTTGTAAAAAGGCAGCACTCATGTCTGGGTAATGAGGGGCCAGTGACACTATACAAAGCCACCGGCCGCCGCTTCCAAATGCTGTGTTTGCATATTGAGGGATGTGCTGTGGTCACACTCTAAACATTAGAGCTCCCCCTAGCTGCAGCCTGGTAATAACATTGCTTGGAGGTCTATGCATTTATCTGCTACCTACTTCCCATCTTTATATAAACGTCTCCTGACATTTAGAGGCCTATTCATAAAAAAATTGTATAGAAATTTACCCGGTGAAAGTGTATGTACATTCCTTCTGTGTGAATGGGATGGGGGAATGCAAGTTAGTAGGCTCTTTGCTGAGCAGTTTGAATAGTTTCCATTGATTTAAAACAGAAAATAACACCTTTGGCTATTAGATGATGATAATTTGATACTTAGTGCCATCTAAAAGCCAAATTCAGCATTTTCCATGTTCAATCGATGGTTGTAAACCCTTCCATACACCCATTGTAGTTACTGGCCTCAGGTGATACACCAACATTAAACATATCCTCCTACTTCAGTTGTACCTGTTTATCTGTAGCCCCCTCTTCTCTACATCTGTTCAAAGTCTAGAATTTATAAAGCTTGTATGAACACTCAGAAAAAAGGGGCGGAGAGCTGAAGATACACTCTGCAAAACTCACTGAGGAGAGCTATGAGAGCTGATTGGAGGGAAGGGACACACCCCCTTCACACAGGAACAGAGATGGGGCTGTCAATCAGCCAGAGGTGCCTCCCCTGTCATCTTCTTTCACTTGGTGTCAGGAAAACCTGTCAGAAGTGATTCATGCAGAGGAAGGAGGCAGCAGACAAAAATGACACTTAGTGCTCTTGACTGAGACAAGTACACACTATAGAGGGATATGCTTTGTTCATATTTAATGTCTGAGGTTTACAGACACTTAAATTAACTTATGTTCTTCAATGTCTACTGTAATGACAAGTGTATGAGTATGATCTCGGGTATTAGTATGAAGCCATGTCTGATGAAGGAAACCAAATGGTCTACTTATAAAAAAATATGTTGGACGACTGCAACAATCGTTCATCCAGCCATTAGAAATTCTGGCCATCATTTAACACAGTGATGATTAGCACCATCTAGTGGACATAATTGGGTATTTTTCCTGAATTACCTCAATCAGTAAAAATTGCACAATACCGCATTATGGCCACTAGATGGAGCCAAAGAAAACAGTGTATAAAATAAAATATGACAAAAACTCATCACAGTTCGGTGAATGCTGCTCACATTCGTTCAATTATTTTTCTTTTAAATAGAGTGTTTGTGAAATCTTACACCACAAAATGTACTCAGCTAATGAAAGGTAATTACTCCATTTTTATTTTTCTCCTGCTATCAATGGCAACACGGTACAACACTTCATCCATGTCTTTGGTGATCTCTGATCTCCTTATGAACTGTTTCTTACATGATGAAGATCAGCCATGGAGTATATTTGAGGTCTATAGCTGTGATGTCCAGTAACATTCATATAGAAGACATTTCCCGCACTCAAGACACTAATACACCTCAAGGGTTGTGTGGGATCCCTGATATACAGGAAGACAGGACTTCAGTGAGGAACAATTCCCTCACTCAGGACAGGAATACGGATTCTCCCCGTGTGAGATCTCTGATGTCTGGAAAGATTGGACTTATCTGAAAAACATTTCCCACACTCAGGACAGGAATACGGCTTCTCCCCCGTGTGAGATCTCTGGTGTGTGGAAAGAAGGGACTTTAGTGAAAAACATTTCCCGCACTCAGGACAGGAATACGGCTTCTCCCCCGTGTGAGATCTCTGATGTGTGTAAAGACTGGACTTCACTGAAAAACATTTCCCGCACTCAGGACAGGAATACGGCTTCTCCCCCGTGTGAGATCTCTGGTGTGTGGAAAGATGTGACTTTACTAAAAAACATTTTCCGCACACGAGACAAGAATAAGGCTTATCTCCTGTGTGAGATCTCTGATGTGTGTAAAAATTGGACTTGTCCGAAAAACATTTCCCACACTCGGGACAAAAATACGGCTTCTCCCCCGTGTGAGATCTCTGATGTGTGTAAAGATTGGACTTGTCCGAAAAACATTTCCCACACTCAGGACAGGAAAGTGACTTCTCCCCTGTGTGACATCTCTGATGTCTGTAAAGACTGGACTTGCCGGAAAAACATTTCTCGCACTCAGGACAGGAATACGGCTTCTCCCCCGTGTGAGATCTCTGATGTAATTGAAGATGGGACTTATGTGAAAAACATTTCCAGCACTCAGGGCAGGAATACGGCTTCTCTCCTGCGTGAGATCTTTGATGTGTGTAAAGATTGGACTTCTGTGAAAAACATTTCCCGCACTCAGGGCAGGAAAACGGCTTCTCCCCCGTGTGGGATCTCTGATGTGTGTAAAGACTGTACTCCACTGAAAAACATTTCCCGCACTCAGGACAGGAATACGGCTTCTCTCCTGTGTGAGTTCTTTTATGCCTATCAAGTTTGGATTTATAATGGAAACCCTTCCCGCACTCCGTACAGGAAAAGCTCTTCTTTGTTGGAAGGACGGCACCGCCCCTCACAGTCTGAGGTTCCTCAGGATAAGAGGAATACGATGGTCCATCTACACTGTGTGGTGCCGGATGGACATTTGAGGTAGTCGGGTTTTCTCCTGGACTATACTGTGTGATGTCCTCATCTTCTACTTTACAGTCTGGAGACAAAGTGAGACAATCCTCTGAGGTTTTCCTCATCTCCCGTCCATCTACTAAAATAGAAATAAAAAGATTATTACTAGACATGAGCTGATTGGTTGCCCTAAACCAGGACTCCGCCCACATCAGGCAGCTTTGTCTCTGAGGATCTTACAATTCCCCCCTCAAGGTAACTAGTAAATGGGTCCTCTGATCTCCTACCAGTTCATTTCTTTATTCATAGACCTTAGTCAGAGAGTGAGGAAACAACGAGAACTGTCTTTTATAGGAGTGACAGTGATGAGGGGATTATAGGACGAGTGTCCCCTCCCCCTCTATCACTCATTGCCATCTTCCCAACACAAGAAGTACTGCACTTCCTTATTTAGTCCATGATTTAGTCATGAATAACAGCGGGGCTGAGCCCCACCAGAGGTCAGAGAGTGAGGATGGGGGAGAACAACCAAGATGAAGACTGGACTGATCCTGAAGACCCCCATCATTGGGTTATTGACTCCTCCCTCATTATCACTTTCTGTTTAAGGTTCCAAAGTTTGAGGATGTTATCATATTATTATCACCATGTAAAAGTCTTTTCTCCAATCAGATCATCAGATATAAAATATGCAGTTGGTAGGAAATGGGTGCAAAATCAGTCAGGACTATGTAATGTACAACTTTCTATATAAAATACAAAAGTTGGGATTTTATAGTATCAGAATGATGTAATGTACAATATAGAGTATATAATGCAGGGGTCAGGAGTATGTAATGTACAATATAAATTATACAGTGTAAGGGTCAGGACTCATAATATTGATATTCATTAATCAGTGGAAGCTTAAATATTTACATGAGACAAGTTGCAGAGGTCCCACACCGCTGCCTCCCATCTCCTGAGACTGCACTCAGTGACTTGGGTCTGAGACTATACAGACATATCCCTCCACCCGGCACAGACAGCAGACAAGTAAGTAATCCTGGGAGAATTGTTCTGTTAAGACATCTTGCCATTCCCGGGTATGGGGCAAAAAACCCAAAACACATACCCCAGGTGCCTAGGTCTAGTAACATCTATGGTGAAAATTAACATTTTGCTGCCAGCTGAACCCCAGAATCTCCATAAATCCAGTCTAGATACATAAATTGTGTCTGCAGCACAGAGAAGGAAGATTATCCGAGAGAAATACAGGAATACAGGATGGGGAACACAGCTCAGGAAAGTGACCAGGGGGATTACAGGCTGATATCACCCAGTTCCCGCCCTACTCTGGACCAATCAGTGAGCAGTATGGGTGGAGGAATGTATTTAGTGTTAATGACCCACCTGTGCTGATCTCTGTAGGAGTGTCCTCCTCTATAAATGTCCCCGTTATTCCATCCTCCTCCATAGACTGCTGATCATCCCTCACATACCTCTCTTCTTCTTCTTCTTTCACTTCAACTTTAGAATCTCTCAGGTTTCCACTCTGAATATAATGACAAATTGTAACAATGCAGATAATGTACAGATCCTAATAATACTATCAGTGATTGTTCCTCATCTACCTTGTAACAGTGGGGGATGGTGTGACCTTCCTGTGTGGAATCCCGGGCATACAGAGGACGGGGACATCTCTCTGGGGGGTTCCTGGTATTTGGTGGCTCCACCATATCCTTGTGTCCTTCTGATAACTCCTCCATCACGCCATACTCCTCATCCTCCTCTTTATATTCTTCTTTAACAACAATATTATAATCCCCAAGGTTTCCACTCTGAAAGACATAATAAAACATTTATTGTAACAAACATACTGTGTATAAATCAGAACTACCAATAATTGTCAATCACCTACCTGATGATGGTGGGGGATGGTGTGACCTTCCTGTGTGGAATCCCGGGAATACAGAGGACGGGGACATCTCTCTGGTGGGTTTCTGTAGCTGGATGACTCCACCATGGTGTCCTGGTACAGATCTTTGTGTTCTTTTACAAACTCCGACTCCTCCATCACCCCATCCTCATCATCCTCCTCTTTTATCTCTTCTTTAACCTCAACTTTAGACTCTCTCAGGTTTCCACTCTGAATATATAATAAAATGACATCAATGGTAACAATACAGATAATGTACAGATCCTAATGATATTATCAGTGATTGTTCCTCATCTACCTGATGATGGTGGGGGATGGTGTGACCTTCCTGTGTGGAATCCCGGGAATACAGAGGACAGGGACATCTCTCTGGTGGGTTCCCATTACTGGATCCATCTGTAGGAAACACACACACTGACTGAATACATTGTTTCTGTGTGTTTATCAGATGATGGGGGATCTAGGTGGAGCCTCCGTACTGCTCTCTCCTTTACAATAAAGTCTCCTCTTACCCGGTGATGTGAGGGGCGGCTGATTGTCCATCATGACGTCCTTATGGAGATCCTTGTGTCCTTCTAAATACTCCCACTCCTCCATGGAGAAATAGACAGTGACATCCTGACACCTTATAGGAACCTGACACACACAATGATACAGTCACCATCCAGACACATCCCTTGTCTGTTACTGGATAATGTCCCAGAATTCCCAGCACCGCTCACCTCTCATCCATCATCTCTCTGGTGACTTCTAGAATCTTCTTTGTATTTCTCTTTTCTATCAGGGAGGGAGGTGGAGGCAATGTGATGGTCATATGATCTCCAGACTTCATAGGGGGAAAACTCTAGATCTGAACACAAAGAGCAAAATCAAATAATATTCCCAGAATCCTCCTCACCTCATCATTCAGGTCTCCATTTTATTAAAGCCCCACTTCAGACTGAGGTATAATTTACCCACACAGGACCCCCACACTACAAAGGTTAAAAGCTTGTTGTAGGCATTCTGACGTCATTACATACAATGCAGGACCAACAGTCCCACTTTGTGAGTGAGGATGCTAAAGGTCCGCCCACATCCTAAGAGCATCAGAAAAAAAAAGCTAGATGCAGGAACATTGGGATGAGAAGCTGTGAGGTCAGTGTGATGTCATAGGACATATAGACTCCAGAGGGAGGGACATTTGGATGGGGAGATTTGAGGGGTCCTCTATATGAGGATCCTGTGCAAACCAAATTATTGTTTCTGGGTGTGTCCTACTTCTCCTAAACTGAAGAGTGATCTTTGACCTTTACCATACAGAAATCTGTCAGGAATCTTCGAAAGTAAGCTCTCATGTGATCAGGTGACGTGCAGAGATACGGAGTGTAAATAGGAGCTCTGGAGAAAATTGTCTGCCAACAGTGGGGATGGATTTTGCTGAGTGCTGGTGCCAAGTTTCCACCCCACAGGGTCAATGCAGGTGTGAATAAAAGCTCCCTGCACCACACATCCTGCACCTTGCACCCCATGTCCTGTGTTCTGCACCCTTCTCCTGCATCCCATGTCCTGCGGTGACCTGCACCCTTCTCCGGTACCCTGCATCCCATGTCCTGCATTCTGCACCACATTTGGAGGATATGGAGAAGAAAAAAAAAAGGAGGAGATTGTCAGGGCTGGGCACAGCCCTTCCTTCTCTGAGCTGGCCGCTCAGCTGTTGGATAATTGCCAGCTCCTATCTCTCCACAGTGACTCACCTGTTGATATCCTGCTCTTCAGTCCTGCCTACTTAAGCCGTCCAGTCCAAATGATCTCTTCCTTCACATTGGTCACACCTCTAGAGACACTTTCCTGTGTTCCTGTTAAAGACTTGCTTGGCTGACATTCCTTCTGGCTCCAGATCCTGCTTGCTGTTCTACTGTACTCATCTCTGGCTCCCTGACGTTTTGGCTTGTCTGACTATCTGTCCCAGTTCCTGAACTCTGGTTATGTTTTGACTACGTTTACCTTTATTTATTATTAAACAAGTGTGATTTAACTGTACTTCTGTCTCAGTCTGATTCATGGTTTCGGACAGTAGGCGAAGACCTGGAATCTCCCACTGCTCCAGTACAACCTGTGTTGCAAGCCATCCCTGCTGCTGCTCCAGTCTCTGTACAGGCACCCGCCTCGAGTATATAAGAGGTATGTCTGGTTCTACTCCATTACCCCAGTGATTTGGGGACGATCTAGTCCACTGCAGAGGGTTTCTCAACCAGGTTGACCTGGTTGAGATGCTGCCCCAGGCGTTTCCCACAGACAGAAGCAAAGTAGGTTTTGTGATATCTTTACCTTCTGAGAGAGCCTTGGCCTGGGTAAACCCTCTATGGGAAACAAAAAAAACTGTTGTCTTGAGTTACCCTGAGTTTGTGGCTTTTTTTAAAAGTGTAGTTGACATTCCTGCATGCTCCGCTTCTGCTGCCAAGAACTGTTGCCGATTATGCTATTGAATTCCGTACTCTGGCAGCAGAGGTGGCGTGGAACAATGAGGCCCTCGTGGCTGCTTTTTTTCTCATGGTCACTCGGATTCCATCAAGTATGAAATAGCAGCCCAAGATATACCCATTGAGCTGGAGAAGTTGACCACGTTTGCCATCCTCATTGACTCCAGACTCTCTTTTAAGTTGCGCTTGCGGAAGCCTCCTGTATGGTTTCCTCCGAGCTTTGCAGTCCCACCCGTGCCTCCCTCACCTCCTGGTACCGAGTCGGTCAGTGAAGATGAACCAAAGCACTTGGGCTTCACGCGTCTCTCTGCGGATTAGAGAACCCTCAGGAGGAGCTAGAGATTGTGCCTTTATTGTGGCCAGGCAGGTCACTTTTTGAAGTCTTGACCTACCGGTCCAGGAATTGCCCGAACCTTGAGGTCCTGTCATGGACAGACCTTAGGTGGTGTTGTTTCATCCCCAGTTATCCAGAGGGATAAGCCCCTGGTTTTGGTTACTCTTTCTTGGGCTGAGTCATCCATCGAGATACAGGCTCTAATCGACTCTGGGGCTGCCTGTTCATTGATGCTGCCTTTCTATCGAAGCACTCGATTCTGCTGCAGCTGCATGACACTGCCCTTGCCATTAAGGCTCTTGACAGGAGACCTCTACAGCCCAACTCATGAGACTGTTCCGTTGTCCATGGCCATAGGGGCTCTTCACCATGAGATAATCCAATTCCAAGTTATTTCCTCTCCTAAGTTTCCGCTGGTTATTGGTTATCCTTGGTTACAAAGGCACAACCCCTCTTTTGATTGGCTCCATACTGAGGTTCTCTCCTGGTCGCCACAATGCAGTGAGACATGCTTCCAGAAGGTAGCCAAGGTCCTGTGCACCTCTTCACTCTCCTCCCAGCTGGAGAAGTACCGCGATTTTAGCGATGTCTTTGACAAAGGTCAAGCCAGTAGTTTGTCTCCACTCTGGTCGTATGATTGCGCAATTCCTTCAACCAGGTGACATACCCCCTCGTGGCCGGGTTTAAGCTTTGTCGGTCTTGGAGGATAAGGCCATGGAGGAACATGTTGCAGACGCACTTTCTTGAGGTTTCATCCACAAATCCTTGTTTCCTGCTGGTGCTGGTTTCTTCTTTGTGAAGAATTAGAGTGGTGAACTGAGACCTTGTATTGATTATAGGGGTCTCAATCGTTTCACGATTAAGAATGCCTATCCGATTCCGTTGATTACAGTTATTTGACCGCTTCAAGGGAGGGTTTTTACAAAGCTTAATTTGAGAGGGGCATACAATCTCGTGAGGATTAAGGAGGGCGACAAGTGGAATACTGTGTTTAATACCAGAACAGGCCATTAGGAGTACCTCGTAATGCCTTTTGGCCTTCGTAACACCCCGGCAGTTTTCCAGGAATTTATTAACGATGTCCTCCGAGATATGTTGCAGTTATGTGTGTTGGTTTATCTTGACGATAGCCTCATATTTAAAAAGTCCCTGGAGAGCCACCGCACATATGTCCGTCGTGTGCTTCAGAGACGAAGAGAGAACAATCTCTATTGTAAACTGGAGAAGTGTGAATTCCATTGTTATCAGGTTAAATTCCTGGGTTTTGTCATTTCCACTGCTGGTTTTTCGATGGACCCAGAGAAACTTTCAGCAGTCCTACAGTGGCCCCAACCCATGGGTTTATGTCCTCTGCAGAGTTTTCTTGGCTTTGCCAACTATTATCGGAAGTTTATTCGTAACTTCTCGTCTCTGGTCAAGCCCCTGACTGATATGACCAGAAAGGACGGTAACCTAGAGTTGGTCTCCTGAGTCCATTAAGGCCTTTGAGAGTCTCAAGGCTAGGGGGTGCGCATCTTCACTGGTCTCACGATTCGATTACGATTATCTGGTCAACGATTCGATTCGATTCCGCGATGCATCACGATGCATCACAATTACTAACGTGCTTCCACTTCCGCTTGGGCAGCCTAGGCAGCCCTTCCTCCCTGCAATCTTCTGGGACACATCACAGGTCCCAGAAAATTGCCCGGCTGTGCAGGATAGCCCAGAGAGACATGCACACCCGGCTGTGAAGCTGCAAGCTGTCACAGCCGTATGCCCACAGTAGTATTGCCAGCGCCGTGGACAGGCAGGGGAGAGAATGGAGGGTTTGGGTGGCCACGTCGCTGGATTGTGGGGGACAGGCGAGTATCTGTCTTTTTATTAAAAGTCAGAAGATACACTTTTTTTGTAGCTGCTGACTTTTAATAAATAAATGAATTAAAAATAACCTCACTCCTTTAAAGCGGAGTTCCACTCAAAAGTGGTACTTCCGCTTTAAGCACTCCTCGCCCCCTGATATGCCACATTTGGCAAGTAATTTTTTTTGGGGGGGGGGGGGGGGGTGTCCTCTTTTTATTGGGACTTCCTGTCCTGGCCCCCTAGGTGACTCCTCCTCTTGCCCTAGGTGGCCCATCCCTGCCAGTGATCTTCTGGGACACAACACAGGTCCCAGAAAATTGGCTGGCCAATGGCAGAGCGCAGTGTGGCTCGTGCAGTGTGCACACGGTCATGAAGCCGTAAGCTGTCACAGCCGGGTGTCACTGCACACAGTAGATATGACGGCGTTGAGGAGGGGGAGAGGAGCGAGGCTTCCCGCGTCGCTGGACCGTGGGACAGGTGAGTGTCTGTTTATTAAAAGTCAGCAGCTAAACTTTTTGTAGCTGCTGACTTTTAATAAACTAAAAAATGGGTGGAACTCCGCTTTAAAAAGTGCACTAATCCGGTGCACTACAGGGTACAGGAATTTACACACACGGCTGCTGGGAGGTCAGGAGGGATTGGAATCCACAACTGACATACAGCCCTGTGAAGTTCCCTGTACTACTGTCTCTGTGATGAGTTCTCTGGGCACTTTCCAGCACACTAGGAGTTAACACAGTGGAATGTGTGAAGAAGGGGGATGGAGCCAGGCAAATGTAGACGCACGTGTAGAAGCCACTATATGCAGAGTATAAACAGATTTTTACTCTACATACTGCTGTATGTAGTTTAACCTGTGTGGTAATAAATTAATTTATAATCCAAGTGCCCACCGCTGTATGTACATTTTAAAATATATGCAGCTTCATACCTTGTTTCTTAGTCTGTGTACAACTGTATAAGCCGCTCATGTGACTGCCAGGTCCAGCCCGCCTATCTCTCTCCTCTCAGTCTCACTCTCTCGTCAGTGAGAGTTCTCAGCTCCGCCCACCGACTGTAGCTATCAGATCAGGAGAGGCGGGCAGGGCTGACGTCAGGAGAGACGTGAGAAAGAGATGCAGGTTGGACCGAGCAGTCACATGAGCGGCTTATACAGTTATACGTGACACACTAAGAAATGAGGTATGAGCTGCATATATTTTAAAATAACACATACAGCGGTGGCCACTTAATAGATTGCACCTCTGCATTCATTACAAAATCTATTTTGACGGACATGCTCGGAGCGCTCTTCCGGGAGGGGCGGGGCAAGTTGGGATGACGTCACCCGACATCGATTTTTCGGGTCGCATGCATCGATGCTGCATCGGGGACCCCCGAATCGCGATGCATCGGTGCAGCGATTAATTTCAGCACCCCTACTCAAGGCTGCCTTTGTTTCTGCTCCTGTGTTGGCACATCCTGATCCTACGTTACCTTTTATCCTTGAGGTTGATGCTTCTGAGACTGGAGTTGGTGCCCTTTCTGTCTCAACGTCCTACCTCTGAGAGCGCTATGCATCCTTGTGGCTACTTTTCCAAGAAATTTTCACCTGCAGAGTGCAATTACGAGATTGGTGACAGAGAGCTATTAGTGATCATTTTAGCCCTGAAAGAATGGTGACATCTCCTCAAAGGTGCCACTGTGCCGGTTCTCATTCCTACAGACCGTAAGAATCTCACATTCTTGTCTGAGGCCAAACACCTCTCTCCCAGAAGGGCGCGATGGGCTCTTTTCTTGTCTAGTATCAAATATATTGTCTCATTCTTACCCGGTACTAAGAATGTAAGGACTGACGCCTTGTCACTACAATTTTCCTCCACTTCCAAGTTGGAATCGGTTCCGGTTCCTGGGATTCCTCCTGATCGTATTCTGGCTGCGGTTCGCACCAGTCTAACTTCTCCTTTGGGTAACAAAATTCTTGCTGTTCAGGTTCATGCTCCTCTTGAGAAACCTTGTGATCGCTGCTCTGTCCCAGAGAGTCTCCGTACTGTCGTGCTCGAGATTTACCATTCTCCAAAGGCTGCTGGCCACCCTGGGAAGAATCAACTTTTTTGGGCCATTTCCCAACAATTCTGGTGGCCTAGTCTATGTGCTGATGTAGCCGCCTTCATAGCTGCCTGTTCCGTGTGTGCACAGAGTAAGACTCCATGACACTTTCCAGTGGGCCTCCTACAACCCTTACCCAATGGAAAGAGGCCCTGGTCCCACCTGTCTATGGATTTCATTGTGGAGTTACCGAACTCCCAGGGTAACACATTTATCCTTATGGTGGTTGACCGGTTCTCGAAAATGTCTCATTGTATTCCACTTAAGAAGTTGCCCACTTCTAAGGAACTGGCTTCCATTTTTGCTCAGGAGATCTTCCGCTTACAAGGGCTACCCAAAGTAATTGTCTAGGACAGGGGGAGTCAGTTTGTGTCCTGGTTCTGGCGAGCCTTTTTTGCACAGTTGAGAATTCAGCTTGCTTTCTCCTCTGCGTATCACCCGCAGTCTAATGGGGCCACAGAACGAGCCAATCAGTCCTTGGAGCAATTCCTACGTTGCTATATTTCTGCCCATCATAACAACTGGTCAGACCTCTTACTGTGGGCAGAGTTTGCTCACAATAGTGCCTTGAATTCTGCTTCCCGATTGTCCCCGTTTATTGCGAACTATCCCAGAGGCTTTGCGACATGCTAATGATATGTACAGACTCCATGCTGACCGCAGACATCTGCCTGTGCCTTCCTACCAGCTTGGGGACAGGGTCTGGCTGTCATCTCACAACCTCCGGCTTTGTGTTCCCTCTCTGTACAGTTGAGAACCATGAGGAGTATGAAGTACAGTCCATTGTTGACTCCCGTAGGTTCCATGTACCTGGTGCATTGGAAAGGGTACGGTCCGGAGGAACGCTCTTGGGTCTCATCCTCGGACGTACATGCCCCTGTCCTCCTCCGTGATTTCCATAGACGTTTTCCCCTCAAGCTTGGTGGTCCTCCGAGGGGGGAGGGGTCGTTGAGGAGGGGGTACTGTCAGGGCTGGGCTTCCTTCTCAAAGCTGGCTGCTCAGCTGTCGACTAATTGCCAGCTCCTATCTCTCCACCATGACTCACCTGTTGATGATATCCTGCTCGTCAGTCCTGCCTACTTAAGCCGTCCAGTCCAGATGATCTCTGCCCTTGCCTTGGTCACATCTCTAGAGACGCTCTCTTGTGTTCCTGCTAAAGACTTGCTTGGCTGACATTCCTTCTGGCTCCAGATCCTGCTTGCTGTTTTACTACGCTGTTCTCTGTCTTCCTGACTATCCGTTCCGGTTCCTGAACTCTGGCCATGTTTTGAATACGTTTACTCTGTTTACCTTTTTAATTATTATTAAATAAGTGTGATTTAACTGTACTTCTATCTCGGTCTGATTCATGGTTTCTGAAAGAGATCCAGGAATCAGGATAAAGGTCAGGACAAGCAACAAACAAGCGCATCCAAGAGATGAAGCCGGGGTCACTACACAGAAAATCAATCCAAGGAAACAACAGGCAGGACGAGGAATAGCAAGAAGGAGCTCAGAGACAAATGAGAATGTTGCTCAGCCAATGGGAGATTATCTCAGCATGACTTACATAATGAAGGAGATGAGGGGGAGGGGAGGAAGTCCCTTAAGGCAGGGCTTGACAAATTTGCTTTGAATCTAGAAGCCAGCTAAAAAAATTAGGAGACAGTTTTTATTAGTGTAGCATGGGTTGTCAGCGCCCAGGGCAAGGCAAGTCATTTGTGAGGTGCAGAATGCAGGACATGGGGTGCAGGGTACTGGAGAAGGGTGCAGGTCACTGCAGGACATGGGATGCAGGAGAAGGGTGCAGTGTGCAGAATGGCAGACATGGGGTGAAGAACAAGTGGTGCAGGGTGCAGAAGATGAGGTGCAAGTTACAGAACATGGGGGCAGGGTGCAGAACGCAGGACATGTTATGCAGGGTGCAGAACACAGGGCATGGGGTCAGAACAAGTGGAGTACAGATGATGAGGTGCAAGTTATAGAACATGTGGTGCAGAACACAGGATATGCGGTGCAGAACAAGTGGTGCAGAACATGGGGTGAAGGGTGCAGAACACTGCATGACATGGGTGCAGGTTAAGGCTGCAGAACACAGGACGTGGGGTGCAGAATGTAGGACAGCAATCCAATCCCCCCTCCCCTGTGTCCTCCTGCATGTCCTGTACATCTCCCCTAGCAGTGTGTGAGAGCAGAGTGGATGGAGAGGACATCTTGTGTACATAAAGCAGCATGTCCCTCCCTGGCTGGTCTCTTAGCTGGCTGCTTTGCAGGCTTGTCCTGGTTACTCCTGTAAGGACTCTGTAGTCCTGTTTCTCAGCACCTTGTGGGGATCTTTGTGGCAGTGCCGAGGTGGCGCCATGTTGGAGATTCGGTCCCGCTCCTTCCTCTCTGTTCTGCCGGAGGGCTCTGCAGGGACACAGACAGCTGTGGGTGGAAGCAGGAGCCGATGGTGACAGTAATGCGGCCGAGGAAAGGAGAAAGATCGGCAGCGGGAGCTCAGTGAGATGAGTCCTCTCATGCCGCTGTCCTGCCCAGTCCACCCCTGACTTCACAGGTCGGGTGCCATCATCTCCTCCCCCCCTCACCCTCCCGCCTGGCCCCGCTCCGAGCCACATTCCTGTCTGAATAATGTGTCCGGGTTTCAGGAAGAAACATTATTCAGACCAACAGTGAGAATGGGCTGACAGGAGCCCAGGGGCCAGGACGCCATTTCTAGTCACCATGGTGACCTGGGATTTGTTGAGCCTATAGATGAGCTCAGGCGTGTTCGCATTCTCCACGTGCAGAGCCCACCAGGAAGTCGGCGCAGCGATGCGCTAATCACAAGCAGTGAGACATTGCCTGATCTCTGCAGCCGCACATCGGGGAATGTCTCACTGATTGTGATTAGCGCAGCGCTGCGCCGACTTCCTGGCGGGCTCTGCACGTAAACCATTCGAACACGCCTGAGCTCATCCTTAGTTGAGCCCTGACTTACGGTGACCATAGATACATGGAAATTCAGCTGGTTCAGCAGGGATCGGTCACATTTCCATCCATGTGTGGTCACTGCCGGATAAAAGTCACTCGATCAGCGGCTGCAGCCAATAGCTTCATCACTGATCTGTGTATTCTGAGAGCGGAGGAGCGCCCCCCATTGTCAGAATACAATAGTGCAGCGGGGAGGATTCCCCCATCCCCCTCCAATGTGTGGATGGGGGAATAGTCAACTAATTCCCCCCTGAAGGGGTTAATCTAGGTTTCCACACTATAAATGTGTGTATCATCATCTGCTGGAGATAAAAGACATCACAGTGACTATGGAGGAAGAGGACGGACATGACGGGGGGTTACTGGGTGTAAATAGAAGATAAGATCTTATTACCTCCTCTGCTGCCTTTTCCAGCAATGTCTTCTCTCTACTTCCTCCCGACTCACCTCTCACCCGGAACTTCCTGTCTGTACCTGACATCACTTCCTGTCTTCCATAGAGTCGGCCTGTGTTCTGTCAGATTAGGTAACCCGTCAGAATGTGTAATGGAGGTGACGTTTCGTCGCCACCATCTTGCTACACCCTGCACTCCTCCACAGTAAGGATACAGTGAGAAGGGGGCAAGGGGACATCTTGTTACACCCACCGGAGTTTTGCATTTTACACTTTTTTTTTTAACAGTAAAGTATGTTTATATAGTGAAATACAGTATTCAGAACTCTGTGTAAATGTTTTAAAAGCAGCAAACTTCTGTCCGATTAGCAAACCTGTGAGATCAGCAGGCTTGCCATTGCTTTTGAAATAGCAATAGCAAAATTTCATAAAAGAAAAAAAAACACACTAAAGTTAATTTCAGGGGGCACAAAAACACACTAAATCACCCAATTTTTTGGTAAAATATAAAAAGATGAGGTTGCACCGAGTAAATAGACATTTCACACCTTAACCACTTACGGACCGCCCGCCGCAGTTTTACGGCGGCTGTTTGAAGGAGGATATCGTTGTTATGGCAGCAGATAGCTGCCATAGCCCCGGTATCCTCTTCTTCAGCGGGCGGTCCGCTACAAGATAAAAGTGGTCAGATTTGCCCCGACATCACATTTATCGGCGCCGAGAGAGGGTCTCCCCCTCCCGCCGCGCTCCAGTGCCCCAGGGGGCGATCAGATGTTACTCCTTGCTGGGTATGGAGACGAGTGAGGGGGAAGATGGCCAGCCCACCCATCTCCATAACAATGCAGGGCGGAAGCGACGTCAAAACGTCACTTCCGCCCATAGCTCTTAAAGGGACATTTTTTTTTAAATGATTTTTTTAAATGACAAATTATTAGTATTATTTTTTTTATTGTATTTTAGTGTAAATATGAGATCTGAAGTCTTTTTGACCCCCAGATCTCATATTTAAGAGGTCCTGTCATGCTTTTTTTCTATTACAAGGGATGTTTACATTCCTTGTAATAGGAATAAAAGTGACAAAATTATTTTTTTTAAATAGTGTAAAAATAAAAGGTAAAATAAATAAGAAAAACATAATTTTTTTTTTAAACGTGCCCTGTCACGACGAGCTTGCATGCAGAAGCGAACGCATACGTGAGTAGCGCTCGCATATGAAAACGGTGTTCAAACCACACATGTGAGGTATTGCCGCGATCGGTAGAGCGAGAGCAATAATTCTAGCCCTAGACCTTCTCTGTAACTCAAAATATGCAACCTGTAGAATTTTTTAAACGTCGCCTATGGAGATTTTTAAGGGTAAAAGTTTGTCGCCATTCCACAAGCGGGCCCAATTTTGAAGTGTAACATGTTGGGTATCAATTTACTCGACATAACATTATCTTTCCCAATATAAAAAAATTGGGTTAACTTTACTGGTGTGTTATTTTTTAGTTCAAAAAAGTGTATTTTTGCCAAACGACCGCCATTTTATTCTCTAGGGTGTTAGAAAAAACTTTTTAAGTATTTGGGGGTTCAAAGTAATTTCCTAGCAAAAAAAATGTTTTTAACTTGTAAACAACAAATCTCAGAAAGCGGTCCTTAAGTGGTTAAATTTGTGTGCGCCTGTGAAATGGTGACAAACCTCAGTACCCTATACTCTCTATAGGTGAAGCTTTAGAAGCCCCTTATAGGTCATCAGTTTAGTGTTACGGAGGAGGTCTGGTGATAGAATTATCGCTCTCATTCGCTGCGATATGTAACATGTGTATCGCAATAAATGTTTTCAAGTGTAGGCTCCCCCGACACTTGTGTTTTTGTTCATACGTGTGTGTATATGTGGGGGTGGGGGGCCTCCAAAATTTTTTTGGGGGGGGACTTTATATGCTTGGGTGTAACTTTATTTTCATGACCAGGCCATTTTTAGCGATACGGAACTGCATTAATTTAACTGATAATTGCGCGGTCGTGCGACGTTGTACCCAAATAAAATTGATGTCCTTTTTTTCCCCACAAATAGATTTTTCTTTTAGTGGTATTTGATCACCTCTGCGTTTTTTTATTTTTTGCGCTATAAACAAAAAAAGACAGACAATTTTTAAAAAAAAACATTTTTTTTTACTTTCTGTTATAAAATATCCAATAGAAATTTTTTAAAATACAATTTCTATATCAGTTTAGGCCAATATGTATTCTGCTACATATTTTTGGTAAAAAAATCCCAATAAGCCTATATTGATTGGTTTGTGCAAAAGTTATAGTGTCTACAAATTATGGGATAGAATTATGGACTTTTTATTTTTTTTTTCCCCTTTGTTTACTAGTAATGGCGGCGGTCAGCGATTTATAGTGGGACTGCGACGTTGTGATGGACAAATCTGACACTTTTTTGGGGACCAGTGACACCAATGCAGTGATCAGTGCTAAATAAATGCACTGTCACTGTACTAATGACACTGGGAGGGAAGGGGTTTACATCAGGGGCGATCAAAGGGTTCAATGTGCTCCTAGGGAGTGCTTTCTAACTGTGTGGGGGAGGTGCTTCAACTGTGAGAAGACAGAGATTTGTGTTCCTGCTTAGCAGGAACATATGATCTCCATCTTTCCCTCTGACAAAACGGCGATCTGCCTTGTTTACATAGGCAGACCTCCATTCTCTGGAATGATCGCAGAGTTCCCGGCGGACATCGGGTCCGCTGGACCCGCTGATTGGCTCCAGCTGTGTCCAATCACAATGGGAGCTGGTCGCCTGTGGCACGCATGCCTATTGCACAAAATTATGTACCTGTATGTGATTTTGTGCGATAGAGCCGGTGCCCCGCAGTACATGTATGTGGGTGGTCGGCAAGTGGTTAAGAGGATTAGGGATGAGAGTGATAAAGGGATGATGGCGCTCCCTAGTGCAGAAAAAGTGTACAACTACACTAACCCAATACACCCAGTGCAAATGATAAAGGATATATAAATATGTGAAAAAATTATGTGAAAAAATTATTAAGTTTGAGACCCAATGTTAAGGTTAACAGCAGAGGCTAATCAGATGGATAGCACTCCATACCATGCACAGCCATCCACCCTGAGGTCACTCAAAAGTAGGTGTACCACCAGAGGGCCCCCGAAAGCCTGATAAGGAAAGCTATTTGGGTCAGCCTATTATATAATAAGTGCAATAAACATTCTATGGATAAATCAATAGTGCAGGTAAGTATAATGAAATGTGTCCATCAACTTGCATCTCACACCAACTTAGATGAAATTGGTACACTTAGCACATCAATAGTGAAAAAACATATATAATATACAGTGAGTCCATCAATATCATGTAGAAAAATAAGTGGAAAAATTGTGAATATAAATAACACGTGAAAAAGTTTTGTATATAAAAGTCCTCCCGGAGTCGTAACGTCCAATAGGTATACAGAAAGGACAGGAAAAATTTAAAAAAAATTGAAAAAAGGTAGAAATATGCAAAGTTCAATAATCAGTGACTGTAGTGACTTCGCTGATGCAGGTAAGGTGACTTCGTGCTGCCCATATGGTCCCACACTCACCAGATAATACCACCCCTGCAGGGGTAACAGGCATAAATGGAGATCCGTCAGTGGTCCCTCTACCAGCACTGGATTTGGTGCCAACGAGCGATATCCCACTCCTCCGTTTCCACAGGAATAGTCTCAGGATCTATGTACTGCTATCCAGCGTCAGCACTCCATTATCCAGGAGTTTCAGAAAAAATGTCCCTCCATGGCAAAAAGGAAGAAGAAAAATAGGGGACTCATAGCGCAATATGTAAAAACAAGTTCACTTTTATTTTAAAAAAGTATAATAAAAATATAATAGCAAAATCCCGGCAGGCTTAACTATAAGCTTAAAGCCTACTGCCCTCTATTGAAGGCGATGCGCAGTGGCCGCTCCACAGCTTGCGTCCCAGCGGCGTTCCAAGCCTCCTGCGCTAACCGGAAGTGATGTAAGTAGGGATGAGCTTCGTGTTCGAGTCGAACCCAACATCGGCTGTTCTAATGTTCGTCGAATTGCGAACGCTATGGGCTGTTCGCGCCAAATTCGAGTGGCGTGTCACGGCCAATAATTCACTGCGGCATCGCAGTGCATTGCTGGCTGCTGATTGGCCAAGCATGCACTATGACCCGCATGCTTTGGCCAATCACAGCACAGAAAAAACGGAGAGCCATGATTGGCCAAAGCCAGGGTGGCTTTGGCCAATTATGTCTCAGGGGGTTTAGTACACGCCCCACACTATATAAGGCCGCCTGCGGGGTGGCTGTAACGCCGAGCGCTCCGGGTGCCCCATCCATCCCGGAGCGCTCACGGCGTTCTGTGTCTTGCAGCGCCCCGGTCGGCTCTCCCGACCGCAGGCGCCGTCCTCTCCCCGGGACTCGATCCATGGCCGCCCAGGGATCGCGTCCCGCTCCCCTCACCTTGTCCCTGCCGGCTCTCTTCGGCGTGCGCGCGCCCCCGCCCCCAGGCGCGCGCGCGCGCCTCTGTCTGCATTTAAAGGGCCAGTGCACAATTAATTGGTGCCTGGTCCAAAGTGCCGTTTCTGAACCATACTTAAACCCACTTCCCCTTCCTGTCCTGGCCGGATCTTGAGTTGCCTACAGTGCCCAGTGAAAGCGTGTTTTGTGTTTGCTCCTACTGTGTATCCAGACCTCTGCCGTTGCCCCCGACTACGAACCTTTGCTACCTGTCCTGACCTTTTGCTACGTCTGACCTTGCCTCTGCCTTATCCTTGTGTACCGCGCCTGTCTCAGCTGTCAGTGGGGTCGAGTTGCTATTGGAAGACACGACCTGGTTGCTACCGCCGCTGCAAGTCCATCCCGCCTTGCGGCGGGCTCTGGTGAAAACCAGTAGCAACATTAGAACCGGTCCTCCAATACAACCCGTGCTATCGCCTCATTGACATAGGGGATCCACCTCCTGTTCCACGCCATACCCGGAACGTGACAGTAGATCCGGCCATGGATCCTGCTGAGGTCCCGCTGCCAAGCCTCTCAGATTTGACCACGGTGGTCGCTCAACAGGGACAGCAATTGGCGCAGTTGACTGCTATGCTACAGCAGCTTCTACCGCCTCCACCGCCAGCTCCTACATCTCCTCCACGAGTTGCTTCTGCTAGGGTCCGCCTGTCCCTTCCTGACAAGTTCAATGGGGATCCTAAGCTATGCCGAGGGTTCCTATCCCAGTGTTCCCTCCATCTGGAGATGTTGTCTGACCAGTTCCCCTCCGAACGGTCTAAAGTGGCGTTCGTGGTTAGCCTGCTTTCAGATAAGGCCCTAGCCTGGGCTACACCGATTTGGGACCGTGGCGATCCTGCCACAGCTTCTATTCCAGCCTTCTTTTCCGAAGTTCGCAGTGTCTTCGAGGAGCCAGCCCGGGCCTCCTCTGCCGAGACGGCTCTCCTGAACCTGGTCCAGGGAGATTCTTCAGTGGGCGATTACGCCATTCAGTTCCGCACCCTGGCATCCGAACTCTCCTGGAACAATGCGGCCCTTTGCGCGACCTTTAAAAAGGGTCTATCCAGCCACGTCAAAGATGTGCTGGCTGCTCGAGAAATTCCTGCCACTCTGTCTGAACTCATCCAGCTGGCCACCCGCATTGACATGCGTTATACCGAAAGACGCCTTGAGCTACGCCAAGAAAAGGACTTTGGTCGCGTCAGGCGGTTTCCTCGCCTGGCACCTCTCTTCCAGAATCCTCTGCAACCCGTACCTGCGCCTCCCGCTGAGGAGGCTATGCAAGTAGATCGGTCATGCCTGACCACACAAGAGAGGACTCGCCGCCGAGACCATAATCTGTGCCTGTATTGCGCCAGTCCTGACCATTTCTTAAAGGATTGCTCTATCGCCCTCAGCGTCAGGGAAACGCTCGCACTTAGCTAACGTGGGAGAGGTGTTGCTAGGGGTGGACTCTTCCTCTCCACGTCTGACTGTTCCAGTGAAGTTTTCTTTGCCCAAGAAGTCCTCTTTCTCCGCCGTGGCCTTTTTGGATTCTGGTTCTGCAGGAAACTTCATTGAAGCCTCACTCATCGACAAATTTGATATTCCAGTCACTCGTCTTGTCAAGCCATTTTTTATCACCTCGGTAAATGGTCAAAATCTGGATTGTGTCGTGCGTTATCGCACCGAACTTCTCCTCATGAGAATTGGAGTTCTCCATCATGAAAAGATAGACTTTTTTGTATTGCCCAACTGCACCTCTGAGATCCTTTTGGGCCTACCCTGGCTCCGGCTACATTCCCCTACCCTCGACTGGACCTCGGGGGACATCAAAAGTTGGGGTCCCTCCTGCCACAGGCATTGCCTCAAAGCGGTACCCACTAGGCAAGTTTTCATCGCTACCTCCCGGCCTAGTCTCCCCAAACCTTACAGGGACTTTGCTGACGTATTTTGCAAAAAACAAGCTGAGATCTTGCCGCCACATAGACTTTTCGATTGTCCTATCGATCTTCTTCCTGGGACCACGCCGCCCCGTGGCAGGATCTACCCTCTCTCCATCCCGGAGACTAAAGCTATGACGGAGTACGTCCAGGAGAACCTCAAAAGAGGTTTCATCCGCAAGTCTTCCTCCCCTGCTGGAGCTGGATTCTTCTTTGTCGCCAAAAAAGACGGGTCCTTACGTCCCTGCATTGACTATCGTGGTCTTAACAAGATCACGATAAAAAATCGCTACCCGCTGCCCCTTATCTCGGAACTTTTTGATTGTTTGCGTGGAGCAAGAATCTTCACCAAATTGGACCTCCGGGGTGCATATAATCTCATCCGTATCCGTAAAGGCGATGAGTGGAAAACCGCCTTTAACACCCGTGACGGACACTTCCAGTATCTCGTCATGCCCTTCGGTTTATGCAATGCCCCGGCGGTGTTCCAAGACTTCGTGAATGAGATTTTCAGAGACTTGCTATACTCCTGCGTCATTGTCTATCTGGATGATATCCTGATTTTTTCCGCCAGCTTGGAGGAACACCGTCTTTAGGTCCGTCAAGTGCTCCAACGGCTTCGGGAGAACCATCTTTATACCAAACTAGAGAAATGTCTCTTTGAACGTTGCAGTCTTCCCTTCCTAGGTTACTTGGTCTCTGGACAAGGTCTCCAAATGGACCCGGAGAAGCTTTCTGCCGTCTTGAACTGGCCACGTCCTACCGGACTACGGGCCATCCAGCGTTTCCTTGGATTCGCCAATTACTATCGCCAGTTCATCCCTCACTTCTCCACCATTGTCGCGCCTATTGTGGCATTAACCAAAAAGGATGCTAATCTTAGGTCCTGGCCCCCTCCTGCTGAGGAGGCCTTTAACCACCTCAAATCTGTCTTTGCCTCTGCACCCATTTTGTCCAGGCCCGATCCTCGCAAACCGTTTCTCCTGGAAGTCGATGCCTCCTCTGTGGGAGCAGGAGCTGTGCTTCTTCAGAAAGACCCCAAGGGCAAGAACGTCACCTGTGGTTTCTTCTCCAAGACCTTCTCTCCCCCTGAAAAGATCTACTCCATCGGAGACCGTGAATTCTGACTGGCCATTAAGCTAGCACTCGAGGAATGGAGACATCTCCTTGAGGGGTCCGTTCACCTCATCACGATCTTCACGGATCACAAAAATCTTTCTTACCTCCAATCCGCCCAACGATTAAACCCACGCCAAGCTAGGTGGTCGTTGTTTTTTTGCCCGCTTCAACTTCGAGATCCATTTCCGTCCTGCAGACAAGAATGTCAGGGCTGACGCCCTATCACGTTCCACCGATTCTTCTGAGTCTGAGTCTCCTGTACAACACATTGTACCCCCTGAGTGTCTGATCTCTTCTGCTCCTGCCTCCTTGCTGCAAGTTCCTCCTGGGAAAACCTTGGTCCCTCCACGTCTTCGTCTTCAGATCCTCAAATGGGGTCACTCCTCTCATCTCGCTGGTCATCCTGGAATCAAGAAATCCTTCCAACTGATTTCCAGATATTACTGGTGGCCCTCCTTAAAAAAGGATGTGACGGACTTCGTACAGGCCTGTACTATATGTGCCCGAGACAAGACCCCTCATCAAAAGCCTGCTGGCCTTCTTCACCCTCTGCCTGTGCCTGAACGACCTTGGGCCCACATAGCTATGGACTTCATCACGGACCTTCCTCCTTCCCACGGCCACACTACCATATGGGTGGTCGTGGATCGTTTCTCCAAAATGGCACACTTTGTCCCGCTTCCAGGCCTCCCTTCTGCACCAATACTTGCTAAACATTTCTTCCTCCAGATTTTTCGTCTTCATGGACTTCCATCTCACATCGTCTCGGATAGAGGCGTCCAGTTTGTATCTAAGTTTTGGAGAGCTCTCTGCAGTCAATTGAAAGTCAAGCTGGACTTCTCCTCTGCCTATCATCCACAGTCCAATGGACAAGTGGAGAGAGTCAACCAAATCTTTGGGGCCTACCTGCGACACTTTGTCTCTGCTCGTCAAGACGACTGGGCTGACCTCCTGCCCTGGGCCGAATTTTCTTACAACCTGAAAGAATCTGAGTCCTCCTCTAAATCACCCTTCTTTGTGGTTTACGGCCGTCATCCTCTTCCCCCCCTACCCATCCCCACTTCTCCCGGAGTCCCCGCTGTAGACGAGGTCACCCAAGAGCTGTCGTCCATCTGGAGAGAGACACAAAAATCGCTTGCCCTGGCCTCTTCCCGCATGAAGAAACATGCTGACAGTAGGAGAAGACCTCCTCCTGTATTCTCCCCTGGTGATAGGGTGTGGCTTTCCTCCAGGTACATCAGGTTCCGCATCCCCAGTTATAAGTTGGGTCCCCGTTACCTCGGCCCATTCAAGATCAAGGCTCGGATCAATTCCGTTTCCTACAAACTGCACCTTCCTCCTTCCCTCCGCATCCCCAACTCTTTCCATGTTTCCCTCCTCAAACCCCTTGTTCTTAATCGCTTTTCCCCCAAGGTCACCGCTCCTGCTCCGGTCACCGGCTCCTCCGACATCTTCTCCGTTAAAGAGATCCTCGCCTCTAGAACCGTCCGAGGTAAACGCTTCTATCTTGTTGACTGGGAGAATTGTGGTCCTGAGGAGAGGTCCTGGGAACCTGAGGGTAACATCATTGACAAGGATCTCATCCTCAGGTTCTTGGGTTCCAGGAGGAGGGGGAGGCCCAAGAAGAGGGGGAGACCCAAGGGGGGGGGTTACTGTAATGCCGAGCGCTCCAGGTGCCCCATCCATCCCGGAGCGCTCACGGCGTTCTGTGTCTTGCAGCGCCCCGGTCAGCTCCCCTGACCGCAGGCGCTGTCCTCTCCCCGGGACGCGATCCACGGCCGCCCAGGGATCGCGTCCCCGCTCCCCTCACCTTGTCTCTGCCGGCTCCTTCCGGCACGCGCGCGCGCCCCCGCCCCTCAGGCGCACGCGCACGACTCTGTCTGCATTTAAAGGGTCAGTGCACAGTTAATTGGTGCCTGGTCCAAAGTGCCATTTCTGAACCATACTTAAACCCACTTACCCTTCCTGTCCTGGCCGGATCTTGAGTTGCCTACAGTGCCCAGTGAAAGCGTGTTTTGTGTTTACTCCTACTGTGTATCCAGACCTCTGCCGTAGCCCCCGACTACGAAACTTTGCTACCTGTCCTGACCTTTTGCTACGTCTGACCTTGCCTCTGCCTTATCTTTGTGTACCGCGCCTGTCTCAGCTGTCAGTGGGGTCGAGTTGCTATTGGAAGACACGACCTGGTTGCTACCGCCGCTGCAAGTCCATCCCGCCTTGCGGCGGGCTCTGGTGAAAACCAGTAGCAACATTAGAACCGGTCCTCCAATACAACCCGTGCTATCGCCTCATTGACATAGGGGATCCACCTCCTGTTCCCCGCCATACCCGGAACGTGACAGAGGGGATGGTGAGGTCACTAACTCCACGTGGGTGCCTGATAGGAGAGAGGAGGAGAAGGCACATCTCCAATGAGGCAGTATGCCCTCCAGGGGCCAGCTTAAGGGCAGCACACCGACTGCATCACCCCGCACAGATCCGCATGTGCAGGGCCCTGCTTTCTTTGCTCATTATTCCAAAAGTTCTTTGGTGTGGGCCTTTTTTGAGACGAGTGCATCAGATCGCACCGCTGCTATTTGCAACATATGTCTCAAGCGTATCTTGCATGGCCAAAACATCAGCCGCTTGGGCACCACATGCTTGACCAGACATATGTCGACCTGCCATGCAGTTCCTTGGCAAGCGTACCTAAAAGACCCACACCAAAGAACAAAGCAGACCTCTCCTTGCTCCTCATCAGCTGGGATCTCCAACCCCACTATACCTTCAGTCCTCTCTGAAAGCTGCACTGAGAGGAATGAAGGTGTAGAATTAGGTGTGTCACAGCCAAGTACTTGCGGGCACTCTGCTAGCCCTACACCGACGTCAGATTGTACCAGCAAATTTCCCTGCCCCAGCTGTTGCACCGCCGAAAGGAGTTCACTCCCAGCCATCCACATGCCCAGCGGTTGAATGCTAGCTTGGCTAAATTGCTAGCACTTCAACTGCTGCCTTTTCAGTTGGTAGACTCCCCCCCGCCCCCTTCCGTGAGTTTGTGGAATGTGCGGTTCCTCAGTGGCAGGTTCCCAAATGCCACTTTTTCTCATGGAAGACGATTCCAGCTCTCTACCGGCATGTGGAAGGCAATGTCTTGGCCTCGCTGGACAGGGCGGTCATCGGTAAGGTGCATATTACCACTGACTCATGGTCCAGCAGGCATGGACAGGGACGTTACCTATCTTTCATGGCGCATTGGGTGACTCTGCTGGCAGCTGGGAAGGATGCAGGACAAGGTGCAGTAGTGTTGGAGGATGTTCCGCCACCACGCCTCCAAAATTCTACTACTGGTGATTCTGACACACCTCTCTCCTCCAACCCCTCCTCTTCTTCTTCCTCCATGGCCTCTTCCTGTGCTTTGTCCTCGGAACCAGCAGTGCTCCGTAGGCGTTCAAGGGTCTACGCAAGTACGCAGGCAAAAAGATGCAATGCGGTGCTTGCGCTGGTGTGTTTGGGGGACAGGAGCCACACTGGGGCAGAGATTCTGTCAGCTCTGTAGGGGCAGGCTGAGAGGTGGTTGATGCCACGCCAGCTTAAAACAGGAATGGTCACCAACCTCCTCTCCACCCTCCTACAGAGACAACTGACCCATGTGCCCTGTTTGGCTCACGTCCTTAACTTGGTGGTGCAGCCGTTCTTGGGCAGGTACCTGGACTTACAGGATGTCCTGAGGCAGGCCAGGAAAGTTTGTGTGCATTTCCGCCGGTCATATAATGCCAGTGCTCGGCTGGCTGACCTCCAAAAGGAATTTAACCTGCCCAAGAACCACCTAATCTGTGACATGCCCACCAGGTGTAACTCAACGTTGGCCATGCTGCAGCGGCTGCACGCGCAGCAGAGGGCCATCAATGAGTACCTGTGCGACTATGGCACCAGGACAGGGTCAGGGGAGCTTGTTTTTTTTTTTTCCCCACACCAGTGGAGCATGATCAGGGATACATGCACTGTCCTGTCACCATTTGAGGAGGCCCAGAGGATTGTGAGCAGTGACAGTGCATGCATCAGTGACACTGTCGCTCTTGTCCACCTGTTGGAGCACACGCTGCGTGGAATAATGGACAGGGAACTTGAGGCAGAACAGAGGTAGGAAGAGGAGGACTTCCTTATCTCTCAATGCCTCCTTTATCCAGACAGTGTTCCTGCTGGCCCGCCGATCACACAGGAAGAGGAGGATTGTGTCAGCATGGAGGTGGAGCCTGGCACTCAGCATCAGCAGCAGTCTTTAAGGGATCATTTACAGTCCCAAGAAACCAGTGGACTTGTACGTGGCTGGGAGGAGGTGGCTGCGGATCATGTCATCCTTAGTGACCCAGAGGACTCCGGACCGAATGCCTCAGCTAACCTAAGCTGCATGGCCTCCCTGATCCTGCAAAGCTTGCGGAAGGATCATTGTATTCGTCGGATCAAGGAGAGGGATCATTACTGGCTGGCAACCCTCCTTAATCCATGTTACATGGGTAGGGTTGCAGACCTTATCTTGCCATCGCAGAGGGACCAGAGGATGAAACATCTTCGGGAGGCCTTGCAGAAAGGTCTGTGCAATGCGTTCCCAGAGACTGGGAGGTTACAAATCCCTACAAATTCCTGTTCCTGGACAACGAGTTGCTGAGGCTTCGGTCAAAGAATGAGCAGTCGAGAAGGTGGCCATCTGACCAATGTGTTCAGACAACTTTTTAGTCCGCAGCCCCAAGGTATGATCGGTTCCAGCAATCATTGCCAGCGTCTGTTTTACATGGTGCAGGAATACCTAGGGGCAAGATCAGATTTGGACACCTTTCCCACCGAAAATCCTCAATTTTGATTTTACTCCTCACAACCTATAACAGTTACAGAGGCCCTGAAATGCCAAGATAGCACAACCCCCCCCCAAATGACCCTATTTTGGAAAGTAGACACCCCAAGGTATTTGCTAAGAGGCATAGTGAGTATTTTGCAGCTCTTATTTATTTTTGAAAATGAAGAAATAAAATCATTTTTTTTTATTTTTTCAATTTTCAAAACTTAGTGACAAAAATCGAGATCTGAAAAATACTCAACTTCCCTTAAATTGTATAAATGACAATGTAGAGAGAGTCCAGAATGTCCAAGGTGCAGAAGTACTACTGCGGACCATTTACAAATGTGTTGGTGGTGCCCTAAACGGGTGCACTATTGGAATAGAGTAATATTGGTTATAAACCAGGCGTTTCAGGTGTCCCTACCAAATTACCCTTTGACCTGTATATTAGGATTTTTGGATGAAGAGCTACTTACACCCCATGCCTGGACCGCTATATCTCACTTCTTGTTATAGGCAGGTAAATGTATTCTGTTAAAGTGGATAGCGCCTCTACCACCCACATCTGAGGACTGGCGTACCCAAGATAACTCCACATTTTTTAAGGAGAGACATATCTTGAAACCCTGTGGTGCTCCACTCAAGTTCAATACATGATGGGACCCGTGGTTACGGGTAACTGGCTTGGCTCCATCGTTTCTTTACAACTCCTATAGTGCTAAATATTTAGTTGGGGATGCGCTAGAATGGGTTACCCTTAGAACAATAATGTGTGGACACATATGGACCTCTCGTAATGCAATTCGGTATGCTCATAACTCATATTTTATATGATAAATTAATAATTTTCTATATAGGATTCCACTATGGCTTGAAAACATAATGTTTCTTTAAGGGTCTCAAAGCTTTCTAATTTGGTTAGCATTTAAATGATTATTTTTTTGGTGAAGTTTCATACATTTCAGTTCATAATTACAATATTGATGATACACATAAAATGAATATAATATTCTGCATGTGTAGCACCCTCTAGTGTACAGTCTAGTGTGAATAAAATTTATTTGTCTTACAGTAGCTGTTTGAGTCCAGTAATTGGGGGTTACTGTAGGTCAGGCTGGAGGGCTCTACAGGCCAGGCCTCTGGTACCTCTCCCTGGTTTTAGAAGCTTGGAGAAGCTTCTAGAAGCTAGTGGGTGGAGGAGACAAGGCCATGATTTGCATTTTTATGGGAATCTGGTCATACTCCATGCAAGAGGCCTGGCTGGGTCAGCCTATAAATATTGTGAAGCCTAGCCAGCAAGGGGGGAGCGGTTGTAGTTGGGTGGAATATGGATTGTTGAGGCCGTCTCATGTCGCCTGGAAGGGGACCCTGGGGCTCTGGCTCCAGGCTGGAGCTGAGTAAAGGAGGAAGAAGGACAAAGGGACCTCCACTAATTTACAGTCTCTTCTAGGGGACACCCTTGCTAACATGGGGGGATGTGTGTGGACAGCACGAGGCTTGAACAGCAGTCTTCTCAACAGCAGCAGGATTCCAGGAACAATGTGAGAACCTCTACACCCCCCAGGGCTTAAAACAAAGGAGACTGCCAGGAGCAATATGCAGCAAGCTTTCCAGGGATAGTGCCACCAGCTAAACCCAATCCCTTGTGTTGGGACATGTTACAAGGCAGCCGAGTGGGCTGGTATTTTTAAGAAAGGGGAAATAACGATTCTACTATTTTGGGACTTTGCTAAAATTTCACCAAGTTGGCACAGAGCTCCTATAAGTGGAATTATTTTTTGCCAAATTAAGAGAGACTGTTGTTTTTCTATAAGGAACACAGTCCAGGATTTGCCATGTTTCAGAGTACAGAGTGAAGGAAGTTGTCCTCATGTTGTTCTAATCGAGTCAATTTGGGCATCCCATAACTCCTATTCCCCATCCAAGTTTTTTTCCCTAATAATAACAAGCCCATGGACTGATTTTTTGTCTTTGTGTGAGAGTTGGAGAATGTGTGTTGCTTGGCTGTGGGGGACCCAAAAATGAAGTGGCCCTCTAGGGGTTAGAACTACACATACTTTAATCTACTATTTGAATATGGTTACACTATAACACACACACATATATTTCTCACAATAGTGATTACAAGCAAACGAAAATGTAGTAAGCATATATGATATTTTATCATGGGTAGATATATATACAGTATATATAACTTGAAAAATGTCTTGATACTTTTTTTTAGTCTCTTCCTAAGGGCTGGTGCAAGGATTTTTGACACTAGACCAGGGATATGCATATAGCGGACCCCCATCTGTTGCAGAACTACAAGTTCCATTAGGCATTGCAAGACTCTGACAGCCACAAACATGAAACCCAGAGGCATGATGGCACTTTTTTTTTTTCAACAGTTGGAGGTCCGCTAATTGCATATCCCTGCTCTGGGCAAAACCTAATTTTGCCGCTCCCGTGGGCTCCGCATCTGACTCCACCCCCTTTTCCCTGCCCATGTGACAGGAGGTGGCGTTATACAGGAAGCATCGGCTCTGCTTCCTCTAGCGCTGGCTCCAGTGCATCACATGGCCCCTAATTACACTACCGGTGCAACTGAGCAGCTGCCTGAGACTGAATTAGTCACAGGCTGCAGCTTGGACAGATTGGGGTAGGGAGTTCCAAAGGATGGGAGAAACTCTGGAGAAATCATGTTGGTGAGCATGGGAGGAGGTGACAAGAGAGCTAGAGAGCAGGAGGTCTTGGGAGGACTGGAGAGAGCGGCTTGGTTGGTATTTTGGGACTAAGTTAGTGATGTAGCTGGGGGCAGAGTTATGGACGGCTTTGTATATTATTGTTAGTACTTTGAATTTTATTCGTTGGGTGAGTGGAAGCCAGTGGATGGATTGGCAGAGAGGGGTGGAGGACACTGAATGGTTGGTAAGGTGGATGAGTCTTGCAGCGGCATTCATTATGGATTGAAGAGGGGATAGTCTATGTAGAGGTAATCCAATGAGGAGGGAGTTGCAGTAGTCGAGGCGAGAGATAACCAGGGAGTGAATTAGAAGCTTGGTGGTGTCATTAGTTAAAAAGGGGCGTATTCTGGAAATGTTGCGGAGGCGGCATTATTTGGATAGGGATTGAATGTGGGCCTGAAAGGAAAGTTCAGAGTCTAAGGTTAGTAAAAGAAAGAGAATGGTGGCACAAAAACCAACTGAATAATAACTATAGACAAGGGGGATAAAATACAGTAAACAAAAACAGTTCCAGTTCAAATTCCAGTTACACTGGCGGCTGCAACCCTGAGAGTGGAAGCACAACTCTGGAAGACAAAATAGGACAAAAAAAGGTGCTCAGTGCAGTATTAAGGTATTCATTTAATAGGACAAAACAAGCCAAATGGCTACTCACAGCAAGAAAGTATTATCAAGCACATAAATAAAGGGTCCGGGGGTCGGGGTCGCTCTGTGGTCTGAAGCCGCTGTCCGTGTAGTAAATGGCTGGCTTGGTCACAATATTGTGGGTGGTACGCCGCTGGAAGATGGAGCAGCGGTGAGGCCTCTCTGGATGTCTGGGAGGCTTGAAAACCAGCATGCTGAAGTTCTCTACAGAAAGCGCCAACCGGAACCGGAAGTGCGTGTCAGCATGGAACGCAAGCTACGATGACCGGAATTTAAGTTTTTAATCTAATTGGCTGCCCAAAACGTCACTTCCGGTCCTCGTAGCTTGCGTTCCACGCTGACACTGTCCTGGTTCTTGTTGCTGTTTTCTATAGAGAACTTCAGCGTGCTGGTTTTCAAGCCTCCCGGACATCCACAGAGGCGTCACCGCTGCGCCATCTTCCAGCGGCATACCACCCACAATATTGTGACCAAGCCAGCCATTTACTACACGGACAGCGGCTTCGGACCACAGAGTGACCCCGACCCCGGACCCTTTATTTATGTGCTTGATAATACTTTCTTGCTGTGAGTAGCCATTTGGCTTGTTTTGTACTATTAAATGAATACATTAATACTGCACTGAGTCTGGCGCACCTTGTTTTTGTCCTACAGAGTCTAAGGTTACCCCTAGCACCCTGGCATGTGGGACAGACTGATAGATGTGCCATTGATCTTGACAGAGTAGTCAGGGGAAGGGGCACATGGGGGAGGAAATATTAAGAGCTTGGTTTTAGATAGATTCAGTTTGAGGAAGTGATTTGACATCGTGGCTGATATGTCTGTTAGTAAATCAGTGATGTGTGAGGAGATTGATGGGGTGAGCTGAGGGGCAGAGAGATAGATTTGGGTGTCATCAGCATGTAAATGGTAGTGGAAGCCATGGGAGGCTATCAGCTGACCCAGGGAGGAGGTGTAGATTGAGAATAGTAGAGGTCCAAGGACAGAACCTTGGGGGACCCCAACGGTAAGAGGAGTTGGAGAGGAGGAAGTGGAGTTGTAAGTGACACTGAAGGTGCGATGAGATAGGTAAGATTCGAACAAACGGAGAGTGCAGCCATGGAGACCTAGCAAATTGAGTTTTTTGAGGAGGGGGTGGTCAACTGTATCAAAGGCAGCGGAAAGGTCCAAGAGTAAGAGTAGGGATTAATTACCGTTGGTTTTGGCTGTTAGTAAGTCGTTTTGTGAGTTTTAGGAGGGCAGTTTCTGTGGAGTGCTGTGGGCAAAATCCAGACTGAAGGGGATCAAGAAGGTTATTCTCAATGAGGTGGTCACTCAGTCGGTTGTAGATTAAACGTTCAAGGAGTTTGGAGGCAAAAGGGAGTAAAGAGATGGGTCTTAGGTAGTTAAGATTGATGGGGTCTAGTGAGGCCTTTTTGGTATGGGAGTGACTAGCGCATGTTTTAGAAGGTTGGGGAAGATGCCAGTAGAGAGGGAGAGGTTGAAGATATGAGTTAAAGAGTGTAGGATAGAGTCAGAGGGTGACCGTAGTATTTGAGAAGGAACAGGGTCCAGGGGGCAGGTTAGGAGGCCGTTAGAAAAAAGTTTATAGTGGGACTGATGCTGATACAGCGATCATGGTCAGCTGAGAGGGCATTATGCACTGGTTACCGAAGGTGATCACCCACCCAGCCTGCCACTGCCCACATAAAGGAAGGAGTATGCATGTGTTGCCCCCCAGGTACATTTTTTTATTGTTTTAACGAGTCATCCAAGCTTCAATCATGTACATGTAATGCCGCGTACACACGACCGGACTTTCCGGCAGACTAGGTCCGACAGAATTAGTCCGTCAGACAATCCGATCATGTGTGGGCTAATCCGATCGTTTTTCGTAAAAAAAATCTGACGGACCTAGAGATAGAACATTTCAAATCTATCCGACGGACTCAATTCCAACGGACTCAAATCGGGAAAACTGTTCGTCTGTATGCTGGTCCAATTGACCAAATACGACACAAGGGAAGCTATTGAACTTCCTGTTTTAGTCCCGTTTACGTCATCACGGTCAAAACGAACGGACTTTTGAACGGACTTAGTCCGTTTGTGTGTGGCCAAGTTTGTTCGGAAGTCCGTCGGAACTCTGCTGAAAGTCCGTCGGAAAGACCGTTGGACCTACTCTGCCGGAAAATCCGGTCGTGTGCACACGGGTGTGTCTGTAGGGAACAACACTGCCAGCTGCTTACAGCACTCAGAGATTATTCATGAATACTCTGGATGCATGGCTGTGCTGCCCAACATTGGCATAGGCAACGTCTCACTCCTGATGTCCTTAACTGCACTGCCCAGCATCCAGAGAAGGCAGAGAGTAGAGATAGAACTCCTCCCAGTCGATGCCAAAGGTTTCCTGGGCCACCCTGAGCATCACTTCCACTGTGTAGGGTTCTGGCATACCAGGACGATGCCTAACAATGCAAGAGTGTAACTCTATCTAGTGTCCATAATGTGGTAATAATACTGCAGTGCATCATTATTGTCACTAGATAGAGCTGCTTATCATAGGAGATAACTATATGCAATAAAATATAGCAAATATTTGTCATATTTTTTTTTTTAAATAGCCCTTTATGTTTATGAAATCTTACACCACAAAATGTAATCAGCCAATGAAAGGTAATGACTCCATTTTTATTTTTCTCCTGCTATCAATGGCCAACACGGTACAACACTTCATCCATGTCTTTGGTGATCTCTGATCTCCTTATCAACTGTTTCTTACATGATGAAGATCAGCCATGGAGTATATCTGAGGTGTATATCAGGGTGTGCTTCTTCCCCACATGAGAGCTGTGATGTCCAGCAACATTCATATAGAAGACATTTCCCACACTCAAGGCACTAATACACCTCAAGGGTTGTGTGGGATCCCTGATGTACAGGAAGACAGGACTTCAGTGAGGAACAATTCCCTCACTCAGGACAGGAATACGGCTTCTCCCCTGTGTGAGATCTCTGATGTTTGTAAAGACTGGACTTCACTGAAAAACATTTTCCACACTCAGAACAGGAATATGGCTTTACTCTCATGTGAGATCTCTGATGATTATAAAAATTGGACTTATCTGAAAAACATTTCCCACACTCAGGACAGGTGTACGGCTTTGCTCCTGTGTGAGATCTCTGATGTTTGACAAGAGCTGATTTTTGTACAAAACATTTCCCACACTCAGAACAGAAATATGGCTTCTCCCCTGTGTGCAATCTGTGATGATTATAAAGATTGGACTTCTCTGAAAAACATTTCCCGCACTCAGAGCAGGAAAGTGGCTTCTCGGCCATGTGAGTTCTCTGATGTCTGTAAAGATTGCACTTCAATGAAAAACATTTCCCGCACTCAGGACAGGAATACGGTTTCTCTCCTGTGTGAGATCTTTTATGCACATAAAGATTGGATTTAAAACGGAAACCCTTCCCGCACTCAGTACAGGAAAAGCTCTTCTCTGTTGGAAGGACGGCCCCGTCCCTCACAGTCTGAGGTTCCTCAGGATAAGAGGAATACGATGGTCCATCTACACTGTGTGGTGCCGGATGGACATTTGAGGTAGTCGGGTTTTCTCCTGGACTATACTGTGTGATGTCCTCATCTTCTACTTTACAGTCTGGAGACAAAGTGAGACAATCCTCTGAGGTTTTCCTCATCTCCCGTCCATCTACTAAAATAGAAACACAAAGATTATTACTAGACATGAGCAGATTGGTTCCCCTAAACCAGGACTCCGCCCACATCAGGCAGCTTTGTCTCTGAGGATCTTACAATCCCCCCCTCAAGGTAACTAGTAAATGGGTCCTCTGATCTCCTACCAGTTCATTTCTTTATTCATGGATCTTAGTCAGAGAGTGAGGAAACAACGAGAACTGTCTTTTATAGGAGTGACAGTGATGAGGGGATTATAGGACGAGTGTCCCCACCCCCTCTATCACTCATTGCCATCTTCCCAACACAAGAAGTCCTGCCCTTCCTTATTTAGTCCATGATTTAGTCATGAATAACAGCGGGGCTGAGCCCCACCAGAGGTCTGAGAGTGAGGATGGGGGAGAACAACCAAGATGAAGACTGGACTGATCCTGAAGACCACCATCATTGGGTTATTGACTCCTCCCTCATTATCACTTTCTGTCTAAGGTTTCAAAGTCTGAGGATGTGATCACATTATCAACATGTAAAAGTCTGTGCTCCAATCAAATCATCAGATATAAAACGCTCAGCTGGAAGAAAATGGGTGCAAAATAAGTAAGGCCTATGTAATGTAAAATGTATTAGACACTAAACAAAAGTTAGGACTATATAGTATCAGAATGATGTAATGTACAACATAGCGTATATAGTGCAGGGATCAGGAGTATGTAATGTACAATATAAATTATATAATGTAAGGGTCAGGACTGATAATGTTAGTATTCAGTAATCAGTAGTAGCTTAAAAATGTACTTGAAGGGGGTGTGTCCCGCTGACTTCCGAGATCGCTTCCTAAGGAGCTCCCGGTCTTGAGCCTGCTAAGCGTCAGTACAGAGCGACAGGTGTCTCCAGTATTTGGCTCTCTGGAGACTGATATCACAGCCCAACATCCTTAGGAATACCAAAGCAGGGAACACATTGGTCAGTGCAGCACAAGCTGACAGATTGTTTTCCCCCTGTGATGACGTGGGACTTCCAAGACCCCGCCATGTGTGTCTCGACCTACCTCCCTGCTCAGTGGCTTGGCGAGTTCTCTCCCTCTGACAGCCCCTCCACTCAGAGTTCAGCAAAGACTAAGAAAGCTAAGCAGGGGGACTTTCTCAGAGAGGACATTACCAAAACATTCTTCTCTTTTAAGTTTGTGTATTTTAATGTAAAAGGGCTCAATAGCCCCTTTAAGCGTATACATATGTTCTATGCTAATGTGAGGCCAAACGGACCTACTGAAGAAGCCCAGGGTGTGGGCGTAACGCTTATAGGGGCGGAGCTACGCTGGTTACATTGAAAACAAGGCCATTTGTGGGTCAGGTGAGTCTATACGGTGTGGAAGGCATTAGGCACAGGTTGATGCACCCATTTTCCTGTTTATGATTTTCAAGAGGATCAAGAGACCCACTTCCATGCAGATAATCCCCCTAAATGTTCTAACAAAGCTTCTCCCCATATGTTCTATGCTAATGTGAGGCCAAACGGACCTACTGAAGAAGCCCAGGGTGTGGGCGTAACGCGTATAGGGGCACAGCTACACTGGTTACATTGAAAACAAGGCCATTTGTGGGTCAGGTGAGTCTATACGGTGTGGAAGGGATTAGGCACAGGTTGATGCACCCATTTTCCTATTTATGATTTTATCATAGCACTTTGTGTGCTAATTTTATGTCAGTGCATTTTTATTGGATATTTTAATAAATTATTTGCATACAGAGAGCACTATCAGTTTTATTCTGTTTTACATGATCTGTACATCTGAGAGGGGTGCCAATAGAGGAAGAAAAGGAGTTGTCTTATGTACCATTGATGATACAGTCCAAGGAGGGGCCAACCAAAGCCTGCTTTGACCTAGATTGATTGAGGTCAGTACTGTGCGGTGAGAGTTTATTACCTGCACGAGGTGTGAATACGCATGCTTAGAGTGGCTTTCGAGTGGGTTTCTATTATATCTGTGCGCACTACAACACAACGGTGGTGTATACTCTCTATGTTCCCTTTTATACTTGTATCATAGTACTCGGTGTGATCATTCCATGGGGAGTAGTTCTGAGTCTGGGTTTTCACATTTGTATACAGAGAGCACTATTAGTCTTAATTTTTTTCGTATGTGACCTACATTGGAGAGAGGTGCCAACCGAGGAGGAAAGGAACCTCCAGATGAACTCCTGATGATATTAGCCCAAGGAGGGACAATAAAGCCGTTTCTGACCTTGTTCTTAGCGAGGTCCATACTGTGACCTTAGAGTCTATTATCTACACCAGATGGGAATATGCATGTTTTAAGCAACACGGAGTGGATTTGAAGATACCTGTGAACATTACCACATTATTACATATTGGTGGTGGACGCACTTTATATTATGCACTAGATTTTTTTGCACTTTTTTGAATTGCGCTACATCAAAACTTATGACAGCTCTAACCCCCTCCTTGTTACCTAGACTTTGGTATTATCAATGGAAATGTTATACTGTGGATAACTTTGTATTTTGTTTACTATGTTGTTACTGTCTTAATTGAATGTTTTGTACTTAGCCAGTCAATTGTATATTGTTGAAACTTCACTAAAAACCTAATGTCTATAAAAAAAAATGTTTGTATGAGACAAGTTGCAGAGGTCCCACACCGCTGCCTCCCATCTCCTGAGACTGCACTCAGTGACTTGGGTCTGAGACTATACAGACATATCCCTCCACCGACACAGCCATCAGACAACAGAGTAAGTAACCCTGGGAGAATTGTTCTGTCAGAGATCTTACTAGACCCGGGTATGGGGCAGAAGACCCAAACCACATACCCCAGGTGCCTAGGTCTAGTTACATCTATGGTGAAAATCCCAATTGTTCTGTCAGAGATATTGCCAGACTCAGGCATGGGTAAGGAGACCCAAAACACATACCCCAGGTGCCAGGGTCTAGTAACGCCTATGGTGAAAATGAACATTTTGCTTCCAGCTGAACCCCAGAATCTCCATAAATCCAGTCTAGATACATAAATTGTGTCTGCAGCACAGAGAAGGAAGATTATCTGAGAGAAATACAGGAATACAGGACGGGGAACACAGCTCAGGAAAGTGACCAGGGGATTACAGGCTGATATCACCCAGTCCCCGCCCTACTCTGGACCAATCAGTGAGCAGTATGGGTGGAGGAATGTATTTAGTGTTAATGACCCACCTGTGCTGATCTCTGTAGGAGTGTCCTCCTCTATAAATGTCCCCGTTATTCCATCCTCCTCCATAGACTGCTGATCATCCCTCACATACCTCTCTTCTTCTTCTGCTATACCATCAGCTTTAGAATCTCTCAGATTTCCACTCTGAATATAGAATAAAAATTACATTAATTGTAACAATGCAGATAATGTACAGATCCTAATGATACTATCAGTGATTGTTCCTCATCTACCTGATGATGGTGGGGGATGGTGTGACCTTCCTGTGTGGAATCCCGGGAATACAGAGGACGGGGACATCTCTCTGGTGGGTTTCTGTAGCTGGATGACTCCACCATGGTGTCCTGGTACAGATCTTCGTGTTGTTTTAGAAACTCCTCCATCACCCCATCCTCATCATCCTCCTCTTTTATCTCTTCTTTAATTACAACTTTAAAATCTCTCAGGTTTCCACTCTGAATAAATAATACAAATGACATCAATGGTAACAATGGAGATAATGTACAGATCCTAATGATACTATCAGCGATTGTTCCTCATCTACCTGATGATGGTGGGGGATGGTGTGACCTTCCTGTGTGGAATCCCGGGAATACAGAGGACGGGGACATCTCTCTGGTGGGTTCCCATTACTGGATCCATCTGTAGGAAACACACACACTGACTGAATACATTGTTTCTATGTGTTTATCAGATGATGGGGGATCTAGGTGGAGCCTCCGTACTGCTCTCTCCTTTACAATAAAGTCTCCTCTTACCCGGTGATGTGAGGGGCGGCTGATTGTCCATCATGACGTCCTTGTAGAGATCCTTGTGTCCTTCTAAATACTCCCACTCCTCCATGGAGAAATAGACAGTGACATCCTGACACCTTATAGGAACCTGACACACACAATGATACAGTCACCATCCAGACACATCCCTTGTCTGTTACTGGATAATGTCCCAGAATTCCCAGCACCGCTCACCTCTCCTGTCAGCAGCTCCATCATCTTCTTGGTGACTTCTAGAATCTTCTGCATGTTGTGTCTCTCAGGTTTTAGGGAGTCACATGGAGGCACTGTGATGGTCATATGATCTCCTGACTTCAGAAGAGGAAATCTCTGTATTGAGGAACCAATAGGAATATCACGTTAGAATCCCAGAATCCTCCTCACCTCTCCGGTCAGGTCTGTGTTTTATTAATAGAGATAAGAGTGATGTCATGTGATCTCCCAGAATCCTCCTCACCTCTCCGGTCAGCAGGTAGATGATCTCCAGGGTGAGGTTTAGTATCTTCTCAGTCATGTGACTCCAGTTTTCCTCCATCCTCATTGGTCATGTGATCTATACAGGTTTCCCTGTAAACTAATAATTGATGACAGAGAATGATGTGGACTGTATTGGTTGTATAATATTATAATGGGGATGTATGGAGGATAATATGAGGGAAGAATGGACCCCAGTGGGATTACACACAGAGCAACGGTTTAGGGTGTTTTGGTCCAGGAAACTTTTACCTTTGGCATAACCCTGTGCAGGGCGGCTATGGAATTCTGGGCTTACCGATTACCTCCTCCTTGTAGCTCCTGGTTCGTTGTCTAGGGGTTCCCAGGGTTGATACCCAGTAATTGCTGAGACTGACACTCAAAGTCCTTTTGAGGATTTTTTATTTGCAACAAAACGTTGAAACAGAACACAGTCTCTCAGTTGGGAATAGAGGGTATGGGTGATAAAGCTCAGGCACTTTAGAACTGCTGACATTCAAATAAATGTCTCTCTAGATGATCCAGGGAGTAGCTACTTGCAACTGGACACTCACTGTTGGATAAACCCTTGTCTTTCGATCTAGCAGCCAACAAGTGATTCGGAATTAGCAAAGTCTCTGCCACAGACTTGGTTGTGAAACTTTAAGTGAACACAACAGACTTGGTTGCAACCGAAGGATAGGTTTAGGAACTTTTCCTATGGTACCTGTATCTTTCAGCAGATACGGTGATACCGTAGGAAATGTGGATTCAACTAGTGTCCATACATCTCAGCTCCCAGGCTTTTACCGAGCAGCCAGCCTCATGCGTGGCCCTCCTCCGAAGAGTCCTCCCCTGGTCGCTTGTCAAGTTGCTGGGCCTCTCCAATCCTGAGAGGACACCGGGACACTTCAAAATCCTCCTTCAGTTACTGCGCCTCGAACTAGCCAGTTCCGAGGCTCGGGAACGGATGGATCCCCACCCCAGAGCATGAGGGCCTCTGGGGCTGGTCAGGATGACCAGGCTTACGGGGTCAGCCGACACTCCTGGACCAAGACCCCTCACGGGGCTGGTCCGGACTGGAACCAGAACTAACAAGCCGTTGGGAGCCGAACCACACTACCACGTGACTTCAGCCTCTTAAGTACCCCTTCCCGGAATACACAGCGGGGCCAGATGCGCTCACTGATTGGCTCCGGGAAAAGATTGGTACTCAATGCGTCCAACCAGACTGCGTTCTCAGCCTGTCACAGGTGCTCAGCTCACCTATGACCAGGCAGAAATCCAGTACAACCCAGCCAGACTGATGCCAAAGTATAACCTAGAACAATTAACCCCAAAACTCAGTTACAGTTCTGGGAAAAAAATAAATTTACAAGAATAGCGCACACTTTGAAAAAGCTAATTTTGCTAGCTTTTAATCTGCTGGTAAAGAAAGACAAATAATATTACCTTCATGTCTAAATAAACCCCACCCCCCACACCTAAATAAAAGTCATATAAGTTGTTTAAAAAAGACTAATAAAGAAAAAAGAATGAGAAGAATGTTCCGGCCCCACATGTGGAGAAACATTCTGACCCTGAAGGGGTTATTGTACATTTCCACACTATATATGTGTGTGTCATCATCTGCTGGAGATAAAAGACGTCACAGTGACTATGGAGGAAGAGGACGGACATGACGGGGGGGTTACTGGGTGTAAATAGAAAATAAGATCTTATTACCTCCTCTGCTGCTTCTTCCAGCAATGTCTCCTCTCTACTTCCTGTATGTATCTGACATCACTTCCTGTCTGTATTCCATAGAGACGACCTGTCTGGGTAGCAGTGAGATCACCACCTTGTGGAGCTCAGAGGAACTGCAGAAACATCTGTGTGAACACGGCCTTGTGCTGTGTGTGTATGTACTGTATATACTTATAGATGGGGTCATCTCCACTCCCACCAAGGGGGATAGAAATATATTACTGCTCGGGGGGGAGACATTTTGGCACCTTTAATTTTGCAGTAAAATGGAAAATGGAATACTTACCTTTCAGTAATTTTCCTTTCCTGGTGCCTATAGGCAGTGTTGCCAACCTACCAGATTGAAATTTACTGACACGACACCCAAAATTTCCTGGCACAGCCAGGTTTTTACTGGCATTTCCAAACGTTACAAAATTACAGTTTTAGGTGAAAATTTTAGTATTTAGGCTACAAACAAGTACAATATGCAATTAGTGATTTAAGATAGATATTAGGCCAAAAAACATATTTCTTATTTTATTTTCGATATAGTAAGTAAGTAGCTCAGGGACACGATTCAGGAGGGCAAGAAATTAGAATAGGAAGGCACACACACACACATGAAGTTGACTCTTGGTCCCTTCAGTCCACTCCAGTCTAAACAACATTGGCAGTCCCGCTCCCGACCTGCCCTGCTCCTATCCTGCAACCCGCACACCATGCTCTGGCCGCTCTGCTTGGCTCCCTTGCACCATGACATCACATGACACGCTCGGGCACTGCCTCCACCAGAGCTGCCCGAACACACAGTAGCAGGGACTCGGATGGTCTCGGCCAGCTCTGAATCGAGCCGAACATCACAGCCATATTTTCTACTGGCAACTTTTTCCTTTTACTGGCATTTACTGGCAGGAGAAAATTGCCTCCATGGCAGCATATGCATGTTTTTTTTTTTTAACAAACAAAGGTTCTTTTTTGTTGTCATGTAGGTGAATTAACAGCATATCCAATGGTACAATATAGAACATTGTATGGAGAGTACATACAGGACAAGAAACTGCGAACACCATTACATGCAGTAAGGACATACAACCATGGGAACAGAAAAAACTCAGGAGTTTCAAGCCAAACAACTACTGAACAGTTCAGACTCACATAGTACTTGTTCTAAGATGGGTAATCATCCTTAGGATACTAGTTGGAGGTCCAGGGGGTCCACACCTTATCGTATTTCCACTGACATCCCCTATTAATGTATGTAATCCTATACATAGGTAGGGCAGCTCCAATCTGTGCTTTCCAAGAGGAGAGGGATGGGGCATGATCCACTTAAGGAGTATCTCTTTTTTTTGCGTAAAATAAAAAGGTAGGAGATCAGTAATTTGTAATGATGAGAACGCTGTTCATCCTCATGAACCCCCAAAAGGGACAGCTCAGGTAGCATTGGAAGGGATAAATGCAGTGTAGAATTTATGACTTTGAATACCTTCGTCCAGTAGGCCAAAATGATGAGACAGTCCCAGAACATATAGAAGAACGTGCCTACATGTTCTTTACATCTAGGGCACTCTGGGTTTCTGTCCGGAAATATTCGGTGACGTTTTTGGGGTGTGTAATAGATCCTGTGTGGAAATTTTACCTGAATGAGCTTATCTTTAGAGCTGATAACTAGTTTGGGGCCATACTCTAGACAGTCCTCCCTGTCCAGTGAGGGTATGTCTCTGTGCCATGATTCCCATAACTTCTCTAATTTGGTGGAGTCAGTGACCAGGAGTGCACCATACAGGGTGGAAAAAGGTTTAGTTAGGTCTCCAGGGGCCAGAAGCTCCTCAATGGGGTCAGCATGGAAATGTGGAAACTGGGCCCTGTTGTAGTTGTAAGTGTCAGAACCCCATCCATCTGGGTAAGTCGTATTTGGCCCTCACGTCTGTGAATTGTAGTAGGGTACCCTGGGGCATAATTTGGCCCAGAGTTGTAATGCCATATCTGGCCCATACCTGGGGGTCTGGGATGGTGCGGAGGTGTGGTAGGGTAGGAATCCCCCATAAAGGGTGTGCTGGTGACCACTGATCCGGACGCTTAAAACGCCGCCAGGCAGCAGTCCACACCCGCCATGTTGCCCTGGTTGGTCCCGGTGTTGTCTCATACACCCCTGGTTCCCTGTAGGCAAAGCTGCGGAGCCCAGCCAGTGAGCCCAAGCAGCTCGCCTGCAGACAGACCGCCGCGTTGGTTTTAGATCCTTGAAACCACCACTGAACCGTTACTAGAACTGCTGCCCAGTAATAGACCTAAAAATTGGAGAGGGCTAGTCTACCCAGGTGAGCAGGCAGCCACAATGTGGAACGGGCTAACCTGGGGGACCGTTCCATTCCAGATAAAGGAGCCTATACATTTATCGATCTCTTTAAAGAAAGTAACAGGGACCCACACCGAACAATTCCTAAATAGGTAATTCAATTTGGGCAGTATACCCATTTTTAGTAGATTGATACGACCCAATAGGTTAAGAGGCAGATTCGCCCATGCCAAACATTTTATTCTTAAAGCCGTCAGGGCAGGCAGCAAATTTTTCCCTATAAAGTCTGAGGGACGTTTGATTACTAGGAACCCCAGGTAGCAGAACTCCTCAACCCAACGCAGGGGGGTGGAGGCTGCTCCACGGATTGCCCCTTCATCTAAGGGGAAAATTACCGACTTGTCCCAATTAATCCTGATACCCGAGTACCCCCCAAGGTTATCAAGATTTCGTAAACCGGCAAGGAGTGAGGGACCCGCATCATTGAGGTACAACAATGCATCGTCTGCATACAGGGACAGCCGCTCTTCCAACTTATCCAGCCGCAGGCCCAGGACATCCGGGGGGCACACCTGATCAAAATAGCCAGGGGCTCCAGGACCAGGGCAAACAGACTGGGGGAGAGCGGGCATCCCTGTCTCGTACCACAAAAAAGAGCAAATGGCTCCGATAGCCAATTGTTTGTTCTGAATCGTGCTCTGGGTGCTCGATATAGGAGCGGATGCAGTGGATAAATTTAAGGCCGAACTCAAAGCGAAGCAAATCCTCCCATAAATAGGTCCATTCGACGGAATCGAATGCCCTTTCTGTGTGTAATGAGACGATTACCCTGGTACCTGGATTATCGTGTCGTACAGATGTATTTAGAAATAGTCTTCTGATGTTAATGTCAGTTCCCTTACCTGGCATGAACCCTGTCTGATCTATATCAACCAAATCCTTTATTACCTGGGACAACCTGTTATGCGGCGTACACACGGTTGGAATTTCCAATGGAAACAGTCCGATGGGAGCTTTTCATCGGATTTTCCGACCGTGTGTATGCCCATCGGTCTTTTTCTGTCGGCATTTCCGACGGACTTTGGATTGAGAACCTGTTCTTAATTTTTCCAACGGAAAACCTTTCTATCGGATTTTTCGATCGTGTGTATGCAATTCCGACACCCAAAAACTTCCCTTTTATAGTGCTGTCGAACGTGTTGTATGTCGTGGTGTTATTGACTGTCGGAATTTGGTGTGACCCTGTGTAGGCAAGACAGTTTGAGAGAAATTCTGTCGGAATTCCGACGGGAAAACCATCAGAGCTTTTTCCGACGAGAATGTGTACGCGGCATAAGTGAGGATTTTCACAAAGATCTTTGCATCTAGGTTTAGCAGGGATATGGGTCTGTAGGAAGAACAGTCCGGGTTTTTTTTTACCTGGCTTGGGGACCAACACTATTATAGCTTAATTCATGGAGTCGGGTAGGGCCTTTAGGGATTCAAAGTCAGAGAGTAGCGTCATCAGTCTAGGGGCTAGGAGTTCCGTGAAAGTGGAGTGAAATTCGGATGGCAAGCCATCCGCCCGGGGGCTTTCCCTCCCTTTAGACCACCCACAGCTAGTTGTCATTCCTCCAGGGTGACGTCAACCTCCAGCCTCTCCCTGTCTTCCATTGTTAAGACAGGAAAGGACACTGAGTCTAAAAAGGAAGATAGATCGATGTCCAAGTAATCCACCCTGGAGGTGTACAGTTCCTCGAAAAATTCTCTGAATCGAATCTTAATGTTGGGGGGGGTGAAGTGAGCAGTTGGTTCTGTCCATCTCTAATAGAGCTGATAGGGGTAGAAGGGGTGTTTCTCCTTGCTAACCATACCAGGAGATTCCCGTTTTCCCCCCAAATTCAAATACCCACTGAGCCGAGTATAAGAGGGCCTTGTCTGCCTCTGCAACCCTAGCGTTGGAGAGATTCCGCAGCGCCTGTTGCCAAACTTGGTAGTGAGCATCGTCTGGGTTAGAGACAAAATCAGCCTTCAATTTAGTTGCTCTCTCCTCCAGTTCCTCCAGAGACCGGGCCTTCTCCCGCTTAATTTGCAAAATTTTTGAGATGTATTCCCCTCTAGCCCAGGATTTAAAAGAGTCCCAGAGTACTGTGTGGGGGGGGGGGTGGTAAGGAGCAAGGTTGCATTGTCATTCCAGAAATTACAAATGGAGGCACAAAGAGCCTTCCGTAGGCACAAAGGGAGGTGCTGCAGGAAAGTTTAGCACTATCGGTAAGTCCCATTTGGGGTATAGACTTCTATAGACTCTCTTTTATAGAGTTATAATGGTCCTGTGTCTTGGCCGAGGGCTGAGCAACCAACCATGCATATGCTGCCATGAAGTCACCAGGAAAATTGATGTCAGATTTAGTCATGTAGAACATCTGTTATATGGATACAAAGATCCCCAGCCGAGAGTAAAGGGTGGAAATGGCTCCTGATCCCCAGATTTGGGCAATTATGTCACCAATATAAATAGAATAAAACCTGCGCTATGTGTAACAACTCAAATACCTACAGAAATAACTTATACCGGACTGCTGCTGTAACAAAGGTAAGTATTCCCTTTATCACCTAGAAGAGCATTATGTGTCACAGCGCTGTCCTATTGTGTGTGCACATAAATCATCACAAATACACAAAAATATGGGGAGACATTCATATATAAAGTGCTAGGGGCTCAAATAATATTATCTTCAGATCTACTGCTTCCACTTTTTAATAAGGGGGCCCCCAGATCCCGGCCCCCCACCCTATGTGAATGAGTATGGGGTACGATGTACCCCTACCTATTCACCTAAGGTGTAAAGTGTAAATAAAAAAAACACACAATTTTTAAAAAATATTTTATTGCACTGCTCCGGGGTCTTCTTCCGTCTTGGGGGGTCTTCTCGCCGGACTCCTCCGCTATTTACCTAGCTCTTTTACCGAGCAGAGAAGGCCGGCTACCTTCTTCGTCGTCGACGCCATCGTCTGGGGGTCTCGATCCACCTTTGGGGGTCTTCCGGGGTTTCTTCTTCTTCTTCTTCTTCTTCTTCCGATGTTGACCCGTCGCTGTCTCTGGCCGGAATGCCAGAGCCGCGCTGTGCTGGACTTATATAGGGACAAGGGGACAGGGTCACATGCTCATGTCACATGGTGACCCCGCCCCCCTGTGATGTCACAGTCCCAGCATCCTCCGGGACTGTGACATTACAGGGGGGTGGAAGAAGAAGAAGGCGGCGCCGGCGGCGTGGCAAGAACAGAAGAGACCCCGGAAGACCCCCGAAGGCGGATCGAGACTGTGACAGACCTAGCCGGGACACAGGCTTTTTGAGAAATGCAAGCCTCTTGCCAACTGATTACGAGCCCTGGCATTTGGGGGAACGGTGCTCTTTTTGGGCTGCAAGCCTGGGACCCCTGAGCTGGTGTTACTTGGATTCAGGTCCATGCTGGCCCCTCAATACACATAGAATCTGTATGTGTATTTGGCATATTAGCAAGAGAAGCTAATGTCATGAACTCCAGACAGCCTGTCTGTTATGTAACTGAGTATAGTCTGGCTTGTAGGAGTGTTTTCACCTATTGTTGTGTGTGCTAATTAACCCTGCAATTGAATGAAGGAGTCCAGTGTTGATTAAGATAATTAGCTCATGCTAATTAGGCTAGGTGTGAGTCATCTGGCTGTATATATGTGTGACATGTCAAATAAAGATTCATTCCTGATGTACCTCAAGAAATAGTGCTGTCTAATTCTTGGGGGTTCCTATAACCAGATCCATTGGACTCATGTTCCAGGACTTAGGAAGCATTTACGGCGGACACCTTGAGTACAGGATCCGTCACATTGGTGGCAAGCAGTGGGATCGTGCTTCCTGCAGTCTGGGACATCCAAGATCAGGATAGAAGACTTCGGTCACCCCAGCGGAGATATGGATCTGGCATCAGAGTTCCCGGGGCTGCTGCGGATCATCCTTGCGGCATACACAAGGACTGTGTCTGAGGAGGAATACCTGGAGCTCAGGCAGCAGATTCGGGTGGAGCTGTGGATTGGAGCCCTCCAGCTCGCTGGTATAAAACAGGGCAAGTTCTTTCCAACCCAAGAGCAACGGGCCAGTGACCAACGGGCATTGCGGATGACATTCCTGGGAGAGCAGCCCCAGGAGCAATGGGTGACTGAGTTGGACAACCTGGTCCAGCAGGAGATAGAGCTGGACAATTGTTATCGGGCTCTGCAATGGCATGCAGAGCAGGGATATTTAGGGGAGACAACAGAATGCTCCCCGGAGGGATATGACTTTGGAGGCCCTGGATTGCTGTGGGAGAGCCTTACAGATCATTTTGTGTTTGGCGATGAAGGGGAACCTACCCTTGAGGACCTGCGAGAATATAGAGAGGCTATGCTCGGTCTTGCAGGTGTCTCAGAGCTTAAACCTGATCTGGACCATTTGTTAAGGAAGGAACAGCATCTGGAAAGGGCATACAGGAAACTGCTAGAACACGTTCAGCAGCATGCCAGAGAATCGGCAGTGGAAACTCCGGAGATTGTCGTCCCCAAAGCGGAAGTGCTGACAATTGGGCAGAACTCTGCTAACTTCTGCCCAGCACCAACAGTGGCTTCGGCCTTCTTGAGAGAAGAGGTAGTTGGCCCTTCTCCCACAACACTGACAGGGACATGTGATTTCCTACCAGCAACATCTATGGAGTTACAACAAACTTCTCCAGCTGAAGATCTGGTAACTGAACAGAGGGTCCAAGCCCTTTGCCCCACACCTACAGCAATTCTGGAGGCCCAGGGTGAGGAGGTGGCAGTCCATCACGAGTTGCAGATCAGGGTTCAAGGAGAGAATGCAGTTGTCACCTCACAACTGCAGCTTGATCTGGTGTCGGTGGACGGGCCTGTGGTCTCCACTAACAGAAAACCAGCAGAAGTGCTGGCAACCGGGCAGAGTGCTACCAACCTCTGCCCAGCACCGGTAACAGCTGCGGAGTTCCAGGGAGCTGGGGCAGTCAGCCTCTCTCCCCAACAGTTAGCTGGAGCAGATGATGTAGGGAAGCTCCTACGCCCAGCTGAACTGCTGGCAACGGAACAGAGCGCTGCTGGCCTCTGCCCGCAACTAAAACAGGACAGATTTCCTGTAAAGGTGGATGGGAATGCAGTCTCCACCAGTATAACCCAGGGATGCTGGGCGGTCGGCCCAGATCCCCAACAGCATGATGGAGTGAGCCCAGTCACCCTGTCTTCTCTCCAGCGGCTGAAAAGACTCCAAGGAGAAGGACCAGTCCAGGCCTCTCCCCAGCGGCAGATATGTTCTTTGAGAGAGGCAGAGGTTGGCTGGGTGAGTGCTCTGTTTGAAACAATTTGTTTGGGGTACTGTGTGGGTACAGGCATTAGAGGACTGGAACTATGGACTAACTTCGGAGTCAACCCGTCTGGGGTCTCCTCCTGTGTTAGTCTCCTGCCGAAAGGGGAGAAATGTGACAGACCTAGCCGGGACACAGGCTTTTTGAGAGGACGAAATGCAAGCCTCTTGCCAACTGATTACGGGCCCTGGCATTTGGGGGAACGGTGCTCTTTTTGGGCTGCAAGCCTGGGACCCCTGAGCTGGTGTTACTTGGATTCAGGTCCATGCTGGCCCCTCAATACACATAGAATCTGTATGTGTATTTGTCATATTAGCAAGAGAAGCTAATGTCATGAACTCCAGACAGCCTGTCTGTTATGTAACTGAGTATAGTCTGGCTTGTAGGAGTGTTTTCACCTATTGTTGTGTGTGCTAATTAACCCTGCAATTGAATGAAGGAGTCCAGTGTTGATTAAGATAATTAGCTCATGCTAATTAGGCTAGGTGTGAGTCATCTGGCTGTATATATGTGTGACATGTCAAATAAAGATTCATTCCTGATGTACCTCAAGAAATAGTGCTGTCTAATTCTTGGGGGTTCCTATAACCAGATCCATTGGACTCATGTTCCAGGACTTAGGAAGCATTTACGGCGGACACCTTGAGTACAGGATCCGTCACAGAGACCCCCAGACGACGGCGGCGACGACGAAGAAGGTAGCCGGCCTCCTCTGCTCGGTAAAAGAGCTAGGTAAATGGCGGAGGAGTCCGCGAGAAGACCCCCCAAGACGGAAGAAGACCCCCGGAGCAGTGCAATAAAATATTTTTTCAAAATTGTGTGTTTTTTTTCTGTACACTTTACACCTTAAGTGAATGGGTAGGGGTATACTCATACTCATTCACATAGGGTGGCTCCCGGATTCCGATAAGCCCCCGCCCGCATACCCCGACAACCAATGGCCAGGGTTGTCGGGAAGAGGCCCTTGTCCTCATCAACATGGAGACAAGGTGCTTTGGGGTGGGGGGGCCGCACGGCCCCCCTTTCCCCAGGGCACCCCCCATGTTGAGGGCACGCGGCCTGGTATGGCTCAGGAGGGGGGGGGGTGCTCGCTCGTCCCCACCCCTTTCCTGGCCTGCCGGGCTGCGTACTCGGATAAGGGTTTAATATGCTCTTAAAGCAAACCCATCTCTTCTTCGTGTTCTTTGTTCCGAAGATTTTATCCCAATTTATGCCTTCTAGCAAGGTTCGTAGTTAAGCGAAGTTGGCTCTTTTGAAATTCAGTGTCTTTGTATTCTCTTTATGTTTCCTATTTGTGTGATTTATACTGAAGCCAATTGACCTGTGATCACTGTTACCTAAATTTCCCACATATTTCCACATCCGTGATCAGGTCTGTATTGTTGGTAATCAGTAGATCCAGTAATGCTTTATTTCTAGTTGGTGCGTCTACCATCTGGCCCATGTCCTGCAAGACATTTAGGAACTGGCGAGCCTTAGATGAATGCATGTTTCCCTCCGCCCAGTCTATGACTCCCAGCTTTTCATCTACCAGAGTCGCAAACATCCTTCACACTCTCCTCACCTCCGATGGCAAAGAAACTGGATCCTCCTCGCTCACTCCTGCAAGTATGCTATGCTTTCTGTCAGTCTCCCTCCTAGACTCCGCTTCCTCCTCCGACCGCTGTTCCAGCAGGAGCTCCGCCTCTTCATACACACTCAGAGCTCCACCTCTTCATACACACTCAGAGCTCCGCCTCTTCATACACACTCAGAGCACCGCCTCTTCATACACACTCAGAACCCCGCCTCTTCATACACACTAAGAGCTCCGCCTCTTCATACACACTCAGAGCTCCGCCTCTTCATACACACTCAGAGCTCCGCCTCTTCACACACACTCAGAGCTTCGCCTCTTCACACACACTCAGAGCTGCACCTCTTCACACACACTCAGAGATCCGCCTCTCCATACACACTCAGGAGCTCTTCTCCATACACACTCAGGAGCTCTGCCTCTTCCCACACACTCAGAGCTCCACCTCTTCACACAAGCTCAGAGATTCTCCTCTTCACACACGCTCAGAGCTCCACCTCTTCACCCGCACTCATAGCTCTGCCTCTTCACACGCACTCAGAGCTCCGCCTCTTCACCTGCACTCATAGCTCCGACTCTTCACACGCACTCAGAGCTCCGCCTCTTTATACGCACTCAGAGCTCAGCCTCTTCATACGCACTCAGAGCTCTGCCCCTTCTTCATATACACTCAGAGCTCCGCCTCTTCATACACATTTAGGAGCTCCGCCTCTTTATACACACATAGAGCTCCAAACTGTGCCAGCGGTAGTGTAGCCACACCTTCTTCCACCTCCTACACACGTGATGATGAGGGTGCCCCCTTAGTAGTGCTTCCCCACTCACCAGAGCAATATGACTCCCAGCTTTTCATCTACCAGAGTCGCAAACGTCCTTCACACTCTCCTCACCTCCGATGGCAAAGGAACTGGATCCTCCTCGCTCACTCCTGCAAGTATGTTGCGCTTTCTGTCAGTCTCCCTTCTAGACTCGGCTTCCTCCTCCGACCGCTGTTCCAGCAGGAGCTCCGCCTCTTCATACACACCCAGAGCTCCGCCTCTTCACACAAACTCAGAGCTCCGTCTCTTCATACACACTCAGAGCTCCGCCTCTTCATACACACTCAGGGCTCCGCCTCTTCATGCACACTTAGAGCGCCGCCTTTTCATACACACTCAGAGCTCCGCCTCTTCATACACACTCAGGGAGGAGAGAAAGGGGAAGGATATACAGTACATACACACACAGCACAAGGCCGTGTTCACACTACCAGACGTTTCTCTGGGCTGCAGTTCCTCTGAGCTCCACAAGGTGGTGATCTCCCTTCTACCAAGACAGGAAATCTCTAGGGAATACAGATAGGAAGTGATGGAAAGTACATACAGGTGTTTCTTTAGATTAGGCGACCCGTCAGAATGTGTAATGAAAGTGACGTTTTGTCTCCACCATCTTTCTACACCCCGCACAATAAGGATACACTGAGAAGGGGTAGCGGACATCTTGTTACACCCACTGGAGTTTTGCATTTTACACTTATATTTAACAGTAAAGCTCTTCCGCTCTCAGAATACACAGAACAGTGATGAAGCTATTGGCTGCAGCCGCTGATCGAGTGACTTTTATCCGGCAGTGACCACACATGGATGGAAATGTGACCGATCCCTGCTGAACCAGCTGCATTTCCATGTATGTATGGTCACCTTAAGTGACTTCCTCCCCTCCCCCTCATCTCCTTCATTATGTAAGTCATACTGAGATAATCTCCCATTACCTGAGAAATATTCTCATTTGTCTCTGAGCTCCTTCTTGCTATTCCTCGTCCTGCCTGTTGTTTCCTTGGATTGATTGTCTGTGTAGTGACCCCGGCTTCATCTCTTGGATGCGCTCGTCTGTTGCTTGTCCTGACCTTTGTCCATATTCCTGTATCTCCTCCTCATCTCTCCTCCATATCCTCTTACACAGCTTTTCTCCACACCTGCAGTGCTCTTGGGGGTGGAAACTTGGCACCAGCACTCAGCGAAATCCATCCCCACCTTTAGGAGCTCTGGAGAAAATGGTCTGGTATTTACACTCCGTTCCTCCGCACGTCACCTGATCACATGAGAGCTTACTTTCACAGATTCCTGACAGATTTCTGTATGGTAAAGGTCAGAGTTCACTCTTAAGTTTAGGAGAAGTAGGACACACCCAGGAACAATGATTTGGTTTGCACAGGAGCCTAATTTAGAGGACCCCTCAAATCTCCCCATCCAAATGTCCCTCCATTCAGAGTCTATATGTCCTATGACATCACACTGACCTCACAGTTCCTCCTCCCAATGTCCCTCCAATTGGCTTTTTCTTGTGGTGCTCTTAGGAGGTGGGTGGACCTTTGGCATCCTCACTTGCAAAGTGATACTGTTGGTCCTGTGTTGTATGTAATGATGTCAGAACTCTATGCTATACTTTGTGGCTTCCTATAGGGGAACTCTATACTATACTTTGTACTTTCCTATAGGGGAACTCTATTCTATACTTTGCAGCTTGCTGTAGGGGAACTCTATACTATACTTTGTACCTTCCTATAGGGGAACTCTATACTATACTTTGTGGCTTCCTATAGGGGAACTCTATACTATACTTTGAACCTTCCTATAGGGGAACTCTATGCTATACTTTGTACCTTCCTATAGGGATGGCCATGGGGGATGTACCTGGCCATCCACATGCTGGGGGCTTCCCTGGTGGTCTAGTGTGGGCATCTGAGGGGGCTGCACTGATAAACAATCAGCGCAGACCCCCCTGTCAGGAGAGCCTCCCATCCGCTCTCCTCTACTCGCGTCTTCAGGCTGTTATCCTGAAAGATGTCATATATTGGCAAGTTGCTGCATGCTTGGATAAGGGTCTGGTGTTGAATTTGGGGGGGACCACATGGCAATTTTTTTTTATTTTGGCGTGGGGTTCCCCTTTTTATCTATATTTCCGGGAGTCGGCAATACATTGCAGCAGCGAGCAAGTTTAACCACTTCAATACCAGGCACTTAGAAACCTTCCTGCTCAAGCCAATTTTCAGCTTTCATCGCTGTCGCAATTAGAATGACAATTGCACGGTCATACAACACTATACCCAAACACATTTTTTATCATTTTGTTCCCACAAAAAGAGCTTTCTTTTGGTGGTATTTTATCACCTCTGCGTTTTTTATTTTATGCGCAAATAAGTGTTTTCTTCTTCAATGATGGACACTGATATGGCTGCACTGATAGGCACCGATGATAGGTGGCACTGGTATGCAGCACTGATGGGCACTCGTAGGCCGCACTGATGGGCACCGCTCCACCGATCACTGCGATGCGTGCCCCCACGGGCGAACACCGGCTGTTACCCTGAAGGACGTCATATGACGCCCAGTCAGGATAACTGAACCACCGCCCGGCCATCATTTGGCTATAGGCCGGGCGGGAAGTGGTTAAATTAAATTTTTTCCTTTAGAAATTTACAGGCAGACTAAGGGGACCCCCAGGCACAATATTTAAAGGAATATTTCATTTTTATTGTTTCACTTTAAGCATTATTAAAATCACTGCTCCGGAAAAAACTTTTTTTGCATTGATACATGTCCCCTGAGGCAGGACCCGGTCCTCATACACTTTTTATGGCAATAACTTGCATATAAGCCTTTAAAATGATCACTTTTGATTTTTTATGTTCGTGTTCCATAGACTTTAATAGAGTTTGCATGTTCGCTAGAACTTTTTGCCTGATTGCATGTTGTGGTGCGAACCGAACCGGGGTTTTTTTTTTTCGGCCCACCTCCACTGCTGACTTGGACTGTCCAACTCTACCTTGTGCCTATCCTGCATCCATACCAGCCTATCTGTGTCATTTACTGGCTCCTGCTCCTCCGCCAGCTTGTCCTGTTATACTTGCATTCCTGACTAGGGATGAGCCGAACACCCCCCTGTTCGGTTTGCATCCAGAACATGCGAAAAGGCAAAAAATTAGTTCGAACACGTAAGCACCGTGAAAGTCTATAGGACACGAACATGAAAAATCAAAAGTGCTAATTTTAAAGGTTAATATGCAAGTTATTGTCATAAAAAGTGTTTGGGGACCCGGGTCCTGCCCCAGGGGACATGTATCAATGCAAAGAAAAGTTTTAAAAACTAAAGTTTTTTTGGGAGCAGTGATTTTAATAATAATGCTTAAAGTTAAACAATAAAAGTGAAATATTCCTTACCTGGGGGGTGTCTATAGTATACCTGTAAAGTGGCTCATATTTCCCGTGTTTATAACAGTCCGAGAGCAAAATGACATTTCTAATGGAAAAAAAGTAATTTATAGTACTAGTGCTAGTGCTGGCTATTAATGAATTGTCGATCCCGACAATTCACATAAAAGTAATTGAAAAATAAAAAAATAAAAATGCGTGGGGGTCCCCCAAAATTCCATTGCCAGGCCCTTCAGGTCTGGTATGGATATTAAGGGGAACTCCATGCCAAAAAAAAAATGGCTTGGGGTTCCCCCCAAAAATCCATACCAGACCCTTAAGGTCTGGTATAGATTTTAAGGGGAACTCCACGACCAAAAAAAAATGGCGTGTGGCTCCCCCAAAAATCCACACCAGACCCTTAACCTGGCAGGCTGCAGGAAAAGAGGGGGGGACAAGAGAGTGCCCCCCTCCTGATCCGTGCCAGGCCACATGCCCTCAACATGGGGAGGATGTCCCCATCTTGATGGGGACAAGGGCCTTATCCCCACAACCCTTGCCCGTCTGGTGGGGCCACCTGTCACGTGACCCCGCCCCCCTCTGACAAGGGGAAACGCCGGGGTTCCCCGGTGACATGTGCGGGTGACCCCGCCCCCCTCTGATGCAACAAGAATCCTGCGTTGCATAAGAGAGGGCGGGGTCACCCGCACACGTTACTGAGAAACCCCAGCGTTTCCCCTTGTCAGAGGGGGACGGGGGTCATGTGACGGGTGGCCCCGCCCCCATCTACATCAGAAGAACTCTTTTTTTGCATTGATACATGTCCCCTGGGGCAGGACCTGGGTCCCTAAACACTTTTTATGACAATAACTTGCATATTAACCTTTAAAATTAGCACTTTAGATTTCCCCCATAGACTTTTAAAGGGTGTTCCGTGGCTTTTCAAATTTGCCACAAACACCCCAAATTGTTCGCTGTTCGCCGAACTGGCAAACAGCCAATGTTCGAGTCAAGGTCATGTTCGACTCGAACAGATAGCCCATCCCTATTCCTGATACATGCCAGCACCTGCCGGCAAGAGACTTCACAGGCGCTCCCTGTCACCCTACCAGAGACTTCAGAACCAGGGCTGTAAGATTGGCCTTCCTCAACGATTTAGGCTCCACCACCAGGTACGTTACAACATGGTAGCATATTCCAAAGTCTTTATATCCACAAAAATATAATTCAGTTACTGTGCCACAAGGGGAGTCGAACAGACACACACAAACCTCAGCACTAGAGATGGGCTCGGGCATAATCGAAATCCCATGTGCCTGATCCCGCCAGGAAGCCGTCACTGCACACGGCTAATCAGAGGCAGGGAGACATTTTCCGATCTGTGCAGCTTGCGAACCGGGAAATGTCTCACTGCCTGTGATTAGCTGTGTTTAGTGTTGGCTTCCTAGTAGGATCGGGCACATGGGATTTTGAACATGCCCTAGCCCATCTCTACTCAGCACAATCCTTGGTAAGAATGGAACTCTTCTATCACATTTGCTTTTCTACACTCAGCCGACCTACAGGAAGATCTTCAATCACATACTGACTACTGAGCAACCAGCAACTGTAGTGAAAAAAAGCAAAGTGCAGGTGGTCAGAAGTATGTCATATACAGCCCAGTACACAGAGTTCAGTGGTCAGGAGTATGTCATATACAGCCCGGTACACATAGTGCAGTGGTCAGGAGTATGTCATATACAGCCCAATACAAAGGGTGCAAGGGTCAGGAGTATGTCATATACAGCCCAGTACACAGAGTGCAGTGATCAGGAGTATGTCATATACAGCCTAGTACAGAGAGTGCAGTGGTCAGGAATATATCATATACAGCCCTATGTACAGAATTCATTGGTCAGGATCGGTCATATCACTGGTGTTAAGTGATCAGGGTGTCACCAGTGCAGTACAGTGTCATCATATGACTGGTGTGGAGGTGATCAGGGTGTCACCAGTCCAGTACAGTGTCATCATATGACTGGTGTGGCGGTGATCAGGGTGTCACCAGTCCAGTACAGTGTCATCATATGACTGGTGTGAGGTGATCAGGGTGTCACCAGTACAGTACAGTGTCATCATATGACTGGTGGGGTGGTGATCAGGGTGTCACCAGTACAGTACAGTGTCATCATATGACTGGTGTGGAGGTGATCAGGGTGTCACCAGTACAGTGTCATCATATGACTGGTGTGGAGCTGATCAGGGTGTCACCAGTCCAGTACAGCGTCATCATATGACTGGTGTGAGGTGATCAGGGTGTCACCAGTACAGTACAGTGTCTTCATATGACTGGTGTGGCGGTGATCAGGGTGTCACCAGCATAGTACAGTGTCATCATATGACTGGTGTGAAGATGATCAGGGTGTCACCAGTACAGCACAGTGTCATCATATAACTGGTGTGAGGTAATCAAGGTGTCACTAGTGCAGTACAGCGTCATCATATGACTGGTGTGGCGGTGATCAGGGTGTCACCAGTGCAGTAGTGTCATCATATGACTGGTGTGGCGGTGATCAGGGTGTCACCAGTGCAGTACAGCATCATCATATGACTGGTGTGGCGGTGATCAGGGTGTCACCAGTGCAGTACAGTGTCATCATATGACTGGTGTGGGGTGATCAGGATGTCAGCAGTGCAGTAGTGTCATTATATGACTGGTGTGGAGGTGATCAGGGATCCTGACTGGTGTCTAGGGATGGGCCCGGTGTTTGATTTGAACCCATGTTCGAATCGAACATCGGCCGTTCGACCGCTCGTCGAGCCCAGAACTATGTTGGCCGTTCGCATCAAATTTGCGTGATGCGAACGGCCACAATGCACTGCGCCAGTCGCAGTGCATTGCTGGCTGATGATTGGCCAAGAATGCACTGTGACCCCGCATGCTTAGCCAATCATAGAGCCAGCGACGAAGAGAGCAATAATTGGCCACAGGCAGGATGCCTGTTGGCCAATTATAGCTCAGGGGGTTTAGTACATGCCCCACACTATATAAGGCCGCCGCGCAGGCGGCCTCATGTAGTGTGTTCCAGGGTTAGTCAGTGACGGTGTCAGTGACATTATCTGCTGTGATTCATTCTGTGCTGAGTGCTGACATTATCTGCTGTGATTCTGGTGATTAGTGTAGTGTGTGCGTGCTGTTAGTATAGCACTGCAGTATCACATTAAACCACCTTTACCCTTCTGGCCTGTTGTGTCATCTAAGGCAGCCATCTGTGGCTAATGAATTGTCGGCTCCCGTAACACAGAGAACAGTCATTCATTGAAAGTCATTGATAAAAAAAAAAGTCATTGATAAAAAAAAAAAGCGTGGGGTTTCCCCCAAATTCAATTACCAGGCCCTTCAGGTCTGCTATGGATATTAAGGGGAACCCCGCTTCAAATTAAAAAAAAATTACGTAGGGGTCCCCCTAAATATCCATACCAGACCCTTATCCGAGGAAGAAAGAAGATTTTAATAAAGGAATTGTCAAAGACCGTCTCCTGCCATTTTTAACATTTTTGTCACTTTTTTGGTGAAATGGTAGGGGTATTTTTGTACCCCCTTACCATTTCACACAGGGGGGGGGCAGGATCTGGGGGCTTCCAGATTCCGATAAGTCTGAAGGGTCTGGTATGGATATTTAGGGGGACCCCTACGTCATTTTTTTTTTGAAGCGGGGTTCCCCTTAATATCCTTAGCAGACCTGAAGGGCCTGGTAATTGAATTTGGGGGAAACACCACGCTTTTTTTTTTTATTAATGAATGAATGTTCTCTGTGTTATGGGACCCGGCAATTCATTAGCCGCGAGTGATTTTAAATAGCTTTTTTCCTGCAAAAATGACACTTTGTGCAGGGACAGTTCTAAGCACGGGAAACATGCACCCCTTCACAGGCATACTATATACACCCCCAGGTACGAATTTAAAGGAATATTACACTTTTATTGTTTCACATTAAGCATTATTAAAAAGCATTATTAAAATCACTGCTCCTGAAAAAAACGTCCGTTTTAAAAAAAAAAATTTGCATTGATACATGTCCCCTGGGGCAGGACCGGGTCCCCAAACACTTTTTATGACAATAACATGCATATTAGCTTTTAAAATTAGCACTTTTGATTTCGAACGTTCGCGTCCATTGTAATTAATAGGGTTCGAATGTTTGCGCAAACTTTCGGTCCGTTCACAGGTTCTGGTGCGAACCGAACCCGGGGGTGTTCTACTCATCCCTACTGGTGACAGTATGTGAAATAAATAAATAATGTGTAAACATTTTTTCTTTTTTAACTTTTTTTACATTTTGTCATCAGAGTAAATCACTGCTATAAGCAATGGTTTTAACTGTCATGAATGTCTTTCATTCATGAGAGCCTGCTTACTATTGTGATGCTGTAAATGGCAACAGCTAATCACATGGTACAGGGTGCTATGATTTGCCTAGGTATCATGTGATAGCTGTTTGCCTATCACAGCATCACAATTGTAAGTAAGCCGTCTTGAATGGAAGCCATTCATTGCAGTTTTCCTTACACGTAATCATGTGATCGTTATGATTGGTCATAGTGATCACATGATTGATACCCCGGACACTAACAGAGGCCTGGTACTGAGTGCCTCAGGTGGTGCCAAGTGTGCATGAGCTGAGCACTCAGTCTGAAGCTTCCGCCCACCCACAGTAAATGTACTGTGGGTGGTCGGCAAATAGTTAAAGTATCACCTTTGAGCAATTTTTGGGTACCAAAGTTTGTCTTCATTGCACTGATACACACAATATTTTTTTTTCTGTTCATACATTTTTAGTATAGTTTTACTTTTAACTAGATTGCAGTAAAAATATAAGGTAATAGTAAAGGTATTAGCCCCCATTCACACAGGGTGCAACTTGACAGTTTAAAGCCACAGGACAAGTCGCACCCTATTTGCAATTATGTAATCACTCAGCACAATTGAGGCAAACTGCATGCAAGAGTGTATCCTCTCCTTTCAGAGATCTGCTCCCAGCTACACTGCTTGCTTGCACCATCAGCCCTCCTGGCTGCTCTGAATATCTCCCATGGCAAGGTATTAAAGGGTTAAGCCCAACCCTGTCCTTTAGAAGGCCAACTACATGTGGAAGTCTCTCCTTTTGAGAATCTCTGGGTGTGCTGATGTACTCACTCTGTCCTCCTTGCTCCCACTGCTTTTCAGGTGGGATTGCAAGTCAAACAGCTCTGCTGAATAGATCCTCCTGAGCAAGGCAAAGCCCAGCCTGGAGATGGGGGTCTCCCCTAGACCTAGGAGACCCCTCCTAGGCCACTGACAGCCTCCTCAGCACTCCATCTTCAGCCCAACTCCTCTGCTAGCATGACTCTCTCATATTTAAGGGCCGGCCTAACCACCCTTCCAGGACAGTATGCCTGGGGATTTGACAGGTTCCGCTAAGTATGCAGATCAACCCTCCTGGACCCCCACCAACTAACGTCTAGAAGTTTCTACAAACTTCCAGAACCAGGGGGAGACACCAGAGTCATCCAGCCTGACCTGCAGTTAACCTTCACCCAGATTTCAGTCTTGCACTTACCACGAGTCCTAAATTTGCCTGCACTTAAACGAATAGCACACTAGAGGGTGCTACACAGAAAATAAATAAGAGGGAGAGGCCTTCTAAGTGCAGTATAAAGACATATTTATTGTTAAACACAATAGGCAACTCACATGTATGAGTAAGCTAAGCGCTCTTCATAAAAAGCAAGTCGCTGTAATAAATGTGTCCACCTCCCTGCGAGTGCTCTCTGTGAGGTGCACACAGCTCCAGTGCTGACAGGTCCCTCAGCTTGCCTCAGAACTATGCTGGAAAGCATCAGCCTACCGGGCGGAAGTGACATAATGATTGGAGGATAACTGGGGGCGTGGCTACACATTTCAGAGCATGTGCACTCCTTTCTTAGGCCTAGGCTTGAGAAAGAAGTGTGCTTTCTCTAAAATGTGTAGCCACACTCTTTGAAAAAGCCCAGTCAAATGCATTAGGGGCATGGTTTTACTACGTGTGTGGGCCAGCAGAGATGAGTGGTGGTGATTGAAGGTGGCTGGTGCAGTGAGAACCTTTCGTATACAGACTGACAGCCGCTGGATAGGGAGAGAGAGGCTATGCTAATTGGTTCTTATGTGAGTGTATTTTATAAATAAAAGCAATAGGGTTTTTACATTATCACACTATTATGGGTTTAATTCTCTTTTTTTGGGAAGATCTGTGCCGTATATATATATATATATATGACGAGACGGAGCAATAACATACTTGGAGGGAAATCAGAAGATGGAGATCCAGTGGAATTCTGAGGCTCGGAGGAGCATATACTGAGAGGCCATGCTCGGCTCATCCATCCATTCCGCATCTTATGCGGATTTATCCCAAATCCTCACATTTTGGGCATATTTAGCTGGTGAGGGTAAGTCCTTCAGTAGATGGTGGGCTGCACTCCAGTATTCAAGTCACAGTGGTGAACACAAATATATGAAGATGGATCAGTGTATGTGCATGGAGCGTTATACATTATGTGGACTGGATTGTGCTAATAAGGACACATTCTATCAGCTTATGTTGTATATTGATTCACTGAGGGGTGTCTAAGAATTCTGGGTATTGACATCCGTTATTTATCTCACACTATATTATAATTTCTGATATGAACTGTTGCTCATGAGGCCCTCCGATGAAGACATGATGACGAAACGCGTTAGCCCGTGACCACGCCGCTAAGATTTCACGTTAGGATCTTGAATCTGGGGTTTGATTTGTATTATTTAGAGCTGAGTGGGGTTTCTATGATTTATTTGACAACCACATTATGGCCACTAGATGGAGCAATGGAAATCGCTTTATGAAATCAAAGATGTCCAATATTCATCACAGCCGGGTAATTGCCGGTAACATTCATTCAACTATTATTTATTTATTTTTAAAACAGACCTCTAAGTGTTTGTGAAATCTTACACCACAATTTGTACTCAGCCAATGAGAGGTAATGACTCCATTTTTATTTTTATCCTGCTATCAATGGCCAACACGGTACAACACTTCATCCATGTCTTTGGTGATCTCTGATCTTCTTATGAACTGTTTCGTACATGATGGAGATCAGCCATGGAGTATATCTGAGGTGTATATCAGGGTGTGCTTCTTCCCCACATGAGAGCTGTGATGTCCAGCAACATTCATATAGAAGACATTTCCCACACTCAAGGCACTAATACACCTCAAGCGTTGTGTGGGATCCCTGATGTACAGGAAGGCAGGACTTCAGTGAGGAACAATTCCCTCACTCAGGACAGGAACTTGGCTTCTCCCCTGTGTGAGATCTCTGATGTCTGTAAAGACTGGACTTCTCTGAAAAAAATTTCCCACACTCAGAACAGGAATACGGCTTCTCCCCTGTGTGAGTTTTCTGATGTGTGTAAAGATGTGACCTCTGTGAACAACATTTCCCGCACTCAGGGCAGGAATACGGCTTCTCCCCAGTGTGAGATCTCTTATGTATGTTAAGATGGGACTTCCGTGAAAAACATTTACCGCACTCAGGACAGGAATACGGCTTCTCCCCAGTGTGAGATCTCTGATGTATGTAAAGATCAAACTTCCGTGAAAAACATTTTTCGCACTCGGGACAGGAATACGGCTTCTCCCTCGTGTGAGATCTCTGATGTTTGTCAACACTGGACTTCACTGAAAAGCATTTCCCGCACTGAGGACAGGAATACGGCTTCTCTCCTGTGTGAGATCTTATATGCACATGAAGATGGGATCTAAAACGGAAACACTTCCCGCACTCAGTACAGGTAAATCTCTTCTCTGTTGCACCGTCCCTCACAGTCTGAGGTTCCTCAGGATAAGAGGAATACGATGGTCCATCTACACTGTGTGGTGCCGGATGGACATTTGAGGTAGTCGGGTTTTCTCCTGGACTATACTGTGTGATGTCCTCATCTTCTACTTTACAGTCTGGAGACAAAGTGAGACAATCCTCTGAGGTTTTCCTCATCTCCCGTCCATCTACTAAAATAGAAATAAAAAGATTATTACCAGACACAAGCAGATTGGTTCCCCTAAACCAGGACTCCGCCCACATCAGCTTTGTCTCTGAGGATCTTAAATTCCCCCCTCAAGGTAACTAGTAAATGGGTCCTCTGATCTCCTACCAGTTCATTTCTTTATTCATGGACCTTAGTCAGAGAGTGAGGAAACAACGAGAACTGTCTTTTATAGGAGAGATAGGAAAAGAAAATGCTGCTCCAGGTGAGTGATGGAACCAGGTAGGCTGGGGAATGGACTCCTCCAAGGGGTGCTAGCTTCGGTTCACCGGCCGTGCAATATGGATAAAAGGAATGGATGGCTCCACACCAAGGTAGTGATGAATCTCTTTATTGTAAAATCTGTAACATGAATGACACCACAGGACAGGCAAACAGGTACAGGTAGACACATTTCACACAGCAACTCTGCATATAGGAGTGACAGTGATGCAGGGATTATAGGACAAGTGTCCCCACACCCATTGCCATCTTCCCAACACAAGAAGTCCTGCACTTCCTTATTTAGTCCATAATTTTGTCATGAATAACAGTGGTGCTGAGCCCCACCAGAGGTCAGAGAGTGAGGATGGGGGAGAACAACCAAGATGAAGACTGGACTGATCCTGAAGATCACCATCATTGGGTTATTGACTCCTCCCTCATTATCACTTTCTGTTTAAAGTTCCAAAGTCTGACAATGTTATCACATTATTATCAACATGTAAAAGTCTGTGCGCCTATCAAATCATCAGATATAAAATGTCCAGCTGGTAGAAAATGGGTGTAACAAGAGAAAATACATATTATGTTTATATATAGCAGTGGGTAGAGAGCAGAAGTCAGGACTATGTAATGTACAACATAATGTATAATATACAGAAGATAGGACTATATAGTATCAGAATGATGTAATGTACAACATAGAGTATATGGTGCAGGGGTCAGGAGTATGTCATGTACAATATAAATTATACAGTGTAAGGGTCAGGGCTCATAATATTGTTATTCAATAATCAGTGGAAGCTTAAATGTTTACATGAGACAAGTTGCAGAGGTCCCACACCGCTGCCTCCCATCTCCTGAGACTGCACTCAGTGACTTGGGTCTGAGACTATACAGACATATCCCTCCACCCGGGACAGCCAGCAGACAACAGAACATGTAACTGTGGGAGAATTGTTCTGTAAGAGATCTTACCAGACTCAGGCATGGGGAAGAAGACTGAAAGCACATACCCTAGGTGCCTAGGTCTAGTAACACCTATGATTAAACATTTTTGGGGTGTGGCTTTCGCTCGCACGTAGATAGCAGCCCAAGCTTGGAGCTCTTCACGGCTAACCCAACGAACGCAGCTTACGGGCAGGAAACGGCCCCTTTGAGTCCCCCAGGCATCCACCACACTCCCGCAGTACGCATCGCACAGATGTCCTGCAAGCGGAGCCAGGAAAGAGGCCCGAAAGGCTCACGGCCTTCTTCTTTCCAGCTCGGCTGGGCACAGGGAAGAAGCCAAGATAGCGCCACTGGAGCCGCAGCGAGATCACCCGCGGCATATACGTATCTCCCAGATGAGCATCCACGTGAAATAAGGGGTGGATCAGCATTCTCTTCTCCCCACGACTCCTCTCCTGCATCTCCAGTCTCCCAGAGCCAAGCTAAATCGAGGATGCGGATGGATCCTTCTTACCAGGCCGCAGACACAGTGAGTACAGGCCTGCACAATGATAATGCAATCTTTTACTGCAATCCTCAATAGCTGCATTCCCAACATCAGGGCAGCCTGTATTAGATACCACAATGAAAGATATGCTCAAGTCACTCCAATCCTCCCTCATGACAAACCTGTCCTCCCTGATTCATAAGATTTCTCTGGAGATGAAGCATATGGATGATAGAGTGCATTATATGGAAAACAAAATGGAGGAGTGCACTGATACAGTGAATGACTTAGTGGATGCATATACAGAGCAAAAAGATGACTATGTGGATTAAAGCAAAGCTGGCGGACCGAGGACCGCTCTCACAAACAATAACATTATAATATGCGGCATTCCCTGAGTCCATTCCACCCACAGAGTTGCACAAGTATGCTAGCACCATGTTATCTAACCTACCGCCAGAATTATCTCCAATAGAACTCACCATTGATCGTATTCACAGAATACCTAAACCACGTCACCTGGAAGAAACTATACCCAGAGATGTACTCCTGCGGATCCACTTCTATCAGGCCAAAGAACAAATCCTTTTAAAGGCAAGGGAAGTATCCACCCTTCCAGCACCATACTCGGATATACAACTGTTTGCGGATCTGTCACAATTTACCTTACAAATGCGAAGGAAAATAAAGACGGTAACAAAAGCCCTAACTAACCATAAGATTGCATACAGGTGGCGGTACCCGGCTATTATACTGGCCACATACAATGGAACCCATCACACAATCTACCATTGAAGGAGGAATGAAACTTCTCCATACAATAGGGAGAAAACTTTTTTTGCAGAAGGGAGTTTAACAAGACTCGTGGCCACTCATTAAAATTAGAAGAAAAAAGGTTTAACCTTAACGAGGAAGTAAACCCTGATGGGTTTTACTTCCTCTTTGTTTCCCTGCAAAGGTAAAGCATAATACTATGTATCGCATAGTAGCCCATTATGTGTCACTTACCCTATACAGGAGCCTGCAATGTCACCGATGTCCCCTCTTCCACGAAGTGTCCATCTTCCTTCCGGGTATCACGGCTCCGGCCAAGCACAGCGCTGGAGCCGCGATACCCGGAAAGGAAGATGGACATCACTCCCGCGCGCGTGATCGCCGTTAGCAACGGCACGCTCAGTTCACCTGCGCATGAGCCATAGACATCGGTGCCTGTCTTTTGCAAATATCTCCTAAACCACATAGGTTTAGGAGATATTTCTTGCACCTACAGGTAAGCCTTAATCTAGGCTTACCTGTTGGTAAAAGTGGTCTGTAAGGGTTTACAACCACTTTAAACTAGATAGAGGGTTCTTTACTGTATGAGCGGCAAGGATGTGGAATTCCCTTCCACAGGCGGTGGTCTCAGCGGGGAGCATCGATAGTTTCAAAAAACTATTAGATAAGCACCTGAATGACCGCAACATACAGGGATATACAATGTAATACTGACATATAATCACACACATAGGTTGGACTTGATGGACTTGTGTCTTTTTATCAACCTCACCTACTATGTAACTAAATCATTATTTCAACACAACTATTTACCATTCGGCACTAAACTACAAGAAGATCTCACCAGGCTGGCGTCATTTGAATTCTCGTGGATGGGGCGCTTAGCAGCCTTTAAAATGCTTCACCTTCCCCAAATCCTTTATCGATTCAGAACAATCCCAATACCAACTAGCTACTTCAAAACACTACAAACTATTCTGTCTAAATTCATATGGCAGGGTAAAAGAACTAGATGCGGTCATGTTAAACTAATTAAACAAGGCCAGGCAGGAGGAACTGGCTACGTAGACTTTCAGGATTATTACTTCCTCGGTGCTCACACAATCAAAAGAATGGTTTCTATCTTCCCCCTCCACATTATGGGGGAAAATGGCTATTCTCTATTGCGCTTGGAGCTAAAATCCCTCCCTATGTCTCCCCAACAATTATAGCAACACTCTAAACCTGGGACCAATTTACTGTATAAACACTAGCTCATCACACCCTCTCAAATCCACTGTCCAAATCCCTCTGGAGGCACTGCATAAGGGCTCAGCCCTTCCTTCTCTGAGCTGGCCGCTCAGCTGTCGGCTAATTGCCAGCTCCTATCTCTCCACAGTTACTCAGCTGTTGATGATATCCTGCTCGTCAGTCCTGCCTATTTAAGCGGTCCAGTCCAGAGGATCTCTGCCTTCGCCACATCACAGAGACTATCACCTGCTATCATGTTCAAGACTTGCTTTGCTGACATCCCTTCTGGCTCCAGACCCTGCTTGCTGCTCCACATTGATCCCTGACTTCTGGCTTGGCTGATTATCCATTCCGGTTACTGAACTTTGGCTATGTTTTGACTACGTTTGTCCTTTTTACTTTTATTATTAACCGCTTCCCGACTGGCACACACACATATATGTCGGCAGAATGGCATGGACAGGCATAAGGGCGTACAGGTACGTCCCTTTGAATATGCCACCGTGCCATCGCGTGCGCGCCGCCGGTCGGGACCCCGCGATCGTCTCACGGGGAGGACGAACAGGGAGATGCGGAAGTAAACAGCATCTCCCCGTTCTGCCTAGCAACAAGTGACACTGATCTCTGCTCCCTGTGATTGGAGCAGAGATCAGTAACACACAGCCACGCCCCCACAGTTAGTAACATGCCCCTAGGAACACTTAACCCCTACACTGCCACCCCCGGTTAACCCCTTCACTGCCAGTGTCATTTACACAGGAATTAGTGCATTTGTATAGCACTGATTGCTGTATAAATGCCAATGGTCTCAAAAATGTGTCAAAAATGTCCGATGTGTCCGCCATAATGTCGCAGTCACAATAAAAAAAAAAAATAAAAAAAAAAAAAAAAAAAAATCGCTGATCGACGCCATTACTAGTAAATAAAAAAACAAATATTAACTATTAAATAATACCTTTTGTGCAAACCAATCAATAATCGCTTATTGCGATTTTTTTTACCAAAAATATGTAGAAGAAGAATAGGTATCGGCCTAAACTGAGGAAAAAAAATATATTTTTTTTATATATTTTTGGGGGATATTTATTATAGCAAAATGTAAAAAAAAATGCGTTTTTTTCAAAATTGACACTCTTTTTTTGTTTATAGCGCAAAAAAAAAAAACCGAAGAGGTGATCAAATACCACCAAAAGAAAGCTCTATTTGTGGGAAAAAAAGGACGTCAATTTTGTTTGGGAGCCACGTCGCACGACCGCGCAATTGTCAGTTAAAGCGACTCAGTGCCGAATCGCAAAAAGTGCTCTGGTCTTCCATTTGTTAAAAAAAAAAAGTGCTCTGGTCTTAAGCCAGCAAAATGGTCAGGTCTGAAAGTGGTTAAAGAAGTGTGATTTAACTGTACTTCTGTCTCGGCCTGATTTCATGGTTTCTGGCAATAATTTAATGCAATCAAGATCCTATGCAACATGGAATAACATACATAACTGATCTGATCAGCAAAGAAAAAATTAATTGGAAATATAAAAGAACAAGGTTTGGGAATTTATATGAAACATGCAGCCGGGGAGATATCACAGCATCCTACTATAGTAATGTCTGGTGAGTAAACCATCAGTTAGAGCCATATATCAAAACATAGTAGCATAATAATCATCATTTTACTTATCACCCAGGTAGACATTACTATATACTATATTACTAGTCACTATGTTATACACCTTATGTTATATTATTTTTACATACCCAATTTTACCACTTTCTATAGATGGGATATATCTGTGTGATTCACACCACTTTGTTTATCCATGGGGATCTCGTCCCTGGATTGCCTCTCCTTAGTGGTCATTCCACCTATGTAGTCGGGTTCACTGCCTCAGCTCCCGGGGCTAATGATCCTCCTGCCTGACCCTCAATTCCCAATGCCCAGACTCATATCTGTATTGTAAGTACGAGTATGAGACCTATTCCTATATAGTCATAACATTTTACTTATACGATTACCCAATTCAATATCTCTAATGTTTTCTAGACATCCCTTCTGCATCTGCTCCTGAAGAGTGGTGCCACAGCCATGAAACGCGTCGAGCTATTAGATGCTACCCTCTTCTAATTATTTTACATATGTTACCATTAGTATGTTCCATTGGATTATACCAATTCTTATTATGTTTTGTTAGGGAGATACGCAGCAATCAGTCTGGTGTTTTTATTATGCTGTTATTGTGTTATGCCTTTATGCTATCCTGTTACTATGTATTATGTCATGGAATAAAGCTTTCCCAATTTACTATGATGGTTATTATTCTACTATGTTTTGATATATGGTCCTAACTGATGGTTTACTCACCAGACATTACGATAGTAGGATGCTGTGATATCTCCCCGGCTGCATGTTTCATATAAAGTCCCCAACCTTGTTCTTTTATATTTTCAATTATCGGGATGGAGGCACATTCCTTGGCCTCATACAAAGTCCCAAACTCGTTTTCCCTCTTTCAAAGAAAAAAAATTAAACCATTCCCCACACTACAAAAAAGAGTTTCACCTACCAAACTCAGACCTATTCCTTTACATCCAAACTCAACAGTTTATTGCCACGCTCCCAACATGGTCCTGCAAAATTCCCCAATTGGCCTGGATCTTTATTTAGAACCCCCACACCATGTGAAAAGGGGATATCACTCTTCTATAATCTTCTCCCGTCAAAAGGGGATATCACTCTTCTATAATCTTCTCCCGTCAAAAGGGGATATCACTCTTCTATAATCTTCTCCCGTCAAAAGGGGATATCACTCTTCTATAATCTTCTCCCGTCAAAAAAAATCTTTACCAAATCAACCCCCATTACTTAGATGGCATTCAGATCTAGGAGGTACCTATACAGTAGATCAATGGGAAAAGGCGAGCAAATCCACATAAAAAAAAACACCTGTTGTTCCACCCTATGGGAACTGTCAATCAAACTGAGACAGCGTTGGTACCTAACCCCTCATAGATTGTCTAAATATGACACAAAACTAGATGATAAAATGTTGGAGGAAGTGTGGACAGAGGGAAGATATGCTCCAAATATTCTGGAAATGCCCCAAATGAACACATTATTGGAAATCAATCTTCCAATTACTCTCTGAAATTACTCAAACGATAATCTCTCTGAGGCCTTCACAGTGTCAGGGCTGGGCTAAGCCCTTCCTTCTCTGAGCTGGCCGCTCAGCTGTCGGCTAATTTCCAGCTCATATCTCTCTCCACAGTTACTCAGCTGTTGATGATATCCTGCTCGTCAGTCCTGACTGTAGTAATATGACTGAACAGAAGTGACTCCATCTTTATATAAGTTCATATAAGATTAACTTGGGTTAATCTGCTAGTTAGTTTAAGTTCTGTATTCTCAGACTGTGACAGTCTGTAACAGTTTTTGCAAGGCACACATAAAATAAAATATAGCTTACAGCAGCATCTTTGCTCTGTACCTTTCTATACAAAGCTTCTGTGTTGTAGAGCAGTCTGGGACATTTTCCTGTGTAAAGGGGAACACCAAAAGGCATGACTATGAGTCATGGAAGCAGATGGCATGGTTACTATAGTTGCTATGTCAGCCATGTTTAAGGGGTTGCGCATTTGAGTATTAATGATATGTAATAATATGAAATGTACACCCCTGTTGTTAACCACTCCCTTTTTCCCTATTATGATTGGTTAATGATAACGTATAGAAGTTGTATGCCCGCCCAGACTTAAATCAGATAGCTTTGAACATAGACTCTGCATCATCTCTTTTTGTGTTCACAAAGAAGCAATCTCCACAGTACTGAGAAGGTCTTGTGAGTGTGGTAATTTCTGTGATTATACCTAGCTTGTCTTGTCAGGTATACGGAAATACCGTTTGGATTCCGTTCACTGCCTACTTAAGCCGTCCAGTCCAGAGGAGCTCTGCCTTTGCCTTGGTCAACATCAGTGACGATCTCCTGTGTTCCTGTTTAAAGACTTGCTTTGCTGACATGCCTTCTGGCTCTAGATCCTGCTTGTTGTTTCTCTACATTGATCTCGGACTTCTGGCTTGGCTGACTATCCGTTTCGGTTACTGAACTTTGGCTATGTTTGTTCTTTTTACTTTTATTATTAAACAAGTGTGATTTAACTGTACTTCTGTCTCCGTCTGATTTCATGGTTTCTGAAACACTGGCACTATTATCTCTGGACATAGAACAATACCCAAAAACCGGTTAGAAATATCATAACACATGTATTGTGTATAAGTAGATCCCTCGCACTGCTGTGAGTAATTTGCAGGTCAAAGATATGGTGCTGACTAGAGATGTTTGCAGCAAAATTAGTAGTGGTTACAAATACACAAGCATAGAATAAATATAGTAGATCATTTTGCGCAAACAGAATTGAATAAAAAATTACATAAATATTAAAAAGCAATAATAACTAGTCCCCAGCAGGGGGCACTAGTATAAGGCTGGAGTGGGTATAAAGGAAATAAAGTGTATATAAAGTGACTGTTGTCTAATATAAAAGTGACCAGTGCATAAAAGTACATAAATAAGGTATATAAAAGTGTATAAAACTGAGTGACATTTGTTGGGAAATTAATCAAATAAAATATCCAAATGATTCACATAGATAAATAAAAATAAATGACGTCAGGTAAAATCAATGGAGTAGTAAAAATCAAATAAGCCCCAGATGAAGACACGTAACGCGTCGTAACGCGTAGGGAGTGGCCAGAGGCGGACGAACTCAGAGGAGGACGCGAGAAGGCGCTGAGAACGCCTGGTGATACTTTGCCTGATTTTTATGTTTTAAATGTAAGAGTCCAATACTTTGCACAATAAATCATTTATATTTTAAAAAACTTACTACACTAGTGGAGGCTTCCCTCTTTTTTTCCCTTCCTCTCCTTGGCATGGTGCTATGGTGACTTTGAGACACTAAGCCCTCTAGGTCCATGATTTAAGGGATTTTAAAGGAGAAGGACCCGGCTGGATTTTTTCCACTAGGAGACCTTGACCTCTGCTAACTGTACCTTGGGGCTTATTTGGATACCCCTGAAAGGCTTTTTTTATTTAGTCCTAAGGTGAGAGTTCTGGGAGACCAGAAAAGGATTCACCCACAAATAGATGAATAGCAGTGTGAATATAGTCCTGACTCAGCAATATAGATAAATGCATAGTAAACGCATAGAACATTTCTTGGAATAATTTTGGAAGCATTCAGGAGCATCCATTGGAGGACCATTGTTATTCCATTGCTATCTACCCATTGTGGATGCACAATTCATGTATTTTTTGCTATGATGATATCAAGATCTATTTGATCCATTATTTATCTATTGATTCGAACGTTTTTATTCATTTGGACTATTTTTATTCATATTAATTTATTCATCTATTTTATTTTGCAATCACCCCATATTTATTTCACTTGAATCACGGACTTATTTGATTTTTTACCACTCCATTGATTTTACCTGAGGTCATTTATTTTTATTTATCTATGTGAATCATTGTGATATTTTATTTGATTCATTTCACAACAAATGTCACTCAGTTTTATACACTTTTATATACCTTATTTATGTACTTTTATGCACTGGTCACTTTTATATTAGTCAACAGTCACTTTATATACACTTTATTTCCTTTATACCCACTCCAGCCTTATACTAGTGCCCCCTGCTGGGGACTAGTTATTATTGCACTTTAATATTTATGTAATTTTTTATTCAATTCTGATTGCGCGAAATTATCTACTATATTTATAACACATGTATTACTGTCAGCAAGACTCAACATCACCAGAAAATGGAGATAACCTGACCCACCCACACTGAGTGATGTGGTGAATACAACCCACGTACACTTCATCCATGAATCAACACTAGCAGTGAGACACAAAAACAAGGAGCATAGCTTCAGACTGTGGCAACCATGGATAATCTGGACTAGATCCCCAGGAATTGTCAAGGCTCTCAGCTCCTAACTTTTATAGATAGAAATCCTATTGTTCTACTTCAATGGTTTAATGTTTACTGTTTGAGTTACTTTGGAATTATAGACTTGCACTATTAAGGTATACATTATAAGAGGGAGGGAGTTGTCTCCAACCTGGGCATAGTATTGCACCCACAGGGGTGTCCGGGGGGGTAGTCAACACTTCTACCTTCCCACCCTATCCCGAGAAATCCAAAAAAAAAAAAAAAAAAAAAAAATCGCATAACGATAATACTATCCACGATGATATTGGTATATTATCTCATATATAGGTATCTTTAGTTAGTAAACAAAACAACTCTACATTACTCGACGGATACTGTTTGTGTGTCTGTATGTTAACTTGTCTAATTACCTGTTATAAATGAAAAATATCAATCAAAATCTATTGAACAAAAATCCACATTTTGCTGCCAGCAGAACCCCAGAATCTCCATAAATCCAGTCTAGATACATAAATTGTATCTACAGCACAGAGAAGGAAAATTATCCGAGAGAAATACAGGAATACAGGACGGGGAACACAGCTCAGGAAAGTGACCAGGGGATAACAGGCTGATATCACCCAGTCCCCGCCCTACTCTGGACCAGTGAGCAGTATGGGTGGAGGAATGTATTTAGTGTTAATGACCCACCTGTACTGATCTCTGTAAGAGTGCCGTCCCCTAGAATTAGCCTCAATATTCCATCCTCCTCCATAGACTGCTGATCATCGCTCACATAAGTCTCTTCTTCTTCTTTTACCTCAACTTTAAAATCTCTCAGGTTTCCACTCTGAATAAATAATAAAAATGACATCAATTGTAACAATGCAGATAATGTACAGATCCTAATGATACTATTAGTGATTGTTCCTCATCTACCTGATGATGGTGGGGGATGGTGTGACCTTCCTGTGTGGAATCCCGGGAATACAGAGGATGGGGACATCTCTCTGGTGGGTTCCTTGTATTAGGTGGCTCCATCATATCCTTGTGTCCTTCTGAAAACTCCTCCATCACTCCATACTCCTCATCCTCCTCTTTATACTCTTCTTTAACATCAATATTATAATCCCCAAGGATTCCACTCTGAAATATATAATAAAACATTCATTATAACAAACATGCTGTGTATAAATCAGAACTACCAATAATTGTCAATCATCTACCTGATGATGGTGGGGGATGGTGTGATCTTCCTGTGTGGAATCCCGGGAATAGAGAGGACGGGGACATCTCTCTGGTGGGTTCCCATTACTGGATCCATCTGTAGGAAACACACACACTGACTGAATACATTTTTGCTATGTGTTTATCAGATGATGGGGGATCTAGGTGGAGCCTCTGTACTGCTCTCTCCTTTACAATGAAGTCTCCTCTTACCCGGTGATGTGAGGGGCGGCTGATTGTCCATCATGACGTCCTTGTAGAGATCCTTGTGTCCTTCTAAATACTCCCACTCCTCCATGGAGAAATAGACAGGGACATCCTGACACCTTATAGGAACCTGACACACACAATGATACAGTCACCATCCAGACACATCCCTTGTCTGTTACTGGATAATGTCCCAGAATTCCCAGCACCGCTCACCTCTCCTCCATCATCTCTCTGGTGACTTCTAGAATCTTCTTTGTATTACTCTATTCTATCAGGGAGGGAGGTGGAGGCAATGTGATGGTCATATGATCTCCAGACTTCACAGAGGAAAACTCTAGATCTGAACACAAATAGTAAAATCAAATGAAACTCCCAGAATCCTCCTCACCTCACCATTCAGGTTTACTTTTTTATTAAAGTCCCACTTCAGACTGAGGTATAATTTACCCACACAGGACCCCCACACTCCGCAGGTTAAATGATTGTTGCAGGAATTCTGATGTCATTACATACAATGCAGGACCAACAGTCCCACTTTGCTAGTGAGGATGCCAAGGGTCCGCCCACATCCTAAGGGCATCAGTAAAAAAAGCCAGACGGAGGGACATTGGGAGGAGAAGCTGTGAGGTCAGTGTGATGTCGTAGGACATACAGACTCTGGATGGAGGGACATTTGGATGGGAAGGTTTGAGGCTCCCGTGTAAACCAAATCATTGTTCCTGGGTGTGACCCACCTCTCTAACTTTGACCTTTACCATACAGAAATCTGTCAGGAATCTGTGAAAGTAAGCTCTCGTGTGAGCAGGTGACATGCGGAGGAACAGAATGTACTGTAAATAGCAGACAATTTTCTCCAGAGCTCCTAATGGTGGGGATGGATTTTGCTGAGTGCTGGTGCCGAGTTTCCACCCCCAGGGTCACTGCAGGTGTGGAGAAAAGCTGTGTAATGCCGCGTACACACGAGCAGACTTTTAGACAGACTAGGTTCGACAGTCTTTCCGACGGACTTTCGGCGGAGTTCCGACAGACTTTCCGAATGAACGGACTTGGCCAAACACAATCACACCAAAGTCCAACGGATTTGAATGTGATGACGTATGACCGGACTAGAATAAGGAAGTTCATAGCCAGTAGCCAATAGCTGCCCTAGCGTCAGTTTTTGTCCGGACTAGCATACAGACGAGCAGATTTTTCGACCGGACTCGAGTCCGTTGGAAAAATTTGAAACATGTCCTAGTTCTAAAGTCCTTCAGATTTTTGGACAGCAAAGGTCTGATGGAGCCCCCACATGATCGAATTGTCCGACGGATTCGTTCCGTCAGAACTTTGCTGTCGAAAAGACCACTCGTGTGTACGCGGCATAAGAAGATATGGAGGAGAGATGAGGAGGAGATCCAGGAATCAGGATAAAGGTCAGGACTAGGGATGAGCCGAACACCCCCCCGGTTCGGTCGCAGCAGAACATGTGAACAGGCAAAAAATTTGTTTCGAACACGTGAACACCGTTAAAGTCTATGGGACACGAACATGACACGAACATGAAAAAAAGTGCTAATTTTAAAGCTTATATGCAAGTTATTGTCCTAAAAAGTGTTTGGGGACCCGGGTCCTGCCCCAGGGGACATGTATCAATGCAAAAAAAAGTTTTACAAACGGCTGTTTTTTCGGGAGCAGTGATTTTAATAATGCTTAGAGTGAAACAATAAAAGTAAAATATTCCTTTAAATTTTGTACCCGGTGATGTCTATAGTATGCCTGTAAAGTGGCGCATGTTTCCCGCGTTTAGAACAGTCCGAGAGCAAAATGACATTTCTAAAGGAAAAAAAAGTAATTTAAAAGTACTATAATGAATTGTCCGTCCTGGCAATACACATAAAAGTTCATTGATAAAAACAGAATGGGATTCCCCTACATGGGAACCCCAAACCAAGATTAAAAAAAAAAAAAAATGCGTGGGGTCCCCTCAAATTCCATACTAGGCCCTTCAGGTCTGGTATGGATATTAAAGGGGAATCCCGCGCCAAAATGTAAAAAAAAAAAAAAATGGCGTGGGGCCCCCCTCAAAATCCATACCAAACCCTTTAGGTCTGCTATGGATTTTAAGGGGAACCCCACGCCAAAATTAAAAAAAAAATGGCGTGGGGTCCCCTCAAAAATCCATACCAGACCCTTATCCGAGCATGCAACCTGGCAGGCCGCAGGAAAAAAGGGGGGACGAGAGAGCGCCCCCCTCCTGAACCGTACCAGGCCACATGCCCTCAACATGGGGAGGGTGCTTTGGGGTAGCCCCCCCAAAGCACCTTGTCCCCGTGTTGATGGGAAGAAGGGTCTCATCCCCACAACCCTTGCCTGGTGGTTGTGGGGGTCTGCGGGCTTATCGGAATCTGTAACTATTATTCAAAAAATGTGTGAAAATGGTAAAAAAAAAAAAAAAAAAAAAAACACAAGGCACGGCGTGGGACAAGTCCTTTATTAAAAAAAAAAAAAAAAATAAAACTGTCCCACGAAGTCTTCCTCTTCTTCTTCTCTCGCTCCAACGGACCGAAAAAAAAGCAGCACGCCACTTACGATTTGCCTCAATGGGTGGAACCCGCTGTAATGACCGGCCTCTCAGGTGACAGCTCTTTTATAACTGAGGGTGGGGGCCACTCGATTACGTCGCCGGGGAACCCGCCCCCCTCTGACGCACGGGGACATACCTATGGCTTTCCTGTAGCGTCAGAGGGGGCGGGGTCACTCGGTTACGTAACCGGGTGGCCCTGGCCCCCTCTGACGCTACGGGGAAGCCATAGGGATGTCCCCGTGCGTCAGAGAGGGCGGACTGGGTGGACCCGCCCCCCCTATGACGCTACGGGAAAGCCATGGGGATGTCCCCGTGCTTCAGAGGGGGCGGGGTCACACGGCGACCTCATCATGTGGCCCCGCCCTCAGTTATAAAAAAAACCTGTCACCTGAGAGGCCAGTCATTACGGCGGGTGCCTCCCATGGAGGCAGATCACAGGCGGCGTGCAGCTTTTCTTTTTTCTTTGGTCCGTTGGATCAAGAGAAGAAGACTTTGTGGGACAGTTTTATTTTTACATTTTTTTAATAAAGGATTTGTCCCAAGCCGTGCCTTGTGTTTTTTTTACAATTTTCACACATTTTTTGTGAAATGCCGTTACCAATTCACATGGGGGGGCAGATCTGGGGGTCCCCTTGTTAAAGGGGGCTTCCAGATTCCGATAAGCCCCCTTCCCGCAGACCCCCACGGGCAAGGGTTGTGGGGATGAGGCCCTTCTCCCCATCAACATGGGGACAAGGTGATTTGGGGGGCTACCCCAAAGCACCCTCCCCATGTTGAGGGCATGTGGCCTGGTATGGTTCAGGAGGGGGGCGCTCTCTTGTCCCCCCCTCTTTTCCTGCGGCCTGCCAGGTTGCGTGCTCGGATAAGGGTCTGGTATGGATTTTTGGGGGACCCCACGTCATTTTTTTTCAGATTAGCACAGGGTTCCCCTTAAAATCTATACCAGACAGAATGATTTTGAGGGGGACCCCCACGCCATTTTTAAAACATTTTGGCTCGGGTTCCATACCAGACCTGAAGGGTGGCACAGTAGTTTAGTGGTTAGCACTTTCACCTAGCAGTAAAAAGGGTTGCTGGTTCGAATCCCAACCACGACACTACCTGCCTGCATGTTCTTCCTGTGCCTGCGTGGGTTTCCTCTGGGTACTCCAGTTTCCTCCCACACTCCAAAGACATGCTGGTAGGTTGGCCCTAGTATATGAATGTGAGTTGGGGACCTTGGATTGAGGGCTCCTTGAGGGTAGGGACCGATGTGAGTGTGCAATGTATGTCTGGAGCGCTGCGTAAATTGACGGCGCTATATGGGTATCTTAAAATAAAAATAGGAATAATTGTAGATACGCCCCCACACTCACTCAGGTTGAACTGGATGGACTGGTGTCTTTATTCAACCTTACTAACTATGTAACTATGGTATGGAATTTAGTGGGACCCCCACGCATTTTTTTTAATTTTGGTTCGGGGTTCCCCTGTGGGGGAATCCCATGCCTTTTTCATCAATGAACTGTTATGTGTATTGCCGGGACCGACAATTCATTATAGCCGCGAGTAGTTTTAAATTACTTTTTTTCCTTTAGAAATGTAATTTTGCTCTCGGACTGTTCTAAACACGGGAAACATGCGCCCCTTTACAGGCATACTATAGACACCCCCCCAAAGGAATATTTCACTTTTATTGTTTCACTTTAAGCATTATTAAAATCACTGCTCCCGAAAAAACTGCAGTTTTTAAAACTTTTTTTTGCATTGATACATGTCCCCCGGGGCAGGACCCGGGTCCCCAAACACTTTTTATGACAATAACTTACAAATAAAAAACTGTAAAATTAGCACTTTTGATTTCTCCCATAGACTTTTAAAGGGTGTTCCGTGGCTTTCGAATTTGCTGCGAACACCCCAAATTGTTTGCTATTCGGCGAACACCCAATGTTCGAGTTGAACTTACGTTCGACTCAAACATCGGGCTCATCCCTAGTCAGGACAAGCAACAGACAAGCTCATCCAAGAGATGAAGCCGGGGTCACTACACAGAAAATCAATCCAAGGAAACAACAGGCAGGACGAGGAATAGCAAGAAGGAGCTCAGAGACAAATGAGAATATTTCTCAGGCAATGGGAGATTAGCATGACTTACATAATGAAGGAGATGAGGGGGAGGGGAGGGCTTGACAAATTTGCTTTGAATCTCGGAGCCAGCTAAAATGTTAGGAGACAGTTTTCATCAGCATAGTGTGGGCTGTCAACGCACGGGGCAAGGCAAGTAATTTGTGAGGTGCAGTGTGCAGAATGCAGGGCATGGGGTGAAAGTAGCAGAATACAGGACATGGGGTGTAGGGTACAGGAGAAGGGTGAAGGTCACTACAGGACATGGAATGCAGGAAAAGGGTGCAGAATGCAGGACATGGGGTGCAGGGGAAGGGTACAGTGTGCAGAATGCCGGACATGGGGTGCAGGACATGTGGTGGAGGGAGCAGAACACAGGAAATCAGGTGCAGGAGAAGGGTGCAGAAGGCAGGACATGGAGTGCTGAATGTAGGACATGGGGTACAAAATGCAGGACATGTGGTGCATAACACAGGACATGGGGTGCAGTATGGAAAACATGAGGTGCAAAACATGAGGCGAAGGGTGCAGGACACAGGACATGGGATGCAGAACAAGTGGTGCAGAAGATGAGGTGCAGAATGCAGGACATGGGGTGTGGGGTGGAGAACATGGGGTGCAGGGTGCAAAACGCAGGATATGGGGTGCAGCAGAAAGGTGCAGAATGCACAGTAATGTAATCCCCCCTCCCCTGTGTCCTCCTGCATGTCCTGTACATCTCCCCCAGCAGTGTGTGAGAGCAGAGTGGATGGAGAGGACATCTTGTGTACATAAAGCAGCATGTCCCTCCCTGGCTGGTCTCTTAGCTGGCTGCTTTGCAGGCTTGTCCTGGTTACTCCTGTAAGGACCCTGTAGTCCTGTTTCTCAGCACCTTGTGGGGATCTTTGTGGCAGTGCCGAGGTGGCGCCATGTTGGAGATTCGGTCCTGCTCCTTCCTCTCTGTTCTGCCGGAAGGCTCTGCAGGGACACAGGCAGCTGTGGGTGGAAGCAGGAGCCGATGGTGACAGTAATGCGGCCGCGGAAAGGAGAAAGATCGGCAGCGGGAGCTCAGTGAGATGAGTCCTCTCATGCCGCTGTCCTGTCCAGTCCACACCTGACTTCACAGGTCTTGTGCCATCATCATATATGTGTGGAGATAAAAGACATCACAGTGACTATGGAGGAAGAGGACGGACATGACGGGGGGTTACTGGGTGTAAATAGAAAATAAGATCTTATTACCTCCTCTGCTGCCACTTCCTACGTCTCCTCTCTACTTCCTCCCGACTCACCTCTCACCCGCAACTTCCTGTCTGCACCTGACATCACTTCCTGTCAGGGTCTGGCTGCAGAGTGAAGCTCCACGTTGGACAGGAAGCAAGTGTCCTCCACTACACTTCTTTTTTTTTTTTTTTTTTTTTTACTGAACTTTATTGTGAATCTCTGCAGCTGGGGCTCCACTGTCACAGGAAACATGTGGCGTCCACAACTCCACACCTTTTTTATTTTTAAATGAACTTTAATGTAACAAACAACAAATAGACAATACTAAAGGAAGTGGAGCCTGGGATTTGCAGAAATATAAGATATTTTTACCTCTGCCGGGTTAGTCCCCCCATATCCAAATTTTTGCAAAAATCTTATGCAGTTTATTAGATCTTTGTTAGATCAGGTTAGATCAACCGTTGTTTGCGTTAGATCTCACACAGAAGAAGCAATATTAACAGTTATTTGCAGGGGTCAAGTCCTGGGGAAAAAAGTGTGGGAACTCCCACCCAAGATCCACTCCCCCACCAAAAAAAAATGATACGATCATATGCACAAACGCTTCAAAAGTGGTATTTTTCATCCAATTTTTGTATTGTGTTTATGAAGCTTAACTGTTAGTACATAAAAAAAAAACAATCCTCAATAAACATAAATACGGTAATTCTCTGAATAATCAGCATTCATTCAATTGTGCTTCCATGCAAATGTTATGATCTTTATTGGGGAATTTTATTTTGTATATAGAGTGTTTATGTGGTGAGTTTACACTTTTCATTGAACAGAGTTTGGATAACACAGGGTTAAACGGAAAGGTCATAAATGAACTGCACATTATCTGGACAGAATGCTTGGGGAGATAGTGATGTGTTCCTGCTTAGGAGATGTATGTTAGCTTGGGGGGCTGCAATCTCTGCAGGGCTCCAACACACACTCGCTGCTATTCCAACCCTTCACATATTTCCACTTAAACTTTCCTCCTGGCATTAAACTTTGCCATGTATTGTGCTCAGCTTACCACCCCAAACTAATGTTCCTCCCTCAGATCACCTCTCTCCCTGCATGTCCTGTGAGCAGAATAGCTGTGCTCCTCCTCTGGGTTCTCTCATCATATGGCACTGAAGATAGAGGAGGGGGGATTCAGCGGGACACACAGAGCAAGTATGCAGGAGACTGGGGGGGGGGGGGATGATGAGACAGAAAATCAGGAGGGGCTAGCGGGGAGGAGGGCATCACGAGAGGTCTGACAATCTCTTAGCAGCAGGGACCTGATCTACCCGTCAGCTAGCTGTGATTGACAGGTAGATTGAAGCGGAAGCTGTCATGGGGCCCCCTACTGGCAATGCCTGAATGGTCAGTCCACCCCTGGTGTGTGCCACTTACTATTGCGAGCTGTGTCGGCGGCTACTGGTGTAGCACCTGCCACACAGCTCACATACTTCAAAGTCTTGCAGGACACTGCTAAAGGGAACTGAGTTCCTGTAGTGGAAAAAGTACAGGAACTCCGTTCCCATGCGTTCCTGCAGGACTTGAGCCCTGGTTATTTGCAGGAGGGGGCTAACCCGTCATCAGCCCCCCTTATCAAATTTTCTGGCCAAAATCATTCAGGCTGATAGATATTCGTTAGATCTGGTCAGATCAATTGGTTTTAACGTTAGATCTCACATAATTAGAGACTTATTAAGTGATTAATGAGGGGGGGGCTGGCACCCCTTATCAAATTTTCTGGCCAAAAATCATTCAGGCTAATAGATATTCGTTAGATCCGGTAAGATCAAGTGGCTTTAACGTTAGATCTCACATCATTTCAGAGATATTCCACATCAAAATAGAGATATTAGGTGGTACATTGGTACATATAGACGGGTTAGCCCCCCCCCCCCCATGCAATTTTCTGGCCAAAAATCATTCAGGCTAATAGATATTCTTTAGATCCAGTAAGATCAAGTGGTTTTAACGTTAGATCTCACATCATTTCAGACATATTCCACATCAAAATATAGATATTAGGACCTCTGCCGGGTTAGACCCCCATATCAAAATTTTTGATAAATCTTATGCAGTTTGTTAGATCAGGTTAGATCAACCGTTGTTTACGTTAGATCTCACACAGAAGAAGCAATATTTACAGTTATTTGCAGCCGTCATCAGCCCCCCTTATCAAATTTTCTGGCCAAAAATCATTCAGGCTAATAGATATTCGTTAGATCCGGTAAGATCAAGTGGTTTTAACATTAGATCTCACATCATTTCAGAGATATTCCACATAAAAATTGAGTTATTAGGGTGTACATAAAGACGGGTTGGCCCCCCATTATCTACAGTAGCTGGCTCAAAATCAATGACACGAAGAGACAGCAGCGAAAGTCCAAACCCTTGCAGAGGGCCCGCCCCGTTGTTGCCTCCAAGCAACCCAGTGTCCCGTTTCCTTTGACACATGCCGCCTGGTGTCGGAGAGTCAATGCACACCAGACTCTCAGAAATTAGCGCAGACTCAAGCCCGATCAGAATCTCCGCAGAGAGGAGCGCCAATACAAACCACCTGCCTTTGCAGAAGTTGGAAGAGCTGCAGATATGGGGCATTGGGACTCAGAACTTCCCCTATGATGGCTATCTACCGGTCAAGCTGACCTTCGATCCCTCCATGGCTGGGAAAGCCGAGACTTTTGACACTCAGGCAGTGGTCTGTCCTCGCCCACCAGGGGCCAGTAAGAATTCTATCATCATAGGGACCAATACTGATCTTGTCATAAGGCTGTGGACACCTCTTGTTCTGCGCCCCATGTTGAGACAAGCCTACCAGCACCTGGTACAAAAACACAAGGCTCCAGCTGAAGGAGCGGGAAAGATCTGACGCTTGGACCAGTGTGAGAGGTGTTACAGCCTGGTAAAGTGGCCTATTTACGAGCATCTGTCAAGCTAAATTGGAAGCAACCAGGCCCTTTCATTATCCTTGAATCGGACGGACAGAGAGAAGACATGGGAGTGGAGATAATTCCCGAGGTGGTTTCAACCAAAAGGTTGCAAAGAAGTCACGGGAAAATCTTGGTTAGTGTCCACAACATAACAGCCTCGCCAGTGAAGATGCCAGCTCAGATGTTGCTGGGACAAGTGAATCTGACCACCCCAGTCTGATTTGGTGGGGGGAGCAAAGGATGGGATCTCTGTGGAGGAGTTTTATCTGAAGAATACTCCCCTTTTGCCTGAATAAAAAGAAAGGGCCAAGACTCAGCTCCTGAGATGGCAGGCTGCATTCTCCAAGAGTTAATTTCATGTGGGGTGTGCAAAAAGTGCCCAATACCGGATCCATCTCTTTGAGTGCATAAGCCGTTCAGGGAAAGAGTTTGATGGAGAAGGATGAGCTCAGGCGTGTTTGCAGTGCTCCACGTGCAGAGCCCGTCAGGAAGTCGGCGCAGCGCTGCGCTAATCACAGGCAGTGAGACATTGCCCCGATGAGATCGGGCAGGTGGAGCATGCGAACACGCCTAAGCTCATCCCTATTGATGGATTCCTTTAGGGGACTTGGAGGATCTGCGTGAACAACTGGCAGAGTTGAAGATCGCAGGTATCATCCGAGAGTCCCAGAGTCTATACGAGTCCCCAATAGTGGTGGTACAGAAGAAGAATGGGTCACTGAGGCTGGGTATTGACTACCGGACGCTGAACCGAAGGACCATTCCCGACCAATAAACCACCCCAAGTATAGAAGATGCCTTGCAGAGCCTGTCGGGAGCAAAGTGGTTCAGCATGATAGATTTGAAGAGTGGGTATTACCAAATCCCCATGCACCCTGAGGATCGGGAGAAGACCATTTTCATTCCCCCGGAGGGGATCTTTGGATTTGACCGTATTCATTAAGGCCTGTCTGGTGCCCCAGCCACCTTCCAAAGGCTAATGGAGAAGACCGTGGGTGACATGAAACTGATCGAGGTGTTGGTGTACTTAGACGACATCATCCTTTTCGGCAAGACCCTGGAACAGCATGAAGAGCGTCTGCAGAAGGTCCTGAAGAGACTCCATGATGAGGGGGGTTGAAGCTGTCTCTGGAAAAGTGCCAGTTTTATCAACCCTCAGTCAACTATCTTGGCCACATTGTGTCTGCTGACAAAATGGCCACCGACCTCCAGAAGCTGGAAGCTGTCACCTCCTGGCCGAGGCCTACCAACGTGACTGAGCTTAGGTAATTTCTGGGATTCTGCTCTTATTACAGAAGATTTGTCAAGGGATTAGCTAAGATTCTGACCCTGATCTGTCGAAGCCTTACAGACCAGCTGGAGGGCCCAGAAAACCCAGAGAGTCCATTCAGGAACAATGGACTCCGAAGTGTGAAGAGGTTTTAGGCAGCTGAAATGAAGCCTAACAACCGATCCAGTCGTGGCCTATGCAGATATAACCAAGCCATACGAGCTTCACTTTGACACCCGTCGAGATGGGTTAGGTGGGGTGCTATATCAAGAGCATGACGGCCATCTATGGCCTGTTGCCTACATGAGTCGGAAATTGACCCACGACGAGAACTACCCCATGCACAAACTTGAGTTCCTGGCCTTGAAGTGGGCGGTGGTGGATAAGCTTAGGGATTAACTGTATGGAGCGGAGTTCGTGATCAAGACCGACAACAATCCTCTCACCTACATTCTCACTACCACCAAGTTGAACACCACAGGTCACAGATGCTTGGGTGCTCTACCAGGGTTTATTTTCAGCCTGAAGTATCGACCGGGGTCAGGAAACAAGATGCGGATGCTTTGTCAAGAAGGCCCCATTGTTCCAGAGACCCTCCAGAAGAATAGACCCAGCTGACACCTGAAGGGGTAGGAGCCTGATGTCAAGGAGCAGAACATCAATCTGGAGTAGGATCCAGGACCAAAGAGTTTGGAGTGTCAGCCGCTGGTATCCCCAGATGTTATTGCAATCACCCAAGTCGGGGATGAAGGTCTGCCCAAGCTGTCCAAGAAAGACCTGCGGAGGGACCAGTTGGAGGACCCTCCCTATAGATTGGCATTGAAGGCCTTGGAGAGCCAACGCCCTGGCTTGCTCCTCACTGACTCCCCAAAGTAAACCCATCTGCTGCACCAAGTGTGGGATTGGTTTCAGGTTCACACAGGGTTGCTCTACCGAAGTGGTCCCTCTGACGATTCTGAAGAAAAATGGCAGCTATTCCTACCTGAAAAACATAGGGAGACCGTATTAACTGCACTACACGACAACCATGGACACCTAGGGCTCAAGAGGACTTTTCACCAGGTGAGGGACCGGTTCTACTGGCCCTGCATGCAGGCTGAAGTTGAGGACTATTGCCACTCCTGCATCAGATGTATCCAAAGGAAGACTTTGCCTCACCTAGCTGCCCCAATGGGTCATCTTCAGAGTCAGGGACCCATGGAGCTGGTGTGCATTGACATTCTGTGTTTGGAGCCTGATCTGAGCGGGCAGGGAAATATCCTGGTAGTGACTGACCATTTCCCTCGGTATGCCCAGGCGTTTTCCACGAGGGACCAACAAGCATCCACGTTGGCCAAGATGAGAAATTCTTTGTGTACTATGGTCTGTCCCAATGCATCCACTCTGATCAAGGGAGAGATTTTGAGAGTAGTCTCATCAAGAGACTTTTAGACCTGTTGGGCATCATGAAGTCTAAAACCACCCCGTATCATCCTCAAGGAGATCCTCAACCAAAGAGATTCAAACGAACCCTCCTGGATATGCTCGGAACTCTAAATTTAGAACAAAAGCAGCACTGGAGCAGGCATATAGTGGCTATTGTGCATGCTTATAACAGCACCGCCAATGATGCCACAGGTTACTCTCCCTATAGTTTGATGTTCGAACCGTAGGCCCAGCTGCCAGTAGACTTGGCCTTTGGCACATCCCTTGACCATACCTCAGCAACTTCCCGCAGAGGGTATGTGGATCGCCTGCAGAGACGTCTGAAAACCGCCTATGATAAGGCTCAAGCTGCCTCATATGCCCGAGGACAGAGAAACAAAATAAACTTTGACCTCAGGGTACGAGTGCAGGACCTACAGCCGGATGACAAGGTACTGCTGAGAAACCTGGGTGTCCCTGGAAAGCACAAGTTGGCTGACCGCTGGAAGTCGCAGCCCTATGTGGTTTGCAAGCATCTGCCAGGACACCCAGTAAATCAAATCCGGCCAGAGGGAAGCACGGGCCCACTGAAGACTTGGCATCACAATTATCTGTTGCCTCTGTCAGAAGTAGTTAATGTGCCACCACAGCCAGATTTACAGTCCACACCCACGGCCTCTCAAAGATCCCGGCCAGTGACTAGATCTCACTCTGTACCCCTTGCTGAAGTTGAAAACAGCGAGGATGATTGTCTGTGGTCGTCTCAAATGCCAGGGTCTGCCACACCACCCCCCCCCCCTTTTTCTTCTCCTCCCAAGGTGACTGAGGTGATTCTCAAGCCAGAGGCACCTGAATTTGTACCTCAAAGTCCACCCTTTGAAGAGTTGGAAGACCCTCAATCTTCCCTGCTGACAACAGACCCCTAAAACTTTCCATCTGTCATTGAGGAAGCTGAAGCTGATATGCAGGAAGAAGAAGAGACCAGTGTGCCTGTAACCCCAGAACCTAAAGAACAGTGAGAGCGAAGGGTTAATCACCCGCCCAAAAGACAAACATATGATACTTTGGGTGAAAGCTCTGAGGAGGTCGTTTTCATTGCAAAAAGGACTCTTGAAGTAACTGACTCTTCCACCGCAGATTTGGTGGTGGACAATCCCAACTCACTGTCAGGGCTGGGCTCAGCCCTTCCTTCTCTGAGCTGGCCGCTCGGCTGTCGGCTAATTTCCAGCTCCTATCTCTCCACAGTTACTTAGCTGTTGATGATATCCTGCTCGTTAGTCCTGCCTACTTAAGCCGTCCAGTTCAGAGGCTCTCTGCCTTGGCCTACATCACAGAAATAATCTCCTGCAATCCTGTTTAAGACATGCTTTGCCGACATCCCTTTTGGCTCCAGATCCTACTTGCTGTTCCACTACATTGATCCCTGACTTCTGGCTTGGCTGACTATCCGTTCCGGTTACTGAACATTGGCTGTGTTTTGACTATGTTTGTTCTTTTCACTTTTATTATTAACCCCCCTGGCGGTAATCCCGAGTCTGGCTCGGGGTGGAACTTTAGTACCATAAGCGGTAACCCAGAGCGGGCTCGCATTGCAGGATACAGGGAGTCTTACTTACCTTGTCCCCTGGATCCTGCGATGTCTCCCCGCTGTGTGTGCGAGCTGTCTCCTCGCTCGATTCACACAGTGCCGAGTGCCACTGATCTCCGTTCCCTGTGACGTTATGACGCACGGGAGCGGAGATCGGCGCCAAATTTTAAAAAGTTAAACCGCACAATACACATACAGTACTGTAATCTTACAGATTACAGTACTGTATAAAAAAAATACACATCCCCTTTGTCCCTAGTGGTCTTCCCAGTGCCCTGCATGTCATTTTATATAATAAATAAAAAAAATTCTGCCTGGAAACTGGAGATTGTCCATAGCAACCAAAAAGTGTCCCTTTATGTCAAAAGTGGTTTTAGACCAACTAGAAAACAGCGATAATAAATTAGAATCACAATTCATCATCAAACACTAAATTTAATGACAGCGACAATTCTGCAACTGATCAGATTTCAGTGTTTTTGATTACATTATTGAATCATTTTTATCGTTATTTATTATATTATAATTTATGATTTTGTGTTTCAAACTTTATCATACCTGGATGTCTACTAGACTCTGGTTTGGACAGATTTAAGTGAGTTATTCATAAGAATTGCAGGCCTACAATATAAAACGCCAAATTTCCATGCAAAATAATTGTACCGCTTTTGGTACAAAATTCCAGACATAATCATACCGCCAAGTGCGATTTTTACTGTACTTCTGTCTTGGCCTGATTTCTTGGTTTCTGACACTCACCCCCTGGCACATCTAGCTGGGCCATTCCTGTAGGCAGGACAACCTCCCCTCCTATGCTAATTGGTGGGATGTTCCTCTGCCAGGGTTTTATGCAGATGTAAATTGTATGGTTTCCTGTGCACACTAACCTGTTTTTTTATTTTTTTCCGTGTGTCATAGACTCTTTACCTCCTTTGGCAGACCAAAGGTTCTTTGGTGGGGGAAGTGTGTAGCGGGGGCTACTCTATCACCCGTGGTCCCGCACCTCCCGCCAGCGACCGCTGGACTGAATAGACACTGACGCAGGCATTTACTGAGGGAGAGCACGGCTGTCAGTCCCTGTGGGGGATTTCTCCCCCTCCCTCTCCTCTTCCTGTTTTCCTATTGGCAGAGAGAGGGAGCCAATCAAGCAGCAGCAGAGGACCACAGGACTTGAAGTCTCATCACAATACAGCCCCATTGATTTCTACAGGGGGGTGGAACTACCAAGCCCAGCCTGCTTTGCAATAAGGGGGGGCTAGCTAAAGACTTAAGCTTGTTGGTCTGAGGAGAGATCACCATAAGGCAGGGAGGTGAACAGAGGTGTGAGGAGAGACTACAGGCACCAGCCGAAGAACCATCCAGAGACGGCTCCAGAGACCATCCAGAGACGGTTGAAGATTGATGTACCTTCTGTACCACCTAATATCTCTATTTTGATGTGGAATATCTCTGAATTGATGTGAGATCTAAAGTTAAAACCACTTGATGTTACTGGATCTAACGAATATCTATTAGCCTGAATGGTTTTTGGCCAGAAAATTTGATATGGGGGGGCTAACCCGTCCATATGTACCACCTAATATCTCTATTTTGATGTGGAATATCTTTGAAATGATGTGAGATCTAACGTTAAAACCACTTGATCTTACCGGATCTAACGAATATCTATTAAGCCCCATACACACGGTCGGAAAATCCGACCACCAAATTCATCGGATTTGGTCCGACGGAATTAGTCCGTCACTGGTGTTGCATACACATGGTCGGACAAAGTTGTCGGAAAATCCGATCATTCTGAACGTGGTGACGTTTGTTGCCTACGACGGGACTACGTAGAGGCTAGTAGCCAATAGCTTTGATCTTGTAATGTGATCTGAGCATGCGTGGCACTTTGGCCGATCGGATCGGAATTGGTGTGATCGGACTTTGTTGTCAGAAAATTTATAGAGCAGGAGATACAACTTTGTCCGTCGGACAATCCGATGGAAACTGTCCGATGGTGCCTACACACGGTCGGAATTTCCGACAACATTGTCCGATAGGACAGAATCCATCGGAAAATCCGACCGTGTGTATCGGGCTTTAGCCTGAATATTTTTTGGCCAGAAAATTTGATATGGGGGGGCTAACCCGTCCATATGTACCACCTAATATCTCTATTTTGATGTGGAATATCTCTGAATTGATGTGAAATCTAAAGTTAAAACCACTTGATCTTACCGGATCTAACGAATATCTATTAGCCTGAATGATTTTTGGCCAGAAAATTTGATAAGGGTGGGCTGATGACGGGTTAGCCCCCCCCCCCTGCAAATAACTGTTAATATTTCTTCTTCTGTGTGAGATCTAATGCAAAGAACGGTTGATCTAACCTGATCAAACAAAGATCTAACAAACTGTATAAGATATTTTCAAAAATTTTGATATGGGGGGCTAACCCGGCAGAGGTACTCGGCTTTGTTTAGAGCAGTCAGAAGAATTATTGGTGGGGTCTCACCTTGTTAGATCTGCCTGTACATCCTCTAATCAGATTGTTTGTACTTCCCGACAATGAAGGGACCTGAAAATAGTTCTAGAAAGGTGACAAGCCCAATCAAAGAAGATTCTGGAAGATAAAACCTGGAAAAATGGCACTGGGAGCTCCAACTTCTTCCTCCCGTAAGAAGACCAGAAGTGAGCAGAGTTATTTTTCTGCACTTTACTTGAAATTATGTCTGACACAGAAAAATGAGGAGAGGGGAGGAGGAGGAGGAAGAGGGGGGTTTCCTGATTACACCGTTGTCAGAGTCTGCTCTGCTTTCCGTCATTTCTTATAAAACTCATCTCTGGGCACATCCCATTTCCCCTTTGTACACAAAGATCAGAACAAGTCTAAACCTTCCCCATTCTGGGTGTACGGGTGTGTAAATGTGGAGTTCTATGGTCAGAGGCTTTTTGAGGGGACAATATTTTGATATTCAGAAGAATCAACAGAAAATGTCCAAAAAAAATTTTTTATTTAGAATTCCAATAAAACTTCATTATATAAGAAAAAAAGATGCTCCATCAGCAGCACTCCTCAGACTTTTATTTGATAATCCATTGTCTCCATATATACATCTGCCATACACAGACTGTCTCCTGGGATTCCCAATCTGATGAGACCTTAACCACTGGTTCTCTACCACAGATTCCACCAACAGATTGTACAGACAGACCATAGGACCGACCTCCACCTTTCACAGAAGAGTTCTCCTTCTTCAGGCTGAGGTGGAGGATCTACAATTCTATAAATCCTGATCAAAAAGATCTGATCATACAGATTGATCATTATGCAGAAGTATGGGGAGAGTCACTCAAATGTAGCTCCTTCTGCAAACTCCAGCCCAGCCAGTGAAGGGCATTTCAGGGATTTCTACCCACCAGCTGTGCAACGTGGTCTGTACAGGATCCTGAATGATCACACACAGTCTCTTAGTACCTCTCTCAGGTGATGACCTGGTCAGACCTGATCTCCTCTCCTTGAGATCAGAGTGGAACTCTGTCTCTCCTTGTCTCAAGGGGAAGGAGCCCTGAACCATGGACAGCCCCTTGTCACTAGGGGAAAGAGACCTGAACCATAAACAGACCTTTGTCACCAGGGGAAGACCTTAACCATAGCCAGCTTTTTGTCTCAAGGGGAAGGAGCCCTGAACCATAGACAGTGTCTTGTCTCCAGAGGAAGAAGCCCTGAACCATGGACAGCCACTTGACTCCAGGGGAATAAGCCCTGAACCTAGAGTTGCCACCTCATCCCTTTAAACCCGAACACCTTTGAATTACACAGGTTCTGAGGCTAATTAAATGCAGAAAAGGTACCAAGTGAGTTTAATTACCACCTTAATCAGCCACAGAACCTGTGTAATTAATAAGTGTTCGGGTTTAAAGGGATGAGGTGGCAACCCTACCTGAACCATAGGCAACCCTTGTCTCCAGGGGAGGAGTCCTGAACCATAGATCCATAGATAGACCCTTGCCTCAAGGGGAGGATGCCATGAACTAAAGGAAGTTCCTTGTACCCATGGGAAGAAGCCCTGAACCATATAACACCCTTGTCTTCAGGGGAAGGAGCCCTGAATCATAGAAAGCCCTTGTCTCAGGGGAAAAAAGCCCTGAAACATAGAAAGCCCTTGTCTCAGGGGGAAAAAGCCCTGAACCATAGACAGCCCTTGTCTCCAGGGGAGGGTGCCATGAACTAAAGAAAATTCCTTGTCCCCAGGGGAAGAAGCCCTGAACCATAGAAAGCCCTTGTCTCCAGGGGAAGGAGCTCTGAACCATAGAAAGCCCATGTCTCAGGGGAAAAAAGCCCTGAACCATAGACATCCCCTTGTCTCCAGGGGAGGGTGCCATGAACTAAAGAAAGTTCCTTTTACCCAGGGAAGAAGCCCTGAACCATAGAACACCCTTATCTTAAGGGGAATGAGCCCTGAACCATAGAAGCCCTCGTCTCAGGGGGGAAAAAGCCCTGAACCATAGACATCCCCTTGTCTCCAGGGGAAGAAGCCCTGTGTCCTGGCCTCGCCCCCCGTACTCCCGGAGTCTATGGGTAGCTATCCAGGCAGATAACCTTTTTCTGCGCACACAATAATTGACTGCTGTTTCTTTGTCTGTGTCTTTTATTGGCACGTTGCAGATTTTAATATACACGTGAATGACACATGTGATATGCGGTAAAACTGGAAACAACAAGAATAATATAACATTACCATACAGCAGTAATCATCATACAAAATAATAACTAAAATGACTAACTCCTTTCCCTGATAGCTTGTGGAGGAGGAAGAAAGATATGGCTTACCTTCGATGCCACGGATGGGGAGAGATGGCATCTAGGCTGCTGCCATGATATGAACATGCTTATCACTGAGGTTGCTTCACTTCCTGACTAAAGAGGATATGACGATTTTTACATCACTTCCTAAGTAACTGGACATCTTATAACTATATTAATGTTTGGCCAGTAGGTGGCGCAAGCGTAACAGCTAACCTAGAACAAACATAATTTATAGCTTAATAATGAAACAACACAATATACAAATTAAATGACAAGGTAATTCTCTTTTCTGGACCTCAGAAAAGAAAGAGGTATCCTGGAGACATAACACTCCCCGTCTGGCGTTAACCAACGCCACTAACAGCGTCATTAGACACAAGTAAAATCAAGTCCGATATGGGTCTGAGAAATGACCTTACTTCACCCTGTTTGGAAATCTTAACTTCGACCTTCCTGACATGTCCATCTTTGCTTGGGAATGTCTGTGTGATAAGTCCCAACGGCCAGTCATTCCTGTGTGCTTGGCAGTCTTTAACGAGCACCACATCTCCTGACTTCAGGTCTGGTTTGTTAACTTGCCACTTATTCCTGAGTTGTAGGGTTTGGATGTAATATCTCCTCCATCTGTCCCAGAAAGTGTTGGCTAGACATTGCACCTGTCTCCATTGACGTCTGAAAAGGTCTTTATCAGTAAACTCTCCATTTGGAGCACTGACCATGTTGGTTTTTTGAGTGAGTAGAGTTGCAGGTGTCAGCAACATGGGGTCCTCTGGATTATTAGTAACTAGGATCAGAGGTCTAGCATTTATGATGGCTGAGACCTCAGCCATGAAAGTGGACAGACATTTGTGCGTGAGTCTGACATTTCCCATTTGAAGGAAAATAGAATCCAAGATCTTGCGGGCTACACCTATCATTCTTTCCCACGCACCACCCATATGGGAAGAATGAGGAGGGTTAAATGTCCAGGTACATCCCTGTTGATTGAGATACCTTTCCACACTGTTGTTGTCTAGATTCGAAAGGATCTGAAGTTCCTTGGCCGCTCCAACAAAGTTGGTGCCCCTATCAGAGCGGATGTGCTTAACAGGACCCCTAATGGCAATGAAGCGCCTGAGAGCGTTGATAAAGCTGGAAGTGTCCATTGATTCAATCAACTCTATGTGAACAGCTCGAACAGTCATACAAGTAAAAATAACTGCCCAGCGTTTGCTGCTGGCGTGACCTCCCCTGGTTTGGCGAGTTGTAACGGACCAAGGACCGAATACATCAAGGCCCACACTTGTAAAGGGAGGATCTGAGTTAAGTCTGTCAGGTGGAAGGTCAGCCATCTTTTGGGTTTGCAAAGGTCCACGGAGTTTGTGGCAGGTAACGCAATTAAAGATACACTTGCTCACACATCTTTTTGCTCCTATTATCCACAGTCCAGCAACCCTCAAAGCTCCTTCAGTGAATAGTCGGCCTTGGTGTTTAACTTGACTGTGATAGTGTTGTACAAGCAGGGCAGTGACATGGTGCTGAGCTGGGAGAATGAGAGGATGCTTCTCGTCATACTCCAAGGTAGCTTCTTTAAGGCGTCCTCCTATTCTCAACAGGTTACTGCTGTCGAGGAATGGATCGAGTTTCCTTAAGACGCTGTCTTTAGGGATTGGCTTTTTGTTGTTAATACAGTCAATCTCTCTAGCAAAGGTCTCTTGCTGCACAGTGTAAATGATCAGATGTTTTGATTGCTCTAGGTCAGTCACTGAGTAGGTATTTTTACAGTGATGCCAGCCTTTGCAGTTAGTCCTTTTCCCAAAGGAACGAGCTATGTGGGATAAAGTAGTAATGGCTCTAATGAGTGATTTCCATGTGGAAAATCTGGAGAACCGATGAGATTTGAGTCGGTTTTGTGAAGTCACCGTGACTAATGCAGACACTTGCGGACGAACTTCTGCATCCTTGACTGCATCTACCAAGCTAAAGGTTTCCGATTCAGAAGTGTGTTCTGAATTGTACAGGAATGCAGGGCCAGTAAACCATGTTGTGTCCTTAAGACAGTTGGCTGGGACAGCTCTGGTCGCTAGGTCTGCAGGGTTGTGTTTAGTTGGAACGAAGTGCCACTGTTTTGGTTGTACGGATCTCCTAATCCTCGACACTCTATTACTGACGTAGACGTAGAAGCGTCTGGTTTCGTTGTAGATGTACCCCAGGACTATTTTACTGTCAGTGTAGAACTCAGTGTCTGGTTTTCTCTGGAAATTACATTTAAGGGAGGCAAAGCGTTTAAGGACTTGTTCCTTGTTGTTAGGTAGACGCTGTCTATGGGGTCTAAATGGGAGAGGTGCGACCCAATTGTTTGACTCTTCTTTGGCTGTCTCCCTTTCCATTATTTGCAAGAAAAGTCTATCTTCAAAGGACATTGCTACCTGCTGGTCTTCCTTTGTTCTATGAAAGACTGTACACCCTAGGTGGTCTGGGTCACTGTCACAAGCGTGGTCATCTGCGTCTGGGTCTACAGAGGAACAAGGTATGTGAGTACCACCTGGAAGTTCTTTTGTGATGAAGCTGTTGTGACATGGTTGCAAGGAGGAAGGACGTCCTTTGTCAAGTACATTAGTGAACATGCTACTGACCGTGGTGGGTCTGTGCACAGTCTTTAGACAGACGTCCCCTACGATGACCCACCCCAGGTCAAGTCTTTGGGCAAAAGGAGCATTGCGGGGACCATTAATCTGTTCCCTTACTTTATGAACCTGCAAAATGTCTCTTCCCAGGAGCAGCATTAACTGAGCTTGCTCGTCATATTCTGGTAGGAGATGGGCCATGCGTTTTAGATGAGGTTGGTGAATTGCTGCATCTGGTGTAGGGATTTCTGACCGGTTGTCTGGAATCTGGTTGCACTCAAGGATGGTGGGCAAAGGTAGGCGAGTCCGACCGTCTATGGACTCTATACAGAAGGCGGTGGCTCTTCTCCCCGCCGTCTCAACAGTACCCGCACAAGTCTTTAGGGAATAAGGGGAGCTTGGACCCCTGACACCGAAGGTGTCAAAGAATATGGATCTAGCCATAGAGTGGTTGCTTTGGTCATCTAAGAGTGCATACATCTTAACAGCTTTGTTTCTGTGACCCGCTGGATAAGCTCTAATAAGACAGATCTTTGAACAAGACCTACCGCCTGCAGGATCTTTGCATACCTCAGTACACTGTGAGGTAACCATTGAGATGTTTGAACCAGTGTTCTCTTGCTCCCCGCCATGCTCGTTGGTATCGCTAGCTCGCTGGGCGGTCCAAGGAGCAGGGCCTGGATGTAGTGCTGAGTTGTGATCTGTGTTGTTACACTCTGTGCATGATACACTAACCTTGCAGTCCTTGGCAAAGTGTGATGTGGATGAACAACACCTGAAGCATATGCGGTTCTCTCTTAGGAAGGCTTTGCGATCTTCTAGAGACTTTTCCCTGAAGGTCCTGCATTTTGGTAGAGGGTGCGGCTTCCTGTGTAGAGGGCACTGCTTTCTAGGATCTCCGACTTTGTCTTCTGGGTGAGCAATGTTGGAAGACCTATAGGAAAAATCTGTAGGAGAAACATGAGACTTGTTCACGGTCACTGGCATCCTGTGCTGTTTGAAGCTAGGGGGCGTGACTGATGACAACATAAAGTCAAAGCTGGGATCATTCAGGAACTTAGCTTGCTCTGAAACAAAGTCTACAAAAACGTTGAATGGTGGAAATGGTACTTGGAACATTTTCTTATGTTTAGAACCATATGTGACCCACCTTTGTTGTAGGTCATAGGGAAGCTTCAGAATTAAAGGTTTAATCCCTCTGGCCGCATCCAGGGAGGCGAGACCAGGCAGGTCTCCCTCCTCTTTAGCAAGAAGTAGTTCCTCTAGCAAGTCGGCTAATTCTCGTAGTTTGTGATAACCCTTGCTAGGTATTCTGGGAAAGTCCTCAATCCTTTTAAAAAGTGCATGCTCTATAGTCTCTGTCGAGCCATAGCACTCTTCTAATCTGCTCCAAATCTTTTTAAGACCGGTCTCTGGTTGTTTTATGTTAATGTTCCTGATTCTACTGGCATGTTCGGCAGAGTCCTTCCCAAGCCATTGGACTAGGAGGTCTATTTCATCGGTATGAGACAGGTCTAGACCTTTTATGGTATTTTGAAAGGACGACCGCCAGGCTTTGTAATTTTCTGGCCGATCGTTAAACTTTACAAGTCCTTTTGTGATCAAATCACGTCTGGCAAAGAACTTGGCAAAGTCTGTTATAACTTGGTTGGTGTTAGAGCATGTTGGCGATTCACTACTGTAGTGGGAGTGTGGTGTGCGACCATACCTGTCAGAAGTTTCTGCTTTAGGCTCTCTTGTCTCGTATCGTTGTGTAGTAGAAGGGTTATTCTGATGTTGGTTTGGAGGTTGAGGGTTGTGACGTGCAGAGACGTAGGCTTGATCTGTAATGTGCTGGCAGGAGTTCTGCTGCTTGCAGCTCTGAGGAATTTGGTTGCTCTCATGCTCTGTTACCTGCAGTGCTTGGTTTGTTTCTCCTAGGACATTGTCTATTCCCTGTAGAGAAGAGGTACCGTACGTTGATTTGAAGTGTTGATGCACGTACTCTGAAGTGCGTTGCGAGGGATTTGGCTCTCCTTGTTCGGAGCCAAGCACATTTATGCGTTCACCACTGAGGCTTACGGCTGCTTCTAGGGCTTCTGCTTCAGCTATGGCAATTGCAGCTTCCCTTTCTGTAGTGAGCTTCTCTAGTGCGACATCTAGACGTGTTTGTTCAAGCTTTATAGAGGCTTCTATTGCGGCCTTATCTTGCGCTTGCTTGGCTTCTATTGCGGCCTTATCTTGCGCTTGCTTGGCTTCTAGCGAGGCCTTTTCTAACTTCAAATGCATTTCTTGTTCGGCAAAGGTAGCTCGCGTCTTTGCCGCTTCGGCTTTCCCACGGGCAATGGCGGCTGCAACACTAGCTGTCACCGACTTGCTGGAACCGTAAACTCGTGATCTGGTTTTGAGTGAGGATGTGTTACTGCGTGACATGGCTGCTTGACTGAGTAGCGGCCTGTGGGAGCAGTAAGCGTATAGGGCTGCAGTCTCTGTATGCTGCTTGGCTGTATGAAAGTGGCTGTATAGTCGATTGCAGACTGTAGCTCTTCCGTGTGGGCCAAAACCTCTTCCCCTTCTGCACTATCCTTAGTGTTCCTGGACGAAGTTTTACTGTCCTGGCCTCGCCCCCCGTACTCCCGGAGTCTATGGGTAGCTATCCAGGCAGATAACCTTTTTCTGCGCACACAATAATTGACTGCTGTTTCTTTGTCTGTGTCTTTTATTGGCACGTTGCAGATTTTAATATACACGTGAATGACACATGTGATATGCGGTAAAACTGGAAACAACAAGAATAATATAACATTACCATACAGCAGTAATCATCATACAAAATAATAACTAAAATGACTAACTCCTTTCCCTGATAGCTTGTGGAGGAGGAAGAAAGATATGGCTTACCTTCGATGCCACGGATGGGGAGAGATGGCATCTAGGCTGCTGCCATGATATGAACATGCTTATCACTGAGGTTGCTTCACTTCCTGACTAAAGAGGATATGACGATTTTTACATCACTTCCTAAGTAACTGGACATCTTATAACTATATTAATGTTTGGCCAGTAGGTGGCGCAAGCGTAACAGCTAACCTAGAACAAACATAATTTATAGCTTAATAATGAAACAACACAATATACAAATTAAATGACAAGGTAATTCTCTTTTCTGGACCTCAGAAAAGAAAGAGGTATCCTGGAGACATAACACCCTGAACCATAGAAAGCCCTTGTCTCCAGGGGAAGGAGCCCTTAACCATAGACAACCCCTGATGCTCATGCACTCTGCAGTGTAGTGGAGCATCATGGGAAATGTAGTTCCAAAACATCTGGGGTGCCAAGGTTCGCCATCACTGCCCTATACTATAAGGGCTGCGCACACCTGTACAATCTTGATGCTGGTTTCCTGTAAAATGTGGATACAGGGTTAGAGGCTTCATCCCTCCCAAGTCTATACAAAGCTTCTGTACTACAGAACCCAATCCAGGAGTTACCAATCCTGGAGAAAAGTGCAAAATCGGAACCCCTCAACCTGCATAAGTGATAACCCTGTGTGACCTCTATCCCTTCTGACACAAGACACAGCACTGTCATATGTCCCCCCTTGTTTCATTCCAAGAGAGGGGGGACACACAAGCCTGTATCCCCAGCCTTGGCACCTCTATGCCAGTGACCACCTACTTTGGCACGTTATTATTATTATACAGAACTTATATAGCACCAACACTTTGCACTTTACAAAATGAAGACAGTCATTACAGTTACAATACAATTCAATAGAGGAAGAATCAGAGGGCCCTGTTCGTTAGAGCTTACAATCTAAGAGGGATGGTCAAGTGATACAAAATGTAATAACTGTGGGGGATGAGCTGATGGAGAAAATAAAAACACAAATGGAGGAGATTTACTAAAAGAGAGAGTGCAGAATCTGGTGCAGCTCTGCATAGAAGCCAATCAGCTTCCATGTTTTTTTGTCAAAGCTCAATTGAAGAAGCTGAAGTTAGAAGCGGATTGGCTAACATGCACAGTGGCACCAGATTCTGAATGGTCCAGTTTTAGTAAATCAACACCAATTTAAAGAGAAGGGTTTTCAGGGATCGTCTAAAGATGGATAGATTAGGAGATAGTCGGACAGACTGGATTAGGGAGTACCAGAGGATGGGAGAGAAGGAGTCCTGCAGACAAGCATGGAAGGAGGTGACAAGAGAGCAGGAGGTATTACTGCCTATGACCACTATTCCTCTTACCTCGAAAGGGGAACTCTAGTCTATGCCTCCAACAGTGGCGGCCCGTCCATAGGGGGCTTTAAAACAAACAAAAAAAAAAAAAAGGTCCTTAAGTGCACTGTGTTCGGACGCCGGACACAGTGCACCTATAGGAATCGCCACGTCTATGCAATCACGAGATTGCAGACGTGACGCTTCATTGCGGGCATTTAGCCTGCCTTGCAGCGTTTTCTGAAGCGCCGAGTAGCTTCCGCCCGTTCGTAGTATATATTACTACAGCCGGGCGGTTTGATTGACATTTGAGTTGATGTCACTTCCTGTTTTCTCTCTCCAATTGCGCCCAGGAGATAGGAAACAGGAAGTGAGGGAGGACGGACCTCTCCACAGGAGACATCGCTGGAGAGGACAACACACTGCAAGGTAAGTAAGGGGGGAGGAGGGGGGTTTGATGTGAGGCTGCTGCAATTGATGGTGACACATTCTGCTGTAATTGATGGGGACACATTCTGCTGCAACTTGGTGGTGACACATTCTGCTGCAACTTGGTGGGACACATTCTGCTGCAATTGATGGGGACACATTCTGCTGCAATTTGGTGGGACGCATGCTGCTGCAACTTGGTGGCTCGCATGCTGCTGCAATTTGGTGGGACGCATGCTGCTGCAACTTGGTTGGACGCATGCTGCTGCAATTGATGGTGACACATTCTGCTGCAATTTGGTGGAACGCATGCTGCTGCAACTTGGTGGGACGCATGCTGCTGCAATTTGGTGGGATGCATGCTGCTGCAACTTGGTGGGACACATGCTGCTGCAACTTGGCGGGACGCATGCTGCTGCAATTGATGGTGACACATTCTGCTGAAATTTGGTGGGACGCATGCTGCTGCAATTGATGGTGACGCATTCTGCTGCAATTTGGTGGGACGTATGCTGCTGCAATTGATGGTGACGCATTCTGGGACGCATGCTGCTGCAATTGATGGTGACGCATTCTGCTGCAATTTGGTGGGACGCATGCTGCTGCAATTTGGTGGTGCCACATGTTGCTGCAATTGATGGTGCTACATGCTGCTGCAATTTGGTGGGACACATGCTGCTGCAATTTGGTGGTACCACATGTTGCTCCAATTGATGGTGCCGCATGCTGCTGCAATTTGCTGGTGCCACATGCTGCTGCATTTGGTGGGACACAGGCTGCATTTTATGTGACACAGGCTGCATGTAAGGAGGGACTCCGCTGGGGACACCTGATGACATCTGGTGGCAGGTGACGTGGCTAGTGACATGCTCAGGGCTCCCACTAATTCTGCATTATGGTGAGTTGAATGATTTCATTTTATATTGCAATGTTATAATAGAAATAATGCGCATCAATCATCCTGACATCATAACAACGATGGTGCCGGGATGATTGAAGTGCCAACACCAGGTGTTTGGAATATCTTTATCTGCTGATTGTTAAACTTTCTAGAATACACATATTTCTATTGTTGTGTAGGATCTGGGCCTGCTGTCCCCCCATCCCTCTCTCCCTCTCCCTCTGTCCCCCGTTCATCTCAGACACTAACCACACCACCTTAGAGCCACACCCACTATTTCGCTGAAACAACGCCCATTTTCACCAAGTAGGAGGGGTCAAAAAGGAAGGGCGGGGTCTGGCGCCCCCCCCCCCATCCTAAAACTTCACCAGCCCCCACTGGCCTCCACTTGTGTCACTCTGCTCTGATCCCTACAGAGACCATCCCAAGTCTTTCTCTGCATATGCTTCCCCGAGCGTCTATTCCTAAACCTTATTGGTGACCCTCTGATCTCTTTACCAATCTTTGTACTTTTCTTCTGCTTTGGGTTCCTGGTGCACTCTCACTTTCCTGGTGTGTCCTAGATTTCAGGAAACCTCTCCCAAAACTACCATCCTGAAGCTGTAGGGGGCATACTTCCTCAATACAGATCAAGGTCATAACACAGTTGTTGCCCCACCTTGGGCATATGTGGCACTAGTTATTCCTCTTGCTTCTTCCTCCTCAGTATACCTCAGCACCAATACATCACATACAAAAATAGAATGGGACTCTCCGAATAGTAACAATTTATTAAAAGCTTACAAAATCAACACTTACATTTAAAAAGCACCCACAGTGCTATGTACACTATATTGTCAAAAGTATTGGGATACCTGATTTTTATTTTTTTTTATATATACAGGTCCTTCTCAAAAAATTAGCATATTGTGATAAAGTTCATTATTTTCTGTAATGTACTGATAAACATTAGACTTTCATATATTTTAGATTCATTACACACAACTGAAGTAGTTCAAGCCTTTTCTTGTTTTAATATTGATGATTTTGGCATACAGCTCATGAAAACCCCAAATTCCTATCTCAAAAAATTAGCATATCATGAAAAGGTTCTCTAAACGAGCTATTAACCTAATCATCTGAATCAACTAATTAACTCTAAACACCTGCAAAAGATTCCTGAGGCTTTTAAAAACTCCCAGCCTGGTTCATTACTCAAAACCGCAATCATGGGTAAGACTGCCGACCTGACTGCTGTCCAGAAGGCCATCATTGACACCCTCAAGCAAGAGGGTAAGACACAGAAAGAAATTTCTGAACGAATAGGCTGTTTCCAGAGTGCTGTATCAAGGCACCTCAGTGGGAAGTCTGTGGGAAGGAAAAAGTGTGGCAGAAAACGCTGCACAACGAGAAGAGGAGACCGGACCCTGAGGAAGATTGTGGAGAAGGACCGATTCCAGACCTTGGAGGACCTGCGGAAGCAGTGGACTGAGTCTGGAGTAGAAACATCCAGAGCCACCGTGAACAGGCGTGTGCAGGAAATGGGCTACAGGTGCCGCATTCCCCAGGTCAAGCCACTTTTGAACCAGAAACAGCGGCAGAAGCGCCTGACCTGGGCTACAGAGAAGCAGCACTGGACTGTTGCTCAGTGGTCCAAAGTACTTTTTTTCGGATGAAAGCAAATTTTGCATGTCATTCGGAAATCAAGGTGCCAGAGTCTGGAGGAAGACTGGGGAGAGGGAAATGCCAAAATGCCTGAAGTCCAGTGTCAAGTACCCACAGTCAGTGATGGTCTGGGGTGCCATGTCAGCTGCTGGTGTTGGTCCACTGTGTTTTATCAAGGGCAGGGTCAATGCAGCTAGCTATCAGGAGATTTTGGAGCACTTCATGCTTCCATCTGCTGAAAAGCTTTATAGAGATGAAGATTTCATTTTTCAGCACGACCTGGCACCTGCTCACAGTGCCAAAACCACTGGTAAATGGTTTACTGACCATGGTATTACTGTGCTCAATTGGCCTGCCAACTCTCCTGACCTGAACCCCATAGAGAATCTGTGGGATATTGGGAAGAGAAAGTTGAGAGACGCAAGACCCAACACTCTGGATGAGCTTAAGGCCGCTATCGAAGCATCCTGGGCCTCCATAACACCTCAGCAGTGCCACAGGCTGATTGCCTCCATGCCACGCCGCATTGAAGCAGTCATTTCTGCAAAAGGATTCCCGACCAAGTATTGAGTGCATAACTGAACATAATTATTTGAAGGTTGACTTTTTTTGTATTAAAAACACTTTTCTTTTATTGGTCGGATGAAATATGCTAATTTTTTGAGATAGGAATTTGGGGTTTTCATGAGCTGTATGCCAAAATCATCAATATTAAAACAAGAAAAGGCTTGAACTACTTCAGTTGTGTGTAATGAATCTAAAATATATGAAAGTCTAATGTTTATCAGTACATTACAGAAAATAATGAACTTTATCACAATATGCTAATTTTTTGAGAAGGACCTGTATACACACATGCACTTTAGTGGCATCCCAGTCTTAGTCCGTAGGGTTCAAAATTGAGTCGGCCCACCCTTTGCAGCTAGAACAGCTTCAACTCCTCTGGGAAGGCTGTCCACAAGGTTTAGGAGGGTGTCTATGGGAATGTCTGACCGTTCTTCCAGAAGCGCATTTGTGAGGTCAGGCACTGTTGTTGGATGAGAAGGCCTGGCTCGCAGTCTCTGCTCTAATTCATCCCAAAGTTGTTGTATCTGGTTGAGGTCAGGACAGTCAAGTTCCTCCATCCCAAACTCGCTCATCCATGTTTTTATGGACCTTGATTTGTGCACCGGTCCAAATCATTTGGTGGAGGGGGGATTATTATGGTGTGGTGGAGGGGGGTATTATGGTGTGGGGTTGTTTTTCAGGGGTTGGGCTTGGCCCCTTAGTTCCAGTGAAGGCGTCAGCATACCAAGACATTTTGGACAACTTCATGCTCCTAACATTGTGGGGATAGTTTGGGGACAGCCCCTTCCTGTTCCAATATGACTGCCCACCAGTGCACAAAGCAAGTCCCAAGCCCCCCCTTATGGAGGGCACATGGCCCGGTATGGTTCAGGAAAAGGGGGGGAGCTTCACTCTTGCCCCTCCCCACTTTCCTGGTCAGCCAGGCTGCGTGTTTGGATTAAGGGTCTGGAATGGATTTTCTGGGAGGCACACACTTTTTCTGTGTGAGGTCCCCTTTAATATCCATCTTAGACTCAGAGGGTCTCGTATGCATGGGGGGGAGGGGGGCTCTATACATTTTCTCATTCTTGCTGTAGGTCGGGCTACAGAAAAAGTGACATTTACAAAGAAAAAATGAATCAGGAATTGCCAGAAATTATATTTCATTGCCGGCTTTTTTTTTTTAACCAGCACACAGACCCTCCAAAGGTCCCCCAAATACATAGAAGAACCTCGGGGGGGGGGGGGGGTCTGTGTGATGTTTTGGTAATTATAAGTGTATGAGTATGATCTCAGGTATTAGTATGAAAACATGTCTGATGAAGGAAACTAAGGGCTCTAGAAAATTCATGGGATGAATGTGACAATCACTCATCCAGTCATTACATATTCTGGTCATAATATAGCAAAGTGATTTCCTATGATGATCAGCGCCATCTAGTGACCATAATGGGGTATTTCCCTGACATACCTCCATTAGTAGAAATAGCACAATACCGCATTATGACCACTAGATGGAGCCAAGGAAATCAGTGTATGAAATAAAATACATCCAATAGTCATCAGAGCTGGGTGAATGCTGCTCACATTCATTCAACTAATTGACAAAAAAAGAAAAAAAAAAGTCTAAAGCCTCGTACACACGATCGGACTTTCGGCCTACAAAACCGTGGAATTTTGTCTTGCATACACACGGTCACACAAATGTTGGCCAATAATTACGAACGTAGTGGCGTACTACATGGTTTTTCAGCTCTTTAGCGCCACCCTTTGGGCTCCTGGTAAGTTCTTGTTAGTATAAGTTTGGTGAGTGTTGATCCGCGCTTTTCAGTTCGTTTCGTTCGTCAACCGGCCATGTTGCGGAATCGTCGGAGATGACGTGTTATTTATTATTGGCGTTGGAGTTATTGCTCTGACATTATTTTTTGGTATAATAATAATGATTTGATTTGGTATATTTTCTATATTTTTGGATGCATAGAATGCACTTTTTGGTTAAGTTCTATTGGCAGATATCATGTCTAATTTTATTTGTTTTCTTTTTTTAATGCACAATAAAAAAAAAAAAAAAAAATTGTAGAGAATAATACTTGGCTGTGCGTTTTACTTCAAATGACAGTTTGGGAGTAGGCGGTTACATTTTAAAAAAATACAAGGGACACCAACATAGTTGTATCTTTGATCTTATAAAGTAGGGGATAATGGTGTTGTGGTAACTTGCCCAAATAAAAAAATAACAAAATGTACCGTATATACTCGAGTATAAGCCAAGTTTTTTCAGCATATTTTTTCGTGCCGAAAATGCCTCCTTCGGCTTATACTCGAGTCAAGCACTTTTCTGCAGCAGAGAATGACATTTTCCGACCCGACTTTGGAGTCTCTGGGCCACTTGGTGCTAGGAACCCCCAAATTTGGTCTGCAAACCTAGTGGAACTAGCACTACAACATATCCGGCTGGGGTTCCCAGCACCAAGTGGCCCCGAGATACGGGGGGCCCCAAATTTGATAAACTGTGTCCATCTGCAGCAATGTCATTTCGGGACCCTTTGGGTCCAGAGACCCCCACATTTCGGCTCCTGCTAGGTGGCATCTAGGAACCTTTAACTACAGAGTTTGGTCAAATGGGCACAGTGAGGCATGCAAATGGACATTGTTGACCCTCTTTTCCACTTACAGTAGCTGCGCATTTCTCACCCTAGGCTTATACTCGAGTCAATACGTTTTCCCATTTTTTTGTGCTAAAATTAGGTGCCTCGGCTTATATTCGGGTCATTTTTCTCCGCCTATCAATGGCCAACACGGTACAACACTTCATCCATGTCTTTGGTGATCTCCTTATGAACTCAGGGATGAACAATTCCTATCGCCTGACACTTGGTATATGCAGTTCTGAGGGCCGGAGAGATAGTTTTTTTTAACATTTAGCCCTGCTGTGGGCGAGCAAGGAGCAGGTTTACTTGTTGGATGGAAGTATTCGGGTGGCTGAGCGAATGTTTCCACACCCCCCCAGTAAAGTGCCCCCACCCCGACACACACCCGCTATGTATCCCGGGCTCCTCTTATCCTTCTGGGACCCGGGACCAGCATAGTGGGTGATGATGGGTAGAGGGGAGGGAGGAGAGAGGACACACACCCGCTCTCCTCCCCTACTTGTTCCTGACCCGGAAGTGACATGTATGACATCACTTCCGGGTCTCTGGTGACAGTTTCACCGACTATCAAGGCCGGGAAAGAATATAATGCAGTGTGATCTGTATTGAGAACCTGTCACCAAAAAATCATCACGTAGGAGACGTTTTGTCCTCCTATGTCAGTGTTTCTCAATCTTTTATCAGTCAAGGCGCCCTCCAAAATTATGGACAGTCTTGAGGTGCCCCAATCTAAAAACTATTCTAATAATCTTCTCCATCACTCAGCTAATGAGACCCCAAAGCTCATGGAAAGAGGCGGGGGAGGGTCATACAAGGATAACATTCAGGCAACTGACATCCTCCTTATCAGCTCATGATATCATTGGTCGTTAGGAGGTCGGCAGCTAGAAGGTTGTAATGGTGTACAATGAAAACCTGAGACTTTGTGTAACTAAAAAGCTCCATCCACCCTCCGACTTGTATACAATTTTGGGGCAATTGTTGGGCATTTTGCCAAGGCACCCCTGAAGAAACCTCAAGACACCCTGGTTGAAAAACACTGATCTATGTGATGAAAAATTTTATTTTTTGAATTGGACAAAATTTTATTTAAACCCAGGCACATAACCCCACCAAAAAAAATAAATCTGAGGCCCCACATATACAAACATAAACTCACACATTGGGGCGTCTACACATGTTACATATCGCTGCACACACCAGAATGAGAGCAATAATTCTATCACCAGACCTCCTCCGTAAAACTAATCTGATGACCTATAGGGGGCATTTAAAGCATTTCCTATAGTAAATATAGGGTACTGAATTCTGTCACCGTTTCACAGGCGCACACAAATTTCAGGGTATCTACTTACTCGGTGCAACCTCAGCTTTTATATTTTGCCCAAAAATTGGGTAATTTATTGTTTTTGTGCCCCCTGAAATGAACTTCAGTGTTTTTTTTACATAAATTTTGTGTTTCCTAGACTTTTGCGATATCGTGTGACATGAAATAAAATTGGAACTACCACTATTTTCTTCTCTAAGGTGTCTGCTATCAGAAAATATATCATGTTTATATAATCTTCAGGCTTAAAATGATTTAACTCCTTCCCGCCCAGCCTATGGCAGAATGACGGCCAGGTGGGGGTTCCATTATCCTGAATGGGCGTCATATGACATCCAGAAAAATAAGCCACTTGGGCGTGCGGCGATCGGTCTTGTGGTGTGTCGCTCTGACACACCGCATCTCCAATCTTGGTAAAGAGCCTATGACGTAGGCTCTTTACCATGTGATCAGCTGTTTCCAATCAAAGCTAATCACATCGTAACCAGGAAGTTATCGGCTTTCCTTTATTCATGCTGACAAGGCACGAGTAGAGGAGAGCCGATCAGCGGATCTCCTGACAGGGGGGATCTGTACTGATATTCAGCATTGATTATCAGTACAGGCCCATCAGTGATGATCGCCAGTGATGCCAATCAGTGCCCATCAGGGATGATTGTCAGTGCCTCCTCATCAGTGCCCATCAGTGAAGGAGTAAACTTACTTATTTACAAAATGTTATAACAGAAACAAAGACAGACTTTTTTTTTCAAAATTTTCTGTCATTTTTTAATTTGTAGCGCAAAAAATAAAAATCCCAGTGGTGATCAAATACCACCAAAAGAAAGCTTGATGTGTGGGGAAAAAAAAAGATAAAAATGTCATATGGGTACAGTGTTGCATGACTGAGTAATTGTCAAAGTGTGAGAGCGCTGAAAGATGAAAATTGGCCTGTGCAGGAAGGGGGTGAAAGTGTCCGGGTATTGAAGGGGTTAAATATGTGAGCATAAAACTGGCTCTGGGAGTGAAAGGGTTAAAGGAAACGTTCCCCTTCGGGAAGATGTTGCATGTTTCTGTTCCTGCAGCGGCTCAGCGATCCGAGTCCTCTGTGTGACAGCAGTGTGGCGAGAAGTTCCCCGTACCGGCTGTCACTTTATGAAAAGAGCGCGGCCGTGACATTCATTCACAGAGTTCTGTCCTTTGCCGATGTCGGCTTATAGTTTTCAATGATCTCCCACACCGCTGGTGAGCTCTCTGGTAGATGAGGGACAAGGAGATTGTCATAAGAGATGAAGAGATTGTCATAAGGGACAAGGAGATTGGGACCCGATTTAGCCCTTTGGACAAGTCGTTTTTTTTTTCCCTGGAACTACTTCTTACATGATGAAGATCAGCCATGGAGTATATCCGAGGTGTATATCAGGGTGTGCTTCTTCCCCACATGAGAGCTGTGATGTCCAGCAACATTCATATAGAAGACATTTCCCGCACTCAAGGCACTAATACACCTCGAGGGTTGTGTGGGGTCCCTGATGTACAGGAAGACAGGACTTCAGTGAGGAACAATTCCCTCACTCAGGACAGGGAAGTGGCTTCTTCCCTGTGTGAGATCTCTGATGTTTGGAAAGAATACACTTCACTGAAAAACATTTCCCACACTCAGCGCAGGAATACGGCTTCTCCCCTGTGTGAGATCTCCAATGTGTGTGAAGATGGGACTTATCTGAAAAACATTTCCCACACTCATCGCAGGAAAACGGCTTCTCGCCCGTGTGACATCTCTGATGTGTGTTGAGATTGGACTTCTGTGAAAAACATTTCCCGCACTCAGGACAGGAATACGGCTTTTCCCCCGTGTGAGATCTCTGATGTATGGAAAGCTGGCACTTAGTTGAAAAACATTTCCCACACTCAGGACAGGAATACGGCTTCTCACCTGTGTGAGATTTCTGATGTTCGAAAAGTTGGGACTTAGTTGAAAAACATTTCCCGCACTCAGGACAGGAATACGGCTTCTCACCTGTGTGAGATCTCTGATGTGTGGAAAGCTGGTACTTAGTTGAAAAACATTTCCCACACTCAGGACAGGAATACGGCTTCTCCCCCGTGTGAGATCTCTGATGTGTTAAAAGATGGGACTTCACTGAAAAACATTTTTCACACTCAGGACAGGAATACGGCTTCTCTCCTGTGTGAGATCTCTGATGTCTGTAAAGATCGGACTTCAGTGAAAAACATTTCCCGCACTCAGGACAGGAATACGGCTTCTCCCCCGTGTGAAATATCTGATGTTTGGAAAGACTGGACTTCAGTGAAAAACATTTCCCACACTCAGGACAGGAATACGGCTTCTCTCCTGTGTGAGATCTTATATGCATATCAAGATGTGATTTGAAACGGAAACACTTCCCGCACTCAGTACAGGAAAAGCTCTTCTCTGTTGGAAGGACGGCCCCGTCCCTCACAGTCTGAGGTTCCTCAGGATAAGAGGAATACGATGATCCATCTACACTGTGTGATGCCGGATGGACATTTGAGGTAGTCGGTTTTTCTCCTGGACTATACTGTGTGATGTCCTCATCTTCTACTTTACAGTCTGGAGACAAAGTGAGACAATCCTCTGAGGTTTTCCTCATCTCCCGTCCATCTACTAAAATAGAAATACAAAGATTATTACTAGACATGAGCAGATTGGTTCCCCTAAACCAGGACTCCACCCACATCAGGCAGCTTTGTCTCGGAGGATCTTACAATTCCCCCCTCAAGGTAACTAGTAAATGGGTCCTCTGATCTCCTACCAGATCATTTCTTTATTCATGGACCTTAGTCAGAGAGTGAGGAAACAACGAGAACTGTCTTTTATAGGAGTGACAGTGATGAGGGGATTATAGGACGAGTGTCCCCTCCCCCTCTATCACTCATTGCCATCTTCCCAACACAAGAAGTCCTGAACTTCCTTATTTAGTCCATGATTTAGTCATGAATAACAGCGTGGCTGAGCCCCACCAGAGGTCAGAGAGTGAGGATGGGGGGAGAACAACCAAGATGAAGACTGGACTGATCCTGAAGACCACCATCATTGGGTTATTTACTCCTCCCTCATTATCACTTCCTGTTTAAGGTTCCAAAGTTTGAGGATTTTATCACATTATTATCAACATGTAAAAGTCTGTGCTCCAATCAAATCATCAGATATAAAATGTCCAGCTGGTAGAAATAGGTACAAAAGAAGGCAGGACTATGTAATGTACAACATATTGTATAAGATACAACAGATAGGACTATATAGTATCAGCATTATGTAATGTACAACATAGAGTATATAGTGCAGGGGTCAGGAGTATGTAATGTACAATATAAATTATACAGTGTATAGACTCATAATATTGGTATTCAGTATTCAGTGGAAGATTAAATGTTTACATGAGACAAGTTGCAGAGGTCCCACACCGCTGCCTCCCATCTCCTGAGACTGCACTCAGTGACTTGGGTCTGAGACTATACAGACATATCCCTCCACCCGGCACAGCCAGCAAACAAGTAAGTAACCCTGGGAGAATTGTTTTGTCAGAGATCTTGCTAGACCCGGGTATGGGGCAAAAGACCCAAAGCACATGCTCTACATACCTACTGTATGTTTAGTGATGGCTATGTTCAAAATCAACATTTCCCTTCACCCGGCACAGCCAGCAAACAACAGAGTAAGTAACCTTGGGAGAATTGTCTGTCAGACACCTTGCTATACCCGGTTATGGGGCAGAAGACCCAAAGCACATACTCCAGGTGCCTAGGTGCCAGCTTAACCCCAGAATCTCCATAAATCCAGTCTAGATACATAAATTGTGTCTGCAGCACAGAGAAGGAAGATTATCCGAGAGAAATACAGGAATACAGGACGGGGAACACAGCTCAGGAAAGTGACCAGGGGATTACAGGCTGATATCACCCAGTATGAAAATTCTAACAGGGAGCCAAGCGCAGAAAGTAAACCAAAGAGCCAAAGTAATTATAAAAGTCACACTGGACCGCTGCTCCCGAACGCAGATGACCAAGTGAGAAACAGACAAAAACAACAGAATTGGGAAGCGCAGATCCAGGAGGGGGCAAGGAATCAATTAGAGATGGAATCCATGTGAAATTTTAAAACGGTTTATTGCTGATAAAACATGTAACCAATACACAGTACAAATGGGAAAAATCATCAGAATGACCAAACCCACTGTGATAGTGCCAGCAATGGAGCTGTGACAGACCTAGCTGGGACACAGGCTTTTTGAGAGGACTGAATGGGCACAGAGTCACATCGGCTGCTTGAAGGGATTAGTTAATTAGCTCATGTTAATTTGTTACAGGTGTATTGTTAGCGTAATATGAGCAGGAGAGGGAATCTCCTCTTCTACTGTATTATAAATACCTGTCATTTTGGTTCTAATAAAACAGTCCATGTTGACACTAAGCAAGTCTCGTCTCGTTTTGTGCTTGGGAGCCGTTGGAATATCTGAGATCTATATTCAGACTGGGAGGAAGTGGTATATGACGAAAGCACTCAAGAGGAGTGTAGGGACGTTTCGTCACAGGAGCCAAAGATGGTGGAGAAATGGCTTTCCCGCTTCCGTGAGGGCTGTGGACAGAGGGGGCTGAAGACCAAAAATGGGAAGCCTGAAAACACTTTGCAACAGCTGGGAGCGGGGACCATAACCAAAGCCGGGCTACACCAGGGAGGGGAAAAGGCTGGGCACAGATCCAGGAAGCTCGATCACTGTGTGACCAGAGTGGAAGATGGCAGAGGGGGTGAGACCAGAGACCAGTGCTGATCGCCAGAAAAAGGGCCGGAGTGTGTCTTCATTGAAGTCCTCTGGGGAGATTGCCGTTTGCAACCCATGCTTGCATCCATGCTCGTATGATTCACCACCACCGATTGCGTGTGGATCCAGAACTCAAGGTAAGAGTACCAAATCCCCAATACCCCTAGACGGTGGGAGGCACAACCCTGGGTGTTGTAGAATTATTTTTTGAATGTCTGATCACCAGCATTTACAATTGCATCAACATTTGCGATTTTTCTTTGATGTCCTATGCATATGGACTTACCATCACATCTTTATCACTTGTTGACACTTCATCTTTGTGGATTGACCATTTTGTCACATTGTGTCATTTGTTAGATCTTTGTGGATTGACCATTTTGTCACATTGTGTCATTTGTTAGTGTCATTCGTAATCGCCCCTATCACCGCAGATAGTGACAGATGCCACAGCCTCCACAGGCTTTGCTGCAATTTTTGGCCACCATTAGTTCGCAGGACCATGGACTCCAGAGATACTCCTAATCCCCGGGTTTACCCAGACTTCCTCCGTTTGAACTATACCCGATCGTGGCAGCCGCTCAGCTCTGGGGTCATATCTGGACCGGACAAACCGTGGCCTTCGCCACCAACAACCAGGCCACTGGCGATATTATTAATAATAAAGGCAGGTACAAGTCGCTCCCGATTATGTCCTTCCTATGCAGGCTGGTACAACTATCTCTATAACACCAGTTTAATGTCCACTGTACGTTCATTCCGGGCAAGTGCAACCTTGCAGCAGATGCACTGTCCCGCTTTAATTACATTTCCTTTTTTCAGCAGAGACCCAGAGCCGAACCAATGTCAGCCCTTATCCCACCTTGGTCTCAGGTGACTCTGGACTAAAACAGCATCTTCACAGCGCGACCCAGCTCAAACAGTCTTTATCCCACCACACGCTCAAAGCCTACCATACAGCTTGGAACATATTCAGCAAATTCCTAGCATCCTGCTCCGCGGTAACGTCAACAGACACCAAGCACATACTGGCTTCATCTCATATTGCCATAATCAGTTGGCCCTATCTCATAACACTATGCGACTATACTTAGCTGGCATTCAACACTTTCTGGCTTTACGAGATCCCGCAAAACCATCCTTATTCGCATCCCATGTGATCCGAGCCATCCTACGCAGCATCCAGAAACGACAACCCATAATCAATGCCAAACGTCTGCCTATAACAAGTGCCATGTTCAGGGATATGTCTACTATCCTTGTTAGTTCTCCGTTTGGCCTTCTCCCCAGCCTGGTCATACAAGCAGCCATCTACCTAGCCTACTTTGGGTTTCTGCGGCCTAGCAAGTTGCCTGCAGCAACCCCGCCGGCCAAGTTCTGTGTAGACATCACCTGGCTCGCTACCAAGACCATTTCATCCTCCAACTCGCAGTATCCAAAACACAAAAATCAGGCTCCGGGGTAGACATCCATCTCTACAAAACAAACAATGTCTGGTGTCCAGTAAGGATACTCGACCGCCTACTGTCACTCCGACCAGAGCAATCGGACTCTAGTCCCCTACTACCTTTTACGATCAAACCCTTGAGTGCCTACCAGTTCATCGAGTACATGAGGATTCTTCTACGCAACCTACACCTCAACCCCAGTCAGTACTCCGGTCACTCATTCCGAATTGGAGCAGCCTCGGCCGCGTCCCAGCATGGGGTCCCAGATCACATTATTAAGAGATTAGGCAGGTGGAAGTCTGCCTGCTTTGCCCGGTACATCCCCAAGAAATAGCACAAGCATTCACCAAACTTGCGCAATGAATAAAGCTAAACTAATAAAAAACTACACCCCTACCTCAATGTTTTTGCCCCCTTATTTGGTATACCGACCATCAGACCAGGGCACACTTCAGGTAGATTTCATGTTGCAAGTCTTATGGCAAGTCTATGTTGTTCACATCCGTATCGGCCATAGGGCTTCGACCATAAGAAGGCCAGTATGGTGGCCTGAATTTATGGGAGGAGCCTGGGGGTATTTAAGCAGCCCGCTCGCTTGTAGTCTTTGTGGGTTCCTGTGCGCTATACCCAACCTCCCATCCCCTTTCCAGGGCATTTCTCAAATTCATTTCTCGCCACAATATCTATTACTAATCTTGGGTATGCCCCCTTATTTGGTATACCGACCATCAGACCAGGGCACACTTCAGGTCCATTTCACGTTGTAAGTCTTATGGCAAGACTATGTTGTTCACATCCGTATCTTATATCAAAAACCTCTATGCAACATCCTTCACATCTGTATCGGCAATAGGGCTTTGACTATTTATATATATATATATATATATATATATATATACATATACATATACATATACACATATATATATATACACATATACACACACACACACACACACACACACGATTTTATTTATTGTGGTAGTGAGGTACCCCACTAGTGTACCAGGCAGGTTGAGGGGCTCCAGTGTATTTGCTTGTTTGGGAGGCGATTGTAGCCGTATTAGTGCAATTGTGACAGAGAAAATGAAGTACTGTCCGTGATTCTTTTTTAATTTGCACTAACATATCATTGCCAGGCCATCAGATACCACCGAATATGTTCAGACCCAGAAGACAGAGATAAACATCTCAGAACACTGGCAGACTCTTTCCATAAGAAAGGTTACAAAGACAAAACCATCAACAACAGCATAAACACAGCCTTGAAAACCCAAAAAGAAAATCTCCTCCAATACACAGAGAAAAAAAAACGAACAACCGAGTACCTCTAGTCACCACATACAACCCAACGCTAGAAGGGATCAAAAAGATAATCAAAGATTTACAACCCATTATAACAGAGGATGAAACTCTGAAAAAAAATATTCCAACAACCCCCATTATTGGCTTTCAGACAACCACCCAACCTCAGACAAACTAATCAGCAGGAAACTTCACTGATTATAAAGTCACAAATAATGGAAGCGAACCCTGCAATAAAAAATGCTGCAAACTATGCAACCAGATCAATCTATCCAAAAGTGTCACACACACACAAATGGGACCTTCAATATCATGGGATCATACAGCTGTAACTCCTGTAATTGGGTGTACCTCATCCAATGCAACAGATGTAGCAAAGGATATTATGTTGGTGAAACAGGACAGAAGTTACAAGTGAGGATGAATTTGCACAGACACACCATCAAGGAACATAATGCTGCGTACACACGACCGGACTTTGACAGCAAAGGTCCAACGGAATTAATCTGTCGGACAATTCGATCATGTGTGGGCTCCATCGGACCTTTGCTGTCCAAAAATCTGACGGACTTTAGAAACCTGCCGGACCCAGTTCCTATCGAGAAATCCGTTCGTGTGTATGCTAGTCTGAAGGACAAAAAACAATGCTAGGGCAGCTATTGGCTGCTGGCTATGAACTTCCTTATTCTAGTCCGGTCGTACGTCATCGCGTTCGAATCCGTCAGACTTTGGTGTGATTGTGTGTGGCCAAGTCCGTTCATTCGGAAATCCGTCGGAACTCCGCCGAAAGTCCGTTGGGAAGACCGTCGGACCTAGCCCGTCAAAAAGTCCGGTCGTGTGTACGCGGCATTAGGAAGACAGTTTTTTTGCACACCTGTGGGACATAATTTCTCACAACCGGACCACACTATAGAAGACTGCAATGTTTTAGTTCTTAAAAAGGAATTTCAGAACTATCCAGGAAAGGAAAAACGTTTGAGCTAATAATGATACTTCTTTTTGACACAAAAAACAATGGCCTAAATTTAGATATTGGTTCCCTCACCCAGAGTTTTATAACCCCCCTCTGTGACTGATCTCTCCCCCCCTTCAGTCTATAGCTTTCCCTCTGTCTTATCTCACTTGCTGAAAGCTTTATAACCATTGCCATACTATTGATTTGTATATGTTTATTTTTTATTTTTCCTTTCCCTCAGAGATTTTTTTGTTTTAACATTTTACCTTTTGCTAAAACTTTTGTGAATCAGTACTGCTTAGACCTTGTAGAAGGGGACACACCCCGAAAGCTCGTCCATGAAAAATGATATGTTAGTGCAAATAAAAAAAGTATCACGGACAGTACTCAATTTTCTCTTGTTTGGGAGGAAACTGGCTTTTCAGTTTCCTCATTATTTACTAAAGTCCACTTTGGGACCTGGAGCCCGGGGATTTCTTAGAGATCCGGGTAGGATGAAATCCCCCAGTCCTGGGTCCGGGATTTGAGACTCACCGGCACACTGATTGTTCAGGTGTGTGTGGGCCTGATAGTAGAGTCAGGACTATGGTTCTGAGCTCCACCTTCCTGGGTGTCAGTTCACACTGAGGCAGCACGACTTGCAGCGTGACTGCCTCAGGCATCCTGGACACGACAGCCCGGACGACTGGCAAAACAACTTCTGAATAGAAGTCAATGCAAGTCGCCTCAAGTCTCACAGGAACCTTTTTCTAAGTTGTAGCGACTTGTGTCGCTCCGATTAGAATGGTTCCTGAGGAGTCCAGGCTTGCAAGGAAGAACCCAGATAGTGCAGGTGTGCACTGAAGTATCCAGAGAGTGCAAGGTGAAAGCCAGAGACCCAAGCCTGAGGTCGCTGACAGTAGTCAGGAGAGCTCCGTGTGGGAGCCTGAGCAGTGGTGCGTCTGCTGCTGAAGAGAGCCAGGTGGCTCGGTTTTTTTGTTTGCAATGCTGCATGTGTAAGCCAGGAGGCTGAATATCCTTTTATTTGTTGCTGGCAGTGAAAACCCCCTGCAAGGGAAACCACTTTTGCTGGAACCTCGTTTAATTCTCTTTAATAAAAGTGGGCCATAAAGCCCTGAAAAGGAATCATTTGTGTGGACTGTTCTCGCTAGCGGGTGCTATACTTGAGCTAAACAACCCCCAAACTTTACAATACACACACACACACACACACACACTATATATATATATATATATATACACATATACAGCCCTCAAATTTTCCACGTGGCCTACTCGCATTTTGAAAGTGAAAAACGAGGGCTGGCGAGGAGCTGGGCAGCCTGGGAGTAGGGGCAGGGGGGGGGGGCGAGCGCCGCCGGCGGATGGGGTTGACCGGGAGCCGTTCTCCCAGTGGAAGAGTGCATGGAGTTAGAGGATAGCCGCGGGATCACCGAACGGTAAAACACGCTGTAACAGCTGACATTGAAACTGTCTTTGCTCTGCTTGCTCTCACACAGCCCCGCCTCCTCCTAACCCCGTGCCTGTAACAGACAGAATGCGGGTCCAATGCTGGGATGCATTCTGTCTATTACAGGCGCGGGGTTAGGAGGCGGGGCTGTGCGAGAGTGAGCAGAGTGGAGACAGTTTCAATGTAAGCTTTTACAGCATGTTTTACCGTTCGGTGATCCTGCGGCTGTCCTCTAATGCCAGTCACGATCCGGCCACCCCCCAATGTGGGGCACGGTGAGGCTTCAATGTGGGGCACGGTGAGGCTGCAATGTGGGGCACGGTGAGGCTGCAATGTGGGGCACGGTGAGGCTGCAATGATGAGCACAGGTCACGCTGCATTGATGGGCACTGGTGAGGCTGTGCTGAGGGGAACTGATAAAGTTGTTTTTGTAACTTAATTCTGCATAAAACATTTAAGTATCATTTCATGAGATAATTTATGATGGCGTGATTAGGGGCGGGGCAGGGTAAGGGTTGGGCGGGGCAACTGGTGGCAAGTAACCCTTGAGACCTGGCTAGTAGCTCAGGACTTGAAATCAAAACCATTACACAGAGCAGGTAATGCCACGGTACACACGACCGGAGTTTCTGGCAGACTAGGTCCGACGGTCTTCCCGACAGACTTTCGGCGGAGTTTCAACAGACTTTCCGAACGAACAGACTTGGCCACACACGAACGGACTAAGTCCGTTCGAAAGTCCATTCGTTTTGAACGTGATGACGTAAACGGGACTAAAAAAGGAAGTTCAATAGCCAGTAGCCAATAGCTTCCCTTGCGTCGTATTTGGTCCGTCGGACCAGCACACAGACAAACAGTTTTCCCGATTTGAGTCCGTCGGATAGATTTGAAACATGTTCTATTTCTAGGTCCGTATGATTTTTTTTTAACGAAAAAGATAGGATTAGCCCACACACGATCGGATTGTCCGACGGACTAATTCAGTCGGACCTAGTCTGCCGTAAAGTCCGGTCGTGTGTACGCGGCATAAGTATAACAGGTTTGTTGTTTTTTTTTTAAAAAATACTTTAAAGACTGTGCAGGGAAGATCAGCATCTGAACCCAGAGTAGCTGGAGGCTGATAGACTGGAGGTAATAGAAGGCATTACAATGACATTTAAAGTAAACTTTTACATGGAGGCAAGCCACATTACGTGGGAGCAGGGCACATTACCTGGGAGCAGGGCACATTACATGAGGACAGGGCACATTACATGAGGACAGGGCACATTACGTGGGAGCAGGGCACATTACCTGGGAGCAGGGCACATTACATGAGGACAGGGCACATTACATGAGGACAGGGCACATTACCTGGGAGCAGGGCACATTACGTGGGAGCAGGGCACATTACGTGGGAGCAGGGCACATTACGTGGGAGCAGGGCACATTACGTGGGAGCAGGGCACATTACGTGGGAGCAGGGCACATTACGTGGGAGCAGGGCGCATTTCAAGGAGGCAGGGCACATTACGTGGGAGTAGGGCACATTACATGTGGACAGGGCACATTACATGGGAGCAGGGCACATTACCTGGGAGCAGGGCACATTACCTGGGAGCAGGGCACATTACCTGGGAGCAGGGCACATTTCAAGGAGGCAGGGCACATTAAGTGGGAGCAGGGCACATTACATTAGGACAGGGCACATTAAGTGGGAGCAGGGCACATTACATTAGGACAGGGCACATTACCTGGGAGCAGGGCGCATTTCAAGGAGGCAGGGCACATTACGTGGGAGCAGGGCACATTACATGAGGACAGGGCACATTAGGTGGGAGCAGGGCACATTTCAAGGAGGCAGGGCACATTACATTAGGACAGGGCACATTAAGTGGGAGCAGGGCACATTACATTAGGACAGGGCGCATTACGTGGGAGCAGGGCACATTACGTGGGAGCAGGGCACATTACCTGGGAGCAGGGCACATTACATGAGGACAGGGCACATTACGTGGGAGCAGGGCGCATTTCAAGGAGGCAGGGCACATTACGTGGGAGCAGGGCACATTACCTGGGAGCAGGGCACATTTCAAGGAGGCAGGGCACATTACGTGGGAGCAGGGCACATTACGTGGGAGCAGGGCACATTACATGAGGACAGGGCACATTACCTGGGAGCAGGGCACATTACCTGGGAGCAGGGCACATTACCTGGGAGCAGGGCACATTACATGAGGACAGGGCACATTACCTGGGAGCAGGGCACATTACATGAGGACAGGGCACATTACATGAGGACAGGGCACATTACGTGGGAGTAGGGCGCATTTCAAGGAGGCAGGGCACATTACGTGGGAGTAGGGCACCTGTCAAGGAGGCAGGGAACATTACAGGGGGCAGTGCACATTACATGTGCCCCAGTGTGAAAGGGGTCTAAATAAAAAAAATTGATCTCTGATGAGTCTGATGATTAGACATGTGCACTGACAAAAAATGTGTTCATTTTCCTTTGTTTCTTTGCTTTTTTCGGAAATTCTAAAATTCAGAAATTTCGGGAATTTTCACATTTCTATTTTTCAGATTTCCGAATTTTCGGAATTCGGAAATTCAAAGATTTGAAAATCACAAAATTTGAAAAAAAGAAAGAAAATCAGTTTAATTAACAACTATTAAATTAATGTAATACGAATTTATCCGAAGTTACGAATTATCTGAAATAACGAATGCCGCATCTAAACAAATGGAACTGAACTAATTAATAGAAAATAATTAATAATAATAAAAAGGTTTTATTATTATTAGATCGTTACGTTCCATTTGGTTAGATGCGGCATTCGTTAGCAGAGATTAGTGTTCACCAACACACAGCCCCACGCCCCCCACAGCTAGTAACACTTAACCCCTTCACTGCCAGTGTCATTTACACAGCAATCAGTGCATTTAAATAGCACTGATTGCTGTATAAATGACAATGGTCCCAAAAATGTCCGATGTGTCTGCCATAATGTCGCAGTCGCAATAAAAAAATAAAAATAAAAATCGCTGATCGCTGCCATTACTAGTAAAAAAAAAATTTTTTTATAAAAATGCTATAAAACTATCCCCTATTTTGTAAACACTATAACTTTTGCGCAAACCAATCAATAATCGCTTATTGAGATTTTTTTTTTTACCAAAAATATGTAGAAGAATACGTATCGGCCTAAACTGAGGAAAAAAAAAGTTTTTTTTTATATATTTTTGGGGGATATTAATTATAGCAAAAAGTAAAAAATTATGTGTTTTATTCAAAATTGTCACTCTTTTTTTGTTTATAGCACAAAAAATGAAAAACCACAGAGGTGATCAAATACCACCAAAAGAAAGCTCTATTTGTGGGGAAAAAAAGGCGTCAATTTTGTTTGGGAGCCACACCGCACAACCGCGCAATTGTCAGTTAAAGCGACACAGTGCCAAAATCGCAAAAAGTTGTCTGGTCTTAAGCCAGCAAAATGGTCCGGTCTGAAAGTGGTTAAATACTTTCTTCAGCTCTGTGTATACAAAGGAGCATGGGGGAGCTCATGTCCATAATGGGGGTGGTAGTGACACAGCCCTGAATGATCCACAATGGCTCAAAAGTGATATGGTCCAGAAATATTTAGACAGAATAAAGGTGGATAAAGCACCTTGACCTGATGGCATCCACCCACGGATCCTAAAAGAATTGAGCTCTGTAATTTCAAAGCCATTGTATTTAATTTTTAGGGACTCATTAATGACGGGAATAGTACCACCGGATTGGCGCAGGGCCAATGTGGTGCCTATATTTAAAAAGGGAACAAAGTCTTTACCAAGTAACTATAGACCTGTTAGTTTAACTTCTATAGTCGGGAAGATACTGGAGAGATTAATAAAAGACCACATAGACGAGTTCTTGCAGGAAAAAAACATTTTAAGCAACAGACAGCATGGATTCATGCAGAGGCGGCTCTCCAATTAGGCTAATTAGGCGATAGCCTCAGGCCTCGCAGTCATAGGGGCCTCGCGTAGCCAGCTAGTTTACCTAATTAAAGAGCCGCCTCTTCCAGCAGCAGAGTAACCCGCCATCACACAGTCCTGTGTCCCCTCACTCTGCTACAGGGAGAGATACAGGCTGCGAGTGAGAGCAAGTTACTGTGTGATTGGAGCTCACATACAGCTCCGGATCACAGACAGGGAGAGCTGCTCAGCAGAGCCTGCTCTGACAGATCTCCCCCCTCCCCCTGCTGCCTGCACAGCCAGACAGGAGAGGAGAGAGCTTCTTCTGCTCCTCCTCCTCCCGGTCTCTCCTACTGTGTCTCCCCCTGCCCAATCCCCTCGGCAGTGTTCTCTGTTCTGCCTCAGAGAAAGGGATGTGGGCGGGAGGATTCAAGCTGAAGCCCAGCAAACAGAAGAGGAAAAGTGGAGTCTGATCCATCCACCCATCCAGTCCCTCCTGCCTCCCAGTGAGTACACTGATGTAGGGGATGCCCTTCCTTCCCTTCTTCCTCCATCTTCCTTGCTTTCTATCTTTCCTTCCATCTTTTCTTTCTTTCCTTCCATCTTTCCTTCCATCTTTCCTTTCTTTCCTTCCATCTTTCCTTTCTTTATTTCCTTCTCTCTTTCTTTCCTTCCATATTTCCTTTCTTTCCTTCCATCTTTTATTTCTCTTTATTTCTTTCCTTCTCTCTTTATTTATTTCTTTCTTTCCTTCCATATTTCCTTTCTTTCTTCCCTCCCATCTTTCTTTCTTTCCTTCCTTCCATCTTTCCTTTCTTTCTTTCCTTCCATCTTTCTTTCTTTCCTTCAATCTTTCCTTTTTCTTTTCATTTTTCTTTCTTTCCTTCCATCTTTCTTTCTTTTGCGAGAGCAGCTTCCCTGTGCAGCTCTGCTTGAGGAGAATATATCTTTATTATTCCTTACTGCCCCTATACTGTCTCCTCCTGCCCCCTGTACTGTGCCCACTTACCTACCCCCTGTACTTTTCCCTCCTGCACCCTGTACTGTCCATTCCCCTATACTGTACCCTCCTAATACAGTTAATTTTCATTCCTTGAATTATTTTTCCCATTATGGGAGTGATTGGGGCCTCATGTCAAGTTTTGCCTAAAGCCTCACAAAGTCTAGAGCCGCCTCTGGATTCATGAAAGACAGAAGTTGTCAGACAAACCTGATTTCTTTTTATGAAGAGGTAAGTAAAACCTTGGACAGAGGGGTGGCCATGATATACTTGGACAGAGGGGTGGCGGTGGACGTGGCATACTTGGATTTTGCAAAAGCGTTCGATACAGTTCCCCACACACGGCTCATGTGTAAGGTAAGGTCTACAGGTTTGGAAATATCAGTTTGTAAATGGATAGAAAACTGGCTAAAAGACAGAATTCAGAGAGTTGTGGTTAATGATTCTTACTCTGAATGGTCTAAGGATATCAGTGGTGTACCCCAAGGTTCAGTGTTGGGACCCTTACTTTTTAATATCTTTATACAGTAAATGATATTGGGTCTGGGATCAAAAGTAAAATTTCTGTCTTTGCAGATGACACCAAGCTAAGCTGTGGAATAACGTCCTTATAGGATGCCTCCAATTTACAAGCCGACCTCAATGCTCTGTCTAATTGGGCGACTATGTGGCAGATGAGGTTTAATGTTGATAAATGTAAAGTTCTGCACTTGGGGGCTAAGAATATGCATCATACATGCTAGGGGGAGTACAACTGGGGGGGGGGGGTATTCGTAGTGGAGAAGGATCTGGGGGTTTTGGTAGATCATAAGCTCAATAATAGCATGCAATGCCAAGCTGCGGTTTCCAAATCGAGCAAAGTCCTTTCTTGTATTAGGAGAGGTATGGACTCCAGAGAGAGAGATATCATTTTGCCCCTGTACAAATCATTAGTAAGACCTCATCTGGAATTTGCAGTTAAGTTTTGGGCACCAGTTCTCAAAAAGGATATCGGGGAACTAGAGAAAATGCAGAGAAGGGCAACCAAACTGATAAGAGGCATGGAGGAGCTCAGCTATGAGGAAAGATTAGAGGAACTATGTAACCAACTATGAACAGAATGTATTCACCCTTGAGAAGAGGAGAATAAGGGGGGGATATGATCAACATGTTCAAATATATAAGGGGTCCATATAGTGAACTTGGTGTTGAGTTATTCACTTTACGGTCAACACAGAGGACAAGGGGGCACTCTTTACGTCTGGAGGAAAAGAGATTTCATCTCCAAATACAGAAAGGTTTCTTCACAGTAAGAGCTGTGAAAGTGTGGAATAGACTCCCTGCAGAGGTGGTTCTGGCTAACTCAGTAGATTGCTTTAAGAAAGGCCTGGATACTTTCCTAAATGTACAGAATATAACTGGGTACTGACATTTATAAGTAAAGTGGATCCAGGGAAAATCCGATTGCCTCTTGGGGGATCAGGAAGGAATTTTTGGAATTGGAGCATGCTCTGCTGGTTTTTTTTTTTGCCTTCCTCTGGATCAACTGTGTATATTGGATTGTACAATATTTTTTATGTTATTTATTTTTTTATGGTTGAACTGGATGGACTTGTGTCTTTTTTCAACCTGACTAACTATGTAACTATGTATGATCTCTAATTACAAACAAAGGTTTCTGTACCAAATATTAAGTTCTGCTTTTCTGATGCATTAAATATTTATGTCATGCAATAACATGCAAATTAATTACTTAAAAATCATAAAAATGTGATTTTCTGGATTTTTTTAGATTCAGTTTGGAGTGTTATTGTGTTTACGTTTGGGACAACCATCCGCACAGGATGTAAAAGCCTCTGAAAGAAGATCCTGAGGATACCCCTTTTCCAAGAATTTTGTGGTCATGATTTGGCTCAGGGATGTGTAGTCCTCAGGTTTAAAGCAATTTCTCTTCAAACTGAGAAATTGGCCCTTAGGTATGTTTCTTTTTCCAGGCTGGGTGGTGGCAACTCTCAAAAAATAGGATATTTAAAACAGCTTACCTGTAAAATCCTTTTCTTGGGAGTACATCATAGGACACAGAGCCTCAAGTATTTACTTAGTTGGTTATGGGACTACCTTCAGGTGTTGACACTGGTATAATCCAATACAGGAAGTTGACTCCCCTATATAACCCCTCCTCCTTACAGGAGTACCTCAGTTTTTTTAGACAAGCAATATAAGCAATATACTTATACCCCATAAAATAGAGGGGCAGGAGCTCTGTGTCCTATGATGTACTCCAAGAAAAGGATTTTACAGGTAAGCCGTTTTAAAAATCTGATTTTCTTTATCGCACATCATAGGACACAGAGCCTCAAGTGTTTACTTAGTGGGATGTCCCATAGCAATGCTACTTGAGGGGTGGGAGTCACAACCCATAGGGCAACCCCCAGGCCTGAGGACTTATACTGCTGCCTGCAGCACACTGCGCCCGAAGGTGAGATCCTCATTCCATCTTACATCCATTTGATAAAATTTTGTGAATGTATGTACTGAAGACCAAAATTTGCGGCCTTATAGATCAGAGCAAAGGAGGCCTGGAGACGCACTGTGAGTGCGCTTTAACTTGAAAATGGGGAATCTTTCCCTTTAAATCATAAGTTTGAATTATAACTTGCCAAATCCACTTAGCGACAGTGGATTTTGACGCTGCCTGTCCTGAGCAGTTTTCTTTAAATAGATTTTCACTGCTCTCACAACATCAAGACAATGTAGTGACTTTTCTTCCCTGGAACATGGTTTTGGGAAAAATGAAGGCAGGACAATATCTTCATTCAGATAAAAGCCTGAAACTACCTTTGGCAAAAAGCCTGGACGAGGGCGTAACACCACTCCGTCCTCATGAATAACCAAATATGGCTCTTTACAAGAAAGAGCAGCTAATTCTGACGCCCTCCTTGCTGAGGATATAGCAACCAAAAATACCAGCTTCCTTGTCAAAAAGGACTAAAGGAATATGCTGCATTGGTTCAAATGGCTGTTTTTGTAACACCAACAAAACTAAATTTAAGTCCCAAGGGCTTAAGGGTGATTTAACTGGAGGATTAATCCACATCACTCCTTGCATGAAACCCCGGACTAAAGAATGCGTAGCAAGCGGTCTATGAAACAAAATAGATAAGGCTGAGACTTGGCCCTTAATAGTACTCAGGGCCAACTTCATCTCTACACCCAATTGTAGAACGGCAAGAATTCTGCCTATGATATATCTCGGAGGGTGCCAACCCTTGGATTCACACCAGGAAACATACGTTTTCCAGACTCTATAATATATAGCTCTAGAAGCTGGCTTCCTAGCATTAATCTAATTAGAGATAACTGACCTGAAAAGCACACGTTTCTTCAGAATTTGGGTCTCAATAGCCAGGCCGTTAAATTTAGCGTTCGTAAGGTAGGATGGAATATCGGCCCCTGTGATAGCAGGTCTGGCCTTAGTGGGAGGGCCCAAGGGTCCTCCGCTGCCATCTTTACGATCTCTGTGTACCATGACCTCCTGGGCCATGCTGGTGCTACCAGTATTGTAGGCTCTCTTTCCAGCTTTATCCTGCAAAGAAGTCGAGGTAGTAATTGAATCGGGGGAAATGCATAGATCAGTGAAAACTGATCCCACAGGGTCACTAACACATCTGTTCCGCATGCGAGTGGATCCCTTGTCCTGGACACAAAGTTTACTAATTTTGTGTTGAATCTGGACGCTAAAAGGTCTACGTCCGGAGTCCCCCATCTTTGGCAAACAGCCCAAAAAAATCTTGGGATGAAGCGACCATTCTCCCAGGAATAACTGCTGGCGAATTAAGTAGTCCGCCTGCCAATTCTCTACACCCGGAATGAAAACTGCCGATAGGCATGGGACATTCTTTTTGCCCAACTTAGAATCTGGTTCACCTCTCTCTGAGCTGAGAGACTTTTGGTGCCCCCTTGGTGATTGATATATGCCACAGCCGTGGCATTGTCGGATTGGAGCCTGACGGGACAATTCTTTAACCTGGAGATCCAGGTTCTCAGAGCCAGATACACTGCCCGAATCTCTAGGGTGTTGATGGGCAAGGCTCTTTCGGTTCCTGACCACTGTCCCTGGACAGTCGTCTTTTCTAATACTGCTCCCCAGCCTGATAGGCTGTAGGGGTGCAACGGATCAAAAAACTCACGGATCGGATCGATCCTCGGATCAGGAGTCACGGATCGGATCATTTTCGGATCAGCAAATAATAATTGAATTTGCAAAAACCTGTGAAAATTCCGCCACCATATAGTCCCCACTGTAATATCCACATCCTCTCCCCACTGTAATATTGGCTGGGTATCGCAGAGTATTGGCTGGGTATCGCAGAGTATTGGCTGGGTATCGCAGAGTATTGGCTGGGTATCGCAGAGTATTGGCTGGGTATCGCAGAGTATTGGCTGGGTATCGGCTGGGTAATGCAGAGTATCGCAGAGTATCGCAGAGTATATGCAGAGTATATGCAGGGTATATGCAGGATATTGGCTGGGTAATGCAGGGTTTACAAGTGATCGCTCCGTCATTTGACGGAGCGATCACATTGTAAACAGTGGCCGGGTGTACCAAGATGGCCGCCGCTCCGGAGCTAGGCCGAAGCCGCGGCCTTTCCTAAGGCCGCCGGGTGTACAAAGATGGCCGCCGTCGCTCCGGAGCTAGGCCGAAGCCGCGGCCTTTCCTAAGGCCGAGGCCGCGGAGCGCTCCGCGGATCGCGGGGTGTGCCGATCCGAACGGGGTGGCCCGTTCGGATCACGGATCGGCGACGATCCGTTGCACCCCTAATAGGCTGGCATCTGTCGTTACTACTTTCCAGATAATTGGTCTGAAGGACTTTCCCTTCAGCAGGTTCCGAGTTAGTAACCAACTGAGGGTTTGTGACACCCTTGGGGACAGCTGCATTGGCAAATCCAAAGTTTGAATCGTCTTGTTCCAAGCAGACAGGATACTGTTTTGAATCGAATGGAACTGGACATAGGGAACTGCTTCGAATGAAGCTACCATCTTTCCTAACAACCTCACGCAAAGGCGAATTGAAGGATTTCTCTTTGACCTGACCATCCGCAACAGCTCTTGTATGGAGCTGATCTTTGCGGGAGGCAAGAACACCCTTTTCTGGGCTGTGTCTATGATCAGGCCTAGATACTCCAGCCTTCTTAGTGGCTTTAAGGAGGATTTCTCTAGGTTGAGAATCCAACCCAGACTTTCCAGGTAACTGCTTGTAATGGCTACACCTTGCTTCAAGTGAGCCACTGACTGGTCTATTAACAATAGATTGTCTAAGTAAGCCAAGATAGTTATGCCCTGTGCCCTTAACCTGGCTAGAGGTGGGGCTAGTACTTTTGTGAATACCCGGGGTGCTGTAGCAAGGCTGAAAGGCAAGGCTACAAACTGGAAGTGCTTTTGTTCTACTTCAAACCACAGAAACCTCTGGCGAGGAGGAAATATAGGGACATGGAGATATGCATCTCTGATGTCGATGGATGCCAGAAGTTCTCCTCCTTGTAGGATGGAAACGACCGACTTGATTGACTCCATGCGAAAGGAGCGGATCTTCAGGAACGGATTTAGATTCCGTAGATCTAGAATTGGTCTGACATCCCCATTTGGCTTTGGTACCGTAAATAGGTTTGAGTAAAACCCCAAACCTTGCTCTTGTTTGGGAATCTGTATGATCACCTCTTGAGCCAACAAATCGGTCTAATGCTTGCAACAGGGATTGCCTTGGGAACGTTTGATCTCAGAAAACGAGGCAGTGGAAACTCTTGAAACTCTAGATTGTATCCTAGAGACACTGTGGAGAGAGTCCATTTGTCGTGAATTTCCCTTTGCCAGACTTCTGAGTACCTCAGAAGTCTTCCCCCCACCCTGGCGAGCGGAGATGCCTCTTCAGGACTAGGCTTTGATATTCTGCTTTGCAGATTTGCGGCCCCAGGTCTTCCTTTGTGCCTGGATTTGACCCTGAGGTCTTCCTCTAGAGTCTGTCGGTAGAGGCCTTTGCCCCTGCCTAGAGGTGGCTACACCTGGAGCGGGAAAAAAGGTGCGTTTAAACGAAGGACGTTTATCTTTTCTGGCAATAAAGTACTCTTTCCGCTGGAAATTGTTTGGATGTATTTATCCAAACTTTTGCCAAATAGTTGTTCTCCCTTAAAGGGAAAACTAATTAGAAGGTTCTTGCAAAGCGTTTCAGCTGACCAACACTTTAACCAAAGGATCCTCCGCATGTGTACTAGAACAAGCGCAAGGCGTGATGCCTGATGAATAGAATCCTTCATTGCATCTATGGCAAAGCATAATGCTTTTAGGTAGCTCAGCCAACTCCCGGGCCTGTTGTGCAGGGAGTTCTTTAAGAGCATCTGCTAACTGGTCTTTTAAGGACTGACAGATGCCTATAGCTGCGATTGCAGGCTGAGTCACAGTCCCTGCTAATGAAAAAGAAAATTTGAATAGACCTTCCAACTTCTTATCTGTTGGATCTTTAAGCATCTGCACATTGTCCATTGGAAATCGCAGCATCAACTGCTGGAACTTTCCATTTTTTAGAGATTTTTTCCTCCATAGGATAGAGAATTGAGAATCTCTTAAGAGGGGAAAAATGCTTATCCGGATGATCCCATTCGGTATAAATAAGCTTTTCTAGTAATGCGTGTACGGGAAACACATGCAAAAGTTGTAAAGGTTTCAAAGAACCCAAGGAGGAGACCGGACCTTCAGCTAACTCTGTTAGGGGTAGCATGAAAGCGGAGCAAACCATCTCTGTAAGGCTCTGTACTTCAGATTGTGAAACTGAAACATCAAGTATTGTTTCCTCCACAGAGGAATAACCAGTTTGTCTTTTCTCTCGATTATCTGAGGACAATACCTCACCCTGTCCCCAAAATTCTTTTGGACCCTCTACTGTCTGTAGAGTCTATGGTGGGGGGGGGGGGGGGGATCTAGGACGCTTCCTATCCACCTGGATAGAAGATGCGATCAAAGTCGGTAATCTTCCTTCTAAGCCCTGCAGGGCAGAGGAAATGAATGAATGAATGAATGACTTGTATAGCGCTACCTATGCGAACTGAATCGCCTCAGGGCACTTTTTGCCACTGGTGTCCATCTGTGGTATAGGGCGGTCCTTGCCCTGTGGGGTCCCGACACGCTTACAAACACATACACATATTTGGCCAATTTTATTTTTTTATTTTTTTGCATCTACTGTCACATATGCAGGAGCTGAAGTATATGAAGCAGTTGCACCACCGCTAGCTTCCAAAGGCTCACCCTGGCTTGCCATGTCTGATCTCTTCGAAGAAGATGACAGTATAGAGGCATGACTGGGGTTCCCAGCGCCTGGGGGTGACACCTTAGGTACCTTTACAGTAGGTCTGGAAGACATAGTGCTAAGCACAAAAGCAGAGGTACACCAAACAAATACTATTTGCTTAAGAACAGTTCTAGCAAAAATAATGTCACCAAAAAAATGCTAAGTAACAATCAGTGTTTCCTGTACTGGAAATGCCTGTTATACACCTTACATGCCCAGCGTTCTGATGTCTTAGTGAGTCAGACTCCTCTTTCAGTAAAGATATCTCTGCAACTAAGAGTGTCTGTGATAAAGAAAGGAGGGGGAGAGACAGGGCGGGAGGGGTTCTGTCAGCAGTTTCCTGACACAGGACTTCCCATGCTGCTAGGTGGAAGTGCTGCCAAGTTTAAGCCCCCGCAGACAAGGGGACCATGGTTAAAAAAAAAAAAAAAACACCCTTTTTTTTTTTTTTAAAACCTTTCTCAGCTGCGCCATCCACAAATTATCAAAACATATCCGTTTTTAGCCACTGCTGTATCTTACTAAAACCCCTTAAAATATATAAATTAGGAACCCCCTCCGCTGGGACCATAGAAGCTATATATCCTAGAGACAGAGCTGCTGAGTGGTGTAAATTACCCCCTATAGAGGACATTCTAACAGGGTATACAAGGAACATAGAAGGAAAAAGCCTCAGCCTTTCCCCTTACCTTGTCCACGCTGCAGGATACTGCTGTAAACAGACAGATCCAAACTTCACCCATCACGGCGGGCTGCGTAGTAACCTTCAAAGACCGGGTCCCTTTTAAAAGTGTTTTCACTCCTTCGAACCTGTATAGCACCCCTCAGGAACAGCTTTAGGTAATGTAGTAAGGCCAAAAGAGTCCTGGTTCCTAGGGTCCAGCTCTCAAGGAGAAGCGTTACATAAGGCAAAACCTCGTTCTTGTCTGCGAGGCCCGGGTACCATCCTTTGGCCTCAGTGGTGAGGATGGATCCGGTTGTGGAGGTTATTTAAATCCATCATAGATCCCTTCAGGAGCTCCTCAGAGCACATCTTCACTCGTGACCAACACCTTAGACACTGGTGAAAAACTGGAGGTAATCCTGGAAGGAGGAGGGGTTATATAGGGGAGTCAACTTCCTGTCTTGGATTATACCAGTGTCAACACCTGAAGGTAGGCCCATAACCCACTAAGTAAATACTTGAGGCTCTGTGTCCTATGATGTACGATAAAGAAATGAAGGTAAGAGTTGCCTGCCACCGGCTTGTAATGGTTCTTAGCATGTATCGAGCTGGCATCATGGAACAATTCTAGGTCCAGAAAAATCAAAAACGGTCTGGGTCCACAACATATGTGAAGCTGAGACACAGAATGTTCACTTTACAATGCTCCACAAAAGGACAGAAAAATATCTTTAGTACCATCCCAAATCAGAAGCACATTGTCAACATATCGACGATAGAAGACGATGTGCTCTGAGAAGGGATTGTTATGCCAAACAAAAAGTTGTTCCCACAACCCCATTGTTCTATTGGCATAACATGGAGCAAAGCTGGCTCCCATTGCTGTACCCCTGGTTTGAAGATAAAATTTATCCTGGAAAACAAAATAATTATGCTCCAAGCTAAATTTGGTACTGTCCACCAGGAATTCAGCCTGTCGTGAGTTCATTGGTGGCTCAGTACATAGGAAGTGACTAAGTGCCCTCATTCCAACTTCAGGTGGAATTGATGTGTACATGCCAAGAGACACCCACAGGTATTGACTCTCCCATCTATACTCATAAGATTTCAATAATGTGTCCAGAGTCCCTAATGTATGAAGGTAATTGATGAACAATCTGCTTCCAAAAACAATGTATTGGGACAATCTGGAAGTAAAACTGTTAGTGCCAGCCACGATAGGTCTTCCTGGGGGATTCGATAAAGATTTGTGCACTTTCGGCAAATGATAGAAGTAGGGAGTACTACATAGTGTCGGTAGAAGGAAAAGTTGTTTCCGCTTTGTTAGTATGCCATCCTTTGTGGCCTCATCAACTAAGTCTCTCAGGTCAAGTTGGAATTCAGAAAGGGGATCTCTAGGCAGTATCTTGTAGGTATTGGTATCAGCAAGTAGCCTATAGGATGCATCTAAATAGTCCTTTTACGGTTTTGTATAACCAAGCTGTCTCCCTTGATCAGGCACAGTACATTAAGGGTCTTCAATATTAATTTTAATTTTAATTGTAATTTTGATTTTGGTTTTGATCTATAGATTACAATTAAGGAACATGGTACGCGATGCATATTAAATGCGATACATATTCTCTCTACCTATATGCATCTGCATTTGCCTATCCATTACACATAACGTACAGTTCCTTCTTATGTTATCTAACTAAACCTGGTGACAATCAATACTCTTATTGTAGATCCGGTATGTCTTTTTCCAAATGCTAACTCTCCTTGTCGCAATGTAAGGTACTTCCCCATTACTTGGAATGTAATTAAATTCTCTTTCCTTCCCACCCCTCCTTCCCCTTCCCCCTTCCTTCCCCCCACCTTTTCCTCGGCCATCAAACCTTTATGTATCAATCAATATATATAAAAAGTCATTATTTTGTACTCATGAATGGTTCTATCTTGGAAACTATGTATGGACACATATCGCTAAACATCTTGTCCCTTTAAGAAAGATCCAATCTGGTGAGAGCCCTGCGTAGCGTTGTGCTATAAAAAGGGACGACGCAGGCTCCACCAATACGTCCAGACGAAGCTACGCAATCGTGCTTGCGAAACGCGTTGACGTCACCGCGTCCTGAGACGCCGGCACACCTCCCGGAAGCCAGCCCAGTCAGGGCAAGGAGACGGAGTGAGGAGACGGAAGAAACAACGAGGAATCAACTGGAACTTGATTCAACACAGGAGACGCTGAGACATCTGAGATATCGGAGACAGCCAACACACCTTGTGGGGCTATATGCTTTGGAAGCCAACTGCATCCATCGTACAAATCGTTATAAATCCAATCACCGGAACAGTATCAGGTACCGCAATTCACGTTATGGGACAGAAGTATACATTTCTCATTGATGGGACATTATCTGTGTGCTTTTTTTGAGAGCTGACTGCAGCCCAAACTACCCCTGGGTGATTCAATTTAGCGGTACCGCATTAGACTGTCTATCTATCATACTCTATCCCGGGACATTAATGAATAATTGAAATTAATTTACCCGAACACTAATGCAGGTCTGACTGTGCCCCTGGAAACATATAGATACCGGATTGAAGTACCTACACATTCCCACGGGTATACCCCCATTTCCGGGCACTATCGCTTGACCGTTTGTCTCCATCAGATGCCCACTATATCTGTTTGCTGATGTTCTCTCATTGGAAATTAAGACATTTAGAGGAGAATCAAACCTCCTCTCATCTTTTTAATATGGTGGAAGATGTGCACCATTTTTTCTACTTAGCAAGAAGTGTCCATTACTACCAGCTAAACTAAAGATTGACTTTCTATAATACTTCTCTGCACTCTCCACCTTCCAGCATTTCTCCCTGTGTTCCTTCCCCATACCTTTCCATTCCTATCCCTCTCCCCATCTCCCTTGCCCCTATTTTTTGAGCTTGAGCATTCGATAGACACCCAAATCACTCTCTAACGAGCGTAATGCCTGGCATTCGGCCTGAGTAAGGATTGGTGTAGGGCGTGACTGCTCATTGCATATCTGTATCAGATCCCTATAGACTACTTGATAAAATGTATCAATGTATGGTCCTTAGATTGTGAAGGGTAAAATGTGGAGGCGGGGCGAAAATTATGTTCCATGGGAGGATCAAAAAAAAAAATGCTTCTAAAGGCTGGTTATTAGTATGGCCCCCCCTCTAGAGTTCCCAAAGGTTCTAGAGGTTTAGGGCATCATCGAAGGGAGACCCTATAATAGGGTTCAAAACAGTATCTGACTCTCTTGAGGTGCAACAATGGTTGGAGTAGTTTTGGCATAATGGCACTTCACTGTCAAGTTTCTAATGAAAACGATTGAGGTCCTTAACCACTTGACCACAGGGCACTTAAACCCCCTTCCTAACCAGACCAATTTTCAGCTTTCGGTGCTCTCACACTTTGAATGACTATTACTCAGTCATGCAACACTGTACCCAAATAAATTTTTTGTCCTTTTTTTCACACAAATAGAACTTTCTTTTGGTGGTATTTAATCACCGCTGTTTTTTTTATTTTTTGCGCTATTAATCAAAAAATACAGAAAATTAGGTAAAAAAATAAAAATAAAAAAAATTCTTTGTTTCTATTAAAATTTATTGCAGAGTATTGGCAGAGTATTGCACAGTGTTGGCAGAGTATTGCGCAGTTGGCAGAGTATTGCACAGTGTTGCACTGTCATTGAGCAGCGCTGTGGGCACTACACATCCAGCCCACAGCGCTGCTGACATCTTTCCCCCTTTCCACTTCTCCCCTCTCACTGTACCGATCAGTACAGAGAGGGGAGAGAGGAACCGGCATCATGACGTGGCGCCGGTTTGTTTACATGTGATCGCTCTGTCATGTGAAGGAGCGATCACATTGTAAACGGCCGCTATTAGCGCCCGTTTACCGTGATCCGTGATGCGCCGGGTCGGTCACGGATGTTCCCGAGTGCTCGCCCCAGGGGGGCGCTCGGGAGAAAGATTCTGGGAGGACGTCCGGACGTCCTCCCAGAATAAGCTGACCGCGCTGTAGCCGTCTTTCGGCTATGGCCCAGTCAGCATGTGGTTAAAAACAGACCAAATTTGTTAGCAGATATACATGGGGCAAAACATAATCCCTTCCAGAGTAGAGCAGTTTGGGCATCATCATGGATGTGAGAGGACAGATTGTAAATTTTAATAGTACTTAGAGGGGAATCTGATCTTTCCTGTCTTTTTTTATTAGTCTGTCATCGTCTTCCCCCACGTCTACCCCTATGAGTTGTCTTTTTCCTTCCAGAGGGGTAGTGGGGGACAGTACTAAAAAAGAAGCATCCTCACTGAGAATATTGGAAGCCCCAACACATGTGGAGGAAGACTCTGTTGCTGTGAAAAGGATTGGAGAAGTGCCTGGTTCTAAATCCTCAGAAATATTGGTCGAGAGGACTAAACCTATTAGGTAATGGGAAGAGGGACGGATACAATATTGGTGTGATCAAATAACTGGGCCAGGGCGAGGTGGCCCTGAGGTGTCTACAACACTAGTAGGAAAAGGGACAGTGATGGGAGGGACTAAATCATTGGAAACTGACAAAGGTGTAGGCCCAGAGGACATGGGTCCACTCAGTGTACTAGTTGGTGTCAAATCCATATTAGAGATGAGGGAAGGTGTATTAATCACCACAAGCTGACCAATAGTGGACGTCTTATTAGCCGAGAATATGTCCGATTTTTTATGTTTATTACCTTTTTTACAGTTTTTATTGCTTTTAGTATTCATAGAGTGTTTGTTGTAGTGGTTACTAGGGATGAGCTTCGAGTTCGAGTCAAACATTGCCTGTTCGCCCGTTGGCCGAACAGCGAACAATTTGGGGTGTTCGCGGCAAATTTGAAAAGCCGCGGAACACCCTGTAAAAGTCTATGGGAGAAATCTAAAGTGCTAATTTTAAAGGCTTATATGCAAGTTATTGTCATAACAAGTGTTTGGGGACCCGGGTCCTGCCCCAGGGGACATGTATCAATGCAAATATTTTTTTTTAAAACAGCAGTTTTTTTGGGAGCAGTGATTTTAATAATGTTTAAAGTGAAACAATAAAACTGAAATATTCCTTTAAATTTCGTACCTGGGGAGTGTGTATAGTATGCCTGTAAAGTAGCGCTTGTTTCCTGTGCTTAGAACTGACCCTTTATCCGAACACGCAACCTGGCAGGCCGCAGGAAAAGAGGGGGGGGGGGGCGAGAGAGCGCCCACCCTCCTGAACCATACCAGTCCACATGCCCGCAACATGGGGCGGATGCTTTGGGCCTCTGTGACCCCTCAAAAGCACCACGTCCCCATGTTGATGGGGACAAGGGCCTCATCCCCACAACCCTTACCCGGTGGTTGTGGGGGTCTGCGGAATCTGGAAGACCCCTTTAACAAAGGGAACCCCTAGATCCCGGCCCCCCCTATGTGAATTGGTAAGGGGTACATTGTACATACCCCTACCATTTCACAAAGAAAGTGTAAAAAAAATAAAAAATAAAAAGATTCCAGCGGTGGTAATCCACTCTCGGTATCCTGCAATGGGTAATCTCTTCTCTGGGGTCCACTGATGGATGATCTGTCCTCTCCAGGTACAGGGTCCAACTATGATGTCCAGCGCAGCTCATCCTGTCTCCACCGGAGACACCGCGGGAATCCCAGCAGCCTGAAAGGTCTCTTAGCTGAGGACGGGGCCACCCATCACGTGACCCCGTCCCCCTCTGACCCAAGGGGAAACCTGGGCTTCTCCAGTGACGTGCGGGTGACCCCGCCCCCCTCTGATGTAACGGAAACCTGCGTTACATCAGAGGGGGGCGGGGTCACTCACACGTCACTGGGGAAGCCTGGGTTTCCCCTTGCGTCAGAGGGGGAAGCTCAGCTAAGAGACCTGTCAGGCTGCCGGGATTCCCGCGGTGTCTCCCGTGGAGACAGGATGCGCTGCGCTGGACATCATCGTTGGACCCTGGACCTGGAGAGGAGAGATCATCCATCGCTGGACCACGGAGAGGAGATCACCCATCACAGGATACAGGGAGTGGATTACCACCACTGGAATCTTTTTATTTTATTTTTTTAATAAAGGACTTATTCCAACGGTGCCTGTGTGTTTTTTTTTTACACTTTCTTTGTGAAATGGACCCCTTACCAATTCACATAGGGGGGGCCGAGATCTAGGGGCCCCCTTTGTTAAAGGGGTCTTCCAGATTCCGATAAGCCCCCCGCCCGCAGACCCCCACAACCACCGGGCAAGGGTTGTGGGGATGAGGCCCTTGTCCCCCATCAACATGGGGACATGGTGCTTTGAGGGGTCACAAACAACCAAAGCATCCTCCCCATGTTGAGGGCATGTGGCCTGGTACTGGCGCGCTCTCGACCCCCCCTCTTTTCCTGCAGCCTGCCAGGTTGCGTGCTCGGATAAAGGGTCTGGTATGGATTTTTTGGGGGGGGCCCCACGTCTTTTTTATTTTTAATTTGACGCAGGGTTCCCCTTAATATCCATACCAGACCTGAAGGGCCTGGTAATTGGATTTGGGGGGACCCCCACACATTTTTTTTATCAATGACTTTCAGTGACTGTTCTCTGTATTACGGAAGCCGACAATTCATTGTAACCGCAAGTGATTTTAAATGACTTTTTTTCCTTCAGAAATGACACTTTGTGCAGGAACTGTTCTAAACACGGGAAACATGCGCCCCTTTACAGGCATACTATACACACCCCCCAGGTACAAAATTTAAAGGAATATTTCACTTTTGTTTCAGTTTAAGCATTATTAAAATCACTGCTCCCGAAAAAAATGACGTTTTTAAAACTTTTTTTGCATTGATACATGTCCCCTGGGGGAGGACCCGGGTCCCCAAACACTTTTTATGACAATAACTTGCATATTAGCCTTCAAAATTAGCACTTTAGATTTTTCATGTTCGGGTCCCATAGACTTTAACGGTGTTCGGATGTTCGAACAAATTTATTGCCTGTTCGCATGTTCTGATGCAAACCGAACTGAGGGGTGTTCAGCTCATCCCTAGGGGTTATCACCAACAATCCTAATGTTGTTGTTATTTACCAAATGTGTATTTGGCAAATTGGACCCATACATACATATTTGTGCAATATATATATATTGCACAAATTGTGTACTTTTTAATATATATATATATATATATATATATATATATATATATATATATATATATATATATATATATATATATACACATATACATACACACATATAAAAAAATAGTGTGTGTGTGTATATATGAGTATGTATGTGTATTATATTACACACACACACAGCTTTTTTCAGCTGGAACTTGGTGGAACTTAGTTCCACCACCTCTGGCTCAGGCCCTCTGCCACTTGCTCACGACTATAACTTGTAAACACAAAAGTCCAGCTTCTGTGTTTACAATTGACAGCTTGTCTCCCACAGATCTGATCTCCTGAGCGGCTACCACTGAGTGCAGGATGGGGGCAAGGGAGATGCAGGTGCCTGGAATGCAGTGCAGATCCCAACACCCCTACTGGATGATCTCCCTGCAAGTGAGGAGGCAGAGCCACCTACAGTGCGTGGGGAGGTACTAGAGCCGCCTGGGTGCTTCAGCATAATACAGCAACACAAGTAAGACATGTGGAAGATGGTGGAGCTTTTAAAGGAGGGAGGGAGAAGATGAGGGCAGTGGAAGGGGAGTTGCATACAGAGGTCAGAGCTGAAGAGGGGTGAATGGGGAGGCAGAGGTAAGCAGCTGTGGAAGAAGGTTGAACTCTGCACTCTGTGTGTAGTGCACCCCTGAACTCTGCATGCAGCACACCTCTGAATTATTCACTAGGTACATAGGACCCCCCCCCCAACTCTTTTAGTAACGCACCTCTGAACTCTACACTCTGTATGCAATGCACTCCCGGTAAAAAGCCTCGTACACACGATCGGATTTTCCACCGGGAATTGTGTAATAACACACTGTTGGCCTAAAATCTGACCATTTGTATGCTCCATCAGACAATTGTTGTCAGATTTTCTGCAGACACATGCTGAATGGCAAGCTTATAAATTTTCTGCGGACAACGGTCTGTTGTCAGATTTTCTGATCGTGTGTACACAAGTCCGTCAGACAAAAGTCCAACATATAAACACTATTTAATGTGGTTCGAAGGGTGTGTGTGTGTGTGGCTGGTGGTCATCCCCTGTTGAGTTCCTGCATGTTTCTGAGAAAAAAAGCCGTGTGTGTGTGTGTGTGTGTGTGTGTGTGTGTGTGTGTGTGTGTGTGTGTGTGTGTGTGTGTGTGTGTGTGTGTGTAATATAATATAATATATATATATATATATATATATATATATATATATATATATATATATAATTTTCCTTTTTTTTATATATTTGTTATATATTGTTACTATTCTTTGATACACAGTGTTTTTAAATCCCTTGTACGATAATGAATCAACATTAATATTTATTTTTGTTTTTAAATGTTTTTCCATGATATTTCGTTATGATATCCAGGTATTGGATGATTGGTGGTGGTTCGATTGGTTGTTTCGCCTCGTGACAATTCATGTTCTATGCTGGATCTTGAGCGTGTTATCTGAGGAAGGGGGTTAAACCCCCAAACATACTCATCACATTCCCTGCTCTGATCCATCAGGCTCTGCCGATGTCTGCCTGCGGTCAGAGTGTGACGCGGCCGGGGAGGAGTCCTATAGTGTCCGGACACCTTGCAGCTCAGCCTTGTTCCCGCTGCCCCTCCAGCATCCATCTCTGGTCTCACCGGCCGCTGCGGCGGCTCTGCCATCTTCTACTCTGGTCACACAGTGATCGAGCTTCCTGGATCTGTGCCCAGCCTTTCCCTCCCTGGTGTAGCCCGGCTTTGGTTATGGTCCCCGCTCCCAGCTGTTGTAAAGTGTTTTCTGGCTTCCCATTTTTGGTCTGCAGCCCCCTCTGTCCACAGCCCTCATGAAAGCGGGACAGCCATTTCTCCACCACCTTTGGCTCCATTGCTGGCACTATCGCAGTGGGTTTGGTCATTCTGATGATTTTTCCCCTTTGTACTGTGTATTGGTTACATGTTTTATCAGCAATAAACTGTTTTAAATTTCACATGGATTCCATCTCCAATTGATTCCTTGCCCCCTCCTGGATCTGCGCTTCCCAATTCTGTTGTTTTTTATATCACCCAGTCCCCGCCCTACTCTGGACCAATCAGTGAGCAGTATGGGTAGAGGAATGTAATTAGTGTTAATGACCCACCTGTGCTGATCTCTGTAGGAGTGTCCTCCTCTATAAATGTCCCCGTTATTCCATCCTCCTCCATAGACTGCTGATCATCCCTCACATACATCTCTTCTTCTTCTGCTTTAACCTCAAATTCTATATCGATTGGATCTCCACTCTAAATCAAGAAAATGAAAGAGAATATCATCTGTAAGATATAAGCTTTGATATTGTGACATCACATAAAAAATCCACACATTGTCTCTATAAGTGTTTTTATAAGCTCCGTCCCACCAACCTTGTGGGGGATGGTGTGACCTTCCTGTGTAGAATCCCGGGAATACAGAGGACGGGGACATCTCTCTGGTGGGTTCCTGGTATTAGGTGGCTCCATCATATCCTTGTGTCCTTCTGATAACTCCTCCATCACTCCATACTCCTCATCCTCGTCTTTATACTCTTCTTTAACATCAATATTATCATCCCCGAGGTTACCACTCTGAATATATAATAAAACATTCATTGTAACAAACATGCTGTGTATAAATCAGAACTACCAATAATTGTCAATCACCTACCTGATGGTGGTGGGGGATGGTGTGACCTTCCTGTGTGGTGTGGAATCCCGGGAATACAGAGGATGGGGACATCTCTCTGGTGGGTTTCTGTAGCTGGATGACTCCACCATGGTGTCCTGGTACAGATCTTTGTGTTCTTTTAAAGACTCTGACTCCTCCATCACCCCATCCTCATCATCCTCCTCTTTTATCTCTTCTTTACCCTCAACTTTAGAATCTCTCAGGTTTCCACTCTGAATATAGAATAAAAATGACATCAATGGTAACAATGCAGATAATGTACAGATCCTAATGATACTATCAGTGATTGTTCCTCATCTACCTGATGATGGTGGGGGATGGTGGGATCTTCCTGTGTGGAATCCCGGGAATACAGAGGACGGGGACATCTCTCTGGTGGGTTTCCATTACTGGATCCATCTGTAGGAAACACACACACTGACTGAATACATTGTTTCTATGTGTTTATCAGATGATGGGGGATGTAGGTGGACCCAACGTACTGCTCTCTCCTTTACAATAAAGTCTCCTCTTACCGAAGGGCGGCTGATTGTCCATCATGACGTCCTTGTAGAGATCCTTGTGTCCTTCTAAATACTCCCACTCCTCCATGGAGAAATAGACAGTGACATCCTGACACCTTATAGGAACCTGACACACACAATGATACAGTCACCATCCAGACACATCCCTTGTCTGTTACTGGATAATGTCCCAGAATTCCCAGCACCGCTCACCTCTCCTCCATCATCTCTCTGGTGACTTCAAGAATCTTCTTTGTATTTCTCTATTCTATCAGGGAGGGAGGTGGAGGCAATGTGATGGTCATATGATCTCCAGACTTCACAGGAGGAAAACTCTAGATCTGAGCACAAATAGTAAAAACAAATGATATTCCCAGAATCCTCCTCACCTCACCATTCAGGTCTCCATTTTATTAAAGCCTCACTTCAGACTGAGGTATGATTTACACACAGAGAACCCAACACACTATGCAGGGTACAGTATTACCTCCTCTGCCGCCAGATCCAGCAATGTTTTCTCTCTACGTCTTACTACATGGAATGTCCTCATTGTCCTGTATGTAACTGATATCACTTCCTGTCTGTCTTCCATAGAGACTTCCTGTCTGAGTAGAGGTGAGATTACCACCTTGTGGAGCTCAGAGGAACTGCAGCCCCAAGAAACATCTTGTAGTGTGAACACGGCCTTGTGCTGTGTGTGTATGTCAGACATCTCAATTCTCCTGGAAGGTGCGGGAGGCTCCCGCATTTCTGCGGTGGCTCCCTCACACCCGCAAGCACCTCCCGATCTCCCAGGAATGATCGGTGCGGATCAGCTGTGATCACCGATCTCCTTTGTATAGATGTTTAGCTGACAGACGCTTCTTCTCTCCCTCCCGCGGCTCTGGGGCTGGTCAGGATGACCAGGCTTACGAGATCAGCAGACACTCCTGGACCGAGACCCCTCACGGGGCTGGTCCGGACCGGAACCAGAACCAACAACTCCCTAAACACGTGACTTCAGCACCTTAAGTACCCCTTCCCGGGAATACACAGCGGGGCCAGACGCGCCCACTGAGTGGCCCCGGGAAAAGATTGGTACCTAATGCGTCCAACCAGACTGCGTTCTCAGCCTGTCACAGGTGCTCACCTCACCTATGACCAGGCAGAACTCTAGTACAGCACAGCCAAACTGATGCCAAAGCATAACCTAGAATAATTAACCCCAAACTCAATTACAGTTTCGGGAAAAACTAAATTTACAAGAATAGCGCAAACTTTAAAAAAAGTGTCGGCGCTACAAGTGTAAAAAGAAATTCATACACTCTCAAGGCTCCGCCTCTTCATACACACTCAGAGCTCCACCTCGTCTTACACACTCAGAGCTCCGCCTCCTCATACACACTCAGAGCTCCGCCTCCTCATACACACTCAGAGCTCCGCCTCCTCATACACACTCAGAGCTCTGCCTCCTCATACACACTCAGAGCTCCGCCTCTTCTTACAAACTCAGAGCTCCGCCTCCTTATACACACTCAGAGCTCCGCCTCTTCTTACACACTCAGAGCTCTGCCTCCTCATACACACTCAGAGCTCCGCCTCCTCATACACACTCAGAGCTCCGCCTCCTCATACACACTCAGAGCTCTGCCTCCTCATACACACTCAGAGCTCCGCCTCGTCTTACACACTCAGAGCTCCGCCTCCTCATACACACTCAGAGCACCGCCTCTTCTTACACACTTAGAGCTCCTTCTCCTCATACACACTCAGAGCTCCATCTCTTCTTACACACTCAGAGCTCTGCCTCCTCATACACACTCAGAGCTGATCCATGTGCAAATTCATATACAACATAAAGTGCTTTGTGCTGTTCCCTGCAGATCCACTGCTTCCACTTTGCACCTACTTCACTATTCTTATAATATTTGCTTCTTACTTTAAGGAAGTAAACCCTCTTAAAAAAAACGAAAAAAAAGAAAAAAACCTGCAAGACAAAGGCATAATTAGCTAGTATGCATAGCATACTAGCTAATTATGTATCACTTACCTGAGATCGAAGCCCCGGCATCAGTCCTCTTCTCCCCCTCCGACATCTTTTCCCGGAGTGACTTCCAGGTATCGCGGCTCCGGCGCTGTGATTTGCCAGAGCCGCAATGCCGTCACGATGCCGTCAGGCGCATGCGCACGAGAGCGGCATAGTACAACTGAAGCATCGGCATATAGCGCCGTTGCTTCAGTTGTCGCAAGTGCGCATGTGCCGCATGACGTTGGCACATGCAAATACAGGTATATCTCCTAAACCGTGCAGGTTTAGGAGATATCCTTGTTAGCTACAGGTAAGCCTTAATATAGGCTTACCTGTAAGTTAAAGTTGTAAAAGAGGGTTTACTTCCTCTTTAATGGTGACATACCATTGAAATTTTGAAACGTAAAACATTTTCCTGCGTGGAGATCGATGTGTGTCTCAGTCCTGGTCCTGTTAGTTGGTATGAAGGTGGAGCAAACAAGGACAATGAGATTGTGATTAGAGACATGGATTGTATTCTTCTTCCAACATAAACATGAACTTCCATCACCAAAAATATACATTGGGAAATAATATAAAATTGCTTTTACAAGGAGAGCACTTTAACTGCTTAAGGCCTGCCTCACGCCGATATACGTTGGCAGAATGGCACGGCTGGGCACAATCACGTACCTGTACTTTGCCCTTTAAGAGCCCAGCCGTGGGTCGCGCACGCGCCGCCGCCGGCTCGCTCGCGACCCAGTCCTGAGCTCAGTGACCGCGGCCGAGGGACCAGCGGACCCGATCGCCGCTGGTGTCCCGCGAACGGGTCACAGAGCTGAAGAACGGGGAGAGGTCTGTGTAAACAAACCTCTCCTCGAGCTTCCTAGCGCGACTGACACTGATCGGCTGTTCCCTGTCATCGGGAAAGCCGATCAGTGACGTCAGAAGTAAAGCTACGCCCCCTACAGTAAAAAAAAAACCACACACACACACTTAACCCCTCCCCGCCCCTAGTGGTTAACCCCTTCACTGCCAGTGTCATTTACACAGGAATCAGTGCATTTAAAAGCACTGATTTCTGTATAAATGACAATGGTTCCAAAAATGTGTCAAAAATGTCCTATGTGTCTGCCATAATGTCGCAGTCACAATAAAAATCGCTGCTTACTAGTAAAAAAAAAAAATCTTAATAAAAATGCTATAAAACTATCCCTATTTTGTAAACGCAATAACTTTTGCGCAAACCAATCAATAATCGCTAATTGCGATTTTTTTTACCAAAAATATGTAGAAGAATACGTATCGGCCTAAACTGAGGAAAAATAATGTTTTTTTTATATATTTTTTGGGGATATTTATTATAGCAAAAAGCAAAAAATATTGCATTTTTTTTCAAAATTTAAGCTCTATTTTTGTTTATAGCGCAAAAAATAAAAACCGCAGGGGCGATCAAATACCACCAAAAGAAAGCTCTATTTGTGGGGAAAAAAAGGACGCCAATTTTGTTTGGGAGCCACGTCGCACGACCGCGCAATTGTCAGTTAAAGCGACGCAGTGCCGAATCGCAAAAATGGGCCTGGTCCTTTGGCTGCAAATTGGTCCGGGGCTGAAGTGGTACAAAACCTCCCAAAAATATCTTCTTCTATTTCTGCAAATCCCACCAGAATGGATCAGTATGTGCTGCAGACTGCAGTCACTGGAGCTCCACTCTACACAGAGATCATGTGACCTCCACTTCCTGTAGTGGAGCTCCACTTTACACAGAAATCATGTGACCTCCACTTCCTGTAGTGGAGCTCCAGCTGCAGAGACTCACAATAAAGTTCAGTAAAAAAAAAAAAAGTGGAGTGGAGGCCACATGCTTCCTGTCATCAGTGGAGCTCCACTCTGCAGCCAGACCCCTCTCAAATGGAATGATAGATGTTAGATTAGAAGGAATGGAGGCCTGTAGACATGTCCAGGGTACACAGAGGATACATGGGTTAGATTAGAAGGAATGGAGGCTTGGAGACATGTCCAGGGTACACAGAGGACACATGGGTTACATTAGAAGGGATGGAGGCTTGGAGACATGTCCAGGGTACACAGAGGACACATGGGTTACATTAGAAGGGATGGAGGCCCGGAGACATGTCCAGGGTACACAGAGGACACATGGGTTAGATTAGAAGGAATGGAGGCTTGGAGACATGTCCAGAATACACAGAGGACACATGGGTTACATTAGAAGGGATGGAGGCCCGGAGACATGTCCAGGGTACACAGAGGACACATGGGTTAGATTAGAAGGGATGGATGTCCAGGGAACACAGAGGAGGCCTCCATCCCTTCTAATATAACTCATGTGTCCTCTGTGTACCCTGGACCTGTCTCTGAGCCTTCATCCCTTCTAATGTAACCCTTGTATCCTCTGTGTATTCTGGACATGTCTCTGGGCCTTCATCCCTTTTAATCTTACAATGCAAGGGGGAACTCTGTAAACCCTGATGTAAAGAGAAACACTGATGCAAAGGGCAATGCTGCAGACTCTGATGTAAGTGGGAACTCTGGTGTTAATGGGAATGCAGTGGACTCTGATATAAGGTGGTCTCTGGTGACCAGAGCACCCCTTACACCAGAGTTCCTCCTTAAATGCTCTGCAGCATTTTCCTTTACATCTGAGTTCACTTGCACTGCAAGGGGGAATCCTGCAGACTCTGGATGTATAGGGGAATGCCAGGAACTGTTATGGGGGGGGGGGGGGGGCAGAGAAAACCTTCTGCAGAGTGAATACACTAAGGTAAGGAGAGGGGTACTGATATAAGGGGAAACCTTTATATCAGTGCCCCTCACATTATTGTATTTACTTCCCCCATTACATCAGTGACCCCTCCCTCAGACTGGCCTGATGGCACTGTCACTGACCTCCTCTCAGGTGCACCGTGCAGGGCTGTTAGATGGCTCCATAGTCTATAGTCTCCTCTCCACAGTCCACACACGTCTGACTCCGTCCGTAATTTACATCCCGGCGCCGCTCTCACTCTTGATTCCTCTCCAGACTCCCCCTCAGAGACTGCAGAGATTAGAAAAGACAAGAGATAGTCAGAGATTGCAGACATGATACAAGAGATGGTTAGAGGCTTCAGACAGGATATAGGACACAGAGGGGTCAGTCATGAAGCAGGAGCACACAGAGGGGTCAGTCATGTAGCGGGAGCACACAGAGGGGTCAGTCATGTAGCGGGAGCACACAGAGTGGTCAGCCATGTAGTGGGAGCACACAGAGGGGTCAGTCATGTAGCGGGAGCACACAGAGGGGTCAGTCATGTAGCGGGAGCACACAGAGTGGTCAGTCATGTAGCGGGAGCACACAGAGGGGTCAGTCATGTAGCGGGAGCACACAGAGGGGTCAGTCATGTAGCGGGAGCACACAGAGTGGTCAGTCATGTAGCGGGAGCACACAGAGTGGTCAGTCATGTAGCGGGAGCACATAGAGTGGTCAGTCATGTAGCAGGAGCACACAGAGTGGTCAGTCATGTAACGGGAGCACGCAGAGGGGTCAGTCATGTAGCAGGAGCACACAGAGGGGTCAGTCATGTAGCGGGAGCACACAGAGGGGTCAGTCATGTAGCGGGAGCACGCAGAGGGGTCAGTCATGTAGCGGGAGCACACAGAGGGGTCAGTCGTGTAGTGGGAGCACATCCATGTAGGAGAAGCACACAGTCCTATTAAGAGCTGTCACAGGAGGGCCCTCACACAGGACACATAGCAGGCAGTGCGGTGAAGTTGGCACACATAGGATGATCAGGCAGGGCGGTGAGGATGGCACACTCAGGGTAATCAGGTTCCTGTTCTTAGGGGAGGTGGGGTCCTGGTCCCCAGGGAAGATGGGGTCCCTAGGTGAGATAGTGTCCCTGTTGCCAGGGGAGATGGGGTTCCTGTCCGTAGGCAAGATGGGTTCCCCATCCCTAGGGGAGATAGTGTCCCTGTGCCCAGGGGAGAAGAGGTCACTGTCCCTAGGGGAGAAGGGGGGACTCTGTCCCCAGGGGAGGTGGGTGTCCCTGTCCCCAGGGAAGAAGGGTGTCCCTGTCCTCCGGGGGAGAAGGCTGTCCCTGTCCTCTGGGGGAGAAGGCTGTCCCTGTTCTTCAGGGGAGAAGGGTGTCCCTGTCCCCGGGGTGACAGCCAGGGCCCACTCCTTCTCTGCCAACCACCCTGGGGCCCTTTCCTCCTCCCCCATTCACCTTGGGGGCCCTCTCTTACTCTATACACCCAGGTGCCCTCTCCTCCTCCAAACATCCACCCAGGGGCCCTCTTCTTCACTAAATAGCCACCCAGGGGCCCTCTCCTCCTCCAAACACCCAGGTGCTCTCTCCTTCTCCACCGGCCACCCAGGCGCTCTCTCCTCCACCGGCCACCCAGGGGCCCTCTCCTCCCCCACTGGCCACCCAGGGGCTCTCTCCTTCTCCACCAGCCACCCAGGGGCTCTCTCCTTCTCCGCCGGCCACCCAGGCGCTCTCTCCTCCACCGGCCACCCAGGGGCCCTCTCCTCCCCCACTGGCAACCCAGGGGCTCTCTCCTTCTCTACCGGCCACCCAGGGACCTTCTCCTTCTCCCACGTCCACTCAGGGGCCCTCTCCTTTTCCCACATCCACCCAGGGGCCCTCTCCTTCTCTCATGTCCAGTAGATTTGTCGGACGCCTATCTTTATGTTCCCATTCACCCCGCCTTTCAAAAATTCCTCAGATTTTCCATCAACCAATGTCACTTCCAGTTCCGTTGCCTCCCATTCGGCATCTCGTCAGCTCCCAGGACGTTCACCAAAGTCCTGTTACCGCTGGTCGCGCTCCTCAGAGAGAGGGGTCTACGAGTCCATCATTATCTGGACGATATTCTACTGCTAGCCGGAAATCGGGAGACGCTAATTCATCATCGGAAGATTTTACTGACAACTCTCCAAAACTTCGGGTGGGTGATCAATTGGAGGAAGAGCAGTTTGCAACCCACCCAGAATATGGTATTTCTCGGGGCAGATCTGAATACCAAATCAAACAGGGTACAACTTCCCCAGGATAATATACTGCCCTTAATACAAAAAATGCGGAGACTATTGGCAGCAAGGCATCTACCAGCCAGAGCCTGTTTGAGTGTCCTGGGGTCCATGTCCGCGACCATACCTATGATACAATGGTCCCAATGGCACATGAGACCTCTGCAGAACTCCTTTCTAAGGCAGTGGAATGGAGTATCAATGCGCCAGACCATTACCATCTCCAGGTCAGTGAAGCAATCAGTGTGGTGGTGGACACGTCTACACAATCTCAGAAAATACAGGCCAATAGTTCCACCAGAGCCCGAAGTGGTCACTTCAGATGCCTGCCAGAGCGGCTGGGAAGCCCACTGTCAAGATCAAGGAGCGCAAGGTCAATGGCGCTTCCAGGCTCAGGGCGTAGTGTCAAACATACTGGAGCTCAGGGCAGCATTTCAGGCTCTTATGGCTTTTTCTTTAATACTGAAGGGGAGGAATGTGCTTATCCGGATGGACAACAGGGTGGCAGTAGCCTATGTCCAGAAGCAGGGAGGCACCAGGAGTGTCACACTGATGGAGGAGGTTCGTCCCATCCCGGAGTGGGCACAGATACACCTGACAGACTTGATGGCAGTATATGTTCCGGCAACTCAAAATATCTTAGCCGACTATCTGAGCCGAGAGACTCTGTCAAACAACGAGTGGTCCCTGAGCCCCAAAGCCTTCTACCTTCTTACGGAGGCTTGGGGAATGCCAGAAGTCGATCTAGCAGCAACACCTGCAAATGCCAAATGTCGAAGATTCCTGGCAAGAGCCCCGTTTCCTTCAGCCGAGGGAGTGGACTGTCTAATACACCCATGTAATTTCAGACTGGGGTACATATTCCCTCCGACTCCGCTAATCGCGAGATTCCTGTCCAGGCTCCGGAGGTCCTCAGCTACAGTGATAGCAGTAATCCCACTCTGGCCGAGGAGACCATGGTTCACGACTCTATTACAGCTCAGCCTTTAGCCTCCAATCCCTCTTCCGATAACCCCGAATTTGCTATCCCAAGGCCAGTTCTGGCATCCAGCCCCAGAGAGACTACATTTGACAGCTTGGAAATTGAAAGGGCTCGGCTAAGGGAGCAAGGGTGCTCTCAGGAGGTAATATCAACCCTGATTCAGGCCAGGAAAACCTCTACTAACACCATCTACGCAAGAGTCTGGAACAAGTTCCTTTCCATGGCCCAGCAGAAGGGATGGAATCCAGCCTCTCCAGAGCCTCCTCAGATACTAGAGTTCCTCCAATCAGGGCTTGACAAAGGACTGAGCTCAAATACCTTGAAGGTACAGGTATCCGCCCTATCGGCCAAAACAAGCATCAGATGGGCCTTTCACCCTCTGGTAATTCAGTTCCTGAAAGCCTGTCTTAAAATTAAGCCCCCCAGGAAACCAGTCTTCCCATCTTGGGATCTCTCGGTAGTCCTCAACGCCTTGTCCAATCCTCCTTTCACAGAACCTATCTCACTGTGGGACCTAACTCTAAAACTATCCTTCCTCATCGCAGTGAGCAGCAAGGAGAGTGTCTGAGATCCAGGCACTAATGTCATCAGAGCCCTACCTGGTAATTTTTCCCGATAGAGTGGTTCTTAGGCCTTCAGACCACTTCATACCCAAGGTGGCTACTTCCTTCCATTATAATCAGGACATTGTCCTCCCGTCCTCCAATAACGATCAAGGCGACCCTCATCCTCTGGATGTTAAAACAACCAACAACCATTTTTTAAAAAAAAAAAACTTTTTTATTATTTATTTTACCTTTTTTTTTTATTTTTACACAGTTTTAAAAAAAATAAAAAAATGTCACTTTTATTCCTATTACAAGGAATGTAATCATCCTTTGTAATAGAAAAAAGCATGACAGGGCCTCTTAAATATCATATCTGGGGTCAGAAAGACCTCACATCTCATATTTACACTACACTAAAATGCAATAAAAGAAAAAAAAATTGTCATTATAAAAAATTATTTAAAAAAAAATGACCCTTTAAAGAGGAAGTAAACCCTGATGGGTTTACTTCCTCTTTGTTTCCCTGCATCGCATAGTAGTCCATTATGTGTCACTTACCTGACAAAGGAGCCAGCAAAGTCACCGATGTCCCCTTGTGTACGGAGCCTCCATCTTCTTGGTGGGTCTTGCTGCTCTGGCGCTGTTATTCGACGGAGCTCCGGCGCACGCGCACTGGAGCCGCCACTCGCGGCATATCGCCGTGAACAGCTGCGCGCATGCTCCGTAGACAGTGGTGCCTGTCTTTTGGCAAATATCTCCTAAACCGTGTAGGTTTAGGAGATATTTCTTGGACCTACAGGTAAGCCTTAATCTAGGCTTACCTGTAGATCAAAGTGGTTTGTAAGGGTTTAAGAAGGGGATACCGGAGGATAGGGGATACCGGAGTTATGGCAGTGAGAAGTCCGGTTAGCTGAATATGTAATTACAAGTTAGAGTTACCCTTTTCATCTGATTGTTGTTTCGTATTTTGTTCTCTCCTGTTATTTGTTTTATTGTCCTAGTACAAGGGCTTACACAAGAGTGTTTAACCAGCTAAGTCACAGGGCATGCTGACCTGTACAATTGGATATAGCCTTGTATGAAATCATATTGTCATCTGTTTGCTTTGGAAAACACCCCCTTTAAAAAATGTATAAATACCGCTAATAAAAGCTTTTGAGAGCCTGGGTCTTTAAGCTCGGAGCCGACACGGAGATCTGTGTGTCTGTGTCTTACTCCATTATGTAAGCTTAACAATTGGAACGCGGCAATGTAAACTGGTATCAGTGGCCCCTTGGCAGCCACACCTAACATTTTTGGCGCCCGAATAGCGACTTACCAATGATGCTACAGGAAGAGGAAGAACAAAGTTGACGGAACAAAAAGGACGGGCATTCAGGGAACCACAGACCAAAACTGTACAGGTAAGAAAAAGCTTTATTTTTCTTATAATGCTCTGTACTCCCCTGATTTTTGCCTAAACGTTCTGTCAGCTGTTGATCTCCAGGAATTGTGTACCAACTTCCGTAAGCGGTGGGTTTAGAACCAATACACATTCGGTTTATATTGCTGTAATTATGTGTTATCTGTTAAGTTGTCCGTTTGTCTGTCTGTGGAGCAAGTGAATGAGCCTTGTCAAGGATGGTATGAGTTAGAAGGGGATTGCCGAACTAAGCAACGGAACGCGCCCTTTCGGGGGGGTCTGACGCTTATGCTTAACCTCACATCTAACTCATAAACCATAAGACGGGTTGAAAGTATAAGCCCTGGCTGCTCCATAAAGCAGGGATAAGAATGTATGAGAGGGATCCCGAATACAGGGGGGAATAAGGTCTCCACAAAGTCCGGAGATCTAGTTGGGTATCTGGCCGCACAAAGGAATGCTTGTGTATGTTGTAGCCGTCAGTCTGGTCATATTGTTTGTCAGTTGGCTAGCATATAAAGTTATTCAGTATCCAGGAGAGATATTCAGTATTCTAGCACCCTAGGAGGAAGGCAACGAGAAACTGGTGTAGGGTCCCCAAAGGAGGTCAGTCTGAAGATCTGGCCATAGTTTTGGGGCATATTGTCAGTATTCCAATAAGCTACCTAGGCACGGGATTAGAATGGGTCAGAAGCAAACCAAACCCCGACAAGGTCAAGATAGAAAGGGAGCAGCAGACTTAGAAAAGACAGACAAGGGGAAGTGTTGGAGTCTTATATGTCTTATATGTTGTATATATGTTTCATATCATCCGGATGGGATGGTACCGTTGTCTAGAGTATACTAAAATATAGGTGACAGACTGGAAAAAAAATATAGAAATGTGTAATTTGATCCAATGTTATGAAATAAGAACCTGAGGCACTTAACCAGATTTCACCAGCATTAGAGCAGCTACTGGCATCTTTTCCAGAGGATCTGTGGGAAGAACATCCAGTTGATGTTGGGCTTCTGCCCATTCCTCCAGTGACACTGGAATTGATACCCGGAGCAGTGCTCCCCGACCAAAAACAGTATCCACTTAGTGCGCCTCAGGAGGCAGCCATAGAAACCCAAGTACAGTCATTACTTAAAAGTAGAGCCCTGAGGGAAGTAAAATTGCCCGCAAATATTCCTCTGTACCCAGTTAAAAAGAAATCAGTGGACGGTGGTCCAATTAAGTATAAGATGGTACAGGACCTTAAGGGCAGTAAACAAAATACTAGTGCCGAACCCGCATACCTTATTATCCCAGATACCTTTAAATAGCATGTGTTTCACAGTGATAGGTTTAGCCACAGAGGCTTTCTTTTCTGTGCCACTAGCAGAATAATGTCAATTATGGTTTGCATTTTACAATATGTGAATGATTTATTGTTATGTTGCCCCAAGGAGGAAAGATATGTATAGACAGTACCCTCAATCTTTTACAGGTTTTAACAACAAAGGGTTGTTAGGGGTTAAATAAGAAAAAGGTTTTTTTTTTTTTTTTTTTTTTTTTTTTTTTCTGTCACTGCATAAGCACAGAGCACAAGGCATGAATAAACAGAAAGGGAATGTTGCAACCACAAAAAGTCTAAAGGTTTTAGGTATTGTGTCATATTGCAGAGAGTGGATGCCTCAGATTGCTACACATTGTATGAATTGTGTAAAAACCGTACATATGTGAACTTACTGAAAGCATCCAGGAATAAAACAGTCATTGATTTCTGCACCAATTTCAATTTAGGTACCTATTTGCCTCTTCAGTCAACAGGTTTGGCAAGGGGAAATAGTGGTACTGATACTCTTCAATTTGAGGGTGTATCTGATCATGATTGCTGATATCTGACAGCAGCAGGTACACCAGTAGAGCAAAGGAAGGAATAAAAAGAGTCTTAGATAACCTACAAAAAGTCAAAAAGGTGGCCATAATGAAGATAGCGGCACACACGAATGCAAAAACAATTGAAGCAAAAGGAAATATATTTGCAGATTAAACTGCAAGACAAGCAGCTCTAAAGGAGGTAAGCCCTGAGACTGTAGCAGCAGTACAGGTAAGTAGCCCAGAACCAACATGGCAGAAGCAGAGGTGAGCGAAAAGGATAGGTGGGTAAAAATGGGAGCAGCGCCAGACCCTGACCAAGTATGGAGAGGGGGGGGACAAGGTTTGTCCACCAGCTTCTCTGTACCCGGCAATGGCGGCAGCAGTTCACCTTCCCACGCATATCAGCTCCAATTCTATGTATAGGATTGTGAGCCAGAGATGGCTCGCCCCTGGATTCAGCAGCATTGCCAGAAACTACTGTGCAGCCTGCCAAATCTGTCTCCTGAATAGCCCAGGACAGAAAGTTAAAACACCCCGGAGACATCAGGCACAGTACCCCCTTTCAGAGACTGCAAATTGACTATATACAAGTGCCTAAGAGCGGCCCTTTTGAGTTTGTTCTCGTGTGTATCGATCTGTTTTCCGTTTTAGGCCGAAAGTTACCCTGTTAAATCAGCCACAGCCAAAGCCACAGCCAAGAAACTGATCACTGAGTTAATACCTAGGTTTGGTCTCCCCGAAACTATAGAATCAGATAGGGGGAACACATTTCACGGGAGAAATCATGCAGAATGTGATGGCAATGTTGGGGGTCCAGCAAAGTTTTCACACCCCTTATCATCCTCAAAGTTCAGGGTCAGTAGAAAGAGTAAATGGAACAATAAAATTAAAAAATATAGAAGGCAGAATTGGGGAAGCCATGGCCAGAATGTTTTACCTTTGGCTCTGTTTTCCATTCGATACACTCCCACAGGGAAGACAGGACTGTCTCCTTGTGAGATACTTTTTGGGAGTGCACCTGGGTTAGGTTTATATTTTCCATAGAGTATGCAATTACAATGTGATAAGCTTGACTGCATATGTGATACAATTACAACAGTATCTAACTAAGATCCACAGAGATGTGTATTCTTCCATTCCAGATCCTGACTCTGTAGCAGGTACTTACTTATTAAATCCTGGAGATTGGGTCTATGTAAAGAAACATACTAGAAAGACTTTGGAACCACGGTTTGAGGGACCATACCAAGTGCTGTTGAGCACCCAACCTCAGTAAAATTGGAAGGAAAGACCACTTGGATCTACGCATAACATTGTAGAAAAAGTCCGGAACAAGCCACAGAATGATAAACTTTTTAGATACAATAACAGTACTAGAATGTCTTTTAGGATGTATTTATGCTTTCACTCCTGGTATAGATGTGACAACTCATGAGAACAATACAGACCTAACATGGGTAGGCTTTGGGCCTAAGGATGGGACACGGTCATATAGTGTAGGAAGTATTGTTGTATCAGGACATGAGAGCCCCTTTTATGTAAAAGATAATGACTATTACCCACGTTCACCCGTAGTATTTGTAAAAGCCAGACCACCGGCACTGGTAAACATATCCTTTCACTGGAGGGAAAATTTACCATGGCCTTATAACTACACACCACATAAGTGTCATAAATTAGGTCCATTAGAAACATGGAAAGAAGTTTTTGATAAAACTCAGGCAGTACTCCGTACCCCACATTCGGAGGAATATAAAAAGAAAACAAAGGGAACAGGTATTAGGCCAGTAAGGGGAGCTGAACCATTTAATATAACAGGACCCATAGTCACAAATCAATCGGCAACCTACATTTGCGCATCATGGTTTTTCGTAAAATCGAATAACACAGCAGGTGGGTATATACAGTGGGAACATTATGGATTCAGTATAAAGATAGAAGACACCCCACCTCTGGTTTTCAAGTCCTCAGTATTAACCCCTGTCCCCAAGTCCTGTTTAAACACTTCCATATCACAACAGAAAACCAAAGTAAAATTTAATGTTACTTTCCCTAAGTTACCAGATTGTAGATACAAACGAGAATGGTATGACACCGTTTTGGGAGCAACCGGAACAGGAATGGGAGTAATGAGTGGAATACAGATGGAAATGATACAAAATAAATGGAAACATGCAGGGGGACACATAGCTGATGGACTGATAATAACTAGTCAATGGTTACCTACAACATTTGAAACACAGATTAGTCAGGTACAGTTAACCAAATACCTTAATGCTATGGTTAATTACACGATAATAGCCAGCTTGGAGCTATGGGAGAGAGATCAGAAATTTATAGAACTCACTCAGTGTGCTTTCTCTACACTATCCTATCACATACAAGTAAATAGGGCAAGGGAAGAGTTACAGTCAGGGAATTACCACACATGGCTCAAGTACTTTAAGGGTCTAAACTTAGAGAATACATGGTTTGAAGTAACAGGCAGACAAGTAGAATGTAAGGAACAATGGTGTGCTGGGAGGTTTAACATATATATGGTGGAGGGCATAGAGGTAATGTGTAAACTGATAGTAATGCCACTCCTAGTAGGGGAAGATCCGCCTGAATTTTGGTATCCCGAGATTTATGGGCATTATGTAGATACACAGGACAGAACTCATGATTTGAGTCTGTGTACCGAAACTAACAAAGGAATGGTTTGTGGAAGGAGTTCATCAGTCTATGAACCTTGCCTGTTAAAGCACCAGTCCAATATATGTAAGTTCCAAAGAATGCCCGTGCACATAGGGAATCGATTCATGGAAATAGGACCACAACACATTTGTTTAGTAACTAATGACAACGACACCATGAGGAGTCTAAATAGAACAGCTCCTTTTTCAGGGTGTATAATGAATGTTAAAGTATTTAAATGGTTAAATGACACTTTCATTTTTGAATCAGATGCTGACAAAACATTTAATAGGGAATGGGCAGTAGATAACATTACTGACACCACACCTTTTGTAATATCATTAGAACCCCTATTGCAAGTTTTAAAAGAGTCAGAAATACTTAGGAAACACATAGAGACACACGAACATACCCTTCAGAACAACCTATTATCCGCAATTATTGATAAGGGAAAGCTTATTCATCTATCTTCACAGATCAAGGAAGAGACCACCCACCACTGGTATGATGTTTTCAGTGGATGGTCTCCTACTGCAACCAAAACATTCAGTTGGATATTTAGTCCTATACTGATACTCATACTTGGTTTAGCTATAGTGACAGTTATTAATTGCTGCATATATGCTAGAATAAAAAGGAGAGTCAAAAGACTGAAGAGAAGGTTCTCTACGGAATGGTAAATGGGTTGACATCGTCCTCCTCCCCGATTCTCTTCACTTCTGGGATGCTGGTATGGAACTGGGGGATGAGAACTCAGTTCTCCTCTGACAACTCGCGGTCAGGGATAGTACCTAAGGAAGTACTAGCTAGAACCCACTTTTGAGGATCCAGAGTTGGGAGGAGCATGATGTCAAAGGGGGAAATGAGAAGTCCGGTTAGCTGAATATGTAATTACAAGTTAGAGTTACCCTTTTCATCTGATTGTTGTTTCGTATTTTGTTCTCTCCTGTTATTTGTTTTATTGTCCTAGTACAAGGGCTTACACAAGAGTGTTTAACCAGCTAAGTCACAGGGCATGCTGACCTGTACAATTGGATATAGCCTTGTATGAAATCATATTGTCATCTGTTTGCTTTGGAAAACACCCCCTTTAAAAAATGTATAAATACCGCTAATAAAAGCTTTTGAGAGCCTGGGTCTTTAAGCTCGGAGCCGACACGGAGATCTGTGTGTCTGTGTCTTACTCCATTATGTAAGCTTAACAATTGGAACGCGGCAATGTAAACTGGTATCAGTGGCCCCTTGGCAGCCACACCTAACAGCAGCTAGCTGCTGCCATAACAATGATATCCTCCTTCAAACAGCTGACGTAAAACTGCGGCGGGTGGTCCGTAAGTGGTTAAACAAGAAAATTAAAGTTACAACCAAGCACATAAAATCACCCCCCAAATTTTTTTTTTTGGAGCCCCCCCCCCCCCCCCACATATACACATGTATGAATGTAAACACAAGCGTCCGGGGCTCCTACACTTATTTTATACATTTATTGCGATACACATGTTGCATATTGCCACACACGCCGGAATGAGAGCGATAATTCTATCACCAGACCTCCTCCATAACACTAAACTGACGACTGAAGTTTGTCGCCATTCAGGGGCGCACACAAATTTAACGTGTGACATGTTGGGTATCCATTTACTTGGTGCAACCTCAGCTTTTGTATTTTACCAAAATTGGGTAATTCCTTGCATTTCTTTGCCCTAGAATTAACTTATTTGTGGTAATATCGTATGACATAAAAAATTGGAACTACCACTATTTTATTCTCTAGGGTGTCTGCTTCCAGAAAATATATCTTGTTTTGGGGTTTTTATGTAATCTTCAGGCCTACAATGATTTTTTAAACATGTGTGCAGAAAAAGCAAAAACTAAAGGGTTAAAGTTGATATAAAAAAAAAATCTGTGGAAGTCACATGATTCCTGTGCAGAGTGGAGCTCCAGTCTGCAGCCAGATACCTTAAAGAGGGAGTCCGGCGAAAAAAAAAAATGTTTTTTTTAAAAGTCAGCAGCTACAAATACTGCAGCTGCTGACTTTTAAAATAAGGACACTTACCTGTTTCAGGGTCCAGCGATGTCGGCACCCGAGGCCGAACTGTCCCTCGGTCCTCGGATGCTGCCGCCGCCATTTTCAGTATAGAAATCAGGAAATAAAGCCTTGCGGCTTCACTTCCCAGTTCCCTACTGCACATTTGCGAGTCGCATAACGCAATACGAATGGTCCGTGCTGTCTCTGGGACCCGTGTGTGTCCCAGCAGACAGCACGGCGGGACAGGAAGAGGCATAGACTCCCGTGGGAGTCTATACCCAGAAGTGGGTGCAAATACCTGTCTTAGACAGGTATCTGCACCCCCCTCCCCCTGAAAGGTGCCAAATGTGACACCGGAGGGGGGGGGAGGGTTCCGAAAAGCAGAGATTCCAATTTTGTGTGAACCTCCACTTTAAGGAAATGCAGATGTGGCATGAAACATTGTTTCTAATGTCTATTGAATGTTTGTTACATTAAAGTTCATTAAAAAAAACAAAAAAAAAGAAGAAGTGGAGTGGAGGCCACATGTTTCCTATCAAATGTGGAGCTCCACTCTCGGAAGACAGGAAGTCTCTATGGAAGACCGGAAGTGATGTCAGGTACAGACAGGAAGTTTCGGGTGAGAGGTGAGTCGAGAGGAAGTAGAGAGGAGACGTTGCTGGAAGTAGCAGCAGAGGAGGTAATACGATCTTATTTTATATTTACACCCAGTAACCCCCCCGTTATGTCCGTCCTCTTCCTCCATAGTCACTGTGATGTCTTTTATCTCCAGCAGATGATGATACACACATATATAGTGTGGAAATGTAGAATAACTCCTTCAGGGAGGATCAGTTGATGATGAATAGTTATGGGCTCGGGTGTGTTAGAAACCCCACATTCCCTATTCCGCCAGGAACCCGACACTGCACAGCACTAATCACAGGCAGTGAGACATTTCCTGATCTATGCAGCCGCGGACCAGGAAATGTCTCACTGCCTGTGATTAGTGCTGTGCAGTGTCGGCTTCCTGGCGGGATCGGGAACGTGGGTTTCCAACATGCCCAAGCTCATCACTAGTGAAGAATAAGGATGAGCTCAGGCGTGTTCGCATTCTCCACGTGCAGAGCCCACCAGGAAGTCGGCGCAGCGCTGCGCTAATCACAGGCAGTGAGACATTGTCCTGATGCGTGGCTGCAGAGATCGGGCAATGTCTCACTGCCTGTGATTAGTGCAGCGCTGCCCTGACTTTCCTGTCGGGCTCTTCGTGTGGACCATGCGAATACACCTGAGCTCATCCTTAATGGTGAATATATCTTCCTTCCAAAGCTGGTCATACATGGTTACGTTTTATCGTTCAGCCAACGGGCTGAGCAAAAAAATATGAAGTGATTTCACCCATCCACACATTTGAGGGGGATGGGGGAATCCTCCCGCTGCACTATTGTATTCTGACAATGGGGGGCGCTCCTCCGCTCTCAGAATACACAGATCAGTGATGAAGCTATTGGCTGCAGCCACTGATCGAGTGACTTTTATCTGGCAGTGACCACGCATGGATGGAAATGTGACCGATCCCTGCTGAACCAGCTGAATTTCCATGTATTTATGGTCACCATAAGTTACTTCCTCCCCTCCCCCTCATCTCCTTCATTATGTAACTCATGCTGTGATAATCTCCAATTGCCTGAGCAATATTCTCATTTGTCTCTGAGCTCCTTCTTGCTATTCCTCATCCTGTCTGTTGTTTCCTTGGATTGATTTTCTGTGTAGTGACCCCGGCTTCATCTCTTGGATGCGCTCCTCTGTTGCTTGTCCTGACCTTTATCCCAATTCCTTGATCTCCTCCTCATCTCTCCTCCATATCCTCTTACACAGCTTTTCTCCACACCTGCACTGACCCTGGGGGGTGAAAACTTGGCACCAGCATGCAGCGAAATCCATCCCCACCATTAAGAGCTCTGGAGAAAATTTTCAGCTATTTACACTCCATTCCTCCTCAAGTCACATGATCACATGAGAGATTACTTTCACAGATTCCTGACAGATTTCTGTATGGTAAAGGTCAAAGTTCGCTATTCAGTTTAGGAGAGGAAGGACACACCCAGGAACAATGATTTGGTTTGCACGGGAGCCTCATATAGAGGACCCCTCAAATCTCCCCATCCAAATATCCCTCCATCCAGAGTCTATCTGTCCTATGACATCACACTGACCTCACAGCTTCTCCTCCCAATGTCCCTACATCTGGCTTTCTTTTTTGTTTTCTGATGATCTTAGGATGTGGGCGGACACTTGGCATCCTCACTAGCAAAGTGGGACTGTTGGTCCTGCATTGTATGTAATGACATCAGAATGCCTGCTAGAATACAAGCTTTTAACCTGCATAGTGTGTGTATGTTGGGGGGGGGTCCTGTGTGGGTAGATTATGCCTCAGTCTGAAGTGGCTTTAATAAAATGTAGACCTGAATGGTGAGGTGAGGAGGGTTCTGGGAAAATCATTTGATTACTATTTGGGTTCAGATCTAGAGTTTTCCTCCTGCGAAGTCTGGAGATCATATGACCATCACATTGCCTCCACCTCCCTCCCTGATAGAATAAAGAAGTACAAAGAAGATTCTAGAAGTCACCAGAGAGATCATCGAGGTGAGTTGAGCGGTGCTGGGAATTCTGAAATATTATCCAGTAACAGACAAGGGATGTGTCTGGATGGTGACTATCATTGTGTGTGTCAGGTGCCTATAAGGTGTCAGGATGTCACTGTCTATTTCTCCATGGAGGAGTGGGAGTATTTAGAAGGACACAAGGATCTCTACAAGGACGTCTTGATGGACAATCAGCAGCCCCTCACATCACCGGGTAAGAGGAGACTATATTGTAAAGGAGAGATCAGTACGGAGGATCCACCTAGATCCCCCATCATCTGATAAACACATAGAAACAATGTATTCAGTCAGTGTGTGTGTTTCCTACAGATGGATCCAGTAATGGGAACCCACCGGAGAGATGTTCCCGTCCTCTGTATTCCTGGGATTCCACACAGGTAGGTCACACCATCCCTCACGATCAACAGGTAGATGAGGAACAATCACTGCTTGTATCATTAGGCTCTGTACATTATCTGCATTGTTACAATTGATGTCATTTTTATTATATATTCAGTGTGGAAACCTGAGAGATTCTAAAATTGAAGTTAAAGAAGAGATAAAAGAGGAGGATGATGAGGATGGGGTGATGGAGGTGTCAGAGTTTCTAAAAGAACACAAAGATCTGTACCAGGACACCATGGTGGAGTCATCCAGCTACAGAAACCCACCAGAGAGATGTCCCCGTCCTCTGTATTCCCAGGATTCCACACAGGAAGGTCACACCATCCCTCACCATCATCAGGTAGATAAGGGACAATTATTGGTAGCTAATATTTATACACAGCATGTTTGTTACAATGAATGTTTTATTATATATTCAGAACAGAAACCTGGGAAATGATGATATTTTTTTTAAAGAAGAGTATAAAGAGGAGGATGAGGAGTATGGGGTGATGGAGGAGTTTTCAGAAGGACACAAGGATATGATGGAGCCACCTAATACCAGGAACCCACCAGAGAGATGTCCCCTTCCCCTGTATTCCCGGGATTCCACACAGGAAGATCACACCATCCCTCACTGTTACAAGGTTGGTGGGATGGTGCTTATAAAACACACTTATAGAGACAATGTAAAGCTTTTATCTTACAGATGATATTCACTCTCATTTTCTTGATTTAGAGTGGCGATCCAATCGATATAGAATTTGAGGTTAAAGCAGAAGAAGAAGAGGGGTATGTGAGGGATGATCAGCAGTCTATGGAGGAGGATGGCATAATGTCGACATTTATAGAGGAGGACACTCCTACAGAGATCATCACAGGTGGGTCATTAACACTAAATACATTCCTTCATCCATACTGCTCACTGATTGGTCCAGAAAGGGGCAAGGACTGGGTGATATCAGCCTGTAATCCCCTGGTCACTTTCCTGAGCTGTGTTCCCCATCCTGTATTCCTGTATTTCTCTCTGATAATCTTCCTTCTCTGTGCTGCAGACACAATTTATGTATCTAGACTGGATTAATGGAGATTCTGGGGTTCAGCTGGCAGCAAAATGTTCATTTTCACCACAGACGTTACTATGACCTAGGCACCTGGGGTATGTGCTTTGGGTCTTCTGCCCCATACCCGAGTATGGCAAGACCTCTAACGGAACAATTCTCCCAGGGTTACTTGCTCTGTTTTATGGCTGTGCCGGGTGGAGGGATATGTCTGTATAGTCTCAGATCCAAGTCACTGAGTGCAGTCTCAGGAGATGGGAGACAGCAGGGTGGGACCTCTGTAACTTGTCTCCAATAAATATTTAAACTTCCACTGAATACCAATATTATTGACCCATACACTATATCATTTATATTGTACATGACATACTCCTGATCCCTGCACTATATACTCTATGTTGTATATTACATACTTCTGATACTATAAAATCCTAACTGTTGTATCCTATATAATAAGTCTTACATTACATATTCCTTACTTCTTTTGCACCCATTTTCTAACAGCTAGACATTTTATATCTGATGATGTGATTGGAGCACAGACTTTTACTTATGAAAATAGTTGTCAACTATTTTCATAATCGATTAGTTGGCCAGTCGATTAATTGGCCTGCATACAGAATGCATTATTTTTTTACATATCAGTAAATACAGCTCAGTACACAATTCATACATGTCAGTAAATGCCTGAGAACTTGAATATGTGAGGAGCAATGCATCATGGGACATGTAGTCCTGGGCAAGAGAAGGAAGCAAGTGATTCTAAAGGCAGAAGTTATTCTATACTATACTTTGTGGCTTCCTATAGGGGAATTCTATACTATACTTTGCGGCTTCCTATAGGGTAACTCTATACTATACTTTGTGGCTTCCTATAGGGGAACTCTATACTATACTTTGTGGCTTCCTATAGGGGAACGCTATACTATACTTTGCGGCTTCCTATAGGGGAACTCTATACTATACTTTGCAGCTTCTAATAGAGGAACTCTGAAGGCAGGAGGGCCAGTAGTGCGGGGGGGGGGGTCCAGGAGTGGAGAATTGGGGCTGCTCTGTGCAGAACCATGACACAGAGCAGGTAAGTATGACAAGTTTGTTTAACCATCTCAATACAGGGCACTTACACCCCCTTCCTGCCCAGACTTATTTTCAGCATTCAGCGCTCTCACACTTGAATGACAATTACTCAGTCATGCAACACTGTACCCATATGAAATTTGCATCCTTTTTTCACATAAATAGAGCTTTCTTTTGGTGGTATTTAATGACTAGTGTTTTTTTTTATTTTTTTGTGCTATAAATAAGACTAAATTTTGTGAAAAAAATAAATTTTTCTTTGTTTCTATCATAAAATTTTGCAAATGAGTAGTTTTTCTTCATAAATTTTGGCCAAAATTTATACTGCTACATATCTTTGGTAAAAATAACCCAAATTAGTGTAAATTATTTGGTCTTTGTGAAAGTTATAGAGTCTACAAACTATGGTGCCAATCACTGAAAATTGATCACATCTGATCACACCTGATGTACTGACGGCCTATCTCATTTCTTGAGACACTAACAAGTTAGGAAAGTACAAATACCCCCTAAATGACCCCTTTTTAGAAAGTAGACATTCCAAGGTATTACGTAAGTAGCATGGTGAATTTTTTTAGGTTGTAATTTTTTCCCACAATTCTTTTCAAAATTAAGATTTTTTAAATTTTTTTACAAAATTGTCATATTAACAGGTTATATCTCTCACAGAGCATATGCATACAACAAATTACACCACAAAATACATTTTGCTACTCTTCCCGAGTATGGCGATACCACATGTGTGGGACGTTTACACAGCCTGGCCACATACAAAGGCCCAACATTGAAGTAGCATCTTCAGGCATTCTACGAGCATAAATGACCCATCTCATTTCTCAACCTATTACACTTTTGAAGGCCCTGGAGCACCAGGACAATGCAATTGTCCCCAAAATGACCCCATTTTGGAAAGCAAACACCCCAACGTATAATCTATGAGGCATAATAAGTCTTTTGAACGGTTCATTTTTTTCCAGAAGTTTTTGGAAAATGTGGAAAAAAATTAAAACGCATTTATTTTACACACGGTTGTCCATCTATCAGATATTTCCAACGAATAGCATGTACATAGCAAAGATGACACCCCAAAATACATTCTGCTACTCCTCCTGAGTATGGCGATACCACATGTGTGAGACTTTTTTTACACAGCCTGGCCACATACAGAGGCCCAACATCCAAGTAGCACCATCAGGCGTTCTAGGAACATAAATTACATATATCATTTCCTGGCAACCTATCATTTTTAAAAGCCCTTCCCATTTCTAACACATAGCATGTACATACCAAGAATTACAATCCAAAATAAGTTCTATTGCAGAAAGGGTAAAAAAAAGCATTACCTGTGCTTTTAGTAGTATCCACAGAGAAGAGCACTGGTCCAGGCAGCAGGCAGGGATGTGCTAAGCGACAGCAATAGTAATTATCCAGGCTACAGGCAGGAATATTGTCTATAGTCAGCACAAGATATTGTCAGCACAGCACAGTCCAAAGAAATTGTCCAGGCAGAGACAGTCAGCACAGCGCTACAGCTAATTATTTGCATAGTCCAGGTAGCGGTGTGGTCCATTCATGCGACAGGCAGAGGCATGGTGGCAGTAAGTCAGCAGCAGGCTGAGCGCCACAATCAGGTAAGACCTGCGCACAGGGGCACAGGGGTAGAAGCTTCGACCCTTCCAAATCTCTATGAAGCATCCGGACTCCAGACCCTAATCCGGAAATTCTGAAACCCGGAGAAAACAAAACAAAATATTTTTTTCCATCCGGAAAAACAATTCTGGAGCCCCTCACATATGTGAGACCCCTGTGTACTACAGTAGCAGGGCAACAGACCAGTCCAAGCAGTAGGCAAAAGTATAGTCTATAAAACAGGCCAGGGTCAGTTCACGTGGAAGCAGTCTAAACAGTAGACAGAGGCATAGTCACAAAACAGGCCAGAATCAGTTCATGTGGAAGTAGTCCAAATTGTAGGCAGAGGCATAGTCAAAAAACAGGCCAGGGTCAGTTCGCGTGGAAGGCAGTAGCATGGTTATTTGGGGAAGCATGGAAAATGGTCAGCACAGATGATGAAAATGGGGAAATGGTTAGAAATATGGGCTAATATTTTAGGGATGTATGATAAAGTTGGAAGCATTCACCAATGCAAAGGCCAGGTTGGGAGGGACACTGGGGACAATGGTAGCTGGTATCTTTTCGAAATCCTCTTTTGGTGCACACGCAACATTTTTTTTTGCCGTCCTTGGCCTGCTTCAGATGGTGGAATGCTGAAGGGGGAGTGGCGCTCAGTCGGCAAACAGCCTCAGAGCAAAGGTCTTCTGGGGGGGTCTTTGTTGATAGATGAGGGACGTGACAACTTCTATGAATTTCAGGAAGGGGGCGGGGCTTTCCATGGATTTGGTGTAGCCTACATAGGAATTATAAATGGCCAAATGGATGAGATAAATTGCTACCTTCTTGTACCAGAATCGGGACCTCCTTATTGACAAATAGGGCTGAATCATTTGATCATTGAAATCCCCCCCATGTAGAGATTATAATCTTGGACACATGTTGGCTTTTCAATGGGACCTCGTCTTCTTTGAACCTCAATTGTAGTGTCCTCATGGATGGTGGACATCATGTGCACGTCCCTTTTATCCTTCCACCTCAAGGCCAGCACTTTATTACATCTCAATGATGCTCTTTCCCCCCGCTTTTTGTTCGCTAGAGATTGTGGGAAGCCCTTCCTATTTTTTCTGGAGGTTCCACAGGCCAGGGTTTTTGCGAAGTATAAGTGTTTGAAAAGGGGCAGGCTGATCGGGGACATAGAGTTCTGCAAATTGTTGGGAAAATAAATTTATCAGTGGGCGAATTTTATATAACTTGTCGTAATTTGGATGATTGTGGGGAGGGCACTGGGTGTTGTCGCTGAAGTGAAGAAAGCACATTATCATCTTGTATCGGGACCTGAACATTACGGCAGAATAAATAAGCATGTTGTGGATAGGGTTGGTAGACCAATAGGCATGTCCTTAATTTTTTTGGAATCCCCATGTTTATGGTGTGGCCCATAAACAATTTGAACTCTAAATTCAGATCTCTCCACTCAAATGGACAGGCATATGATGATTGGGGGTTGTTGGCAATATACTGCTGGGCATATCAATTTGTCTGGTCCACAATAAATTGCAGCAAAATTGTCGGGCAAAAACAGATGAAAGCAATCAATCTCTGAGAAATTGGGTGTTGGCCTGGACTGGGAATTTCTTCTTGGGCCCTATTGCTGGTGGCAGCGCTGGTACTGGGCCTGGGAATATAATCCTGGTTTCCAGAGGGCCGTGCCCTTTTAGGAGGGACCCATTCTTCCCCTGAATCATTTGCTGATTCACTATTCGGTTCAAATGCTGAATTTGATTCGGAATCAGAATTGGAATCTGATGAAAACTCCCCGTTGCTCTCATTGGTCATGGAGAGGATCTGGAACGCCTCTTCAGTGTTGTATACTCTTTTGGACATGACGCTGATGGCTGTGTGACAGGTGGCAGGTGATGGTAACTGATGGGCTGTGCGATGGGTGGCAGGTGACGTTCACTGATAGGTGATGACGGTGTAACAGGCGATGGTCACTGATGGGTGACAGGCCACGACAGTGACGGGTGATGGTCACTGACGGGTGATGGTCACCGACGGGTGACAGGCCACGGTCACTGATGGGTGACGGGTGCACCGCTGATGGTCACTGATGGGTGAGGGGTGATGGTCACTGATAGGTGATGGCTGGCGGTCACTGATGGGTGACAGGTGATGGGTGACGGATGATGGCTGATGGTCACTGATGGGTGATGGCTGGCGGTCACTGGTGGGTGACAGGTGATGGCTGGAGGTCACTGATGGGTGAAGGGTGATGGCTGGTGGTCACTGATGGGTGAAGAGTGATGGCTGGAGGTCACTGGGTGAAGGGTGATGGCTGACGGTCACTGATGGGTGACAGGTGCACCGCTGACGGTCACTGATGGCAGTCTCTTATGTGGGTGCACTTTATGGGGTGACTGTGGTGACTGTTGGGTGACAGAGGACAATTGGGGGGCGATGGGACAAGTGTGGTGTTGGTGCAGACACTACAGAACACAGATCGGTAACTCACTGCTCCTGGCTCTTCTCTCCTCACACTGGAAATGGTGTGAAAGGATCACAGCCGATCATGTGGGTAAACAGCTCGCGATCACGCGCATGCGCCGTGCACATTGGGGTGGTTCCCTCTGTGATCGGCCTATCACGTGGTAAACATCCATGTCCAATGGCTGTTCACCCCCCTCGGTACTGAGTGGTGTCTTCGTGACCGCGCGCATTCCCTGTTTAAATGGGAGGCCGTTATATATATATATATATATATATATATATATATATATATATATATATATATATATATATCCTATAATGTATCCTATATTTATTATTATATATATGATATAAGATAGGGTTGCACCGATACTAGTATCGGTGCCGATACCGAGTATTTGCCCAAGTACTTGTACTCGGGCAAATGCTCCGATGCTTCCACCGATACCTGGACAGTCAGGGGGTGATCGGTGCAGTGGTGGGGGGAGTTACAAGCACCGGTCCACCCTGTATAGGTTTCAATAAAGTAGCTGACAGCCGCTTCTCCTCCTCTGCCTTCCGCGGCTTCCAGCTGCTTTATTGAAATCTATATAGGGGGATCGGTGTTTTCTAACTCCCCCCACCACCGCACCGATCACCCCCTGACTGTCCCTGTATACTCATCAAGTCCCTTCTGTGTCCCCCCGTGTGCTCAGCTCCGGTCCCCTCCCCTCTGTGTGCTCTGCTCCAGCCCCCCTCTGTGTGCTCCGCTCCGGTCCCCCCCTCCTCCGTGTTCTCTGCTCCGGTCCCCCCCTCCTCCGTGTGATCTGATCCGGTCCCCCCCTCCTCCGTGTGCTCTGCTCCGGTCCCCCCTCCTCCGTGTGCTCCGCTCCAGTCCCCCCCTCTGTGTGCTCCGCTCCAGTCCCCCCTCCTCCGTGTGCTCCGCTCTGGTACCCCCCTCCTCCGTGTGTTCCGATCCAGTCCCCCCTCCGTGTGCTCCGGTCTCCCCCCCTCTATGTGCTCCTGTCCGGTCTTTCTCTGTATCAATCTTGCAGGATGGAGAGCGGAGAAAGGAGCCAGTAAATTTGTCGGCTCCTTCCTATTCCAAATGAACAGTGATTACTGACTCTGTCCATTCATAACTGAGAATCGTAAACTGTGTTTATGATATTTCAGTTTATGAATGGAGAGGAGCCTCTGTCTCCTGTCCATTCATCTCCAGTGCAGCTGAGGCTGCTGAGAAAAGGACTGGGGAATTTCTGTCCCCAGTCCCTTTCTGTGTCTCAAAAGGAAGATGTCAGGGGTCTGTTAAGACCCCTGATATCTCACCAAAGCCCCTCCACAGGGCTGATAAAAAAAAAAAAAATTAAAGAATTGTACTAAATAAATATTTTAAAAGATTAAATTGTAACAATAATTAAACCCCCAAAACAAAAGCATTGTAAAAAAAAAATAACAAAAAATAAATAAAATTGTAAAAAAAAATTGTAAGAAAAAACTAAAAAAATTACTGACACAGTCCAATCGCGCCATCAGTGCTGCATATTAGTGCCACTGTCACGTGATATTAAAAAAAATTATCGGTAATCGGTATCGGTGAGTACTTGAAAAAAAGTATCGGTATTCGTGCTCGGTCTTAAAAAAGTGGTATCAGTGAAACCCTAATATAAGATATATTACTTTCACTATTTCACAGTATAAATGAATCCCTTATAGTAGTGATTATCTGCTGTTTTTGTACTATACAGGTCTATTTTTTTTAACCCCATCATAACAGATGATTAAAAAAATCATGCTGCTGCTACTAAATGTCCTATGCTGGTCATACACGGATCGATTTTTGGATGAGAATATTCCCACAAATATTTGTATGAAAATTATTTGTACATTCGATGAATGGACGAGTGTAGTTCGAAATTTCCACTTGTTTTTTTTATTCAATTATAAAATGAATGTAACTTCTGAGCAAAACCACATACAATATTTGAAAATTTGTTCGCTTGAGAAAAGTTTTCTGTTCTGCTCTTTTGAATTTTCCCATCACTGTGGTGGAAAATGAACGCCGATTTGACCCACCAATGGTTAGAAAATTGGATGAATGTTTTTTTGAAAGAAAAATTAGTTTGTGTACGGCCAGCATAAGTGACATCAGGTGCAGGGAGCTTGTACCCACCTACCTGTCTATGACAAAGGAGTCTGTCATCCATCATATTATATTACACTCCTGTCTGATCATCTGCAAAACAGAGTTTTACCTCTTTTTTACATTTTAATAATGTTGATCTCCGATTCTGATATGTAGCAGATTCTCCCTCTAATAATACATCTATCTGTTATTCTCATATAGTTGGATATTTAATCCACTCTATCTGGATATATATATTTACCACTGTATATAGATATTCAAGAATATTAACTAAATTATATGCCAACCTTTTTTTTGAGGTTTTTATCTAATTAGTCAAAACAATAATCAGCCAACTAATTATGAAAATAATCATTAGTTGCCGCCCTACAGAGGACCCATTTACTAGTTACCTTGAGGGGGGAATTGTAAGATCCTCAGAGACAAAGCTGCCTGATGTGGGAGGAGTCCTGGTTTAGGGGAACCAGCTCATGTCTAGTAATAATCTTTTTATTTCTATTTTAGTAGATGGACGGGAGATGAGGAAAACCTCAGAGGATTGTCTCACTTTGTCTCCAGACTGTAAAGTAGAAGATGAGGACATCACACAGTATAGTCCAGGAGAAAACCCGACTACCTCAAATGTCCATCCGGCACCACACAGTGTAGATGGACCATCGTATTCCTCTTATCCTGATGAACCTCAGACTGTGAGGGACGGTGCCGTCCTTCCAACAGATAAGCGGTTTTCCTGTACTGAGTGTGGCAAGGGTTTCCCTTCTAAATCCAAACTTAATGTGCATAATAGATCTCACACAGGAGAGAAGCCGTATTCCTGCTCTGAGTGCGGGAAATGTTTTTCAGTGAAGTCCAGTCTTTACACACATCAGAGATCTCACACAGGAGATAAGCCATTTCCCTGTCCTGTGTGCGGGAAATGTTTTTCAGTGAAGTCATATCTTTACAAACATCAGAGATCTCACAGGGGGGAGAAGCCGTATTCCTGTCCTGAGTGCGGGAAATGTTTTTCAGTGAAGTCCAGTCTTTCCACACATCAGAGATCTCACACGGGGGAAAAGCCATACTCCTGTCCTGAGTGCGGAAAATGTTTTTCACAGAAGTCCATTCTTTACACACATCAGAGATTTCACACAGGGGAGAAGCCGTATTCTTGTCCTGAGTGCGGGGAATGTTTTTCACAGAAGTCCTATATTTACACACATCAGAGATCTCACACCGGGGAGAAGCCGTATTCCTGTCCTGAGTGCGGAAAATGTTTTTCAGAGAAGTCCAGTCTTTACAAACATCAGAGATCTCACACAGGGGAGAAGCCGCATTCCTGCGCTGAGTGTGGGAAATGTTTTTCAGAGAAGGCCAGTCTTTCCACACATCAGAGATCTCATACGGGGGAGAAGCCGTATTGCTGTTCTGAGTGCGGGAAATGTTTTTCACAGAAGTCTAATCTTTACAAACATCAGAAATCTCACACGGGTGAGAAGCCACATTCCTGTCCTGAGTGTGGGAAATGTTTTTCACAGAAGGCCAGTCTTTCCACACATCAGAGATCTCACACGGGGGAGAAGCCTTATTGCTGTCCTGAGTGCAGGAAATGTTTTTCACAGAAGTCCAGTCTTTCCACACATCAAAGATCTCACACAGGGAGAAGCCACTTTCCTGTCCTGAGTAAGGAAATTGTTCCTCACTGAAGTCCTGTCTTCCTGTACATCAGGGATCCCACACAACCCTGGAGGTGTATTAGTGCCTTGAGTGCGGGAAATGTCTTCTATATAAATGTTGCTGGACATCACATATCATGTGGGGAAGAAGCACACCCTGATATACACCTCAGATACACTCCATGGCTGATCTTTATAATGTAAGACACAGTTCCAGGTGTTTCAAAATTTTTTGAAAAAACGACTTGTCCAAGGGACTAAATCGGGGGCCCCAATCTCCTTGTCCCTTATGACAATCTCCTTGTTCCTCATCTACCAGAGAGCTCAGCAGTGGTGTGGGAGTTCATTGAAAACTACAAGCCGACATCGGCAAAGGACAGAACTCTGTGAGTGAATGGCACGGCCGCGCTCTTTTCATAAAATGACAGCCGATACAGGGAACTTCTCCCTGCACTGATTTCACACAGAGGACTCGGATCACTGAGCCTCTGCAGAAACAGGAAACATCTTCCCGAAGGGGAACGTTTCCTTTTAACCCTTTTACTCCCAGAGCTAATTTTTGCGGGATTTTTTTGCTCACATGTTTAACCCCTTCAATACTGGACATTTTCACCCTCTTGCTGCCCCAGGCCAATTTCCATCTATCAGCGCTCTCACACTTTGAATGACAATTGCGAGGTCATACAACACTGTACCCATATGACATTTTTATATTCTCTTCCCACAAATAGAGCTTTCTTTTGGTGGTATTTGATCACCTCTGGGAGTTTTTATTTTGTGTGCTACAAATAAAAAAAGGCAGAAGATTAAAAAAAAAATAAGTTTCTCTTTGTTTCTGTTATAACATTCTGTAAATTATTATTATTATTATTATTATACACGATTTATATAGCGACAACAGTTTACGCAGTGCTTTACAATGTAGAGGGCGGACAGGACAATTACAGAAGGGACAGGAGGGCCCAGCTGGTAGAGCTTACATTCTAAAGGGAGGGGGGGTGGTGGTACAAAAGTTAATAGATGCAGGGGATGATTTGATGGGGGTGGCTCGGGGACAGTTGTTAGGTGGGTGTGAGATAGGCTTCCCTGAATAAATGAGTCTTCGGGGATCTCCTAAAGGTGGAGAGCTTAGGGGCTGATCGGACATACTGGGGCAGGGAGTTAAGTACGTTTTCTCCTTCACTGATGGGCACTGATGAGAAGACACGAATATGCAGGACTGTTGGGCACTGATTAGCATCCCTGGTGGGCACTGCTGGGCATCACTGGTGGACCTATTGAGGTTCACTGTTGGAGTTGGTCTTCCTGTTGGAGGTTGTGTCTGCTGAGGCAGTTTCTCCTGGGTGTGCTGCACCATAAGCCTGATTGATGTGGTGTATACCTATTTGGGTTCAAACTCTCCGGTAAGCCTTTTGACTCTCTGGTGGTGGACCACAAATCAGCAAGTCTGAACACGTTTTGTTGTCCTTAAATCACACTGACACTCAGGGGTTGATTTACTAATGGCAAATCCACTTTGCACTGAAAGTCGCTGTAGATCTGAAGGGAAGCTATGAAATGAGGTGAAGCTCTGCTGATTTTATCACCCAATCATGTGCAAGCTAAAATGCTGTTTTTTATTTCCCTTGCATGTCCCCCTCGGATTCTACCCACTGACTACGGGCTCTGACATTTGAGGGAGCTACAAGCATTTAGGAAGATGTCCTGTTATATAATGCAAGAGGACATTATTGCATTTAACAGTCAAGCAAACCATGATGGTCTCTGCCAACTTGAAACTCAAAAAGCATATGTATGTGACAAGAAAGCTGGTTAACAAGATTTGGACAGCCCTTCTTGAATACTGTTGTCAGATAGTCTGAGGTGGGGTGAGATCACAGTTTGTTATTTGTTTATTGTAAATTAGATCTCTCCATTGTTAAAGTGGTTGTAATCCCAAGAAACAAAACAAAACAAAAAAAACCCAAAGGCTTTGCATAGCATACTAGCTCATTATGAATTACTTACCTTAGCTCAAAGCCCCCGCAACAGTCCTCATACACCGCTCCGGCCGGCGGCATCGCTTCCAGAGTTACTTCCAGGTATCGCGGGCTCCGGCGATGTGATTGGCCAGAGCCACGATGATGTCATTCCCGCGCATGCATTCGGAAGCCACCAGTAACGGCACAACGTTACTTCAGTGCGCATGTGTTACATAGTTACATAGTTAGTTAGGTTGAAAAAGTCCATCCAGTTCAACCACAAATAAAAAAAATAAAAAAATAAATATATCATACAATCCCATATACCCATTCTATACCCACAGTTGATCCAGAGGAAGGCAAAAAAAAAAACAGTGTATGTGTTGATGATGTCGGCACGTGCAGATACAGGAGATATCTCCTAAACCATGCAGGTTTAGGAGATATCTGGGGTAGCTACAGGTAAGCCTTATTATAGGCTTAGCTGTAGCAAAAAGTGGTTGTAAAGGGTTAAAGAGGAAGTAAAGCCTCTTTTTTTTTTTTTTTAAAACGTAACCTGCAAGGCAAAGGCATAATGAGCTAGTATGCATAGCATACTAGCTCATTATGAATAACTTACCTGAAACCGAAGCCCCCGGAGCGGTCCTCATCCTCGTCCTTCTCCGCCGCCATCGCTACGGGAGTGACTTCCGGGTCTCGCCGCTCCATCGCTGTGATTCGCTGGAGCGGCGATGACGTCACTCCCGCGCATGCGCACGAGAGCGGCATATCGCCGTGTTCTCGGCATGCGCAGTGCGCCTGCGTGCCGCTGTCTACGGCGCATGCGCCGTAGATAGCGGTGCTCTTTCTTTTCTAAATATCTCCTAAACCATGTAGGTTTAGGAGATATTTATTGGACCTACAGGTAAGCCTTAATCTAGGCTTACCTGTAGGCCAAAGTTGTCCCAGAGGGTTTACTTCCTCTTTAACAACCACTTTAATTGTGTTAATTAATTCACATATTATTTCTGTCTGTCTAATTTGACTAAATTGCGATCCGCGGAACTAGAACAAAAAGCACAGCCCATGTCCTAGGGCGGTGAAAGTCTATGCATTGTGCACCCGCCCGGCCAGTCCATCGTGCCAGAAGCTGTGGTGCGATCGACTGCGCCGCAGAGCGAGTTTTTGGCTGCAAATAAAGCACCTCGTCTGCAGTCTCGTGATTGCATAGACGTGGCGATTCCCATGTTGCACTGCGCCCGTTGCCCGGGCCCGGACACTGTGCACATAAGGACCTTTTTTGATTTTTTTTTCTTTTTTTTACATTTTTTTTTGACTGCCTGGGGGGGCGGCCCCTATGGATGGGCCGCCACTGTGAGTGGAGTCTAGAAGAATGGTTGGGAATGGTTTCTCTTCCTGTGAGGACATTATTCATCATCCCTCTACTCATACTCACATAATTAGGTTTATATGGATTACACTGGCCGAAACTGAAGTGTTGGGTCAGCAGGGACTGAACCAATTACGATCAGTCAGTGTGTGGCTGATCTCTCTTGGCAGAAGTCAGTTTTTTGATTCTGTCTGAGGAACATGATGGAAAACTTTTGTTGATCAGCAGCTTCAACCATTGGTCAGTGTATTCCCATCAGGAGGGATTCCTCCATCCCCCATGTTTGTGTGGAAGGAAAAATCTGAGCAAAATAACTAAGAGTGTATTTGCACTTGTTCTGCTCTTTTTATAATAACAGGAAGTTGGATGCAATCAACAATGAATTGTGTAAGATGTGTCAGAATGCAGAACGGACTCTAATAGAGGAAGTGTAATAACCCACCCCCCCTCCTCTTCTTCTTATCCTCTTCGTGTGTCACAACTTATTGGCAGTAAAGAGGAGATCAGCTCTTTGTTAACACATGAATATCGATCTTCATATAATAAGAAGCTGGATGCTCCCAGTGCCGTGTTTCCAGGTTTTATCTTCCAGAATCTTCAGTGATTGGACTTTTCAATTTTATGGAAATATTTTCTGGTCTCTTATTTGTCAGCAAGTACAGACAATCTGATTTGGAGGATGGATGGACAGATCTAGCAAGGTAAGACCCCACTGATCTTTTTTCTGACTGCTCTTAACAAGGTTCCATTTCCTGAGAGCCATCAGGAAATGGGAACTCCGTTCATTGATCGCAGCACTCTAATTCCAAAAAGACCCGAAGTCTGTATATTGTGTAATAAAGCAAATGATTCCAGATGGCTGAACTTTTAAAGATCCTATTTATTGAAGCTCATGTGACAGGTGGTTAACAGATGAGGTCATGACTAAGCGCTAATATTTCCAGGAAATGCATCTACCTCCTTGTCCCCTGCTCCATCTGATAACCACCTGTCACATAGCTTCAATAAATAGGATCTTTGGAAGTGCAGTCCTACACAATCATTTGCTTTATGGCACACAGCATGTGAGCTGGGCTAGCACCTGACTCATCGGTATAAGGATTAACTGACTCACTCACCTGGAGCGGATATCTTTGTTTCATGGAGGTCTGTATATCTGGGCTGCTCTATGCGCTACAAATGCGGAAGAAACTCCCAAACCCTTTTTCAAAATCACACGGTGCCAATGCACATGTCAGCAGATGCGTGAGGGTGTCATTAACAATTAATGGCACTGCTGTATATCTGCTAAAGGGCAGCACGTTTCTGTGGTGTCAGGAAAGCGATTTTGCATGTGTTCCCGACACACACAAATTTGAAAGCAGGCTAATTGTCTCAGTTACATTGGTGGTCAATGTAAATCTTCTCATTACATTGGTGCTTGGTGTAGAAGCCTTTCATTCACAACAGTGGCCAGTGTGAAGGTCCCCCTTACATTGGTGGTCAGTTTAAATCCCTCCTTACATTGGTGGTTACTGTGAATGCTTCTATTAGATTAGTGGTCAGTGTAAACCCCTATTACATTGGTGGCCAGTGTTGAAACGCCTCTTTATATTGGTAGTCGATAAAAAAAATCAGCACTGCCACTGACCCCAGGAGTCCTAGGAGCCCTAGGAGTTTACTGTCTATTAATGGGTCCCCTCACCTCCCCAGTCCATGGTGTGCAGGCAGTGAGGAGATGATGTGCTGTAACCTCTAGCAACCAATCAGTAATGATGTGCAGTAACCAATCAGTGAGCAATATTGATGTACAGTAATCTCTAGCAACCAATCAACAAGCATAAATCATGTGCTGTAACCTCTAGCAAGTAATCAGTGAGCCGAAATGTTTGCTGTAACCTCTAGCAACCAGTCAGTGAGCGGTAATAATACACTGTAACCTCTAGCAACCAATCACAATCGCTGTCTGATCTGATTCAGTAAACTGATTTTCAGTCTAGCTGCTATTTATTTTATGTCTCAGAGCAGATGGAGAGCAAAACTGCATGATGGGGGGGCCCCAAGAAAATTTTTGCCCAGGGTCCAATCAATGTTAAAGAAGGCCCTGCTCTTTACCACCCTTTCCCTAGGTCAGGGATATGCAATTAGCGGACCTCCAGCTGTTGCAGAAAGGCGCATTGCAAGACTCTGGCAGCCACAAGCATGACACCCAGAGGCAGAGGCATGATGGGACTTGTAGTTTTGCAACAGCTGGAGGTCCGCTAATTGCATATCCCTGCCCTAGGTGATCCCAAACTTGAAGTATAACCTGACCTCTCTGTAGTCCTCTTACTGGCTAATACTTTGGTGCTTATTAGTTGGCTATGAATGGCACAGATTTGTCAAATGGACACCTAAAAGTACAAGTCTGTATAAATTGTGGCCCTAATCTGGGTAAACTTCCTTTGTGACCTTTATATACCAATCAAATAAATGCTGGCATGAAGGTACTGATTGACCCTCATAATTATGGGTTTTAAATATCAGGAGTCCATCCAATTCTGATCTTTGCTTAGAAAAACCAGGTAGCCAATCGTTATCCAGGGAATAAAACCCTCCTTATTGGTTCCGTTCATCGCACTACAAATTAGTTTATTATTGCTTGTGCTCCTTCCAGGTGATGTCATCTCGGGTCATCTCCTGATGTCATGGCGACCTCTTTTTCCTCATCCTCCTCCTCACAAGGTATGACTGCTGATCCCGACAATCATTTCCAATGTTTTCCTCCATCTCGCATCTCCAGAGGCTGAAATTAGATTATAGGATGTTTTATGTCTCTATAGTCTAAACATTTCCTGTAGACATCTGGTCAGTCCACCCATTAGAAGAGTCCAGGAGCTTTCATCAGTTCCACAATCACATTCCCATCTATTCAGATTTTATTTATCATTGATAAGAGGACGGACATGACGGGGGGGGTTACTGGGTGTAAATATAAAATAAGATCGTATTACCTCCTCTGCTGCTACTTCCAGCAACGTCTCCTCTCTACTTCCTCCCGACTCACCTCTCACCCGAAACTTCCTGTCTGTACCTGACATCACTTCCGGTCTTCCATAGAGACTTCCTGTCTTCCGAGAGTGGAGCTCCACATTTGATAGGAAACATGTGGCCTCCACTCCACTTCTTCTTTTTTTTTGTTTTGTTTAATGAACTTTAATGTAACAAACATTCAATAGACATTAGAAACAATGTTTCATGCCACATCTGTATTTCCTTAAAGTGGAGGTTCACACAAAATTGGAATCTCTGCTTTTCGGAACCCCCCCCCCCCCTCCGGTGTCACATTTGGCACCTTTCAGGGGGAGGGGGGTGCATATACCTGTCTAAGACAGGTATTTGCACCCACTTCTGGGTATAGACTCCCACGGGAGTCTATGCCTCTTCCTGTCCCGCCGTGCTGTCTGCTGGGACACACACGGGTCCCAGAGACAGCACGGACCATTCGTATTGCGTTATGCGACTCGCAAATGCGCAGTAGGGAACTGGGAAGTGAAGCCGCAAGGCTTTATTTCCTGATTTCTATACTGAAAATGGCGGCGGCAGCATCCGAGGACCGAGGGACAGTTCGGCCTCGGGTGCCGACATCGCTGGACCCTGAGACAGGTAAGTGTCCTTATTTTAAAAGTCAGCAGCTGCAGTATTTGTAGCTGCTGACTTTTAAAAAAAAACATTTTTTTTTCGCCGGACTCCCTCTTTAAGGTATCTGGCTGCAGACTGGAGCTCCACTCTGCACAGGAATCATGTGACTTCCACAGATTTTTTTTTATATCAACTTTAACCCTTTAGTTTTTGCTTTTTCTGCACACATGTTTAAAAAAATCATTGTAGGCCTGAAGATTACATAAAAACCCCAAAACATGATATATTTTCTGGAAGCAGACACCCTAGAGAATAAAATAGTGGTAGTTCCAATTTTTTATGTCATACGATATTACCACAAATACACTAAAGTTAATTCTAGGGCAAAGAAATGCAAGGAATTACCCAATTTTGTTAAAATACAAAAGCTGAGGTTGCACCAAGTAAATGGATACCCAACATGTCACACGTTAAATTTGTGTGCGCCCCTGAATGGCGACAAACTTCAGTCGTCAGTTCAGTGTTATGGAGGAGGTCTGGTGATAGAATTATCGCTCTCATTCCGGCGTGTGTGGCAATATGCAACATGTGTATCGCAATAAATGTATAAAATAAGTGTAGGAGCCCCGGACGCTTGTGTTTACATTCATACATGTGTATATGTGGGGGGGGGGGCTCCAAAAAAAAAATTTGGGGGGTGATTTTATGTGCTTGGTTGTAACCTTAATTTTCTTGTTTAACCACTTACGGACCACCCGCCGCAGTTTTACGTCAGCTGTTTGAAGGAGGATATCATTGTTATGGCAGCAGCTAGCTGCCATAACTCCGGTATCCCCTATCCTCCGGTATCCCCTTCTTAAACCCTTACAAACCACTTTGATCTACAGGTAAGCCTAGATTTAAGGCTTACCTGTAGGTCCAAGAAATATCTCCTAAACCTACACGGGTTAGGAGATATTTGCCAAAAGACAGGCACCACTGTCTACGGAGCATGCGCGCAGCTGTTCACGGCGATATGCCACGAGTGGCGGCTCCAGTGCGCGTGCGCCGGAGCTCCGTCGAATAACAGCGCCAGAGCAGCAAGACCCACCAAGAAGATGGAGGCTCCGTACACAAGGGGACATCGGTGACTTTGCTGGCTCCTTTGTCAGGTAAGTGACACATAATGGACTACTATGCGATGCAGGGAAACAAAGAGGAAGTAAACCCATCAGGGTTTACTTCCTCTTTAAAGGGCCATTTTTTTTTAAATAATCTTTTATAATGACAATTTTTTTTTCTTTTATTGCATTTTAGTGTAAATATGAGATGTGAGGTCTTTCTGACCCCAGATATGATATTTAAGAGGCCCTGTCATGCTTTTTTCTATTACAAAGGATGATTACATTCCTTGTAATAGGAATAAAAGTGACATTTTTTTATTTTTTTTTAAAACTGTGTAAAAATAAAAAATTAAAGGTAAAATAAATAATAAAAATGTTTTTTTTTTAAACGTGCTCCGTCCGGACGAGCTTGCGTGCAGAAGCGAATGCATACGTGAGTAGCGCCCGCATATGAAAACAGGTTTGGTAGAGCGAGAGCAATAATTCTAGCCCTAGACCTTCTCTGTAACTTAAAACATGCAACCTGTAGAATTTTTTAAACGTCGCCAATGGAGATTTTTATGGGTTAATTGTTTGTCGCCATTCCACGAGCGGACGCAATTTTGAAGCGTGACATGTTGGGTATGAATTTACTCGGCGTAACATTATCTTTCACAATATAAAATAAATGTAATCAATAAAGTGTATTTTTTCCAAAAAAGTTTGCTTGTAAGACCGCTGCGCGAATACAGTGTGACAGAAAGTATTGCAATGACCGCCATTTTATTCTCTAGGGTGTTAGAAAAAAAAATGAATAATGTTTGGGGGTTCTAAGTAATTTTCTAGCAAAAAAAATGGAAAATTGTATACTCACCTTTCCGTAATTTTCCTTTCCTGACGCATCTTCATTGCAGCACACACTGGTTGTGGCTCCGCCCCCACAACCTGACAGGATTGGATTAACTATAAATTTGAAGGGGAGACCCCCCGCTGCATTCTCTGTGTATATCATTACCAAACACGGGGAGGGAATCTGTGTGCTGCCATGAAGATGCGTCAGGAAAGGAAAATTACGGAAAGGTGAGTATACAATTTTCCATTTTCCTGACGCCTTCATGGCAGCACACACTGGGAATTAACTCGCCAGTCGGGTGGGTGCAAGAAAAATAATATTTATTCCTTATAATGCGGAAGAATTGGCCTTAACCACGGATCTACCGAAGTCTGCCATAGCTAAGTGAGCAGAGTCCACTTTATAGTGTGAAATGAAGGTATGTCTGGAGGACCACGTTGCTGCCCTGCAAATCATCTCCGGTGATACTCTGCAATATGCTGCCCAGGATGTAGCCACTGCCCTTGTGGAGTGAGCCCTGATGTTTTCAGGAATCGCCAGATGTTGGATGGAGTAAGCTTTCTTAATGGACCTTATTAACCATGCAGCGATAGTGCGTGAGGTAGCCGCTTGCCCTCGTCTGCTTCCATGTGGGATAACCATGAGGGAGTCTGACTTCCTAAAAGAAGTTGTGGCTGTCAGGTAACTGATGATGGTTGTTTTAACATCCAGAGGATGAGGGTCGCCTTGATCGTTATTGGAGGACGGGAGGACAATGTCCTGATTATAATGGAAGGAAGTAGCCACCTTGGGTATGAAGTGGTCTGAAGGCCTAAGAACCACTCTATCGGGAAAAATTACCAGGTAGGGCTCTGATGACATTAGTGCCTGGATCTCAGACACTCTCCTTGCTGCTCACTGCGATGAGGAAGGATAGTTTTAGAGTTAGGTCCCACAGTGAGATAGGTTCTGTGAAAGGAGGATTGGACAAGGCGTTGAGGACTACCGAGAGATCCCAAGATGGGAAGACTGGTTTCCTGGAGGGCTTAATTTTAAGACAGGCTTTCAGGAACTGAATTACCAGAGGGTGAAAGGCCCATCTGATGCTTGTTTTGGCCGATAGGGCGGATACCTGTACCTTCAAGGTATTTGAGCTCAGTCCTTTGTCAAGCCCTGATTGGAGGAACTCTAGTATCTGAGGAGGCTCTGGAGAGGCTGGATTCCATCCCTTCTGCTGGGCCATGGAAAGGAACTTGTTCCAGACTCTTGCGTAGATGGTGTTAGTAGAGGTTTTCCTGGCCTGCATCAGGGTTGATATTACCTCCTGAGAGCACCCTTGCTCCCTTAGCCGAGCCCTTTCAATTTCCAAGCTGTCAAATGTAGTCTCTCTGGGGCTGGATGCCAGAACTGGCCTTGGGATAGCAAATTCGGGGTTATCGGAAGAGGGATTGGAGGCTAAAGGCTGAGCTGTAATAGAGTCGTGAACCATGGTCTCCTCGGCCAGAGTGGGATTACTGCTATCACTGTAGCTGAGGACCTCCGGAGCCTGGACAGGAATCTCGCGATTAGCGGAGTCGGAGGGAATATGTACCCCAGTCTGAAATTACATGGGTGTATTAGACAGTCCACTCCCTCGGCTGAAGGAAACGGGGCTCTTTCCAGGAATCTTCGACATTTGGCATTTGCAGGTGTTGCTGCTAGATCGACTTCTGGCATTCCCCAAGCCTCCGTAAGAAGGTAGAAGGCTTTGGGGCTCAGGGACCACTCGTTGTTTGACAGAGTCTCTCGGCTCAGATAGTCGGCTAAGATATTTTGAGTTGCCGGAACATATACTGCCATCAAGTCTGTCAGGTGTATCTGTGCCCACTCCAGGATGGGACGAACCTCCTCCATCAGTGTGACACTCCTGGTGCCTCCCTGCTTCTGGACATAGGCTACTGCCACCCTGTTGTCCATCCGGATAAGCACATTCCTCCCCTTCAGTATTAAAGAAAAAGCCATAAGAGCCTGAAATGCTGCCCTGAGCTCCAGTATGTTTGACACTACGCCCTGAGCCTGGAAGCGTCATTGACCTTGCGCTCCTTGATCTTGACAGTGGGCTTCCCAGCCGCTCTGGCAGGCATCTGAAGTGACCACTTCGGGCTCTGGTGGAACTATTGGCCTGTATTTTCTGAGATTGTGTAGACGTGTCCACCACCACACTGATTGCTTCACTGACCTGGAGATGGTAATGGTCTGGCGCATTGATACTCCATTCCACTGCCTTAGAAAGGAGTTCTGCAGAGGTCTCATGTGCCATTGGGACCATTGTATCATAGGTATGGTCGCGGACATGGACCCCAGGACACTCAAACAGGCTCTGGCTGGTAGATGCCTTGCTGCCAATAGTCTCCGCATTTTTTGTATTAAGGGCAGTATATTTTCCTGGGGAAGTTGTACCCTGTTTGATTTGGTATTCAGATCTGCCCCGAGAAATACCATATTCTGGGTGGGTTGCAAACTGCTCTTCCTCCAATTGATCAGCCACCCGAAGTTTTGGAGAGTTGTCAGTAAAATCTTCCGATGATGAATTAGCGTCTCCCGATTTCCGGCTAGCAGTAGAATATCGTCCAGATAATGATGGACTCGTAGACCCCTCTCTCTGAGGAGCGCGACCAGCGGTAACAGGACTTTGGTGAACGTCCTGGGAGCTGACGAGATGCCGAATGGGAGGCAACGGAACTGGAAGTGACATTGGTTGATGGAAAATCTGAGGAATTTTTGAAAGGCGGGGTGAATTGGAACATAAAGATAGGCGTCCGACAAATCTACTGGACATGAGAGAAGGAGAGGGCCCCTGGGTGGATGTGGGAAAAGGAGAGGGCCCCTGAGTGGACGTGGGAGAAGGAGAAGGCCCCTGGGTGGCCGGTGGAGAAGGAGAGAGCCCCTGGGTGGCCAGTGGGGGAGGAGAGAGCCCCTGGGTGGCCAGTGGGGGAGGAGAGGGCCCCTGGGTGGCCGGTGGAGGAGAGAGCGCCTGGGTGGCCGGCGGAGAAGGAGAGAGCCCCTGGGTGGCTGGTGAAGGAGAGAGCCCCTGGGTGGCCAGTGGGGGAGGAGAGGGCCCCTGGGTGGCCGGTGGAGGAGAGAGCGCCTGGGTGGCCGGTGGAGAAGGAGAGAGCACCTGGGTGTTTGGAGGAGGAGAGGGCCCCTGGGTGGCTATTTAGTGAAGAAGAGGGCCCCTGGGTGGATGTTTGGAGGAGGAGAGGGCACCTGGGTGTATAGAGTAAGAGAGGGCCCCCAAGGTGAATGGGGGAGGAGGAAAGGGCCCCCAGGGTGGTTGGCAGAGAAGGAGTGGGCCCTGGCTGTCACCCCGGGGACAGGGACACCTTTCTCCCCTGAAGAACAGGGACAGCCTTCTCCCCCAGAGGACAGGGACAGCCTTCTCCCCCGGAGGACAGGGACACCCTTCTTCCCTGGGGACAGGGACACCCACCTCCCCTGGGGACAGAGTCCCCCCCTTCTCCCCTAGGGACAGTGACCTCTTCTCCCCTGGGCACAGGGACACTATCTCCCCTAGGGATGGGGAACCCATCTTGCCTACGGACAGGAACCCCATCTCCCCTGGCAACAGGGACTCTATCTCACCTAGGGACCCCATCTTCCCTGGGGACCAGGACCCCACCTCCCCTAAGAACAGGAACCTGATTACCCTGAGTGTGCCATCCTCACCGCCCTGCCTGATCATCCTATGTGTGCCAACTTCACCGCACTGCCTGCTATGTGTCCTGTGTGAGGGCCCTCCTGTGACAGCTCTTAATAGGACTGTGTGCTTCTCCTACATGGATGTGCTCCCACTACACGACTGACCCCTCTGTGTGCTCCCGCTACATGACTGACCCCTCTGCGTGCTCCCGCTACATGACTGACCCCTCTGTGTGCTCCCGCTACATGACTGACCCCTCTGTGTGCTCCCGCTACATGACTGACCCCTCTGCGTGCTCCCGTTACATGACTGACCACTCTGTGTGCTCCTGCTACATGACTGACCACTCTATGTGCTCCCGCTACATGACTGACCACTCTGTGTGCTCCCGCTACATGACTGACCACTCTGTGTGCTCCCGCTACATGACTGACCCCTCTGTGTGCTCCCGCTACATGACTGACCCCTCTGTGTGCTCCCGCTACATGACTGACCCCTCTGTGTGCTCCCGCTACATGACTGACCCCTCTGTGTGCTCCCACTACATGGCTGACCACTCTGTGTGCTCCCGCTACATGACTGACCCCTCTGTGTGCTCCCGCTACATGACTGACCCCTCTGTGTGCTCCTGCTTCATGACTGACCCCTCTGTGTCCTATATCCTGTCTGAAGCCTCTAACCATCTCTTGTATCATGTCTGAAATCTCTGACTATCTCTTGTCTTTTCTAATCTCTGCAGTCTCTGAGGGGGAGTCTGGAGAGGAATCAAGAGTGAGAGCGCCGCCGGGATGTAAATTACGGACGGAGTCAGACGTGTGTGGACTGTGGAGAAGAGACTATAGACTATGGAGCCATCTAACAGCCCTGCACGGTGCACCTGAGAGGAGGTCAGTGACAGTGCCATCAGGCCAGTCTGAGGGAGGGGTCACTGATGTAATGGGGGAAGTAAATACAATAATGTGAGGGGCACTGATATAAAGGTTACCCCTTATATCAGTACCCCTCTCCTTACCTTAGTGTATTCACTCTGCAGAAGGTTTTCTCTGGTCCCCCCCCCCCCCCCCCAATCACAGTTCCTGGCATTCCCCTATACATCCAGAGTCTGCAGGATTCCCCCTTGCAGTGCAAGTGAACTCAGATGTAAAGGAAAATGCTGCAGAGCATTTAAGGAGGAACTCTGGTGTAAGGGGTGCTCTGGTCACCAGAGACCACCTTATATCAGAGTCCACTGCATTCCCATTAACACCAGAGTTCCCACTTACATCAGAGTCTGCAGCATTGCCCTTTGCATCAGTGTTTCTCTTTACATCAGGGTTTACAGAGTTCCCCCTTGCACTGTAAGATTAAAAGGGATGAAGGCCCAGAGACATGTCCAGAATACACAGAGGATACAAGGGTTACATTAGAAGGGATGAAGGCTCAGAGACTGGTCCAGGGTACACAGAGGACACATGAGTTATATTAGAAGGGATGGAGGCCTCCTCTGTGTTCCCTGGACATCCATCCCTTCTAATCTAACCCATGTGTCCTCTGTGTACCCTGGACATGTCTCCGGGCCTCCATCCCTTCTAATGTAACCCATGTGTCCTCTGTGTATTCTGGACATGTCTCCAAGCCTCCATTCCTTCTAATCTAACCCATGTGTCCTCTGTGTACCCTGGACATGTCTCCGGGCCTCCATCCCTTCTAATGTAACCCATGTGTCCTCTGTGTACCCTGGACATGTCTCCAAGCCTCCATCCCTTCTAATGTAACCCATGTGTCCTCTGTGTACCCTGGACATGTCTCCAAGCCTCCATTCCTTCTAATCTAACCCATGTATCCTCTGTGTACCCTGGACATGTCTACAGGCCTCCATTCCTTCTAATCTAACATCTATCATTCCATTTGAGAGGGGTCTGGCTGCAGAGTGGAGCTCCACTGATGACAGGAAGCATGTGGCCTCCACTCCACTTTTTTTTTTTTTACTGAACTTTATTGTGAGTCTCTGCAGCTGGAGCTCCACTACAGGAAGTGGAGGTCACATGATTTCTGTGTAAAGTGGAGCTCCACTACAGGAAGTGGAGGTCACATGATCTCTGTGTAGAGTGGAGCTCCAGTGACTGCAGTCTGCAGCACATACTGATCCATTCTGGTGGGATTTGCAGAAATAGAAGAAGATATTTTTGGGAGGTTTTGTACCACTTCAGCCCCGGACCAATTTGCAGCCAAAGGACCAGGCCCATTTTTGCGATTCGGCACTGCGTCGCTTTAACTGACAATTGCGCGGTCGTGCGACGTGGCTCCCAAACAAAATTGGCGTCCTTTTTTTCAAACAAATAGAGCTTTCTTTTGGTGGTATTTGATCGCCCCTGCGGTTTTTATTTTTTGCGCTATAAACAAAAATAGAGCTTAAATTTTGAAAAAAAATGCAATATTTTTTGCTTTTTGCTATAATAAATATCCCCAAAAAATATATAAAAAAAACATTTTTTTTCCCTCAGTTTAGGCCGATACGTATTCTTCTACATATTTTTGGTAAAAAAACTCTAAGTGTGTAAGAAGAGGCGGTGCTCTGAGTGTGTATGAGGAGGCGGAGCTCTGAGTGTGTAAGACGAGGCGGAGCTCTGAGTGTGTATGAGGAGGCAGAGCTCTGAGTGTGTATGAGGAGGCGGAGCTCTGAGTGTGTATGAGGAGGCGGAGCTCTGAGTGTGTATGAGGAGGCAGAGCTCTAAGTGTGTAAGAAGAGGCGGAGCTCTGAGTGTGTATAAGGAGGCGGAGCTCTGAGTTTGTAAGAAGAGGCGGAGCTCTGAGTGTGTATGAGGAGGCGGAGCTCTGAGTGTGTATGAGGAGGCGGAGCTCTGAGTGTGTATGAGGAGGCGGAGCTCTGAGTGTGTAAGACGAGGTGGAGCTCTGAGTGTGTATGAAGAGGCGGAGCCCTGAGAGTGTATGAATTTCTTTTTACACTTGTAGCGCTGACACTTTTTTTAAAGTTTGCGCTATTCTTGTAAATTTAGTTTTTCCCGAAACTGTAATTGAGTTTGGGGTTAATTATTCTAGGTTATGCTTTGGCATCAGTTTGGCTGTGCTGTACTAGAGTTCTGCCTGGTCATAGGTGAGGTGAGCACCTGTGACAGGCTGAGAACGCAGTCTGGTTGGACGCATTAGGTACCAATCTTTTCCCGGGGCCAATCAGTGGGCGCGTCTGGCCCCGCTGTGTATTCCCGGGAAGGGGTACTTAAGGTGCTGAAGTCACGTGTTTAGGGAGTTGTTGGTTCTGGTTCCGGTCCGGACCAGCCCCGTGAGGGGTCTCGGTCCAGGAGTGTCTGCTGATCCCGTAAGCCTGGTCATCCTGACCAGCCCCAGAGCCGCGGGAGGGAGAGAAGAAGCGTCTGTCAGCTAAACATCTATACAAAGGAGATCGGTGATCACAGCTGATCCGCACCGATCATTCCTGGGAGATCGGGAGGTGCTTGCGGGTGTGAGGGAGCCACCGCAGAAATGCGGGAGCCTCCCGCACCTTCCAGGAGAATTGAGATGTCTGACATACACACACAGCACAAGGCCGTGTTCACACTACAAGATGTTTCTTGGGGCTGCAGTTCCTCTGAGCTCCACAAGGTGGTAATCTCACCTCTACTCAGACAGGAAGTCTCTATGGAAGACAGACAGGAAGTGATATCAGTTACATACAGGACAATGAGGACATTCCATGTAGTAAGACGTAGAGAGAAGACATTGCTGGATCTGGCGGCAGAGGAGGTAATACTGTACCCTGCATAGTGTGTTGGGTTCTCTGTGTGTAAATCATACCTCAGTCTGAAGTGAGGCTTTAATAAAATGGAGACCTGAATGGTGAGGTGAGGAGGATTCTGGGAATATCATTTGTTTTTACTATCATATCATATGATCATATGACCATCACATTGCCTCCACCTCCCTCCCTGATAGAATAGAGAAATACAAAGAAGATTCTTGAAGTCACCAGAGAGATGATGGAGGAGAGGTGAGCGGTGCTGGGAATTCTGGGAGATTATCCAGTAACAGACAAGGGATGTGTCTGGATGGTGACTGTATCATTGTGTGTGTCAGGTTCCTATAAGGTGTCAGGATGTCATTGTCTATTTCTCCATGGAGGAGTGGGAGTATTTAGAAGGACACAAGGATCTCTACAAGGACGTCATGATGGACAATCAGCCGCCCTTCGGTAAGAGGAGACTTTATTGTAAAGGAGAGAGCAGTACGTTGGGTCCACCTACATCCCCCATCATCTGATAAACACATAGAAACAATGTATTCAGTCAGTGTGTGTGTTTCCTACAGATGGATCCAGTAATGGAAACCCACCAGAGAGATGTCCCCGTACTCTGTATTCCCGGGAGTCCACACAGGAAGGTCACACCATCCCCCACCATCATCAGGTAGATGAGGAACAATCACTGATAGTATCATTAGGATCTGTACATTATCTGCATTGTTACCATTGATGTCATTTTTATTATATATTCAGAGTGGAAACCTGAGAGATTCTAAAGTTGAGGGTAAAGAAGAGATAAAAGAGGAGGATGATGAGGATGGGGTGATGGAGGAGTCAGAGTCTTTAAAAGAACACAAAGATCTGTACCAGGACACCATGGTGGAGTCATCCAGCTACAGGAACCCACCAGAGAGATGTCCCCGTCCTCTGTATTCCCGGGATTCCACACAGGAAGGTCACACCATCCCCCACCACCATCAGGTAGGTGATTGACAATTATTGGTAGTTCTGATTTATACACAGCATGTTTGTTACAATGAATGTTTTATTATATATTCAGAGTGGAAACCTCTGGGATGATAATATTGATGTTAAAGAAGAGTATAAAGAGGAGGATGAGGAGTATGGAGTGATGGAGGAGTTATCAGAAGGACACAAGGATATGATGGAGCCACCAAATACCAGGAACCCCCCAGAGAGATGTCCCCGTCCTCTGTATTCCCGGGATTCCACACAGGAAGGTCACACCATCCCCCACTGTTACAAGGTTGGTGGGATGGAGCTTATAAAAACACTTATAGAGACAATGTGTGGATTTTTTATGTGATGTCACAATATCAAAGCTTATATCTTACAGATGATATTCTCTCTCATTTTCTTGATTTAGAGTGGAGATCCAATCGATATAGAATTTGAGATTAAAGCAGAAGAAGAAGAGACATATGTGAGGGATGATCAGCAGTCTATGGAGGAGGATGGAATAACGGGGACATTTATAGAGGAGGACACTCCTACAGAGATCAGCACAGGTGGGTCATTAACACTAAATACATTCCTCTACCCATACTGCTCACTGATTGGTCCAGAGTAGGGGGGGGACTGGGTGATATAAAAAACAACAGAATTGGGAAGCGCAGATCCAGGAGGGGGCAAGGAATCAATTGGAGATGGAATCCATGTGAAATTTAAAACAGTTTATTGCTGATAAAACATGTAACCAATACACAGTACAAAGGGGAAAAATCATCAGAATGACCAAACCCACTGTGATAGTGCCAGCAATGGAGCCAAAGGTGGTGGAGAAATGGATGTCCCGCTTCCGTGAGGGCTGTGGACAGAGGGGGCTGCAGACCAAAAATGGGAAGCCTGAAAACACTTTGCAACAGCTGGGAGCCGGGACCATAACCAAAGCCGGGCTACACCCGGGAGGGAAAGGCTGGGCACAGATCCAGGAAGCTCGATCACTGTGTGACCAGAGTGGAAGATGGCAGAGCCGCCGCAGCGGCCGGTGAGACCAGAGATGGATGCTGGAGGGGCAGCGGGAACAAGGCTGAGCTGCAAGGTGTCCGGACACTATAGGACTCCTCCCCGACCGCGTCACACACTCTGACCGCAGGCAGACATCGGCAGAGCCTGATGGATCAGAGCAGGGAATGTGATGAGTATGTTTGGGGGTTTAACCCCCTTCCTCAGATAACACGCTCAAGATCCAGCATAGAACAGGAATTGTCACGAGGCGAAACAACCAATCGAACCACCACCAATCATCCAATACCTGGATATCATAACGAAATATGGAAAAAACATTTAAAAACAAAAATAAATATTAATGTTGATTCATTATCGTACAAGGGATTTAAAAACACTGTGTATCAAAGAACAGTAACAATATATAACAAATATATAAAAAAAAGGAAAATGTACTTATTTATTTTATATATATATATATATATATATATATATATATTACACATACACACACACACACACACACACACACACACACACACACACACACACACACACACACACACACACACACACACACAGCTTTTTTTCTCAGAAACATGCAGGAACTCAACAGGGGATGACCACCAGCCACACACACACACCCTTCGAACCACATTAAATAGTGTTTATATGTTGGACTTTTGTCTGACGGACTTGTGTACACACGATCAGAAAATCTGACAACAGACCGTTGTCCGCAGAAAATTTATAAGCTTGCCATTCAGCATGTGTCTGCAGAAAATCTGACAACAATTGTCCGATGGAGCATACAAATGGTCAGATTTTAGGCCAACAGTGTTATTACACAATTCCCGGTGGAAAATCCGATCGTGTGTACGAGGCTTTTTACCGGGAGTGCATTGCATACAGAGTGTAGAGTTCAGAGGTGCGTTACTAAAAGAGTTGGGGGGGGGGGGGGGGTCCTATGTACCTAGTGAATAATTCAGAGGTGTGCTGCATTCAGAGTTCAGGGGTGCACTACACACAGAGTGCAGAGTTCAACCTTCTTCCACAGCTGCTTACCTCTGCCTCCCCATTCACCCCTCTTCAGCTCTGACCTCTGTATGCAACTCCCCTTCCACTGCCCTCATCTTCTCCCTCCCTCCTTTAAAAGCTCCACCATCTTCCACATGTCTTACTTGTGTTGCTGTATTATGCTGAAGCACCCAGGCGGCTCTAGTACCTCCCCACGCACTGTAGGTGGCTCTGCCTCCTCACTTGCAGGGAGATCATCCAGTAGGGGTGTTGGGATCTGCACTGCATTCCGGGCACCTGCATCTCCCTTGCCCCCATCCTGCACTCAGTGGTAGCCGCTCAGGAGATCAGATCTGTGGGAGACAAGCTGTCAATTGTAAACACAGAAGCTGGACTTTTGTGTTTACAAGTTATAGTCGTGAGCAAGTGGCAGAGGGCCTGAGCCAGAGGTGGTGGAACTAAGTTCCACCAAGTTCCAGCTGAAAAAAGCTGTGTGTGTGTGTAATATAATACACATACATACTCATATATATACACACACACACACACACACTATTTTTTTATATGTGTGTATGTATATATATATATATATATATATATATATATATATATATATATATATATATATATATATATATATATTAAAAAGTACACAATTTGTGCAATATATATATATTGCACAAATATGTATGTATGGGTCCAATTTGCCAAATACACATTTGGTAAATAACAACAACATTAGGATTGTTGGTGATAACCCCTAGGGATGAGCTGAACACCCCTCAGTTCGGTTTGCATCAGAACATGCGAACAGGCAATAAATTTGTTCGAACATCCGAACACCGTTAAAGTCTATGGGACTCGAACATGAAAAATCTAAAGTGCTAATTTTGAAGGCTAATATGCAAGTTATTGTCATAAAAAGTGTTTGGGGACCCGGGTCCTCCCCCAGGGGACATGTATCAATGCAAAAAAAGTTTTAAAAACGTCAGTTTTTTCGGGAGCAGTGATTTTAATAATGCTTAAACTGAAACAAAAGTGAAATATTCCTTTAAATTTTGTACCTGGGGGGTGTGTATAGTATGCCTGTAAAGGGGCGCATGTTTCCCGTGTTTAGAACAGTTCCTGCACAAAGTGTCATTTCTGAAGGAAAAAAAGTCATTTAAAATCACTTGCGGTTACAATGAATTGTCGGCTTCCGTAATACAGAGAACAGTCACTGAAAGTCATTGATAAAAAAAAATGTGTGGGGGTCCCCCCAAATCCAATTACCAGGCCCTTCAGGTCTGGTATGGATATTAAGGGGAACCCTGCGTCAAATTAAAAATAAAAAAGACGTGGGGCCCCCCCCAAAAATCCATACCAGACCCTTTATCCGAGCACGCAACCTGGCAGGCTGCAGGAAAAGAGGGGGGGTCGAGAGCGCGCCAGTACCAGGCCACATGCCCTCAACATGGGGAGGATGCTTTGGTTGTTTGTGACCCCTCAAAGCACCATGTCCCCATGTTGATGGGGGACAAGGACCTCATCCCCACAACCCTTGCCCGGTGGTTGTGGGGGTCTGCGGGCGGGGGCTTATCGGAATCTGGAAGACCCCTTTAACAAAGGGGGCCCCTAGATCTCGGCCCCCCCTATGTGAATTGGTAAGGGGTCCATTTCACAAAGAAAGTGTAAAAAAAAAAACACACAGGCACCGTTGGAATAAGTCCTTTATTAAAAAAATAAAATAAAAAGATTCCAGTGGTGGTAATCCACTCCCTGTATCCTGCGATGGGTGATCTCCTCTCCGTGGTCCAGCGATGGATGATCTCTCCTCTCCAGGTCCAGGGTCCAACGATGATGTCCAGCGCAGCGCATCCTGTCTCCACGGGAGACACCGCGGGAATCCCGGCAGCCTGACAGGTCTCTTAGCTGAGCTTCCCCCTCTGACGCAAGGGGAAACCCAGGCTTCCCCAGTGACGTGTGAGTGACCCCGCCCCCCTCTGATGTAACGCAGGTTTCCGTTACATCAGAGGGGGGCGGGGTCACCCGCACGTCACTGGAGAAGCCCAGGTTTCCCCTTGCGTCAGAGGGGGACGGGGTCACGTGATGGGTGGCCCCGTCCTCAGCTAAGAGACCTTTCAGGCTGCTGGGATTCCCGCGGTGTCTCCGGTGGAGACAGGATGAGCTGCGCTGGACATCATAGTTGGACCCTGTACCTGGAGAGGACAGATCATCCATCAGTGGACCCCAGAGAAGAGATTACCCATTGCAGGATACCGAGAGTGGATTACCACCGCTGGAATCTTTTTATTTTTTATTTTTTTTACACTTTCTTTGTGAAATGGTAGGGGTATGTACAATGTACCCCTTACCAATTCACATAGGGGGGGCCGGGATCTAGGGGTTCCCTTTGTTAAAGGGGTCTTCCAGATTCCGCAGACCCCCACAACCACCGGGTAAGGGTTGTGGGGATGAGGCCCTTGTCCCCATCAACATGGGGACGTGGTGCTTTTGAGGGGTCACAGAGGCCCAAAGCATCCGCCCCATGTTGCGGGCATGTGGACTGGTATGGTTCAGGAGGGTGGGCGCTCTCTCGCCCCCCCCCCTCTTTTCCTGCGGCCTGCCAGGTTGCGTGTTCGGATAAAGGGTCAGTTCTAAGCACAGGAAACAAGCGCTACTTTACAGGCATACTATACACACTCCCCAGGTACGAAATTTAAAGGAATATTTCAGTTTTATTGTTTCACTTTAAACATTATTAAAATCACTGCTCCCAAAAAAACTGCTGTTTTAAAAAAAAATATTTGCATTGATACATGTCCCCTGGGGCAGGACCCGGGTCCCCAAACACTTGTTATGACAATAACTTGCATATAAGCCTTTAAAATTAGCACTTTAGATTTCTCCCATAGACTTTTACAGGGTGTTCCGCGGCTTTTCAAATTTGCCGCGAACACCCCAAATTGTTCGCTGTTCGGCCAACGGGCGAACAGGCAATGTTTGACTCGAACTCGAAGCTCATCCCTAGTAACCACTACAACAAACACTCTATGAATACTAAAAGCAATAAAAACTGTAAAAAAGGTAATAAACATAAAAAATCGGACATATTCTCGGCTAATAAGACGTCCACTATTGGTCAGCTTGTGGTGATTAATACACCTTCCCTCATCTCTAATATGGATTTGACACCAACTAGTACACTGAGTGGACCCATGTCCTCTGGGCCTACACCTTTTGTCAGTTTCCAATGATTTAGTCCCTCCCATCACTGTCCCTTTTCCTACTAGTGTTGTAGACACCTCAGGGCCACCTCGCCCTGGCCCAGTTATTTGATCACACCAATATTGTATCCGTCCCTCTTCCCATTACCTAATAGGTTTAGTCCTCTCGACCAATATTTCTGAGGATTTAGAACCAGGCACTTCTCCAATCCTTTTCACAGCAACAGAGTCTTCCTCCACATGTGTTGGGGCTTCCAATATTCTCAGTGAGGATGCTTCTTTTTTAGTACTGTTCCCCACTACCCCTCTGGAAGGAAAAAGACAACTCATAGGGGTAGACGTGGGGGAAGACGATGACAGACTAATAAAAAAAGACAGGAAAGATCAGATTCCCCTCTAAGTACTATTAAAATTTACAATCTGTCCTCTCACATCCATGATGATGCCCAAACTGCTCTACTCTGGAAGGGATTATGTTTTGCCCCATGTATATCTGCTAACAAATTTGGTCTGTTTTTAACCACATGCTGACTGGGCCATAGCCGAAAGACGGCTACAGCGCGGTCAGCTTATTCTGGGAGGACGTCCGGACGTCCTCCCAGAATCTTGCTCCCGAGCGCCCCCCTAGGGCGAGCACTCGGGAACATCCGTGACCGACCCGGCGCATCACGGATCACGGTAAACGGGCGCTAATAGCGGCCGTTTACAATGTGATCGCTCCTTCAAATGACAGAGCGATCACATGTAAACAAACCGGCGCCACGTCATGATGCCGGTTCCTCTCTCCCCTCTCTGTACTGATCGGTACAGTGAGAGGGGAGAAGTGGAAAGGGGGAAAGATGTCAGCAGCGCTGTGGGCTGGATGTGTAGTGCCCACAGCGCTGCTCAATGACAGTGCAACACTGTGCAATACTCTGCCAACTGCGCAATACTCTGCCAACACTGTGCAATACTCTGCCAATACTCTGCAATAAATTTTAATAGAAACAAAGAATTTTTTTATTTTTATTTTTTTACCTAATTTTCTGTATTTTTTGATTAATAGCGCAAAAAAAAAAAAAAAACAGCGGTGATTAAATACCACCAAAAGAAAGTTCTATTTGTGTGAAAAAAAGGACAAAAAATTTATTTGGGTACAGTGTTGCATGACTGAGTAATAGTCATTCAAAGTGTGAGAGCACCGAAAGCTGAAAATTGGTCTGGTTAGGAAGGGGTTTAAGTGCCCTGTGGTCAAGTGGTTAAGGACCTCAATCGTTTTCATTAGAAACTTGACAGTGAAGTGCCATTATGCCAAAACTACTCCAACCATTGTTGCACCTCAAGAGAGTCAGATACTGTTTTGAACCCTATTATAGGGTCTCCCTTCGATGATGCCCTAAACCTCTAGAACCTTTGGGAACTCTAGAGGGGGGGCCATACTAATAACCAGCCTTTAGAAGCATTTTTTTTTTTGATCCTCCCATGGAACATAATTTTCGCCCCGCCTCCACATTTTACCCTTCACAATCTAAGGACCATACATTGATACATTTTATCAAGTAGTCTATAGGGATCTGATACAGATATGCAATGAGCAGTCACGCCCTACACCAATCCTTACTCAGGCCGAATGCCAGGCATTACGCTCGTTAGAGAGTGATTTGGGTGTCTATCGAACAAGCTGACAAGGGAGACAGCTTGGTTATACAAAACCGTAAAAGGACTATTTAGATGCATCCTATAGGCTACTTGCTGATACCAAATAAACAAAAAAAAAAACCTGAGATGCTCCTATCAAGGCTGGCAGGAACCAGGAGACCAAATGAGTGGCAAAAACATACACAGAGTGAGGGCTTAAATAGAAACAATGATACTTTATTGTAAATACAAAAAAGAAAAGATCGGAACGTCAGTGTAATCACGAATGATCCCTAAATGTGGATCAATGTAATATATGTGACATTTGCAGTTATACAGTCATATGACTCAACCAGTCACTTGATGAGTATATGATGCAGCAACAAAGAAAAAATTGAAAAGACACATGAACACTAAACAAAAAATAGACAACATAAAACAAAGCGTCCGGACGCCGGCAATCTGTGTGTGGAGAACCTGCATGTATATTACATAAATATATGATGGCTATGATTACCTGTAGGTCAGGGAATCCACACAGAGATTAATGGGAAGCTCAAGCTCAAAAAATAGGGGCAAGGGAGATGGGGGAGAGGGATAGGAATGGAAAGGTATGGGGAAGGAACACAGGGAGAAATGCTGGAAGGTGGAGAGTGCAGAGAAGTATTATAGAAAGTCAATCTTTAGTTTAGCTGGTAGTAATGGACACTTCTTGCTAAGTAGAAAAAATGGTGCACATCTTCCACCATATTAAAAAGATGAGAGGAGGTTTGATTCTCCTCTAAATGTCTTAATTTCCAATGAGAGAACATCAGCAAACAGATATAGTGGGCATCTGATGGAGACAAACGGTCAAGCGATAGTGCCCGGAAATGGGGGTATACCCGTGGGAATGTGTAGGTACTTCAATCCGGTATCTATATGTTTCCAGGGGCACAGACAGACCTGTATTAGTGTTCGGGTAAATTGATTTCAATTATTCATTAATGTCCCGGGATAGAGTATGATAGATAGACAGTCTAATGCGGTACCGCTAAATTGAATCACCCAGGGGTAGTTTGGGCTGCAGTCAGCTCTCAAAAAAAGCACACAGATAATGTCCCATCAATGAGAAATGTATACTTCTGTCCCATAACGTGAATTGCGGTACCTGATACTGTTCCGGTGATTGGATTTATAACGATTTGTACCGATGGATGCAGTTGGCTTCCAAAGCATATAGCCCCACAAGGTGTGTTGGCTGTCTCCGATATCTCAGATGTCTCAGCGTCTCCTGTGTTGAATCAAGTTCCAGTTGATTCCTCGTTGTTTCTTCCGTCTCCTCACTCCGTCTCCTTGCCCTGACTGGGCTGGCTTCCGGGAGGTGTGCCGGCGTCTCAGGACGCGGTGACGTCAACGCGTTTCGCAAGCACGATTGCGTAGCTTCGTCTGGACGTATTGGTGGAGCCTGCGTCGTCCCTTTTTATAGCACAACGCTACGCAGGGCTCTCACCAGATTGGATCTTTCTTAAAGGGACAAGATGTTTAGCGATATGTGTCCATACATAGTTTCCAAGATAGAACCATTCATGAGTACAAAATAATGACTTTTTATATATATTGATTGATACATAAAGGTTTGATGGCCGAGGAAAAGGTGGGGGGAAGGAAGGGGGAAGGGGAAGGAGGGGTGGGAAGGGAAAGAGAATTTAATTACATTCCAAGTAATGGGGAAGTACCTTACATTGCGACAAGGAGAGTTAGCATTTGGAAAAAGACATACCGGATCTACATAAGAGTATTGATTGTCACCAGGTTAGTTAGATAACATAAGAAGGAACTGTACGTTATGTGTAATGGATAGGCAAATGCAGATGCATATAGGTAGAGAGAATATGTATCGCATTTAATATGCATCGCGTACCATGTTCCTTAATTGTAATCTATAGATCAAAACCAAAATCAAAATTACAATTAAAATTAAAATTAATATTGAAGACCCTTAATGTACTGTGCCTGATCAGAATATAGATAAGGTGTACGGATGCCATACAGTTAAATTAAGTAGCAGCTATATATATTAGGCTTCCACTGTAATACCCCAGGTAAATATAATATACCCATCTAGGGGCAGCAAAATCAGAATAGTAGTGGTTCTGTAGTGCACTATATAAAGTGTAGTTAGGGTCCAGGTGGTAACAGTAAACCGCAGCAGCTATAGAATAATTTTGAGAAAGACCATAAAACATATGTTGATGTAGTATAATAGGGGTAAGAGTAGGGGAGTGGCCAGAGTCAAAGAGAAGCCCTAGTGGTACCATACACGGATATAGGCATAGTTGCTCCCATGGAACTACTAGGAGGATGGCGGGGAGGCAGGGATGGGTGGGAAAGGGGAGGGTATATCCCCCCAATCATTCCTCAAGAAAAACCTGGAGGTTGAGTTCGGTGTTCATACCCATTGGGTGTAAACTTCTTAAGCGGTAAATCCACCACTTTTCTTTCTGTAATAATATGCGATTAAAGTCGCCACGTCTAGGGGAAAGTTTAAGCATATAAATGCCCTTCACCGTCATACCTCTGAGGTTGCCATCGTGTACTAAAGAGAAGTGTTTAGCCAAGGGCTTCTCTGTGTCTCGGGCCCTAATCTCCCGCATGTGCTCCCCTATTCTAACCCTTAGAGGGCGCTTAGTTTTACCTATATACAATTTCCCGCATGGGCAGGTAATCATATATATTACCCTAGTGGAGGCACAGTTGATAAGATCCCGAATCTCAAATTCATTTTTGCCATATGCATCGCGGAATCTGTTGGTTCGATCCACATAGGGGCATACTTGGCAATGGCCACATGAGAACATACCCTTGCTACGCGGGAAATCTGCCAGCCATGTCTCATCGGTTTCACTTTTGTATTCCGATTTGACAAGGAGATCACCTAAGTTTTTTGCCCTTTTGGCCACCATGTTCGGTGATGGACCAACTATTTTGGCCAGTCCGGGTGTACTTGTCAGAATACCCCAATGTTTATTGAGGATATCACGGACTGTGTCCCATTGAACCCCATATTGCGTGATTACTCTTGTGTAACCATTCTTTATGTTCTTATTAGCGTTAAGCCTTTTTTTGGGGGCAATGGTCAATAGGTCCTCTCTATTACGGCCGGCTACCTTATTTTTGGCCCTTCTAAGCTGGTTATGGGTGTAACCTCGTTCCCTAAATCTCTTATAGAGGTCTTTACTCTCATTGCTATAATCCGAGGGTTTGGAACAGTTTCGCTTAAGGCGAAGAAACTGTCCCACTGGGATGCCATCTTTAAGCCATCTGGGATGGTAGCTGTCTGCCTGAAGGAGAGTATTAGCTGCCGTCTCCTTACGGTATGTACAAGTGCTGATAGTATCACCTGATATAGATATCCACAGATCAAGGAAAGAAATCTTTATTTGGCTGAATGTAAACGTCAGCCGGATGTTGAAATCATTAGTGTTCAATTGTTCCATAAATGAGTGGAGATCCAACAGGGTACCAGTCCAGATGAGTAACACATCATCGATGTACCTTAGCCATGTATGAGCATGACCAAGGTACATCGAGTTGTGATACACGATACTTTCCTCCCAGAAACCCAAATGCAGACATGCATATGCTGGTGCCCAGGAGGCCCCCATCGACGTGCCTTTAATTTGTTGGTAAAATTTGCTTAAGAATTAAAAGCAATTATTATCCAAAGCAAATTTCAGTAATTCCATTATAAATTCGTTTTGGTGGGCACATCCTGGGAAGTGGTGGGATAGATACTCCTCCACAGCTCCTAGCCCTACAGAGTGGGGAATCGACGTATATAGTGATTCAACGTCCACTCCCACGAGCCAGGCGTCATGGGGTATCTTGAGATCTTTGGTCTTGGCTAGAACATCTCTTGTATCTTGTACATAGGATACAAGGTGAGTGACCATATCTTTTAAAAGTGAATCGAGATATTTCCCGACTTTATCCAGAGGTCCCTTGATGGCGGACACTATGGGCCTACCGGGGGGGTTTTTTAGGTTTTTGTGGACTTTTGGGATTATATAGAAGATGGGTATGTTGTATTCATTAACTCTGAGGTACTCGTATTCGCGATTGTTAAGGAGTCCCTCTTCTTTTGCAAACTTTAATTTTTCGTTCAGAGTTTGGGTTATTAGGGGAAAAGGGTTATCTTTCAGTAGTTTGTATGTATGAGCATCACCCAATAGTCGTTTAACTTCATTTTCATACATGTCATTGTTCAGAAGTACAATATTCCCTCCCTTATCGCTTCTTTTAATTGTTATGTCCTTGGCATCTTGTAGTTCTTTTAGAGCTGTTCTATCTTTTTTGGTCAAATTGTCATTACCCTTTTGTATCCAATCTATTTTACCTAGGTCGGTTTTTACTAATTCCTGGAAAAGGCTGAGATATTTGTTTTTTCCGAAGTGTGGCATGTTTGTGGACCTAATGGGGAGGTTGGATTTACGTAAAGTAACAATCTCATTGGGATCTAGTCCCTCACTCTCCTCGAGTAAGGAGTTGAGAATGTCCAACGCCTCCTCATCCTGGTCCTCTAAGGTGGTGATCTCTGTGATAGATGTTGTTTCAGTGTTATATAAGGAACGATAGTATACCTTACGTAAGAATAAAACTACGTCTTTATATACCATGAATTCGTCCATGTCGTCAGTCGGGGAAAATGACATACCCCTACCTAGTAGTTTGATATGTCTATCATTTAATTCAAAATTGGATAAATTAATGACTTTCATATCGTCTTTGGGAGTCAGGTTCTGTCTATTTAGCGGGGACGTTGATCTTTTTGACTTCGTGTCCTTGTTTTTCCCTGGGTGTTTCCTCTTATGTCTTGTGTCTTTTTCACGGGTATCGTGTTGGGAGGATGTGATGATGGTTGGTTGTCTGAATCGACCCCTTCCTCCTCCCCTGGTACTAAAAAAGTCACCGATTTATTTGAAGTCTCCCCTTCTCCGTCTGTGTGTTGTCCACCGGTATCGGAGCGGGATCTATGGCGTTGATTACGCTTTCTTGACCCGCTCCTACCTCGCTGAACCGTTAAATCAAAGATTTCCCCTTTTTCCCAATCATTGAGGTCCCTTCTAAATTTAGACTGTTTAGTAACCCTCAAATTGTATTGGGTCTTCTCAATTTCTTTTTTTAGAAGGGCGTTCTGTTTTTGGATACCAATACCTACAAGATACTGCCTAGAGATCCCCTTTCTGAATTCCAACTTGACCTGAGAGACTTAGTTGATGAGGCCACAAAGGATGGCATACTAACAAAGCGGAAACAACTTTTCCTTCTACCGACACTATGTAGTACTCCCTACTTCTATCATTTGCCGAAAGTGCATAAATCTTTATCGAATCCCCCAGGAAGACCTATCGTGGCTGGCACTAACAGTTTTACTTCCAGATTGTCCCAATACATTGTTTTTGGAAGCAGATTGTTCATCAATTACCTTCATACATTAGGGACTCTGGACACATTATTGAAATCTTATGAGTATAGATGGGAGAGTCAATACCTGTGGGTGTCTCTTGGCATGTACACATCAATTCCACCTGAAGTTGGAATGAGGGCACTTAGTCACTTCCTATGTACTGAGCCACCAATGAACTCACGACAGGCTGAATTCCTGGTGGACAGTACCAAATTTAGCTTGGAGCATAATTATTTTGTTTTCCAGGATAAATTTTATCTTCAAACCAGGGGTACAGCAATGGGAGCCAGCTTTGCTCCATGTTATGCCAATAGAACAATGGGGTTGTGGGAACAACTTTTTGTTTGGCATAACAATCCCTTCTCAGAGCACATCGTCTTCTATCGTCGATATGTTGACAATGTGCTTCTGATTTGGGATGGTACTAAAGATATTTTTCTGTCCTTTTGTGGAGCATTGTAAAGTGAACATTCTGTGTCTCAGCTTCACATATGTTGTGGACCCAGACCGTTTTTGATTTTTCTGGACCTAGAATTGTTCCATGATGCCAGCTCGATACATGCTAAGAACCATTACAAGCCGGTGGCAGGCAACTCTTACCTTCATTTCTTTATCGTACATCATAGGACACAGAGCCTCAAGTATTTACTTAGTGGGTTATGGGCCTACCTTCAGGTGTTGACACTGGTATAATCCAATACAGGAAGTTGACTCCCCTATATAACCCCTCCTCCTTCCAGGATTACCTCCAGTTTTTCACCAGTGTCTAAGGTGTTGGTCACGAGTGAAGATGTGCTCTGAGGAGCTCCTGAAGGGATCTATGATGGATTTAAAAAACCTCCACAACCGGATCCATCCTCACCACTGAGGCCAAAGGATGGTACCCGGGCCTCGCAGACAAGAACGAGGTTTTGCCTTATGTAACGCTTCTCCTTGAGAGCTGGACCCTAGGAACCAGGACTCTTTTGGCCTTACTACATTACCTAAAGCTGTTCCTGAGGGGTGCTATACAGGTTCGAAGGAGTGAAAACCCTTTTAAAAGGGACCCGGTCTTTGAAGGTTACTACGCAGCCCGCCGTGATGGGTGAAGTTTGGATCTGTCTGTTTACAGCAGTATCCTGCAGCGTGGACAAGGTAAGGGGAAAGGCTGAGGCTTTTTCCTTCTATGTTCCTTGTATACCCTGTTAGAATGTCCTCTATAGGGGGTAATTTACACCACTCAGCAGCTCTGTCTCTAGGATATATAGCTTCTATGGTCCCAGCGGAGGGGGTTCCTAATTTATATATTTTAAGGGGTTTTAGTAAGATACAGCAGTGGCTAAAAACGGATATGTTTTGATAATTTGTGGATGGCGCAGCTGAGAAAGGTTTTAAAAAAAAAAAAAAGGGTGTTTTTTTTTTTTTTTAACCATGGTCCCCTTGTCTGCGGGGGCTTAAACTTGGCAGCACTTCCACCTAGCAGCATGGGAAGTCCTGTGTCAGGAAACTGCTGACAGAACCCCTCCCGCCCTGTCTCTCCCCCTCCTTTCTTTATCACAGACACTCTTAGTTGCAGAGATATCTTTACTGAAAGAGGAGTCTGACTCACTAAGACATCAGAACGCTGGGCATGTAAGGTGTATAACAGGCATTTCCAGTACAGGAAACACTGATTGTTACTTAGCATTTTTTTGGTGACATTATTTTTGCTAGAACTGTTCTTAAGCAAATAGTATTTGTTTGGTGTACCTCTGCTTTTGTGCTTAGCACTATGTCTTCCAGACCTACTGTAAAGGTACCTAAGGTGTTACCCCCAGGCGCTGGGAACCCCAGTCATGCCTCTATACTGTCATCTTCTTCGAAGAGATCAGACATGGCAAGCCAGGGTGAGCCTTTGGAAGCTAGCGGTGGTGCAACTGCTTCATATACTTCAGCTCCTGCATATGTGACAGTAGATGCAAAAAAATAAAATTGGCCAAATATGTGTATGTGTTTGTAAGCGTGTCGGGACCCCACAGGGCAAGGACCGCACTATACCACAGATGGACACCAGTGGCAAAAAGCGCCCTGAGGCGATTCAGTTCGCATAGGTAGCGCTATACAAGTCATTCATTCATTTCCTCTGCCCTGCAGGGCTTAGAAGGAAGATTACCGACTTTGATCGCATCTTCTATCCAGGTGGATAGGAAGCGTCCTAGATCCCCCCCCCCCCCCCACCATAGACTCTACAGACAGTAGAGGGTCCAAAAGAATTTTGGGGACAGGATGAGGTATTGTCCTCAGATAATCGAGAGAAAAGACAAACTGGTTATTCCTCTGTGGAGGAAACAATACTTGATGTTTCAGTTTCACAATCTGAAGTACAGAGCCTTACAGAGATGGTTTGCTCCGCTTTCATGCTACCCCTAAATGAGTTAGCTGAAGGTCCGGTCTCCCCCTTGGGTTCTTTGAAACCTTTACAACTTTTGCAATGCGTTTCCCGTACACGCATTACTAGAAAAGCTTATTTATACCGAATGGGATCATCCGGATAAGCATTTTTCCCCTCTTAAGAGATTCTCAATTCTCTATCCTATGGAGGAAAAATTCTCAAAAAAATGGAAAGTTCCAGCAGTTGATGCTGCGATTTCCAATAGACAATGTGCAGATGCTTAAAGATCCAACAGATAAGAAGTTGGAAGGTCTATTAAAATCTTCTTTTTCATTAGCAGGGACTGTGACTCAGCCTGCAATCGCAGCTATAGGCATCTGTCAGTCCTTAAAAGACCAGTTAGCAGATGCTCTTAAAGAACTCCCTGCACAACAGGCCCGGGAGTTGGCCAAGCTACCTAAAAGCATTATGCTTTGCCATAGATGCAATGAAGGATTCTATTCATCAGGCATCACGCCTTGCGCTTGTTCTAGTACACATGCGGAGGATCCTTTCGTTAAAGTGTTGGTCAGCTGAAACGCTTTGCAAGAACCTTCTAATTTAGTTTTCCCTTTAAGGGAGAACGACTATTTGGCAAAAGTTTGGATAAATGCATCCAAACAATTTCCAGCGGAAAGAGTACTTTATTGCCAGAAAAGATAAACGTCCTTCGTTTAAACGCACCTTTTTTCCCGCGCCAGGTATAGCCACCTCTAGGCAGGGGCAACGGCCTCTTCCGACAGACTCTAGAGGAAGACCTCGGGGTCCAATCCAGGCACAAAGGAAGACCTGGGGCTGCAAATCTGCAAAGCAGAATATCAAAGCCTCGTCATTAAGAGGCATCTCCGCTCGCCAGGGTGGGGGAAGACTTCTGAGGTACTCAGAAGTCTGGCAAAGGGAAATTCACGACAAATGGACTCTCTCCACAGTGTCTCTAGGATACAAGCTAGAGTTTCAAGAGTTTCCACTGCCTCGTTTTCTGAGATCAAACGTTCCCAAGGATCCAGGGAGAAGGAAATCCCTGTTGCAAGCATTAGACCGATTTTGTTGGCTCAAGAGGTGATCATACAGATTCCCAAACAAGAGCAAGGTTTGGGGTTTTACCCAAACCTATTTACGGTACCAAAGCCAAATGGGGATGTCAGACCAATTCTAGATCGTTGGAATCTAAATCAGTTCCTGAAGATCCGCTCCTTTCGCATGGAGTCAATCAAGTCGGTCGTTTCCATCCTACAAGGAGGAGAACTTCTGGCATCCATCGACATCAGAGATGCATATCTCCATGTCCCTATATTTCCTCCTCGCCAGAGGTTTCTGCGGTTCGAAGTAGAACAAAAGCACTTCCAGTTTGTAGCCTTGCCTTTCAGCCTTGCTACAGCACCCCGGGTATTCACAAAAGTACTAGCCCCACCTCTAGCCAGGTTAAGGGCACAGGGCATAACTGTCTTGGCTTACTTAGACAATCTATTGTTAATAGACCAGTCAGTGGCTCACTTGAAGCAAGGTGTAGCCATTACAAGCAGTTACCTGGAAAGTCTGGGTTGGATTCTCAACCTAGAGAAATCCTCCTTAAAGCCACTAAGAAGGCTGGAGTATCTAGGCCTGATCATAGACACAGCCCAGAAAAGGGTGTTCTTGCCTCCTGCAAAGATAAGCTCCATACAAGAGCTGGTGCGGATGGTCAGGTCAAAGAAATCCTTCAATTCGCCTTTGCATGAGGTTGTTAGGAAAGATGGTAGCTTCATTCAAAGCAGTTATCTATGCCCAGTTCCATTCGAGACATTTTTAAAAACAGTATCCTGTCTGCTTGGAACAAGACAATTCAAGCTTTGGATTTGCCAATGCAGCTGTCCCCAAGGGTGTCACAAAGCCTCAGTTGGTTACTAACTCGGAACCTGCTGAAGGGAAAGTCCTTCAGACCAATTATCTGGAAAGTAGTAACGACAGATGCCAGTCTGTCAGGCTGGGGAGCAGTATTAGAAAAGACGACTGTCCAGGGACAGTGGTCAGGAACCGAAAGAGCCTTGCCCATCAACACCCTAGAGATTTCGGGCAGTGTATCTGGCTCTGAGAACCTGGATCTCCAGGTTAAAGAATTGTCCCGTCAGGATCCAATCCGACAGTGCCATGGCTGTGGCATATATCAATCACCAAGGGGGCACCAAAAGTCTCTCAGCTCAGAGAGAGGTGAACCAGATTCTAACTTGGGCAGAAAAGAATGTCCCATGCCTATCAGCAGTTTTCATTCCGGGTATAGAGAATTGTCAGGCGGACTACTTAAGTCGTCAGCAGTTATTCCTGGGAGAATGGTCTCTTCATCCCGAGATTTTTTGGGCTGTTTGCCAAAGATGGGGGACTCCAGACGTAGACCTTTTAGCGTCCAGATTCAACACAAAGTTAGTAAACTTTGTGTCCAGGACAAGGGATCCACTCGCATGCGGAACAGATGTGTTAGTGACCCCGTGGGATCAGTTTTCACTGATCTATGCATTTCCCCCGATTCAATTACTACCTCCACTTCTTTGCAGGATAAAGCTGGAAAGAAAGCCTACAACACTGGTAGCACCAGCATGGCCCAGGAGGTCATGGTACACAGAGATCGTAAAGATGGCAGCGGAGGACCCTTGGGCCCTCCCACTTAGGCCAGACCTGCTATCACAGGGGCCGATATTCCATCCTACCTTACGAACGCTAAATTTAACGGCCTGGCTATTGAGACCCACATTCTGAAGAAACGTGTGCTTTTCAGGTCAGTTATCTCTAATTAGATTAATGCTAGGAAGCCACCTTCTAGAGCTATATATTATAGAGTCTGAAAAACGTATGTTTCCTGGTGTGAATCCAAGGGTTGGCACCCTCCGATATATCATAGGCAGAATTCTTGCCTTTCTACAATTGGGTGTAGAGATGACGTTGGCCCTGAGTACTATTAAGGGCCAAGTCTCAGCCTTATCTATTTTGTTTCATAGACCGCTTGTTACGCATTCTTTAGTCCGGGGTTTCATGCAAGGAGTGATGTGGATTAATCCTCCAGTTAAATCATCCTTAAGCCCTTCGGACTTAAATTTAGTTTTGAGGGTGTTACAAAAACAGCCATTTGAACCAATACAGCATATTCCTTTAGTCCTTTTTGACAAGGAAGCTGGTATTTTTGGTTGCTATATCCTCAGCAAGGAGGGCGTCAGAATTAGCTGCTCTTTCTTGTAAAGAGCCATATTTGGTTATTCATGAGGACAGAGTGGTGTTACGCCCTCGTCCAGGCTTTTTGCCAAAGGTAGTTTCAGGCTTTTATCTGAATGAAGATATTGTCATGCCTTCATTTTTCCCAAAACCATGTTCCAGGGAAGAAAAGTCACTACATTGTCTTGATGTTGTGAGAGCAGTGAAAATCTATTTAAAGAAAACTGCTCAGGACAGGCAGCGTCAAAATCCACTGTCGCTAAGTGGATTTGGCAAGTTATAATTCAAACTTATGATTTAAAGGGAAAGATTCCCCCTTTTCAAGTTAAAGCGCACTCTACCAGAGCAGTCGGTGCTTTTTGGGCAGTGCGTCTCCAGGCCTCCTTTGCTCAGATCTGTAAGGCCGCAAATTTTGGTCTTCAGTACATACATTCACAAAATGTTATCAAATGGATGTAAGATGGAATGAGGATCTCACCTTCGGGCGCAGTGTGCTGCAGGCAGCAGTACAAGTCCTCAGATCTGGGGGTTGCCCTACGGGTTGTGACTCCCACCCCTCAAGTAGAATTGCTATGGGACATCCCACTAAGTAAATACTTGAGGCTCTGTGTCCTATGATGTGCGATAAAGAAAATCAGATTTTTAAAACGGCTTACCTGTAAAATCCTTTTATTGGAGTACATCATAGGACACAGAGCTCCTGCCCCTCTATTTTATGGGGTATAATTATATTGCTTGGCTAAAAAAACTGAGGTACTCCTGGAAGGAGGAGGGGTTATATAGGGGAGTCAACTTCCTGTATTGGATTATACCAGTGTCAACACCTGAAGGTAGGCCCATAACCCACTAAGTAAATACTTGAGGCACTGTGTCCTATGATGTACTCCCAAGAAAAGGATTTTACAGGTAAGCTGTTTTAAAAATCCTATTTTTTGAGAGTTGCCACCACCCAGCCTGGAAAAAAGAAACATGCCTAAGGGCCAATTTCTCAGTTTGAAGAGAAATTGCTTTAAACCTGAGGACTACACATCCCTGAGCCAAATCATGACCACAAAATTCTTGGAAAAGGGGTATCCTCAGGATCTTCTTTTAGAGGCCTTTTCATCCTGTGCGGATGGTTTTCCAAACGTAAACACAATAACACTCCAAACAGAGTGCTAGATTTATCACAGGATTTAATAGCAACTATAGAAACATCACTAAGTTCATAACAAACATTGGCATATTCTCCAAGCTGACCTGAATTTGGGTCCCCTTCTCCCAGAGGTACCCCAAGTTGTTTTTAGAAGGGCCCATACTTTGAAGAACATGGTTGCATCTCCAAATCTCGGTGTGACAAACTGACTGATATTCGAGGATATTTCGACAGTCGTGTTGGTATTTTCCAATGTAAAAAGAGGGGGTGTCTAACCTGCCAGTCCACCCCCCCCCCCCCCCCATGGCCACCCTTCCATTACAGATGGGGCTGGTAAAGATTCAACAGTATATCACTTGTTCAACTCAGTTTGTAGTATGTGCTCAAATGTTTATGTAATCTGTTATATGTAGGCCGGCCCATACGCACGTTGCTCGCTAAGGTAGGCGAACATCGCAGATTTATACAGAAAGGCCTGGTCCAACATAGTGTGCCAAGACATTTCTCTCCACATCATGTGAGAGATTTAAAGGCCATGACAGTTCTAGTGATTGAACATATCCCCAAGGGGTCCCTTACAGATAACAAGAGATTTTTGTTATTATGCTAAAGGGAAATTTGTATATACAAATTAAATTGGCTCTCGCTCCATGGGTTAAATGAAGAGTTGGACACCCATACCCTCATTGATTCATAATTTATATGTTATCAACCTGCTGGTCCCCTGTTCGCGTCTGTTTCTGTTTTTGAGGATTGCATCATATTTTTTTTAAAACATTGCTGGTGGTTTATGAGTTGTGTGTGTGTATATGTGTCCAATCACTTTTTTCAATACTGAATATATTTGTGTGTTTATGTACAGTGGGGAGAACAAGTATTTGATACAATGCAGATTTTTTGCAGGTTTTCCTACTTGCAAAGCATGTAGAGTTCTGTAATTTTTATCATAGGTACTCCTCAAAAAAAAAAAAAAAAAATCCAGAAAATCACATTTGCATGATTTTTAAGTAATTAATTTGCATGTTATTGCATGACATAAATATTTGATGCATCAGAAAAGCAGAACGTAATATTTGGTATAGAAAGCTTTTGTTTGTCATTAGAGGTCATACATAGTTACATAGTTAGTCAGGTTGAAAAAAGACACAAGTCCATCCAGTTCAACCATAAAAAAAAAAAAAAAAAAAATAACATAAAAAATATTGTACAATCCAATATACCCAATTCTATACACAGTTGATCCAGAGGAAGGCAAAAAAAAAAAACAGCAGAGCATGCTCCAATTTGCTACAGGAGTGGAAAAAATTCCTTCCTGATCCCCCAAGAGGCAATCGGATTTTCCCTGGATCCACTTTACCTATAAATGTTAGTACCCAGTTATATTATGTATATTTAGGAAAGTATCCAGGCCTTTCTTAAAGCAATCTACTGAGTTAGCCAGAACCAACTCTGCAGGGAGTCTATTCCACATTTTCACAGCTCTTACTGTGAAGAAACCTTTCTGTATTTGGAGATGAAATCTCTTTTCCTCCAGAGGTAAAGAGTGCCCCTTTGTCCTCTGTGTTGACCGTAAAGTGAATAACTCAACACCAAGTTCACTATATGGACCCCTTATATATTTGAACATGTTGATCATATCCCCCCTTATTCTCCTATTCTCAAGGGTGAATACATTCAGTTCATAGTTGGTTACATAGTTCCTCTAATCGTTCCTCATAGCTGAGCTCCTCCATGCCTCTTATCAGTTTGGTTGCCCTTCTCTGCACTTTCTCCAGTTCCCTGATATCCTTTTTGAGAACTGGAGCTCAAAACTGAACTGCATATTCCAGATGAGGTCTTACTAATGCTTTGAACAGGGGCAAAATGATATCTCTCTCTCTGGAGTCCATACCTCTCTTAATACAAGAAAGGACTTTGCTCGCTTTGTAAACCGCAGCTTGGCATTGCATGCTATTATTGAGCTTATGATCTACCAAAACCCCCAGATCCTTCTCCACTATGGATCCCCCCCCAGTTGTACTCCCCCTAGCATGTATGATGCTTATTCTTAGCCCCCAAGTGCAGAACTTTACATTTATCGACATTAAACCTCATCTGACGCATAGTCGCCCAATTAGACAGAGCATTGAGGTCGGCTTGTAAATTGGAGACCTCCTGTAAGGACGTTATTCCACCGCATAGCTTGGTGTCATCTGCAAAGACGGGAATGTTACTTTTGATCCCAGACCCAATATCATTTATAAAGATTTTAAAAAGTAAGGGTCCCAGCACTGAACCTTGGGGTACACCACTGATAACCTTAGACCATTCAGAGTAAGAATCATTAACCACGACTCTCTGAATTCTGTCTTTTAGCCAGTTTTCTATCCATTTACAAACTGATATTTCCAAACCTGTAGACCTTACACATGAGCCGTGTGTGGGGAACTGTATCGAACGCTTTTGCAAAATCCAAGTATGCCACGTCCACCGCCACCCCTCTGTCCAAGTATACCACGTCCACAGCCACCCCTCTGTCCAAGTATACCACGGCCACCCCTCTGTCCAAGGTTTTACTTACCTCTTCATAAAAAGAAATCAGGTTTGTCTGACAACTTCTGTCTTTCATGAATCCAGAGGCAGCTCTAGACTTTGTGAGGCCTTAGGCAAAACTTAGACATGAGGCCCCAATCACTCCCATAATGGGAAAAATAATTCAAGGAATGAAAATTAACTGTATTAGGAGGGTACAGTATAGGGGAATGGACAGTACAGGGTGCAGGAGGGAACAGTACAGGGGGTAGGTAAGTGGGCACCGTACAGGGGGCAGGAGGAGACAGTATAGGGGCAGTAAGGAATAATAAAGATAGAAAGATGGAAGGAAAGAAAGAAAAATGAAAGGAAAGAAAAATGAAAGGAAAGAAAGGAAAGATTGAAGGAAAGAAAGAAAAATTAAAGAAAGATGGAAGGAAAGAAAGGAAAGATGGAAGGAAAGAAAGAAAGAGGCAAAGAGAAATAAAGAGAAATAAAAGATGGAAGGAAAGAAAGAAAGGAAATATGGAAGGAAAGAAAGAGAGAAGGAAATAAAGAAAGAGAAAAGCTGGAAGGAAAGAAAGATTAGATAGAAAGAAAGAAAAGATGGAAGGAAAGAAAGCAAGAGAGAAGGAAATAAATAAAGAAAGGGAAAGAAAAGCTGGAAGGGAAGAAAGAAAGGAAAGATGGAAGGGAAGAAAGAAAGGAAAGATGGAAGGAAAGAAAGAAAAGATATAAGGAAAGATAGAAAGCGAGGGGGATGGAGGAAGAAGGGAAGGAAGGGCATACCCTACATCAGTGTACTCACTGGGAGGCAGGAGGGACTGGATGGGTGGATGGATCAGACTCCACTTTTCCTCTTCTGTTTGTTGGGCTTCAGCTTGATTCTTCCCGCCCACACATCCCCTTCTCTGAGGCAGAACAGAGAACACTGCCGAGGAGAGTGGGCGGGGCAGACACAGGAGGAGAGAACGGGAGGAGGAGCAGAAGCAGGTCTCTCCTCTCCTGTCTGGCTGTGCAGGCAGCAGGGGGAGGGGGAGATCTGTCAGAGCAGGCTCTTCTGAGCGGCTCTCCCTGTCTGTGATCCGGAGATGTATGTGAGCTCCAATCACACAGTAACTTGCTCTCACTCGCAGCCTGTATCTCTCCCTGTAGCAGAGTGAGAGGACACAGGACTGTGTGATGTCGGGTTACTCTGCTGCTGGAAGAGGTGGCTCTTTAATTAGGTAAACTAGCTGGCCACGCGAGGCCCCTATGACTGCGAGGCCTGAGGCTATCGCCTAATTAGCCTAATTGGAGAGCCGCCTCTGCATGAATCCATGCTGTCTGTTGCTTAAAATGTTTTTTTCCAGCAAGAACTCGTCTATGTGGTCTTTTATTAAACGCTCCAATATCTTCCCGACTATAGAAATTAAACTAACAGGTCTATAGTTACTTGGTAAAGACTTTGTTCTCTTTTTAAATATAGGCACCGCATTGGCCCTGCGCCAATCCAGTGGTACTATTCCTGTCATTAATGAGTCCCTAAAAATGAAATACAATGGCTTTGAAATGACAGAGCTCAATTCTTTTAGGATCCGTGGGTGGATGCCATCAGGTCCAGGTGCTTTATCCACCTTTATTCTGTCTAAATATTTCTGGACCATATCACTTTTGAGCCATTGTGGATAATTCGGGGCCTACCACCCCCATTATGGACATGAGCTCCCCCATGCTCCTTTGTATACACAGAGCTGAAGAAAGTATTTAACCACTTTCAGACCGGACCATTTTGCTGGCTTAAGACCAGACAACTTTTTGCGATTCGGCACTGCGTCGCTTTAACTGCCAATTGCCCGGTCGTGCGGCGTGGCTCTCAAACAAAATTGACGTCCTTTTTTTTTCCCACAAATGGAGCTTTCTTTTGGTGGTATTTGATCACCTCTGTGGTTTTTTATTTTTTGTGCTATAAACAAAAAACGAGCGACAATTTTGAATAAAACCCATAATTTTTTACTTTTTGCTATAATAAATATTCCCCAAAAATATATAAAAAAAAACATTCTTTTTCCTCAGTTTAGGCCAATACGTATTCTTCTACATATTTTTGGTAAAAAAAAAATCTCAAGCGATTATTGATTGGTTTGCGCAAAAGTTATAGCGTTTACAAAATAGGGGATAGTTATATAGCATTTTTATTAATTTTATTTTTTTATTTTTATTGCAACTGCGACGATATGGCGGACACATCGGACATTTTTTACACATTTTTGGGACCATTGTCATTTATACAGCAATCAGTGCTATTTAAATGCACTGATTGCTGCGTAAATGACACTGGCAGTGAAGGGGTTAAGTGTTCCTAGGGGCGTATTACTAGCTGTGGGGGCGTGGGGCTGTGTGTTAGTGAACACTGATCTCTGCTCCAATCACAGGGAGCAGAGATCAGTGTCACTTGTTGCTAGGCAGAATGGGGAGATGCTGTTTACTTCCGCATCTCCCCGTTCAGCCTTCCCGTGAGACGATCACGGGTATCCCCGCGGCGATCGAGTCCGCGGGACCCGCGACCGGACTCACGGGGGTCCCAATGGCACAGCCGCATTCTTAAAGGGAGGTACCTGTACGCCCTTATGCCTGTCCGTGCCATTCTGCCGATGTACATCGTCGTGCGCCGGTCGGGAACCAGTTAATAAATTAGCCTTCTCTTTGTCCCCAGTCACCCACTCTAGATTATTTTGTAAAGGGCCTACATGCTCAGACTTGACCTTTTTACTATTAATATATTTGAGGAATTTTTTGGGGTTTGTCCTACTATGTTTTGCAATCTGTCTTTCGTTTTTGAATTTTTGCATCCTTGATTTCCTTTTTACATATTCTGTTAAATTCTTTGTAACATTTAAACAACACCAGCTTGTTTCTTATTGTTTTATAGCTTTTTTTAATTTTGACCGTGAACCACATAGGTTTTATTTTTAGCCTTTTAAACTTATTGCCCATGGGAATATACTTTGCAGTGAGGTATACGTTTCCTGGTTTGCACACACTGCAGCAGGGATTTTGGACCACTCCTCCCATACAGACCTTCTCCAGATCCTTCAGGTTTTGGGGCTGTCACTGGGCAATACGGACTTTCAGCTCCCTTCAAAGATTTTCTATTGGGTTCAAGTCTGGAGACTGGCTAGGCCACTCCAGGACCTTGAGATGCTTCTTGCGGAGCCACTCCTTAGATGCCCTGGCTGTGTGTTTGGGGCTGTTGTCATGCTGGAAGACCCAGCCAAGACCCATGTTCAATGCTCTTACTGAGGGAAGGAGGTTGTTGGCCAAGATCTCACGATACATGGCACCATCCCTCCTCCCATCAATACGGTGCAGTCATCCTGTCCCCATTGCAGAAAAGCAGCCCCAAAAAATTATGTTAACATCTCCATGCTTCCAGGTTGGGATGGTGTTCTTGGGGTTGTACTCATCTTTCTTCTTTCTCCAAACACGGCAGGTGGAGTTTACACCAAAAAACTCTATTTTTGTCTCATCAGACCACATGACCTTCTCCAATTCCTCCTCTGGATCATCCAGATGGTCATTGGCAAATGTCAGATGGGCCTGGACACGCACTGGCTTGAGCAGGGGGACCTTGCGTGCGCTGCACGATTTTAATCCATGGCGGCGTAGTGTGTTACTAATGATTTTCTTTGAGACTGTGGTCCCAGCTCTCTTCAGGTCATTGACCAGGTCCTGCCGTGTAGTTCTGGGCTGATCCCTCACCTTCCTCATGATCATTGATGAATGATGCCCCACGAGGTGAGATCTTGCATGGAGCCCCAGACTGAGGGAGATTGACCATCATCTTGAACTTCTTCCATTTTCTAATAATTGATGCTCCTCAATACTTATGCGAAAAAATACAACACTACACCCCCAATCGCAACCTCCGATCTAACAACCAAAACCTCCTCCTCGTCCCCAAATCCCGGTACAAGTCAAGGGGAGAACGAAGATTTTCAGTCCAAGGACCTCGGCTATGGAACGCTCTACCTACGAACATCCGCTTGGAAAAAGACCATCGGGCCTTCAGGAAAAAACTCAAGACCTACCTCTTCTAAGAAGGAATCAACGCAGGTCGGATCAAGCGCCTCGAGGCGATTCAGTTCGCAGTTGCAGCGCTATACAAATCATTCATTCATTCATTCAACAGTTGTTGCCTTCTCACCAAGCTGCTTGTCTATTGTCCTGTAGCCCATCCCAGCCTTGTGCAGGTCTACAATTTCATCCCTGATATCCTTACACAGCTCTCTGGTCTTGGCCATTGTGGAGAGGTTGGAGTCTGTTTGTGTGTGTGGACAGGTGTCTTTTATACAGGTAACAAGTTCAAACAGGTGCAGTTAATACAGGTAATGAGTGGAGAACAGGAGGGCTTCTTAAAGAAAAAAATAACAGGTCTGTGAGAGCCGTAAATTCTTACTGGTCGGTAGGTGATCAAATACTTAAATCATGCAATAAAATGCAAATTAATTACTTAAAATCATACAATATGATAGGGCTGCGACTAACGATTATTTTCATAATCGATTAGTTGGCCGATTTTTATTTTTTTGATTAATTGGATAATAATCTTAAAAAAAAGTGTGGTGTATAATTTATAATAATGTAAAGTTTAAAAAAAAAAAAAAGCAAGTGGTAAATATAAATGACCAACTATATGGTTAGGGAGCAAAATCTCGAATCCACTCTGAGAATAACAGACAGAAGAGATATACTGTATACAGTATTGGAGGTTGAATCTGGTAAATATCATCAGTAGACATGTGCAATTCATTTAGTTCCGAATTAGTTTTTTAACGAATTTTGACAAATTCGTAAGTTCCGAATTTCGAATTTCCGGATTTTCGGAATTCGGAAATTCAAAAAGTTGAAAATTCGAAAATCAGAAAAAAAGAAAGGAAAATCTGTTTAATTCTAAATAATAACTAACTATTAAATTATAGGTATTGGAATTCCCTTTCAAATTTGTCTGTTAGTGAACGTAACGAGTACAAATTTATCCGAAGTTACGAATTATCTGAAATAACGAATGCGGCATCTAACCAAATGGAACGTAACAATCTAATAATAATAAATAATAATAATAAAACCTTTTTATTATTATTAATTATTTATTATTAATTTGTTCCGTTCCATTTGTTTAGATGTGGCATTCGTTATTTCAGATAATTCGTAACTTCGGATAAATTCGTACTCGTTAATTTAATAGTTATTAATTAAACTGATTTTCTTTCTTTTTTTTCAGATTTTCAAATTTTGGAAATTTCAAATCTTTGAATTCCGAAAGGCCGGAAATTCGGAATTCCGAAAGGCCGGAAATTCGGAATTCCGAAAGGCCGGAAATTCGGAATTCCGAAAGGCCGGAAATTCGGAATTCCGAAAGGCCGGAAATTCGGAATTCCGAAAGTCCGGAATGTGAAAATTCCCCAAATTTTAGAATTTCCGAATTTTCGATTTTCCGAATTTCCGAAAAAAGCAAAAAAACGAATGAAACGAAAATGAACAAATTTTTTGTCAGTGCACATGTCTAATCATCAGACTCAGAGATCACATTTTTTATTTAGACCCCTTTCACACTGGGGCACATGTAATGTGCTCTGCTCCCACATAATGTGCACTGCCCCCTGTAATGTTCCCTGCCTCTTTGAAAGGTGCCCTGCTCCCAGGTAATGTGCCCTGCCTCCTTGAAAGGTGCCCTGCGCCCAGGTAATGTGCCCTGCTCCCACGTAATGTGGCTTGCCTCCACGTAAAAGTTTACTTTAAATGTCATTGTAATGCCTTCTATTACCTCCAGTCTATCAGCCTCCAGCTACTCTGGGTTCAGATGCTGATCTTCCCTGCACAGTCTTTAAAGTATTTTTTTTTTTAAAAACAACAAACCTGTTATACTTATGCCGCGTACACACGACCAGACTTTACGGCAGACTAGGTCCGACGGAATTAGTCCGTCGGACAATCCGATCGTGTGTGGGCTAATCCTAATCGTTTTTCGTTAAAAAAAAATCATACGGACCTAGAAATAGAACATGTTTCAAATCTATCCGACGCCTCAAATCGGGAAACTGTTTGTCTGTGTGCTGGTCCGACGGACAAAATACGACGCAAGGGAAGCTATTGGTACTGGCTATTGAACTTCCTTTTTTAGTCCCGTTTACGTCATCACATTCAAAACAAATGGACTTTCTAACGGACTTAGTCCGTTCGCGTGTGGCCAAGTCCGTTCCTTCGGAAAGTGCGTTAAAACTCCGCCGAAAGAGGTCGGGGGGGAGGATGGAAACGTAGGACGTAGGGGAGGGGCCTGACGGCGGCGTCTGAGAGAGAGAGATGGCGGAGGTCCCGGGTTATCAGCTGGAGCGAAGCGTGGTGAGAGTACGCTAGGCTCCGAGGGACGCGCTCTCTATCCCCTGACCTTGCAGGCTGATGTGTCAGCATCTCAGCAGTTCCACACTTGGAAGAGCGGCAGATGAACCAGGCGGGGAAGGCGGTGAGTGAATGGAGCTAGACGCGGTCTGAGCGTCTGTCACAACTGAAGCCGCCTGTGTTATCGCCCGCCCTCTCCCCCCTCGCTTCACTCCTTATCCCCCCCCCCGCGTTTTATTCCTTATCTCATCTTCTCAGCTAAATGTGGTCTGTTTTTTCTCTCTCCCTCGTGAGATACATCTGAACGTCAGCGAGATGAGGAACAGTGAGGGAGAGAGCAGAGGTGTCCTGAGCGCCGTATAACGGCAGGAATGAATGAAAAAATCTGGTAACCTGAGAGACAGAGGAAGGTATTCCCCCCACCCCTTATCTCAGGTAAAGTAATTATGGACTGTGTTACAGCGTTACAGTTTGGTACAACAGGATGGTAAAGTTCCAAAGGATCTGGAAGGTTTGAGGGGCACTTTTTCAATGAAAACTCAATAGATAGTTCTGCTGTAATAGAAACAGAAAGCCATCTATGGATCTCCTGTGTTGCTATTGATATGTCTGTGGTTCTTAACTCATCTGTATTATACCGGTCATCTATTCAGTTGTCCCCATAGAACAAAGACAGGAAAAAAAAAAAAAGAAGAGGGGACAAAAGGGACATTAAAGGTCTAAGAGACTTTCTATTTATTCTGGATAAGAAAACCCATGTGAGCTCGGTACCTTGCAACACTCTGTAGAAATGTATTTTTAAGTACTGCTGGAGAAGGAGGAAAAAGAGTTTTTCTTTTTTTTTTTTTTTTTTCTTAAACAGGAAAGTCATTCTAATTACCGACCTCTAATTGAGAGGGGGTCGCAGAGTCTTCAGAGGTAACAGACATTAATAGACATTATAACTACAGGACTGTGTGAAAAAAAAAAAAAAAAAGCGAGACAAGGTTTCTTTGCTACCTTTAATAGGCTTATAAAGACTTCAGTTAAAATAGAAACAAACAGGCCCGGTCTTAACCACAGTAGATAAATCAGCTGTAGTAAGAACATCATGCTATTCATGGAATACCTGTGTTTTTTTTGAAGTGTCTGGTAAACTTTGACTCACAGTTGAGGAGAAAAAAAGGAAAAGAAAGGGGGGCTCTGTATAGGCCTCGGTTAACATACTGAATATTTTGGTAAGGAAATCTCATGAGAGCACAGTAAAAAAGCAACATTGTGTACAAGAGTACTGATAAGGACGGTCGGAAATGTCTTTTCTAGTACTACAGTGCGTACCCCATTCCTAATTCAGAGGCTCATCTTATTTACTGTTCTAGGGCTGAGAGGGGGGGTTACATAATCAATGGACAATACTAAGATGACTTAATTAAGAGAATCAGATAAGGATTTCCGGGGTCTCCTCTGAGTCTATAAGCAGGGTATAGCGGACGGCGACCCACTTATTGGGGTGTAAATTGCTTTTTTTTTTTTTTTGGGTCCCTCTCCTTGCTTTCTGGACCTGACAGCCTGTTAACTTCCACTTCACGGTCTTGGAGAATAATTCCAAGGTTCAGACCGGTGTAAGGGGAAAAGAAAGGGAAAGGCGGAAGAGAGGAAAAGTGCTTATACAGAGCCCGGAAGTGTCTACTTCATTTACCGATCAGGTCGCAGCACCCCCCACACCCCCGCATTGAGTGAATCACCCTGCTCTGTTGGGGAAGAGGCGGGAGAGGCTTGTAAAGGAAGAACGTATCAACTAAACTAGTGTACGATCATTGCTGGAAGTCCCGCTGAGAGGACTCAGTACTGATTAGAACATCTGTGTATATCACCTATAGATACCCTAAGGGTGAGGGGGTTTGCGTGGAGAGTAAGAGCCAGAGCGATTTCTTAAACCCACGAGGGGATCAAATCATTACGCAGCTTATAAAGGTTATCCCCCATAAAAGGGTTCTATTTTTCCAAAAACATAAAAATTGGACAAGAAGAGGTGAAAGAGGAAAGTAGTAAAGAAAGAAAGAAGGATCACCCTGGGGAGAAAAAAGCTCACAGAGGGGAAAATGAAGGGAAGGACACAAAAAACGAATGAACCTAAAAACCCAAAAGAAAGTTTAAATTCAAGCACGATCCAAAAATATCTAAAAGAAGCCAGTTTAAAAAGTCCTGGAATAGAAAAAAAACAGGGCGCAAAAGAAAAAAGGAAGGAACCTACATTAACAACGTCACTAACAGAAGATCTGGGTGCCATCTCCAGAGAGGAAACGGATACTGAGATGGATCCTAACATCAGTCGGATCGATGTGCAGAGGAATATTGCCCAAATCCCCACTAAGGATGAGATGTCAGAAATGTTTGCGAAGCTGGAAAACTCAATAAAAATAGAAATATCAAATGTAAGGACGGATATGGGCCACCTGTTAAGGCGAGTAGAAGAGACAGAGGAACTAACAGAAAAACAGGCGCAGGAAATCTTAGAATTAAAAGTACAAGTGAAGAAAATGCAAACAGAACATAGAGATATACTGTACAAAATGGAAGAACAAGAAAATCAAAGCCGTCGTCAAAACTTGAGGATTAGAGCAATCCCAGAACAACAGGGAGAAGATCTGACAGTCAAAATGAAAAAAAATTTTAACCCGTTATTGGACAGAGGCGAAAACGACGATTTGAAGATCGATCGTGTACATAGGGTGCGCAAACCTCCAGGCCTTAGTGAAGATATTTCACGTGATGTGATTATTAAATTTCATCTTTTCGAAGATAAAGCAAAGATCTGGAGCAAACTTAGAGGTAGCCCTCCCCTGCAATTTGACGGATCCGTTCTACAGGTCTTTTCAGACCTTTCTGCAGGAACTTTGGCCCGGAGAAGGCAATTGAAACCCTTATTAGAGCAACTGAGATTGGCCAATATAAAGTATAGTTGGGGCTTTCCAGCAGCGCTACTAGTTCAAAGAGACGGAAGGACAATAAGACTTAAATTTATAGAGGAACTCGAAGACTTTTGTCACAAATTAGATATCCCGGTCCCAGACATTTTTAGAGGATGACAGGAGTGGAGGGGGATCGATGGGGGGTGATGTGGGGGAGGGCGGGTAGGGTGGGGTTCAGGAAGTTAAAATTAAGTGGTAAATAGAGCAGAGGCCTGTAAGGGGATAGGGGCACTCGACGAAAGCTCACTCCCTCCCCTTTCTGCACTTTTCCCTAGGTGCAGAGAGGGGTGGGACTGAAACAGACGGCCGCAGTCGGAGCCACACCCTAGGACATAGGGTTCAGTGGTTGGGCAAAAATTGGGTGTCCACCTATAGAGCCAAGGCCGGGAGATGGCCAGGGGAAGGGACCAGGGGGGAAGACGGGAGAGGAAGGGTGGAGGGAGGGAGGAAGGAGGGGGGGTATAGGGCGAAGGGGGGAGAGGGGAGGGAGGGATAATGGGGGGCGGAGGGGGGCTCAAGGGGGGAAGGGAGGGAAAACACCCACCTTGCAAATCCTAAAGAATTTAAAGAGAATGGAGCCGAATTTAGGAAAAAAGCGTAGTACCTCAATGAGAGGATTTTGATGACAGAATTAAACTTGGTAACCTACAATGTGAAGGGGTTAAACACCCTACTTAAGAGGGACAAATTAATAAAAGAGTTGAAGGAGTCCAGAGCGGACGTGGTGTTTCTTCAAGAAACCCACTTGTCACTAGAAACAAATATAAAACTGAACTCTGAAAACTACCAGATGTGGTAATACGCGGACTCCCCTATAAGTAGGGCGAAGGGGGTAGCAATTGGTTTTGAAAAACAAACTAGGTTTATATTAATTGACAGGATAACAGACCCTGATGGACGCTTTTTGTTTATAAAGGGAAAAGTAGGTGACAGGATTTGGACCTTAGCAAATGTATACTGTCCTAATAAAAATCCCATAGGGTTTCTGATTCAGACCCTAAATAGACTGGCCAAATTTAAGACAGGGGAGGTTATACTGGCCGGGGACTTTAATTTTTGTCTCGATCCAGAGCAGGACAGCACGTCCCGGGCACAGGGGACAAGTAAGGGTCTACTAAGAAAGTTTAAATACAAGATGAAACAACTCCAACTTATTGATGTGTGGAGGGTAAAACACGAGAAAACACGGGACTATACTTTTTTCTCCCCTGTGCACGGGACGTATTCAAGACTGGATTACATAGTGTTGGAACATAGAATGCTTGACCTAGTTAAGTCCTCACAGATAGGAATCTCTACTCTCTCAGATCATTCTCCAGTCTCGATGAGGATTGGGCTACCCGAAATACAAAGGCAACCGCCCAGTTGGAGATTTGATGATAGCCTCTTACGGGATGGAAAAGTTGTTGAGCAGATTCAGAAGGAAATTGAATTCTTTTTCAGTACTAATGATACAGAGGGAATATCTGGCGCAACCCTATGGGAGGCGCATAAAGTGTATATCCGGGGAGTACTCATCTCTATCGGCGCCGGAGAAAAGAGAGAAAAAAAAAAAGGCAAATGAGTCAGTTAACTAATGATATTCACAGATTAGAACAAGAACATAAGAAGTAGTGTACAAGAAGACAGAGAGGATCCACTATGAGATACAGCACCTCATCCCTTGGTAGTAAGGTATAAACGAAGGAGGGATTTGGAGAACTAGGGATTATAGCGGTGCAAAGAATAATATAAGAGAGTCGGGGTTCACTCACGGTTCAATGCTCACGGCACATATTAGTTAGTAAAAATAATTTTATTACATATATGAAAATACACAAGCATAGAAAAAGCTCAAGAAAAAATTATTGAAATACATTTAACAAGACTCAATCATAAGAAGTCATGACTAGAAATGATTAAAAAACATTTGAAACAGCTTATAGCTGTTTAATATGGAAGACAATCCAAAATTATCGTTTAGTTCTGATAATACATGTATGGTTTGAAAACGGTTCAAAATTATTGTGAATAAGATGACCTGAGATGGATTAGGTGCGTCTTAGTAGACAATTCCGACATGTTTCGCCATATCAATGGCTTCCTCAGGGTGGGTCTACTTTACAGGATAAGTGTATCTAATAAAAGAGGTTATCATGATTAGTCCAATTTAATGGTAAACGGAACCGGAAATAATCCAATATCAAGAACATAAGAAATCAAATGGGCAACAGCAGGAAGTCTTCCACTTACTGGTTAAAAAAAGAGACGAACTTAGGGATCTGACAGAACAGGAAATAAATAGGACATTTAATAAAAGGTCGAGGGAGAGATACCGATGGGACAACAAGACAAGTAGATACTTAGCGGGAAAGTTAAAAAAACAGAAAGCCCTAAATTATATTGAAAAAATTCAAATTAGCGGGGGGGGATGGTGCACACAACACGGGAGATAGCTGAAGCGTTTAAAAATTATTATGAAGGTTTATACTCTGTGGGCAGCAAAGAAAATCAGAACATGAAAAACTTAGAGAAAAGGAAAGGGATTCTGGAGAGAAGCAAACTGCCCCACCTGTCAGAGGAGGAAAGGCTTTGTATAGACAGCCCTATCACCGAAGAGGAAATATACAAGGCCCTGAAAGAAACAGAAGTAGGCAAAAGCCCGGGCCCAGACGGCTTCACCTCTATTTATCTTAAAACATTTAGCAAAATTTTAGTTCCAAGGCTGGTTAAGTACATGAACGGACTTGGGTCAGATTTCAACATGGGAGGTGAGGCCTTGCAGGCTTCATTAACGCTTATCCTGAAAGAGGGGAAAGACAGTACCCTTTGCTCAAGTTACAGGCCCATAGCCCTCCTGAATGCGGATACTAAACTTTATGCTAAGGTGCTCGCTTCTAGGCTGAAGGAAAGGCTGACCGACCTGGTCCATCCGGACCAGGTCGGATTTATCCCGGGGAGAGAGGGGCGGGATAATGGGGTGCGTTCACTTCTCCTTCTCCGGGCGCTTGAGAACAGTGGGTCCCCAGGTCTACTCCTGTCGATCGATGCCGAAAAAGCATTCGACAGGGTAGACTGGGGACTCATGGTCGAAAGTCTGGAGTCCATGGGAATTGGTCCCCGGATGATCAAATGGATAGGGGTCCTATATAAGGACCCTCAGGCATTTGTGAAAGTCAATGGTGTCTCTTCTTCAAAATTTACAATGAAAAATGGCACCAGACAGGGATGTCCGCTATCTCCCCTGTTGTTTGTGCTATCCCTCGAACCCCTGCTGTCCGCTATCCGAATAAACCCGGATATTAAAGGGATTAATGTAGGAACAGACGAACACAAACTCGCAGCGTTTGCGGACGACGTCTTGTTTTATATAACCAACCCAAGGATCACGATTCCGATCCTTTTAAAAACTTTAAAGGAATACGGGGAGATATCAAATTTAAAAATAAACCCTAGGAAATCTGAAATTTTAAAAATTAATATAAGTAAGCAGGAAGAAACCAAACTGAAAAAAGAATTTAACTTTCCCTGGAAAAATGAGATTAAATATCTAGGAATCAAATTAGCACCCTCGGTTAAAGAAATAATCAATATTAACTTTATACCCTTATTGGATGAAATCAAAACCGAAATTAAAAATCTCTCAGCAACAGCACTATCCTGGATCGGCAGGGTGAATGCATCAAAGATGGTGCTCGTCCCAAAGATTCTCTATAAGCTACAAATGCTCCCTGTATCACTCCCACAAATATTTTTTAAAACTTTAAAAAGTTTAATATCAAAGTATATATGGAATAATCAAAAACCAAGAATAGCTTTTAGTGTTCTATGTAGGGGAAAGAAATTAGGGGGGTTAGCGATGCCGGACTTTCAAAAATATCACAATGCAATAGTCCTCACTCGGGTGATAGAGTGGGCGAAGGAGGCCAATGAAAAAAGATGGGTGAGATTAGAAAAAGAAATGAGTGGCACACAGTTGGGAAGAATAATTTGGAACCCACCACAATATAGTAGTATGGGATTAGGTACACACGAAATTACACATACAGCTTTAAAAATATGGGACAGGATTCACGCACAAAAAAAATGGACATATAATTCTCCACTAATTTACTTAAGTCAGAATGACTTTTTCACACCGGGGAAAAAAGAGGTGGGGGGAAACTGGATAAAAAAAGAAAATGCACAAATAAAAGATATAATTCACCAAGGTAAAATTAAAACGTTTCAAACACTGAGTAGCGACACCGGGTTAATGAAAATAGATGTGTGGCGGTTCCTCCAATTGAGTCACTTTATCGAAAAACTGCCCCACCCATTAAGAGGGAAGGAAGAATATAGACCATTAGAAAAGCTGTGCTTAAAAGCTAACTCAAAAAAGAACATAGGGAGAATTTATAGAATACAAACGGAGGGTGACGACTTGGAGGACCCGCCCTACATAAAAAAATGGGAAAAAGAATTAGGAACACAATGTAGTACACAGAAAGTGAAGAGAATTCTAAAATTATTACACAACTCATCGGTGGATAATAGGTCGACTGAGACTAATTTCAAATGCCTCGCTAGGTGGTACATCACACCCGACAAAATGAGTAGATATTTAGTAGATCAATCTGCAGAGTGCTGGCGTGGGTGCAAACAAGTGGGAAATACAGCCCATATTTGGTGGGAATGTCCCGTCATTAAAAAGTATTGGGTTGAAGTCCGCCAGTTAATAAAGGACGTCATGGGGGCGGAAATTGCAGATGATCCATGGACATGTCTGTTCCATGGGACAGATCTTCCCATCAAACAATACAAAAATACATTAATCCCCATCGTTTTAAACGAAGCAAAAAACCTTATCCCCAAAAACTGGAGAGCAGCAGAGAGCCCAAAAATCAGGGATCTAATATTCCAGATAAGTAAGATACAAATTTTGGAGAATACTGATGAGAAAGGGGACAGGATTGAAGCGGGTAGTGATAGGAGGGATAAATGGATAGCTTGGAGAGAATATAAAAATACATGGAAATACGCAGAAGAGGTTTCACGATAAGTTTTCCATAGAGTATATGGTACTAGAATAACAACAATAAACGGCTTCGTTAAAATTGATTGCAAGGTGGGTGCGGGAGGGTTGGAGGGGGATGGGTAATTATATGACTAAATTAAAGGGGGAAAAAAAAAAAAACACGAAAATACCACAATGATGTGACTTAATGTTAGAGACAGAAATGAACGTTAAGTTGAATAAAAGTCTCTTTAACGAACGCTGAAGTGGTAGAAAAAGAAAAAAAAAAAAAGAAAAAACTCCGCCGAAAGTCTGTCAGGAAGACAGTCGGACCTAGTCTGCCGGAAAGTCCGGTTGTGTGTACCGTGGCATTACCTGCTCCGTGTAATGGTTTTGCACAGAGCAGCCCCGATTCTTCTCTTCTGGGGTCCCCCACCCATGCTTCTGGCTATTCCTGCCTTCAGAGTGCCCCAATAGCAAGCTGCAAATTATAGTATACCGTGCCCCTATAGCAAGGTAAAAAAACTTCTGCTTTTAGACCCACTCACTTCCTGCTCAGGACTACATGTTCCATGAGGCATTGCGCCTCACACATTTACAGTCACAAGTTCTCAGGCACTTACTGACATGTATGGAGGGTGTACTGAGCTGTATGTGGGCTGCACTGTATTTCCTGATATGTGAACAAATAATGCATTCTGTATGCAGGCCAACTAATCGGCTGGCCGATTAATCGATTATGAAAATAGTTGACAACTATTTTCATAATCGATTAGTCTTCGATTAATCGATTAGTTGTTTCAGCCCTACAATGTGATTTTCTAGATTTTTGTTTTAGATTTAGTCTTTCACAGTTGAAGAGTACCTATGATAAAAAAATGACAGCCCTCTACATGCTTTGTAAGTGGGAAAACCTGCATAATCGTCCGTGTATCAAATACTTGTTCTCCCCACTGTATATGTACAGGGCTCAACATTTCAAGTCCTGAGCTACTAGCCAGGTCTCAATGGTTACTTGCCACCAGTTGCCCCACCCAACCCTTACCCTGCCCCGCCCATAATCACGCCATCATAAATTATCTCATGAAATGACACTTAAATTTTTATTGCAGAATTAAGTTACAAAAATACCTTTTAACAACAACTTTATCAGTTCCCCTCAGCACAGCCTCACCAGTGCCCATCAATGCAGGCTCACCTGTGCCCATCAATGCAGCATGACATGTGCCCATCATTGCAGCCTCACCGTGCCTCACTGTGCCCCACATTGCAGCCTCACCATGCCTCACTGTGCCCCACGTTGCAGCCTCACCGTGCCCCACGTTGCAGCCTCACCGTGCCCCCGTTGCGGCCTTACGGTGCCCCCATTGCGGAGGAAGTGAGAGGGGTGGCCGGATCGTGACTGGCGTTAGAGGACAGCCGCAGAATCACCGAACGGTAAAACATGCTGTAACAGCGTACATTGGAACTGTCTCCGCTCTGCTCGCTCTCACACAGCCCCGCCTCCTCCTAACCCCGCGCCTGTAATAGACAGAACGCATCCCAGCATTGGATCCTCATTCTGTATATTACAGGCGCGGGGTTAGTAATATCCACGTCATCTCCCCACTGTAATATCCATGTCATCTCCCCCACTGTAATATCCACATCATCTCCCCCACTGTAATATCCACGTCACCTCCCCCACTGTAATATTGGCAGGGTATGGCCGAGTATTGGCAGGGTATGGCCGAGTATTGGCAGGGTATGGCCAAGTATTGGCAGGGTAATGCAGAGTATTGGCAGGGTAATGCAGAGTATTGGCAGGGTATGGCCAAGTATTGGCAGGGTATCGCAGAGTATCGCAGAGTATTGGCAGGGTATTGCAGAGTATTGGCAGGGTAATGCAGGGTATCGCAGAGTATTGGCGGGGTATCGCAGAGTATTGGCGGGGTATCGCAGAGTATTGGCTGGGTAATGCAGAGTTTTTTTTTACAAGTGATCGCTCCGTCATTTGACGGAGCGATCACATTGTAAACAGCGGCCGGGTGTACCAAGATGGCCGCCGCACCGGAGCTAGGCCGAAGCCGTGGCCTTTCCTAAGGCCGAGGCCGCGGATCGTGGGGTGTGCCGATTCGAACAGGGTGACCCGTTCGGATCACGGATCGGCGACGTGCACCCCTAATAAATTTTATATATATATATATATATATATATATATATATATATATATATATATATATAATATAAACAGGGGCAGATTAAGAACATCATGGATGTTGGTCGGGCCTTTTATAAATAAAAATGCAAACAATTTTTTGTTATAACAAATTAAATTAAAGAGAGAGAGGGAGGATGAGAGAGAGAGAAAAAGGGGATGAAATAGGTGTGAGGGGAGGGAGGTTGAGAGAGAAAGGGGGGATGAGAGAAAGAGGATGCACATGAGCATGCGTGGGGAATGACATCAACGCAGCCCGGCCAAGGCAAGTGACCGAAGGCACAGAACCCGGAAGGAAGACCGGGTGAAGATGGAAGCGCCCCGCTGGATTGATCACAGCACAGCACCGGAGGGCTCAGTCTGACAATTTAAGTGTACCCTAATGTGCTAATATGCTGTGCATACTTGTACATTATGGCATAACCTACCTCAGGACCTCTAAAAAGTAGTAATGTTAGAAAAGTTTACTACCGCTTTGATATCACAGGAGCCTCTCAAAAATATTTTCAGGGACACTTTTTTTACAAGTACTATATTTAGAGTAGCTGACATCCCCTATGTTCCTATGTACATCAAATAGTAATTACAAAATTAAATAAGTACTAATAATGGGGCAGAACAAATATGAGGACTGATAAGATTTCCTTTAGTTGAACTTACAAAAGTATGCCCATTCTAGAGCTGGTAACATTGAGGGTAGTCAGTATAATTTTAAAGAACTGTTTTTGTGGGTAAGAAGCATAGGGGAGGAGTATGGATGGTATAAAAGTGGGAAGTATGTGCAGGTGAGGGAGAGGAATGTGGAGGGTCTAACAGTGGGCACTATGTACATGAGAGGATTGTGGAGGTTATGGCAGAAGGCACTATGTACAGGAGAGGAGTGTGAAGGGTATGACAGTGGGCAGTATGCACAGCAGAGGAGTGTGAAGGGTATGACAGTGGGCAGTATGTACAGGAGAGGAGTGTGGAGGGTATGACAGTGGACAGTATGTACAGGAGAGGAGTGTGAAGGGTATGACAGTGGGCAGTATGTACAGGAGAGGAGTGTGAAGGGTATGACAGTGGGCAGTATGTACAGGAGAGGAGTGTGGAGGGTATGACAGTGGGCAATATATACAGGAGAGGAGTGTGGAGGGTATGACAGTGGGCACTATGTACAGGAGAGAAGTGTGGAGAGTAGGACAGTAAGCAGTAATTACAGGAGAGGAGTGTGGAGGGTATGCCGGTGGGAACTATGTATAGGAGAGGAGTATGGAGGGTATGACAGTGAGTAGTATGTACAGGAGAGGAGTGTGGAGGGTATGGCAGAAGGCACTATGCACAGCAGAGGAGTGTAGAGGGTATTACAATGGACACTAGGTATAAGAGAAGAGTGTGGAGGGTATGACAGTAAGCAATATATACAGGAGAGGAGTGTGGAGGGTATGACAGTGGGCACTATGTACAGGAGAGAAGTGTGGAGAGTAGGACAGTAAGCAGTAATTACAGGAGAGGAGTGTGGAGGGTATGCTGGTGGGCACTATGTATAGGAGAGGAGTATGGAGGGTATGACAGTGAGTAGTATGTACAGGAGAGGAGTGTGGAGGGTATGACAGTGGGCACTATGTACAGGAGAGAAGTGTGGAGGGTATGACAGTGGGCACTATGTATAGGAGAGGAGGATGAAGTAATCTGGGAAGGAAAAATGTAAAGGTTTGTGGAAGGATGTTTAGGGACTGCGTAGTGGTTAAGCGGGCCATACATGGATTGAAATTACACCAATTAAGCAGAGACCAGCCATAGTCGATCTATGTAATTGTATGGGCTAGCAGGTTTTACACAGGTCAACCTATTAACCGACTTGAATACAACCAGCCTGTCAGGTTTTCCCCAAAACAATCAGTGCTGCCAGCTATAGTTAGCAACACCAATCATTGTATTCACAGGCAGAACACAATAACACTGCGGGAGTGATTCCCCCATCCACAGGTCAGCAGGTGAGAGGGTGTGTGGGGACAGGCTGGGGAGAGATACTAGTCAGTGGCTGGGTAGGCACTGGTTAGTATCAGAGCCAGATACACACATGTGAGGTATCGCCGCGATCGTTAGAGCGAGAGCAATAATTCTAGCACTAGACCTTCTCTGCAACTCTAAACAAGTAACCTGCAAAAAAAATGTAAAGCATCGCTTGTTACACAAAAAAAATCGTGCTAACTTTAGTGTTTTTTTTATGAATGAAACAATTTCTTTCCCCAAAAAAACTTTTGAAAAATTGCTGCGCAAATATCGTGTAACATAAAAAGTTGCAAAGGCCACCATTTTATTCCATAGGGAAAATGGAAAACAATATATATAATGCTTGAGGGTTCTGAGTAATTTTCTATCAACAAAAAAAATGATTTTTACATGTAGGAGAGAAGTGTCAGAATGGGCCTGGGTGGCAAGGGGTTAATTATCATAAGTAATATACAAATAATTATTATAAGCCCTGTGATCTCATCCTCTCAGTCTGCTGCAGAGTGTTCCAGCTTGTATTTATACTGGCTGCTCTGTATGTAGCTTCTGACCGACTGCGCAAGCAGCCCCATATCTCCGGAACCATAGATGATAGTAGCCCCACATTTTAACCAGTGTTGAAGTAGGTATTTAGCTACGTACCCACGCTGAGCTACAACCCTCAAAGTCAATCTTTTTTTTTTTTGATTTTTTTTTTTTTTTTTTTTTTTTTTTTTTGATTTTTTTTTTTTTTTTTTTGGGCAAATGGGCCTATCTTGAGAAAGGGGCCTGGAGCTGCAGCTCCAATAGCCCCTATGTTAATCCGGCCCTGAATATAAAATATTAGTCAAAGCCCTATTGCCGATACGGATGTGAAGGATGTTGCATAGAGGTTTTTGATATACGATACGGATGTGAACAACATAGTCTTGCCATAAGACTTACAACATGAAATGGACCTGAAGTGTGCCCTGGTCTGATGGTCGGTATACCAAATAAGGGGGCATACCCAAGATTAGTAATAGATATTGTGGCGAGAAATGAATTTGAGAAATGCCCTGGAAAGGGGATGGGAGGTTGGGTATAGCGCACATGAACCCACAAAGACCACAAGCGAGCGGGCTGCTTAAATACCCCCGGGCTCCTCCCATAAATTCAGGCCACCATACTGGCCTTCTTATGGTCGAAGCCCTATGGCCGATACGGATGTGAACAACATAGACTTACCATAAGACTTGCAACATGAAATCGACCTGAAGTGTGCCCTGGTCTGATGGTCGGTATACCAAATAAGGGGGCAAAAACATTGAGGTAGGGGTGTAGTTTTTTATTAGTTTAGCTTTATTCATTGCGTAAGTTTGGTGAATGCTTGTGCTATTTCTTGGGGATGTACCGGGCAAAGCAGGCAGACTTCCACCTGCCTAATCTCTTAATAATGTGATCTGGGACGCGGCCGAGGCTGCTCCAATTCGGAATGAGTGACCGGAGTACTGACTGGGGTTGAGGTGTAGGTTGCGTAGAAGAATCCTCACGTACTCGATGAACTGGTAGGCACTCAAGGGTTTGATCGTAAAAGGTAGTAGGGGACTAGAGTCCGATTGCTCTGGTAGGAGTGACAGTAGGCGGTCGAGTATCCTTACTGGACACCAGACATTGTTTGTTTTGTAGAGATGGATGTCTACCCCGGAGCCTGATTTTTGTGTTTTGGATACTGCGTGTTGGAGGATGAAATGGTCTTGGTAGCGAGCCAGGTGATGTCTACACAGAACTTGGTCGGCAGGCAACTTGCTAGGCCACAGAAACCCAAAGTAGGCTAGGTAGATGGCTGCTTGTATGACCAGGCTGGGGAGAAGGCCAAACGGAGAACTAACAAGGATAGTAGACATATCCCTGAACATGGCACTTGTTATAGGCAGACGTTTGGCATTGATTATGGGTTGTCGTTTCTGGATGCTGCGTAGGATGGCTCGGATCACATGGGATGCGAATAAGGATGGTTTTGCGGGATCTCGTAAAGCCAGGTACACTTTGAATGCCAGCTAAGTATAGTCGCATAGTGTTATGAGATAGGGCCAACTGATTATGGCAATATGAGATGAAGCCAGTATGTGCTTGGTGTCTGTTGACGTTACCGCAGAGCAGGATGCTAGGAATTTGCTGAGTACATTCCAAGCTGTATGGTAGGCTTTGAACGTGTTGTGGGATAAAGACTAGTTGAGCTGGGTCGCGCTGTGAAGATGCTGTTTTAGTCCAGAGTCACCTGAGACCAAGGTGGGATAAGGGCTGACATTGGTTCGGCTCCGGGTCTCTGCTGAAAAAAGGAAATGTAATTAAAGCGGGACAGTGCATCTGCTGCGAGGTTGCACTTGCCCGGAATGAACGTACAGTGGACATTAAACTGGTGTTATAGAGATAGTTGTACCAGCCTGCATAGGAAGGACATAATCGGGACTTGTACCTGCCTTTTATTAATAATATCGCCAGTGGCCTGGTTGTTGGTGGCGAAGGCCACAGTTTGTCCGGTCCAGATATGACCCCAGAGCTGAGCGGCTGCCACGATTGGGTATAGTTCAAACGGAGTTAGTCTGGGTAAACCCGGGGATAAGGAGTATCTCTGGAGGCTATGGTCCTGCGAACTAATGGTGGCCAAAAATTGCAGCAAAGCCTGTGGAGGCTGTGGCATCTGTCACTATCTGCGGGGATAGGGGCGATTACGAATGGTATAAACATGGATATTCCATTCCACGTAGTAAGGAACTCCTCCCACATTGACAGATCTGCTACTGCTGCGGCATCTAGGTTAAAGTGGTTGTAAACCCTTACAAACCATATGTAAAAGAGGGGGTGACCAACTGAGCGAACCAATAGGGGATAAATTCAAAAGTCAATAAGCAGACTTAGAACAACGACTGCCGCCGGTCGCCACCATCAGTGTTCACACACCAATAATCAGTATAAGAGGTATATATATATATAAATATATAAAAATGGGGCGCTGGCATAAAAATGAATAAATATATAAATAAGAGTAATGAAATAAATAATAAATAATAAACAATGTGGCGCTTGCAAATAATCCAGGACGCCACTCCAAGGGGATGGTCCAACAAGGATGGCTCCAAAAAACAGCGTCTGAGAGTTAATGAACAAACAGCAAATAATAGGCGTATAGCAGCAGGTAATGAACAGTGCTATACAGATCACGTAACTCCGTGTCCAAATTTAAAGATGAAAATACATTCTTGCAACCATACAATAAGTGCAAGAAATAACAATAAATATATAATCCATGCAGCACAGGATAAATTGATAAGCAGTAATAGATAAATCAATAAATAAATGATAATCGTATGATATTAATCCGTGAATTATTTCTGAAACCGTGCAATCCGTATAAAAGATCAATAAATAAATAAATATTCGTGCAGCACAAAATAAGCAGCAGAAAAGTAGATAAATAAATAATGATCGTGTAATAATGATCAGAGCAATAATAGATAGTCCGTGCAATACTAAATGATGATCGGTGCAACCAAATAGCAGTTAAGTGCAAATAGGCAAACCAGTACACAAAATAATTTGCGACCGAGCCTGTGCAAAGTAAGCATAAAGTGCAAAAAAGCAAAAAAAAAAAAATATATATATATATAGAAAAAAATTCCTATATAAATAACAAAAAAGTGACAGTCCAAGATAAAGTGCTCCAAAAGATAAGTCCTGTGCAATCCAGCAAAATGGTTCCCATACACAGTGCAATCTTTATACAATCTCCAAGTGAGTGGTATTCTTTTGTGCAGTGATTTTGCGGATGCAATTATACAGTCTTTCTAAGGATTTTTTCCAAAAGGTGCTCCCTTCCGTGCAGGTATCAGTGTGTCCAAATTGTTTCCCCCAGCCCCTTACCTTTGGGTAAGGAAAAGACAACCTTACTGAGCAAAACCACCGATTTAACCTCCTCGTTTCCAGTCACCTCTGGCCGTGTCCTTACAAACTCCTCTCCGGATACCCAGCAGACATATGAGCAAGAGACAGGAAGCGCTCCATAGTGCAGTAAATAAAATGTTTTATTGAATCAAAAACAAAAGACTTACAATTATAGCAGAGTAAAAGCAGCAGTAGGTAAAAACAGTGTGCGGTCCCGGCCGAGATCGCACACACACAACGTCACCAGACTCTGATTCTCCTCTCCTTACGCGTTACGTCACGCCCACGTGACTTTTTCAAAGGATGTTCCTTTGCCGTTGGAATAAACTCCGACGGTTTCTCCGACGGAATTCCGCTCAAGCTGTCTTGCCTACACAAGGTCACACCAAAGTCCGACCGTCCAAAACGCGGTGACGTACAACACGTACGACGGGACTAGAAAAAGGAAGTGCAATAGCCAGTAGCCAATATCTTCCGTTCTTGTACTTGCTTCTGAGCATGCGTCGTTTTTGGTCCGTCGAAACAGCATACAGACGAGCGGTTTTCCCGATAGAAATTGGTTCCATCGGAAATATTTAGAACGTTTCATTTCTAGGTCCGTCAGAATTTTCGAAAAAAAAAAAAAAAAAAGTCTGATGAGACATATACACGATCGGAATAGACAATGAAAAGCTTCCGTCTGACTTTTTCTGTCGGACATTCCGCTCGTGTGTACGTGGCATTTAGTGGCACATTAACATACAACTAGTGCAAAATCAATGCATACAAATGAAATACTGACTAAAGTGCACATATATGTGGTGGTGTTGAAAACACACAGGCAGATAGTATTCAATCCATGTTGAAAATATCAAAAAGAATCACAATATAAAAAAATAATGGGGATAAGTCCACAGGGATTAGAGATCTAACAAATGACACAATGTGACAAAATGGTCAATCCACAAAGATGAAGTGTCAACAAGTGATAAAGATGTGATGGTAAGTCCATATGCATAGGACATCAAAGTAAAATCGCAAATGTTGATGCAATTGTAAATGCTGGTGATCAGACATTCAAAAAATAATTCTACAACACCCAGGGTTGTGCCTCCCACCGTCTAGGGGTATTGGGGATTTGGTACTCTTACCTTGAGTTCTGGATCCACACGCAAGCGGTGGTGGTGAATCATACGAGCATGGATGCAAGCATGGGTTGCAAACGGCAATCTCCCCAGAGGACTTTAATGAAGACACACTCCGGCCCTTTTTCTGACGATCAGCACTGGTCTCTGGTCTCACCCCCTCTGCCATCTTCCACTCTGGTCACACAGTGATCAAGCTTCCTGGATCTGTGCCCAGCCTTTTCCCCTCCCTGGTGTAGCCCGGCTTTGGTTATGGTCCCCGCTCCCAGCTGTTGCAAAGTGTTTTCAGGCTTCCCATTTTTGGTCTTCAGCCCCCTCTGTCCACAGCCCTCACGGAAGCGGGAAAGCCATTTCTCCACCATCTTTGGCTCCTGTGACGAAACGTCCCTACACTCCTCTTGAGTGCTTTCGTCATATACCACTTCCTCCCAGTCTGAATATAGATCTCAGATATTCCAACGGCTCCTAAGCACAAAACGAGACGAGACTTGCTTAGTGCCAACATGGACTGTTTTATTAGAACCAAAATGACAAGTATTTATAATACAGTAGAAGAGGAGATTCCCTCTCCTGCTCATATTACGCTAACAATACACCTGTAACAAATTAACATGAGCTAATTAACTAATCGCTTCAAGCAGCCGATGTGACTCTGTGCCCATTCAGTCTTCTCAAAAAGCCTGTGTCCCAGCTAGGTCTGTCACAGCTCCATTGCTGGCACTATCACAGTGGGTTTGGTCATTCTGATGATTTTTCCCATTTGTACTGTGTATTGGTTACATGTTTTATCAGCAATAAACCGTTTTAAATTTCACATGGATTCCATCTCCAATTGATTCCTTGCCCCCTCCTGGATCTACGCTTCCCAATTCTGTTGTTTTTGTCTGTTTCTCACTTGGTCATCTGAGTTTGGGAGCAGCGGTCCAGTGTGACTTTTATAATTACTTTGGCTCTTTGGTTTACTTTCTGCACTTGGCTCCCTGTTAGAATTTTCATACTGGGTGATATCAGCCTGTAATCCCCTGGTCACTTTCCTGAGCTGTGTTCCCCGTCCTGTATTCCTGTATTTCTCTCGGATAATCTTCCTTCTCTGTGCTGCAGACACAATTTATGTATCTAGACTGGATTTATGGAGATTCTGGGGTTAAGCTGGCACCTAGGCACCTGGGGTATGTGCTTTGGGTCTTCTGCCCCATAACCGGGTATGGCAAGGTGTCTGACAGACAATTCTCCCAGGGTTACTTACTCTGTTGTTTGCTGGCTGTGCCGGGTGAAGGGAAATGTTGATTTTGAACATAGCCATCACTAGACATACAGTAGGTATGTAGAGCATGTGCTTTGGGTCTTCTGCCCCATACCCGGGCCTAGCAAGATCTCTGACAAAACAATTCTCCCAGGGTTACTTACTTGTCTGCTGGCTGTGCCAGGTGGAGGGATATGTCTGTATAGTCTCAGACCCAAGTCACTGAGTGCAGTCTCAGGAGATGGGAGGCAGCGGTGTGGGACCTCTGCAACTTGTCTCATGTAAACATTTAATCTTCCACTGAATACTGAATACCAATATTATGAGTCCTGACCCTTACACTGTATAATTTATATTGTACATTACATACTCCTGACCCCTGCACTATATACTCTATGTTGTACATTACATAATGCTGATACTATATAGTCCTATCTGTGGTATCTTATACAATATGTTGTACATTACATAGTCCTGCCTTCTTTTGTACCCATTTCTACCAGCTGGACATTTTATATCTGATGATCTGATTGGAGGACAGACTTTTACATGTTGATAATAATGTGATAAAATCCTCAAACTTTGGAACCTTAAACAGAAAGTGATAATGAGGGAGGAGTCAATAACCCAATGATGGTGGTCTTCAGGATCAGTCCAGTCTTCATCTTGGTTGTTCTCCCCCCATCCTCACTCTCTGACCTCTGGTGGGGCTCAGCCCCGCTGTTATTCATGACTAAATCATGGACTAAATAAGGAAGTGCAGGACTTCTTGTGTTGGGAAGATGGCAATGAGTGATAGAGGGGGTGGGGACACTCGTCCTATAATCCCCTCATCACAGTTCTCGTTGTTTCCTCACTCTCTGACTAAGGTCCATGAATAAAGAAATGAACTGGTAGGAGATCAGAGGACCCATTTACTAGTTACCTTGAGGGGGGAATTGTAAGATCCTCAGAGACAAAGCTGCCTGATGTGGGCTGAGTCCTGGTTTAGGGGAACCAATCTGCTCATGTCTAGTAATAATCTTTTTATTTCTATTTTAGTAGATGGACGGGAGATGAGGAAAACCTCAGAGGATTGTCTTACTTTGTCTCCAGACTGTAAAGTAGAAGATGAGGACATCACACAGTATAGTCCAGGAGAAAACCCGACTACCTCAAATGTCCATCCGGCACCACACAGTGTAGATGGACCATCGTATTCCTCTTATCCTGAGGAACCTCAGACTGTGAGGGACGGGGCCGTCCTTCCAACAGAGAAGAGCTTTTCCTGTACTGAGTGCGGGAAGTGTTTCCGTTTCAAATCACATCTTGATATGCATATAAGATCTCACACAGGGGAGAAACCGTATTCCTGTCCTGAGTGCGGGAAATGTTTTTCACTGAAGTCCGATCTTTACAGACATCAGAGATCTCACACAGGAGAGAAGCCGTATTCCTGTCCTGAGTGTGGAAAATGTTTTTCAGTGAAGTCCCATCTTTTAACACATCAGAGATCGCACACGGGGGAGAAGCCGTATTCCTGTCCTGAGTGTGGGAAATGTTTTTCAACTAAGTACCAGCTTTCCACACATCAGAGATCTCACACAGGTGAGAAGCCATATTCCTGTCCTGAGTGCGGGAAATGTTTTTCAACTAAGTCCCAACTTTTCGAACATCAGAAATCTCACACAGGTGAGAAGCCGTATTCCTGTCCTGAGTGTGGGAAATGTTTTTCAACTAAGTGCCAGCTTTCCACACATCAGAGATCTCACACGGGGGAAAAGCCGTATTCCTGTCCTGAGTGCGGGAAATGTTTTTCGCAGAAGTCCAATCTTAACACACATCAGAGATGTCACACGGGCGAGAAGCCGTATTCCTGCGATGAGTGTGGAAAATGTTTTTCAGATAAGTCCCATCTTCACACACATTGGAGATCTCACACAGGAGAGAAGCCGTATTCCTGCGCTGAGTGTGGGAAATGTTTTTCAGTAAAGTCCCATCTTTCCAAACATCAGAGATCTCACACGGGGAAGAAGCCACTTCCCTGTCCTGAGTGAGGGAATTGTTCCTCACTGAAGTCCTGTCTTCCTGTACATCAGGGATCCCACACAACCCTTGAGGTGTATTAGTGCCTTGAGTGTGGGAAATGTCTTCTATATGAATGTTGCTGGACATCACAGCTCTCATGTGGGGAAGAAGCACACCCTGATATACACCTCAGATATACTCCATGGCTGATCTTCATCATGTAAGAAGTAGTTCCAGGAAAAAAAAAAACGACTTGTCCAAAGGGCTAAATCGGGTCCCAATCTCCTTGTCCCTTATGACAATATCTTCATCTCTTATGATAATCTCCTTGTCCCTCATCTACCAGAGAGCTCAGCAGCGGTGTGGGAGATCATTGAAAACTACAAGCCGACATCGGCAAAGGACAGAACTCTGTGAATGAATGTCACGGCCGCGCTCTTTTCATAAAGTGACAGCCGGTACGGGGAACTTCTCCCCACACTGCTGTCACACAGAGGACTCGGATCGCTGAGCCGCTGCAGGAACAGAAACATGCAACATCTTCCCGAAGGGGAACGTTTCCTTTAACCCTTTCACTCCCAGAGCCAGTTTTATGCCCACATATTTAACCCCTTCAATACCGGACACTTTCACCCCCTTCCTGCACAGGCCAATTTTCATCTTTCGGTGCTCTCACACTTTGACAATTACTCAGTCATGCAACACTGTACCCATATGAAATTTTTATCTTTTTTTTCCCCCCACACATCAAGCTTTCTTTTGGTGGTATTTGATCACCACTGGGATTTTTATTTATTGCGCTACAAATTAAAAAATGACAGAAAATTTTGAAAAAAAAAGTCTGTCTTTGTTTCTGTTATAACATTTTGTAAATAGGTACGCTTTCTCCTTCACTGATGGGCACTGATGAGGAGGCACTGACAATCATCCCTGATGGGCACTGATTGGCATCACTGGCGATCATCAATGATGGGCCTGTACTGATAATCAATGCTGAATATCAGTGCAGATCCCCCCGTCAGGAGATCCGCTGATCGGCTCTCCTCTACTCGCACCTTGTCAGCATGAATAAAGGAAAGCCGATAACTTCCTGGTTACGGCGTGATTAGCTTTGATTGGAAACAGCTGATCACATGGTAAAGAGCCTACGTCGTAGGCTCTTTACCGAGATTGGAGATGCGATGTGTCAGAGCGACACACCACAAGACCGATCGCCGCACGCCCAAGTGGCTTATTCTTCTGGATGTCATATGACACCCATTTAGGATAATGGAACCCCCACCTGGCCGTCATTCTGCCATAGGCCGGCGGGAAGGTTATATAAACATGATATATTTTCTGATAGCAGACACCTTAGAGAATAAAATAGTGGTAGTTCCAAATTTATTTCATGTCCTACGATATCGCAAAAGTCTAGGAAACACAAAATTTATGTAAAAAAACACTGAAGTTCATTTCAGGGGGCACAAAAACAATAAATTACCCAATTTTTGGGCAAAATATAAAAGCTGAGGTTGCACCGAGTAAGTAGATACCCTTAAATTTGTGTGCGCCTGTGAAAAGGTGACAGAATTCAGTATCCAATATTTACTATAGGAAATGCTTTAAATGCCCCCTATAGGTTTATCAGATTAGTGTTACGGAGGAGGTCTGGTGATAGAATTATTGCTCTCATTCTGGTGTGTGCAGCGATATGTAACGTGTAGACGCCCAAATGTGTGAGTTTGTTTGTATATGTGGGGCCTCAGATTTATTTTTTTTGGTGGGGTTATGTGCCTGGGTTTAAATAAAATTTTGTCCAATTCAAAAAATAAAAATTTTCATCACATAGATCAGTGTTTTTCAACCAGGGTGCCTTGAGGTTTCTTCAGAGGTGCCTTGGCAAAATGCCCAACAATTGCCCCAAAATTGTATACAAGTCGGAGGGTGGATGGAGCTTTTTAGTTACACAAAATCTCAGGTTTTCATTGTACACCATTACAACCTTCTAGCTGCCGACCTAACGACCAATGACATCATGAGCTAATAAGGAGGATGTCAGTTGCCTGAATGTTATCCTTGTGTGACCCTCCCCCGCCTCTCTCCATCAGCTTTGGGGTCTCATTAGCTGAGTGATGGAGAAGATTATTAGAATAGTTTTTAGATTGGGGCACCTCAAGACTGTCCATAATTTTGGAGGGCGCCTTGACTGATAAAAGATTGAGAAACACTGACATAGGAGGACAAAAAGTCTCCTACGTGATGATTTTTTGGTGACAGGTTCTCAATACAGATCACACTGCATTATATTCTTTCCCGGCCTTGATAGTCGGTGAAACTGTCACCGGGGACCCGGAAGTGATGTCATACATGTCACTTCCTGGTCAGGAAGAAGAAGGGGAGGAGAGCGTATGTGTGTCCTCTCTCCTCCCTCCCCTCTACCCATCATCACCCGCTATGCTGGTCCCGGGTCCACAGATGGGTAAGAGGAGCCCGGGATACATAGCGGGTGTGTGTCGGGGTGGGGGCACTTTACCGGGGGGTGTGGAAACATTCGCTCAGCCACCCGAATACTTCCATCCGACAAGTAAACCTGCTCCTTGCTCGCCCACAGCAGGGCTAAATGTTAAAAAAAACGACCTCTCCGGCCCTCAGAACTGCATGTCCCGGGTGTCAGGTGATAGGAATTGTTCATCCCTGAGTTCATAAGGAGATCAGAGATCACCAAAGACATGGATGAAGGGTTGTACCGTGTTGGCCATTGATAGCCGGAGAAAAAGGACCCGAATATAAGCCGGGGCACCTAATTTTAGCACAAAAAAATGGGAAAACGTATTGACTTGAGTATAAGCCTAGGGTGAGAAATGCGCAGCTACTGTAAGTGGAAAAGAGGGTCAACAATGCCCATTTGCAGCCTCACTGTGCCCATTTGACCAAACTCTGTAGTTAAAGGTTCCTAGATGCCACCTAGCAGGAGCCGAAATGTGGGGGTCTCTGGACCCAAAGGGTCCCGAAATGACATTGCTGCAGGTGGACACAGTTGACTGACTTTGGGGCCCCGTCTCTCTGGGCCACTTGGTGCTAGGAACCCCAGCTGGATATGTTGTAGTGCTATTTTCACTGGGTTTGCACACCAAATTTGGGGGTTCCTAGCACCAAGTGGCCCAGAGACTCCAAAGTCGGGTCTGAAAATGTCATTCTCTGCTGCAGAAAAGTGCTTGACTAGAGTATAAGCCGAAGGAGGCATTTTCGGCACGAAAAAATATGCTGAAAAACTTGGCTTATACTCGAGTATATACGTTACGTTTTGTTGTTTTTTTATTTGGGCAAGTTACCACAACACCATTATCCCCTAATTTATAAGATCAAAGATACAACTATGTTGGTGTCCCTTGTATTTTTTTAAAATGTAACCGCCTACTCCCAAACTGTCATTTGAAGTAAAACGCACAGCCAAGTATTATTCTCCACAATTTTTTTTTTTTTATTGTGCATTAAAAAAAGAAAACAAATAAAATTAGACATGATATCTGCCAATAAAACTTAAACAAAAAGTGCATTCTATGCATCCAAAAATATAGAAAATATACCAAATCAAATCATTATTATTCTACCAAAAAATAATGTCAGAGTAATAACTCCAAGGCCAATAATAAATAACACGTCATCTCCGACGATTCCGCAACATGGCTGGTTGACGAACGAAACGAACTGAAAAGCACGAGAAGAAAAGCGCGAATCAACACTCACCAAACTTCTACTAACAAGAACTTACCAGGAGCCCAAAGGGTGGCGCTAAAGAGCTGAAAAACCATGTAGTACGCCACTACGTTCGTAATTATTGGCCAACATTTGTGTGACCGTGTGTATGCAAGACAAAATTCCACGGTTTTGTAGGCCGAAAGTCCGATCGTGTGTACGAGGCTTTAGACTTTTTTTTTTTTTTTTTGTCAATTAGTTGAATGAATGTGAGCAGCATTCACCCAGCTCTGATGACTATTGGATGTATTTTATTTCATACACTGATTTCCTTGGCTCCATCTAGTGGTCATAATGCGGTATTGTGCTATTTCTACTAATGGAGGTATGTCAGGGAAATACCCCATTATGGTCACTAGATGGCGCTGACAATCATAGGAAATCACTTTGCTATATTCTGACCAGAATATGTAATGACTGGATGAGTGATTGTCACATTCATCCCATGAATTTTCTAGAGCCCTTAGTTTCCTTCATCAGACATGTTTTCATACTAATACCTGAGATCATACTCATACACTTATAATTACCAAAACAACACACACACCCCGCCCCCCCCCCCCCCCCCGAGGTTCTTCTATGTATTTGGGGGACCTTTGGAGGGTCTGTGTGCTGGTTAAAAAAAAAAAAGCCGGCAATGAAATATAATTTCTGGCAATTCCTGATTCATTTTTTCTTTGTAAATGTCACTTTTTCTGTAGCCCGACCTACAGCAAGAATGAGAAAATGTATAGAGCCCCCCTCCCCCCCATGCATACGAGACCCTCTGAGTCTAAGATTGATATTAAAGGGGACCTCACACAGAAAAAGTGTGTGCCCCCCAGAAAATCCATTCCAGACCCTTAATCCAAACACGCAGCCTGGCTGACCAGGAAAGTGGGGAGGGGCAAGAGTGAAGCTCCCCCCCCCTTTTCCTGAACCATACCAGGCCATGTGCCCTCCATAAGGGGGGGCTTGGGACTTGCGTTGTGCACTGGTGGGCAGTCATATTGGAACAGGAAGGGGCTGTCCCCAAACTATCCCCACAATGTTGGGAGCATGAAGTTGTCCAAAATGTCTTGGTATGCTGACGCCTTCACTGGAACTAAGGGGCCAAGCCCAACCCCTGAAAAACAACCCCACACCATAATACCCCCCTCCACCACACCATAATAATCCCCCCTCCACCAAATGATTTGGACCGGTGCACAAATCAAGGTCCATAAAAACATGGATGAGCGAGTTTGGGATGGAGGAACTTGACTGTCCTGACCTCAACCAGATACAACAACTTTGGGATGAATTAGAGCAGAGACTGCGAGCCAGGCCTTCTCATCCAACAACAGTGCCTGACCTCACAAATGCGCTTCTGGAAGAACGGTCAGACATTCCCATAGACACCCTCCTAAACCTTGTGGACAGCCTTCCCAGAGGAGTTGAAGCTGTTCTAGCTGCAAAGGGTGGGCCGACTCAATTTTGAACCCTACGGACTAAGACTGGGATGCCACTAAAGTGCATGTGTGTATATATATAAAAAAAAATAAAAATCAGGTATCCCAATACTTTTGACAATATAGTGTACATAGCACTGTGGGTGCTTTTGAAATGTAAGTGTTGATTTTGTAAGCTTTTAATAAATTGTTACTATTCGGAGAGTCCCATTCTATTTTTGTATGTGATGTATTGGTGCTGAGGTATACTGAGGAGGAAGAAGCAAGAGGAATAACTGGTGCCACATATGCCCAAGGTGGGGCAACAACTGTGTTATGACCTTGATCTGTATTGAGGAAGTATGCCCCCTACAGCTTCAGGATGGTAGTTTTGGGAGAGGTTTCCTGAAATCTAGGACACACCAGGAAAGTGAGAGTGCACCAGGAACCCAAAGCAGAAGAAAAGTACAAAGATTGGTAAAGAGATCAGAGGGTCACCAATAAGGTTTAGGAATAGACGCTCGGGGAAGCATATGCAGAGAAAGACTTGGCATGGTCTCTGTAGGGATCAGAGCAGAGTGACACAAGTGGAGGCCAGTGGGGGCTGGTGAAGTTTTAGGATGGGGGGGGGGGCGCCAGACCCCGCCCTTCCTTTTTGACCCCTCCTACTTGGTGAAAATGGGCGTGGTTTCAGCGAAATAGTGGGTGTGGCTCTAAGGTGGTGTGGTTAGTGTCTGAGATGAACGGGGGACAGAGGGAGAGGGAGAGAGGGATGGGGGGACAGCAGGCCCAGATCCTACACAACAATAGAAATATGTGTATTCTAGAAAGTTTAACAATCAGCAGATAAAGATATTCCAAACACCTGGTGTTGGCACTTCAATCATCCCGGCACCATCGTTGTTATGATGTCAGGATGATTGATGCGCATTATTTCTATTATAACATTGCAATATAAAATGAAATCATTCAACTCACCATAATGCAGAATTAGTGGGAGCCCTGAGCATGTCACTAGCCACGTCACCTGCCACCAGATGTCATCAGGTGTCCCCAGCGGAGTCCCTCCTTACATGCAGCCTGTGTCACATAAAATGCAGCCTGTGTCCCACCAAATGCAGCAGCATGTGGCACCAGCAAATTGCAGCAGCATGCGGCACCATCAATTGGAGCAACATGTGGTACCACCAAATTGCAGCAGCATGTGTCCCACCAAATTGCAGCAGCATGTGGCACCATCAATTGCAGCAACATGTGGCACCACCAAATCTCAGCAGCATGCGTCCCACCAAATTGCAGCAGAATGCGTCACCATCAATTGCAGCAGCATGCGTCCCAGAATGCGTCACCATCAATTGCAGCAGCATGCGTCCCACCAAATTACAGCAGAATGCGTCACCATCAATTGCAGCAGCATGCGTCCCACCAAATTTCAGCAGAATGTGTCACCATCAATTGCAGCAGCATGCGTCCCGCCAAGTTGCAGCAGCATGTGTCCCACCAAGTTGCAGCAGCATGCATCCCACCAAATTGCAGCAGCATGCGTCCCACCAAGTTGCAGCAGCATGCGTTCCACCAAATTGCAGCAGAATGTGTCACCATCAATTGCAGCAGCATGCGTCCAACCAAGTTGCAGCAGCATGCGTCCCACCAAATTGCAGCAGCATGCGAGCCACCAAGTTGCAGCAGCATGCGTCCCACCAAATTGCAGCAGAATGTGTCCCCATCAATTGCAGCAGAATGTGTCCCACCAAGTTGCAGCAGAATGTGTCACCACCAAGTTGCAGCAGAATGTGTCCCCATCAATTACAGCAGAATGTGTCACCATCAATTGCAGCAGCCTCACATCAAACCCCCCTCCTCCCCCCTTACTTACCTTGCAGTGTGTTGTCCTCTCCAGCGATGTCTCCTGTGGAGAGGTCCGTCCTCCCTCACTTCCTGTTTCCTATCTCCTGGGCGCAATTGGAGAGAGAAAACAGGAAGTGACATCAACTCAAATGTCAATCAAACCGCCCGGCTGTAGTAATATATACTACGAACGGGCGGAAGCTACTCGGCGCTTCAGAAAACGCTGCAAGGCAGGCTAAATGCCCGCAATGAAGCGTCACGTCTGCAATCTCGTGATTGCATAGACGTGGCGCTTCCTATAGGTGCACTGTGTCCGGCGTCCGAACACAGTGCACTTAAGGACCTTTTTAAAGCCCCCTATGGACGGGCCGCCACTGTTGGAGGCATAGACTAGAGTTCCCCTTTCGATGTAAGAGGAATAGTGGTCATAGGCAGTAATACCTCCTGCTCTCTTGTCACCTCCTTCCATGCTTGTCTGCAGGACTCCTTCTCTCCCATCCTCTGGTACTCCCTAACCCAGTCTGTCCGACTATCTCCTAATCTATCCATCTTTAGACGATCCCTGAAAACCCTTCTCTTTAAATTGGTGTTGATTTACTAAAACTGGACCATTCAGAATCTGGTGCCACTGTGCATGTTAGCCAATCCGCTTCTAACTTCAGCTTCTTCAATTGAGCTTTGACAAAAAAACATGGAAGCTGATTGGCTTCTATGCAGAGCTGCACCAGATTCTGCACTCTCTCTTTTAGTAAATCTCCTCCATTTGTGTTTTTATTTTCTCCATCAGCTCATCCCCCACAGTTATTACATTTTGTATCACTTGACCATCCCTCTTAGATTGTAAGCTCTAACAAACAGGGCCCTCTGATTCTTCCTCTATTGAATTGTATTGTAACTGTAATGACTGTCTTCATTTTGTAAAGTGCAAAGTGTTGGTGCTATATAAGTTCTGTATAATAATAATAACGTGCCAAAGTAGGTGGTCACTGGCATAGAGGTGCCAAGGCTGGGGATACAGGCTTGTGTGCCCCCCCCTCTCTTGGAATGAAACAAGGGGGGACATATGACAGTGCTGTGTCTTGTGTCAGAAGGGATAGAGGTCACACAGGGTTATCACTTATGCAGGTTGAGGGGTTCCGATTTTGCACTTTTCTCCAGGATTGATAACTCCTGGATTGGGTTCTGTAGTACAGAGGCTTTGTATAGACTTGGGAGGGATGAAGCCTCTAACCCTGTATCCACATTTTACAGGAAACCAGCATCAAGATTGTACAGGTGTGCGCAGCCCTTATAGTATAGGGCAGTGATGGCGAACCTTGGCACCCCAGATGTTTTTGGAACTACATTTCCCATGATGCTCCACTACACTGCAGAGTGCATGAGCATCAGGGGTTGTCTATGGTTAAGGGCTCCTTCCCCTGGAGACAAGGGCTTTCTATGGTTCAGGGCTTTTTCCCCTGGAGACAAGGGGATGTCTATGGTTCAGGGCTTTTTCCCCCCTGAGACGAGGGCTTCTATGGTTCAGGGCTCCTTCCCCTTAAGATAAGGGTGTTCTATGGTTCAGGGCTTCTTCCCTGGGTAAAAGGAACTTTCTTTAATACATGGCACCCTCCCCTGGAGACAAGGGGATGTCTATGGTTCAGGGCTTTTTTCCCCTGAGACATGGGCTTTCTATGGTTCAGAGCTCCTTCCCCTGGAGACAAGGGCTTTCTATGGTTCAGGGCTTCTTCCCCTGGGGACAAGGAATTTTCTTTAGTTCATGGCACCCTCCCCTGGAGACAAGGGCTGTCTATGGTTCAGGGCTTTTTCCCCCTGAGACAAGGGCTTTCTATGTTTCAGGGCTTTTTTCCCCTGAGACAAGGGCTTTCTATGATTCAGGGCTCCTTCCCCTGAAGACAAGGGCGTTCTATGGTTCAGGGCTTCTTCCCCTGGGTACAAGGAACTTCCTTTAGTTCATGGCATCCTCCCCTGGAGACAAGGGGATGTCTATGGTTCAGGGCTTTTTTTCCAAAGACAAGGGCGTTCTATGGTTTAGGGCTTCTTCCCCTGTAGACAAGGGGATGTCTATGGTTCAGGGCTTCTTCCCCTGGGGACAAGGAACTTTCTTTAGATCATGGCACCCTCCCCTGGAGACAAGGGCTGTCTATGGTTCAGGTCATCTTCCCCTGGAGACAAGGAGCTGTCAATGGTTCATTGCTGAAACATACAAAAAGAACAGGGGGGCGCACCGACCTTGTGCATTACCAAAGATAAAATGTATTCATAAAATAACAATAAATATACTCACAAACAATATCTCTAAATGCCTACAGCCTGAACCAGATGTTTAGAGGGCCCAGATGGCATCGCAAGCAGCTTAGGCATTATGAGGGTGAATCCTCTTCCTCAGAGCCATAGTCCCCTTTATGTACCCACAATCACATGTATGAGTAGATGCCCACCAGAGCCTGCCACACCTACACAAGTGGGCTCCGCCTACCATATACATCTATTTCATGATGCAGACAGCGTGCTGCTATCGCTATCCCATCGCCATACTATCCTCAACCACCCCCACCACACAGGGCCATCCACCATGCCACCACCTCCCCCACACAGGGCATGACATCACAAAATGGCATGCCCTGAAAAGGTTCAGGGCTCCTTCCCCTGGAGACAAGGAGCTGCCAATGGTTCAGGGCTCCTTCCCCTTGAGGCAAGGGTCTATCTATGGTTCAGGACTCCTCCCCTGGAGACAAGGGTTGCCTATGGTTCAGGGCTTATTCCCCTGGAGTCAAGTGGCTGTCCATGGTTCAGGGCTTCTTCCTCTGGAGACAAGACACTGTCTATGGTTCAGGGCTCCTTCCCCTTGAGACAAAAAGCTGGCTATGGTTAAGGTCTTTCCCTGGTGACAAAGGTCTGTTTATGGTTCAGGTCTCTTTCCCCTAGTGACAAGGGGCTGTCCATGGTTCAGGGCTCCTCCCCCTTGAGACAAGGAGAGACAGAGTTCCACTCTGATCTCAAGGAGAGGAGATCAGGTCTGACCAGGTCATCACCTGAGAGACGTATTAAGAGACTGTGTGTGATCATTCAGGATCCTGTACAGACCACGTTGCACAGCTGGTGGGTAGAAATCCCTGAAATGCCCTTCACTGGCTGGGCTGGAGTTTGCAGAAGGAGCTACATTTGAGTGACTCTCTCCATACTTTTTCATAATGATCAATCTGTATGATCAGATCTTTTTGATCAGGATTTATAGAATTGTAGATCCTCCACCTCAGCCTGAAGAAGGAGAACTCTTCTGTGAAAGGTGGAGGTCGGTCCTTTGGTCTGTCTGTACAATCTGTTGGTGGAATCTGTGGTAGAGAACCAGTGGTTAAGGTCTCATCAGATTGGGAATCCCAGGAGACAGTCTGTGTATGGCAGATGTATATATGGAGACAATGGATTATCAAATAAAAGTGTGTTTCTAAAAGAGTGTTTCTGATGGAGGATCTTTTTTTCTTATATACTGAGGTTTTATTGGAATTCTAAATAAAAACATTTTTTTTTACATTTTCTGTTGATTCTTCTGAATATCAACATATTGTCCCCTCAAAAAGCCTCTGACCATAGAACTCCACATTTACACACCCGTACACCCAGAATGGGGAAGGTTTAGACTTGTTCTGATCTCTGTGTACAATAAGGAAATGGGATGTGCCCAGAGATTTTTATAAGAAATGGCGAAAAGCAGAGCAGACTCTGACAACGGTAATCAGGAAACCCCCCCTCCCCCCTCTTCCTCCTCCTCCTCCCCTCTTCTCATTTCCTGTGTCAGACATAATTGTTGGAGCTCCCAGTGCCATTTTTCCAGGTTTTATCTTCCAGAATCTTCTTTGATTGGACTTGTCACCTTTCTAGAACTATTTTCAAGTCTCTTCATTGTTGGGAAGTACAAACAATCTGATTGGAGGATGTATGGGCAGATCTAACAAGGTGAGGCCCCACCAATAATTCTTCTGACTGCTCTAAATAAAGCTGAGTACCTCTGCCGGGTTAGCCCCCCTATATCAACATTTAAAAAAAAATAATATGCAGTTTGTTAGATCTTTGTTAGATCAGGTTAGATCTCACACAGAAGAAGAAATATTAACAGTTTTTTGCAGGGGGGGCTAACCCGTCATCAGCCCACCCTTATCAAATTTTCTGGCCAAAAATAATTCAGGCTAATAGATATTCGTTAGATCCGGTAAGATCAAGTGGTTTTAACGTTAGATCTCACATCATTTCAGAGATATTCCACATCAAAATAGAGATATTAGGTGGTACATATGGATGGGTTAGCCCCCCATATCAAATTTTCTGGCCAAAAAACATTCAGGCTAATAGATATTCCTTATATCCGGTAACATCAAGTGGTTTTAACTTTAGATCTCACATAATTTCAGAGATATTCCACATAGAGATATTAGGTGGTACAGAAGGTACATCAATCTTCAACCGTCTCTGCCCTAAATGACCCCTTTTTTGAAAGTAGACATTCCAAGGTATTACGTAAGTAGCATGGTGAATTTTTTTAGGTTGTAATTTTTTCCCACAATTCTTTTCAAAATTAAGATTTTTTAAATTTTTTTTACAAATTTGTCATATTAACAGGTTATATCTCTCACAGAGCATATGCATACAACAAATTACACCACAAAATACATTTTGCTACTCTTCCCGAGTATGGCGATACCACATGTGTGGGACGTTTACACAGCCTGGCCACATACAAAGGCCAGACATTGAAGTAGCATCTTCAGGCATTCTACGAGCATAAATGACCCATCTCATTTCTCAACCTATTACACTTTTGAAGGCCTGGAGCACCAGGACAATGCAATTGTCCCCAAAATGACCCCATTTTTGGAAAGCAAACACCCCAAGTATAATCTATGAGGCATAATGAGTCTTTTGAACGGTTCATTTTTTTCCAGAAGTTTTTGGAAAATGTGGAAAAAAATTAAAACTCATTTATTTTACACACGGTTGTCCATCTATCAGATATTTCCAACGAATAGCATGTACATAGCAAAGATGACACCCCAAAATACATTCTGCTACTCCTCCTGAGTATGGCGATTACCACATGTGTGAGACTTTTACACAGCCTGGCCACATACAGAGGCCAACATCCAAGTAGCACCATCAGGCGTTCTAGGAACATAAATTACATACAGTGGTGCGAAAAAGTGTTTGCCCCCTTCCTCATTTCCTGTTCCTTTGCATGTTTGTCACACTTAAGTGTTTCCGAACATCAAACCAATTTAAAACAATAGTCAAGGACAACACAAGTAAACACAAAATGCAATTTGTAAATGAAGGTGTTTATTATTAAAGGTGAAAAAAAATCCAAACCATCATGGCCCTGTGTGAAAAAGTGATTGCCCCCTAAACCTAATAACTGGTTGGGCCACCCTTAGCAGCAACAACTGCAACCAAGCGTTTGCGATAACGTGCAATGAGGCTTTTACAGCGTCCTGGAGGAATTTTGGCCCACTCATCTTTGCAGAATTGTCCTAATTCAGTTACATTAGAGGGTTTTCGAGCATGAACGGCCTTTTTAAGGTCATACCACAACATCTCAATAGGATTCAGGTCAGGACTTTGGCTAGGCCACTCCAAAGTCTTCATTTTGTTTTTTCTTCAGCCATTCGGTGGTGGACTTGCTGGTGTGTTTAGGATCATTGTCCTGCTGCAGAACCCATGTTCGTTTCAGCTTGAGTACACGAACAGATGGTCGGACATTCTCCTTCAGGATCTCTTGGTAGACAGCAGAATTCATAGTTCCTTTTATCACGGCAAGTCTTCCAGGTCCTGAAGCAGCAAAACAGCCCCAGACCATCACACTACCACCACCATATTTTACTGTTGGTATAATGTTCTTTTTCTGAAATGCAGTGTTCCTTCTACGCCAGATATACTTGGACACACACACCTTCCAAAGAGTTCCACTTTTGTCTCATCGGTCCACAGAATGTTGTCCCAAAAGTCTTGGGGATCATCAAGATGTGTTGTGGAGAAATTGAGACGAGCTTTGATGTTCTTTTTGCTCAGCAGTGGTTTTCTCCTTGGAACTCTGCCATGCAGGCCATTTTTGTCCAGTCTTTTCCTGATGGTGGAGGCATGAACGCTGACCTTAACTGAGGCAAGTGAGGCCTGCAGTTCCTTGGATGTTGTTGTGGGGTCTTTTGTGACCTCTTGGATGAGTCGTCGCTACGCTCTTGGGGTAATTTTGGGCGGCCGGCCACTCCTGGGAAGGTTCACCACTGTTCCATGTCTTCGCCATTTTGTGGATAATGGCTCTCACTGTGGTTCGCTGGATCCCCAAAGCTTTGGAAATGGCTTTATAACCCTTTCCAGACTGATAGATCTCAATTACTTTCTTTCTCAATTGTTCCTGAATTTCTTTGGGTCTCGGCATGATGTGTAGCTTTTAAGGATCTTCTGGTGGACCTTACTGTGTCAAGCAGCTCCTATTTAAGTGATGCCTTGATTGTGAACAGGTGTGGCAATAATCAGGCCTGGGTGTGGCTAGAGAAATTGAACTCAGGTGTGGACAACCACAGTTATAGTATGTTTTAACAAGGGGGGGGCAATCACTTTTTCACACAGGGCCATGATGGTTTGGATTTTTTTTCACCTTTAATAATAAACACCTTCATTTACAAATTGCATTTTGTGTTTACTTGTGTTGTCCTTGACTATTGTTTAAATTAGTTTGATGTTCGGAAACACTTAAGTGTGACAAACATGCAAAGGAACAGGAAATGAGGATGGGGGCAAACACTTTTTCACACCACTGTATATCATTTCCTGGCAACCTATCATTTTTAAAAGCCCTTCCCATTTCTAACACATAGCATGTACATACCAAGAATTACAATCCAAAATAAGTTCTATTGCAGAAAGGGTAAAAAAAAGCATTACCTGTGCTTTTAGTAGTATCCACAGAGAAGAGCACTGGTCCAGGCAGCAGGCAGGGATGTGCTAAGCGACAGCAATAGTAATTATCCAGGCTGCAGGCAGGAATATTGTCTATAGTCAGCACAAGATATTGTCAGCACAGCACAGTCCAAAGAAATTGTCCAGGCAGAGACAGTCAGCACAGCCATAATATTGGTCTGGTACACTGTTACCTGCAGACACTCATTATTTTACCACTCTCCAGCCCTTCATAAACATACTGCCTCTTGCTACAGCTAATTATTTGCATAGTCCAGGTAGCGGTGTGGTCCATTCATGCGACAGGCAGAGGCATGGTGGCAGTAAGTCAGCAGCAGGCTGAGCGCCACAATCAGGTAAGACCTGCGCACAGGGGCACAGGGGTAGAAGCTTCAACCCTTCCAAATCTCTATGAAGCATCCGGACTCCAGACCCTAATCCGGAAATTCTGAAACCCGGAGAACACAAAACAAAATATTTTTTTCCATCCGGAAAAACAATTCTGGAGCCCTCACATATGTGAGACCCCTGTGTACTACAGTAGCAGGGCAACAGACCAGTCCAAGCAGTAGGCAAAAGTATAGTCCATAAAACAGGCCAGGGTCAGTTCACGTGGAAGCAGTCTAAATGGTAGACAGAGGCATAGTCACAAAACAGGCCAGAATCAGTTCATGTGGAAGTAGTCCAAATTGTAGGCAGAGGCATAGTCAAAAAACAGGCCAGGGGTCAGTTCACGTGGAAGGCAGTAGCATGGTTATTTGGGGAAGCATGGAAAATGGTCAGCACAGATGATGAAAATGGGGAAATGGTTAGAAATATGGGCTAATATTTTAGGGATGTATGATAAAGTTGGAAGCATTCACCAATGCAAAGGCCAGGTTGGGAGGGACACTGGGGACAATGGTAGCTGGTATCTTTTCGAAATCCTCTTTTGGTGCACACGCAACATTTTTTTTTGCCGTCCTTGGCCTGCTTCAGATGGTGGAATGTTGAAGGGGGAGTGGCGCTCAGTCGGCAAACAGCCTCAGAGCAAAGGTCTTCTGGGGGGGTCTTTGTTGATAGATGAGGGACGTGACAACTTCTATGAATTTCAGGAAGGGGGCGGGGCTTTCCATGGATTTGGTGTAGCCTACATAGGAATTATAAATGGCGAAATGGATGAGATAAATTGCTACCTTCTTGTACCAGAATCGGGACCTCCTTATTGACAAATAGGGCTGAATCATTTGATCATTGAAATCCCCCCCATGTAGAGATTATAATCTTGGACACATGTTGGCTTTTCAATGGGACCTCGTCTTATTTGAACCTCAATTGTAGTGTCCTCATGGATGGTGGACATCATGTGCACGTCCCTTTTATCCTTCCACCTCAAGGCCAGCACTTTATTACATCTCAATGATGCTCTTTCCCCCCGCTTTTTGTTCGCTAGAGATTGTGGGAAGCCCTTCCTATTTTTTCTGGAGGTTCCACAGGCCAGGGTTTTTGCGATGTATAAGTGTTTGAAAAGGGGCAGGCTGATCGGGGACATAGAGTTCTGCAAATTGTTGGGAAAATAAATTTATCAGTGGGCGAATTTTATATAACTTGTCGTAATTTGGATGATTGTGGGGAGGGCACTGGGTGTTGTCGCTGAAGTGAAGAAAGCACATTATCATCTTGTATCGGGACCTGAACATTACAGCAGAATAAATAAGCATGTTGTGGATAGGGTTGGTGGACCAATAGGCATGTCCTTAATTTTTTTGGAATCCCCATGTTTATGGTGTGGCCCATAAACAATTTGAACTCTAAATTCAGATCTCTCCACTCAAATGGACAGGCATATGATGATTGGGGGTTGTTGGCATTATACTGCTGGGCATATCAATTTGTCTGGTCCACAATAAATTGCAGCAAAATTGTCGGGCAAAAACAGATGAAAGCAATCAATCTCTGAGAAATTGGGTGTTGGCCTGGACTGGGAATTTCTTCTTGGGCCCTATTGCTGGTGGCAGCGCTGGTACTGGGCCTGGGAATATAATCCTGGTTTCCAGAGGGCCGTGCCCTTTTAGGAGGGACCCATTCTTCCCCTGAATCATTTGCTCATTCACTATTCGGTTCAAATGCTGAATTTGATTCGGAATCAGAATTGGAATCTGATGAAAACTCCCCGTTGCTCTCATTGGTCATGGAGAGGATCTGGAACGCCTCTTCAGTGTTGTATACTCTTTTGGACATGACGCTGATGGCTGTGTGACAGGTGGCAGGTGATGGTCACTGATGGGCTGTGCGATGGGTGGCAGGTGACGTTCACTGATAGGTGATGACGGTGTAACAGGCGATGGTCACTGATGGGTGACAGGCCACGGACAGTGACGGGTGATGGTCACTGACGGGTGATGGTCACAGACGGGTGACAGGCCACGGTCACTGATGGGTGAGGGGTGATGGTCACTGATAGGTGATGGCTGGCGGTCACTGATGGGTGACAGGTGATGGGTGACGGATGATGGCTGATGGTCACTGATGGGTGATGGCTGGCGGTCACTGGTGGGTGACAGGTGATGGCTGGAGGTCACTGATGGGTGAAGGGTGATGGCTGGTGGTCACTGATGGGTGAAGAGTGATGGCTGGAGGTCACTGGGTGAAGGGTGATGGCTGACGGTCACTGATGGGGTACAGGTGCACCGCTGACGGTCACTGATGGCAGTCTCTTATGTGGGTGCACTTTATGGGGTGACTGTGGTGACTGTTGGGTGACAGAGGACAATTGGGGGGCGATGGGACAAGTGTGGTGTTGGTGCAGACACTACAGAACACAGATCGGTAACTCACTGCTCCTGGCTCTTCTCTCCTCACACTGGAAATGGTGTGAAAGGATCACAGCCGATCATGTGGGTAAACAGCTCGCGATCACGCACATGCGCCGTGCACATTGGGGTGGTTCCCTCTGTGATCGGCCTATCACGTGGTAAACATCCATGTCCAATGGCTGTTCACCCCCCTCGGTACTGAGTGGTGTCTTCGTGACCGCGCGCATTCCCTGTTTAAATGGGAGGCCGTCATATATATATATATATATTTATAATATATTATATATATATATATATCTATCCTATAATGTATCCTATATTTATTATTATATATATGATATAAGATAGGGTTGCACCGATACTAGTATCGGTGCCGATACCGAGTATTTGCCCAAGTACTTGTACTCGGGCAAATGCTCCGATGCTTCCACCGATACCTGGACAGTCAGGGGGTGATCGGTGCAGTGGTGGGGGGAGTTACAAGCACCGGTCCACCCTGTATAGGTTTCAATAAAGTAGCTGACAGCCGCTTCTCCTCCTCTGCCTTCCGCGGCTTCCAGCTGCTTTATTGAAATCTATATAGGGGTATCGGTGTTTTCTAACGCCCCCCACCACCGCACCGATCACCCCCTGACTGTCCCTGTATACTCATCAAGTCCCTTCTGTGTCCCCCCGTGTGCTCAGCTCCGGTCCCCTCCCCTCCGTGTGCTCTGCTCCAGCCCCCCTCTGTGTGCTCCGCTCCGGTCCCCCCCCTCCTCCGTGTGCTCTGCTCCGGTCCCCCCCTCCTCCGTGTGCTCTGCTCCGGTCCCCCCCTCCTCCGTGTGCTCTGCTCCGGTCCCCCCTCCTCCGTGTGCTCTGCTCCGGTCCCCCCTCCTCCGTGTGCTCCGCTCCAGTCCCCCCTCTGTGTGCTCCGCTCCAGTCCCCCCTCCTCCGTGTGCTCCGCTCTGGTACCCCCCTCCTCCGTGTGTTCCGATCCAGTCCCCCCTCCGTGTGCTCCGGTCTCCCCCCCTCTGTGTGCTCCTGTCCGGTCTTTCTCTGTATCAATCTTGCAGGATGGAGAGCGGAGAAAGGAGCCAGTAAATTTGTCGGCTCCTTCCTATTCCAAATGAACAGTGATTACTGACTCTGTCCATTCATAACTGAGAATCGTAAACTGTGTTTATGATATTTCAGTTTATGAATGGAGAGGAGCATCTGTCTCCTGTCCATTCATCTCCAGTGCAGCTGAGGCTGCTGAGAAAAGGACTGGGGAATTTCTGTCCCCAGTCCCTTTCTGTGTCTCAAAAGGAAGATGTCAGGGGTCTGTTAAGACCCCTGATATCTCACCAAAGCCCCTCCTGATAAAAAAAAAAAAAAATTAAAGAATTGTACTAAATAAATATTTTAAAAGATTAAATTGTAACAATAATTAAACCCCCAAAACAAAAGCATTGTAAAAAAAAAATAACAAAAAATAAATAAAATTGTAAAAAAAATTGTAAGAAAAAACTAAAAAAATTACTGACACAGTCCAATCGCGCCATCAGTGCTGCATATTAGTGCCACTGTCACGTGATATTAAAAAAAATTATCGGTAATCGGTATTGGTGAGTACTTGAAAAAAAGTATCGGTATTCGTGCTCGGTCTTAAAAAAGTGGTATCAGTGAAACCCTAATATAAGATATATTACTTTCACTATTTTACAGTATAAATGAATCCCTTATAGTAGTGATTATCTGCTGTTTTTGTACTATACAGGTCTATTTTTTTTAACCCCATCATAACAGATGATTAAAAAAAATCATGCTGCTGCTACTAAATGTCCTATGCTGGTCATACACGGATCGATTTTTGGATGAGAATATTCCCACAAATATTTGTATGAAAATTATTTGTACATTCGATGAATGGACGAGTGTAGTTCGAAATTTCCACTTGTTTTTTTCATTCAATTATAAAATGAATGTAACTTCTGAGCAAAACCACATACAATATTTGAAAATTTGTTCGCTTGAGAAAAGTTTTCTGTTCTGCTCTTTTGAATTTTCCCATCACTGTGGTGGAAAATGAACGCCGATTTGACCCACTAATGGTTAGAAAATTGGATGAATGTTTTTTTGAAAGAAAAATTAGTTTGTGTATGGCCAGCATAAGTGACATCAGGTGCAGGGAGCTTGTACCCACCTACCTGTCTATGACAAAGGAGTCTGTCATCCATCATATTATATTACACTCCTGTCTGATCATCTGCAAAACAGAGTTTTACCTCTTTTTTTACATTTTAATAATGTTGATCTCTGATTCTGATATGTAGCAGATTCTCCCTCTAATAATACATCTATCTGTTATTCTCATATAGTTGGATATTTAATCCACTCTATCTGGATATATATATTTACCACTGTATATAGATATTCAAGAATATTAACTAAATTATATGCCAACCTTTTTTTTTAGGTTTTTATCTAATTAGTCAAAACAATAATCAGCCAACTAATTAATTATGAAAATAATCATTAGTTGCCGCCCTACAGAGGACCCATTTACTAGTTACCTTGAGGGGGGAATTGTAAGATCCTCAGAGACAAAGCTGCCTGATGTGGGAGGAGTCCTGGTTTAGGGGAACCAATCTGCTCATGTCTAGTAATAATCTTTTTATTTCTATTTTAGTAGATGGACGGGAGATGAGGAAAACCTCAGAGGATTGTCTCACTTTGTCTCCAGACTGTAAAGTAGAAAATGAGGACATCACACAGTATAGTCCAGGAGAAAACCAGACTACCTCAAATGTCCATCCGGCACCACACAGTGTAGATGGACCATCGTATTCCTCTTATCCTGAGGAACCTCAGACTGTGAGGGACGGTGCCGTCCTTCCAACAGATAAGCGGTTTTCCTGTACTGAGTGTGGCAAGGGTTTCCCTTCTAAATCCAAACTTAATGTGCATAATAGATCTCACACAGGAGAGAAGCCGTATTCCTGCTCTGAGTGCGGGAAATGTTTTTCAGTGAAGTCCAGTCTTTACACACATCAGAGATCTCACACAGGAGATAAGCCATTTCCCTGTCCTGTGTGCGGGAAATGTTTTTCAGTGAAGTCATATCTTTACAAACATCAGAGATCTCACAGGGGGGAGAAGCCGTATTCCTGTCCTGAGTGCGGGAAATGTTTTTCAGTGAAGTCCAGTCTTTCCACACATCAGAGATCTCACACGGGGGAAAAGCCATACTCCTGTCCTGAGTGCGGGAAATGTTTTTCACAGAAGTCCATTCTTTACACACATCAGAGATTTCACACAGGGGAGAAGCCGTATTCTTGTCCTGAGTGCGGGGAATGTTTTTCACAGAAGTCCTATATTTACACACATCAGAGATCTCACACCGGGGAGAAGCCGTATTCCTGTCCTGAGTGCGGAAAATGTTTTTCAGAGAAGTCCAGTCTTTACAAACATCAGAGATCTCACACAGGGGAGAAGCCACATTCCTGCGCTGAGTGTGGGAAATGTTTTTCAGAGAAGGCCAGTCTTTCCACACATCAGAGATCTCATACGGGGGAGAAGCCGTATTGCTGTTCTGAGTGCGGGAAATGTTTTTCACAGAAGTCTAATCTTTACAAACATCAGAAATCTCACACGGGTGAGAAGCCACATTCCTGTCCTGAGTGTGGGAAATGTTTTTCACAGAAGGCCAGTCTTTCCACACATCAGAGATCTCACACGGGGGAGAAGCCTTATTGCTGTCCTGAGTGCAGGAAATGTTTTTCACAGAAGTCCAGTCTTTCCACACATCAAAGATCTCACACGAGGGAGAAGCCACTTTCCTGTCCTGAGTAAGGAAATTGTTCCTCACTGAAGTCCTGTCTTCCTGTACATCAGGGATCCCACACAACCCTGGAGGTGTATTAGTGCCTTGAGTGCGGGAAATGTCTTCTATATAAATGTTGCTGGACATCACATATCATGTGGGGAAGAAGCACACCCTGATATACACCTCAGATACACTCCATGGCTGATCTTTATAATGGAAGACACAGTTCCAGGTGTTTCAAAATTTTTTGAAAAAACGACTTGTCCAAGGGACTAAATCGGGGGCCCCCATCTCCTTGTCCCTTATGACAATCTCCTTGTTCCTCATCTACCAGAGAGCTCAGCAGCGGTGTGGGAGTTCATTGAAAACTACAAGCCGACATCGGCAAAGGACAGAACTCTGTGAGTGAATGGCAGGCCGCGCTCTTTTCATAAAATGACAGCCGATACAGGGAACTTCTCCCTGCACTGATTTCACACAGAGGACTCGGATCACTGAGCCTCTACAGAAACAGGAAACATCTTCCCGAACGTTTCCTTTAACCCTTTTACTCCCAGAGCTAATTTTTGCGGGATTTTTTTGCTCACATATTTAACCCCTTCAATACTGGACATTTTCACCCTCTTGCTGCCCCAGGCCAATTTCCATCTATCAGCGCTCTCACACTTTGAATGACGGCGAGGTCATACAACACTGTACCCATATGACATTTTTATATTCTCTTCCCACAAATAGAGCTTTCTTTTGGTGGTATTTGATCACCTCTGGGAGTTTTTATTTTGTGTGCTACAAATAAAAAAAGGCAGAAGATTAAAAAAAAAATAAGTTTCTCTTTGTTTCTGTTATAACATTCTGTAAATTATTATTATTATTATTATTATACACGATTTATATAGCGACAACAGTTTACGCAGTGCTTTACAATGTAGAGGGCGGACAGGACAATTACAGAAGGGACAGGAGGGCCCAGCTTGTAGAGCTTACATTCTAAAGGGAGGGGGGGTGGTGGTACAAAAGTTAATAGATGCAGGGGATGATTTGATGGGGATGGCTCGGGGACAGTTGTTAGGTGGGTGTGGGATAGGCTTCCCTGAATGAATTAGTCTTTTCGGGGATCTCCTAAAGGTGGAGAGGTTAGGGGCTGATCGGACATACTGGGGCAGGGAGTTAAGTACGTTTTCTCCTTCACTGATGGGCACTGATGAGAAGACACGAATATGCAGGACTGATGGGCACTGATGAGGAGCTACTGACAGGCACTGATTGGTATCCCTGGTGGGCACTGCTGGGCATCACTGGTGGACCCTATTGAGGTTCACTGTTGGAGTTGGTCTTCCTGTTGGAGGTTTTGTCTGCTGAGGCAGTTTCTCCTGGGTGTGCTGCACCATAAGCCTGATTGACCCATTTGGTGTATACCTATTTGGGTTCAAACTCTCCGGTAAGACTTTTGACTCTCTGGTGGTGGACCACAAATCAGCAAGTCTGAGCACGTTTTGTTGTCCTTAAATCACACTGACACTCGGGTTTATTTACTAAAGGCAAATCCACTTTGCATTGAAAGTCGCTGTAGATCTGCAGGGAAGCTATGAAATGAGGTGAAGCTCTGCTGATTTTATCATCCAATCATGTGCAAGCTAAAATGCTGTTTTTTACTTCCCTTGCATGTCCCCCTCGGATTCGACTGCAATTCCAAGTGTACTTTCAAGTGCACTTGCAGTGCACTTATAGTGCACAGTGGATTAGCCTTTAGTAAATAAACCCCTCAGTCTACTCTTCAATTACTTTGATACAAGGAAACGCTCCTCAATACCTATGCAAAAAAATTAAACACTACACACCCAATCGCAGTCTTCGATCATCTAACCAAAACCTCCTCCTCATTCCCAAATCCCGCTACAAATCAAAGGGAGAACGAAGATTTGCAGTCCAAGGACCACGGCTATGGAACGCTCTACTGACTTGCATCCGCATGGAAGAAAACCATCAGGCCTTCAGGAAAAAACTCAAGACCCACCTCTTCTAAGAAGCTGGACAACACTAGACGAATCCAGCGCCTTGAGGCGATTCAGTTCGCATTGCAGTGCTATACAAATCATTCAATCAATCACGTTTTGGATATTTCTATCACTATATTGTTTGGCTCACCTTCACTGTTTGTTTCAAGTATTAGTGATTTGCCTTTTTGGACATTATTTTTGGACACTATTCATACTTTTGTATCATTCGCACATTTTTTATTATTATATTTGGTTTATCATTGTCCTTTCAAGGGTATATTATATATATGCATTGTGATTTATACATATATTTTTTAATCTCACTTCATTCTGTGATTATTCATTAGCGCTGCACAGCACCTGGCAGCTGCACTATAGCTACATGAATGACCCCCCATCCTCGGGGGAGTGAGCATTGTGACTGAGCTCCTCCCCATCCCATCTCTTCTCCCTTCCCCCAGGAACATCACAAACCCTGCCCAGTCAGTTCCACGTCCAGCTAGCACTTCACAGACAAGTGATGTCCACTTTGGGGAAGGCGACAATATGCTAGTTGGGCAACACAATTGGATTATTAGAGCCCCGTTCACACTAGAGCAGTGACGGGGGGTTTTCCACACTGGAAGAGCGCCAGCCACTAGTAGAGCAGATAGAAAAAAAATTGTGCACTTCACATAAAGTTAAAAAAAGGGAGCCATGTGATGTGATAAACTGTGCTGAAAAGAACTATCAGAGCAGTCCTATAGTGGTACCCAAAAAGATTGCTGCTAGAACATTACCCAGTGCTTCTCACTACACCTCTCACCAATTATACAACACAAAAAATGCAGCGCCATCACATAAATTACCATTAAATAATTATAATAAAAGCATAAAGTCCCATCTACAATCTCCTCTTACACGTCCATAAAAATCCACCACCAATGTGCTGTAATGGTGATCAATTCAGTTCCTCCAATCTCCTCCCCATGTGCATCCAATATAGGAACTTCCTGTATGTATATGATATCACTTCCTGTCTGTATATGATATCACTTCCTGTCTACCAAGGAGATTTCCTGTCTAGAAGTGAGATCACCACCTTATGGAGCTCAGAGGAACTGCAGCCCTGAAAAAACCTTTGGTAGTGTAAACACGGCCTCGTGCTGTGTGTGTATGCATAGCTCCCAACTGTCCCTGATTTCGAGGGACTGTCCCTGATTTGGAGAAATGTCCCTCTGTCCCTCTTTACTCCTCATTTGTTCCTCATTTTGGTCAGATCTGTATAGATGTATATAAAATGCACTTTTTATCTTTCAAAAAGTGTTTCCCAGTGCTAAACCTTTCATCCAAATTTTAAATTGATGAATTGTTCAATTAAATGCCAATATAAAGGAATAGTAGTGGTAAAAAAAAAGCATTTGTGGATTGATTTAACCTTTATTTTGGTCATTTCCCCTTTAAGGGGTGTGGCAGGGGGCGTGTCTTATGCCTTGATATGTTTTCTAGTAGGTGTCCCTCATTCCTATGTCAAAATGTTGGGCGGTATGGTGTATGTACTGTATATCCTTATAGATGGGGTCATCTCCACTCCCACCAAGGGGGATAGAAATATATTACTGCTGGGGGGGGGGGGGGGGGAGACATTTTGGCCCCTTTGATTTTGCAGTAAAATTGATGTCAGATTTAGTCATGTAGAACATCTGTTATATGGATACAAAGATCTCCAGCCGAGAGTAAAGGGTGGAAATGGCTCCTGATCCCCAGATTTGGGCAATTATGTCACCAATATAAATAGAATAAAACCTGCACTATGTGTAACAACTCAAATACCTACAGAAATAACTTATACCGGACTGCTGCTGTAACAAAGGTAAGTATTCCCTTTATCACCTAGAAGAGCATTATGTGTCACAGCGCTGTCCTATTGTGTGTGCACATAAATCATCACAAATACACTAAAATATGTGGAGACATTCATATATAAAGTGCTAGGGGCTCAAATAATATGCTCTGCAGATCTACTGCTTCCACTTTACACCTAATTCATTGATCTTATGGTGTTTATCAATAAATGAAGTAAACTGATCCATGTGCAAATTCATATACAACATAAAGTGCTTTGTGCTCAAGATGCTGTTCCCTGCAGATCCACTGCTTCCACTTTGCACCTACTTCTTTAATCTTCTAATATTTGCTGCTATATTAAATAAAGTAAAAATCTGTGCAAATTCATGTAAATATACAATATTTTGTACTCAATATAGTGTCCACTGCAAGTCCCGCAGGGCCGGCAATTGCAATTGTGAGTCAATTTAAATGTGATTTGACTATTTTTTTTCCTTTCTAAATGTCATTTTTGCTGCAGCTGGTTCTATACATGGTACAGATGCACCACTTTACAGGCAGACTAAGGGGACCCCCCAGGCATGATGCCATTTGGTGCTTAGGTCTCGTTTGAATTCAAAGTATATACAATATAATATCCCGATACAGGCAGAAAAGTGTTATGCCCTGTACACAAAATAGGATTTTCCGACAACAAATGTTGGATGGGAGCTTGTTGTCGGAAAATGTCCGACTGTGTGTATGCTCCATAGAATATTTGTTGTCGGAATTTCCGCCAATAAATGTTTGAGGGCAGGTTCTCAAATTTTCCGACAACAAAACTTTGTTGTCAAAAATTCCGAGCGTGTGTACACAAGTCCACGTATGCTCGGAATCAAGCAGAAGAGACGCACTGGCTATTGAACTTAATTTTTCTCGGCTTGACGTACGCGTTGTACGTCACCGCATTCTTGACGTTGGGAATTTCCGACAACATTTGTGTGACCGTGTGCAAGACAATTTTGAGCCAACATGCTTTGGAAAAAAATCCAGGATTTTGTTGTCGGAATGTCCGAACATGTGTACGGGGCATTAGACTTTTCTGACTTTACTTCAGTGATGTACACAGAGGAACTTAGAAGATGCATGGAGCTGCTGAGACAGAGTTCCGTATGGGCTTAGCTAGTTCTGTATGGGCTGTGCTTTGCTTTCTGAGCTGCTGGGACTTATAGTTCCCCATTGTCAGTACAACTTTCTGGACACTGAAACACTACTTTCCACCCTGCTTATCCTGCAGCTGCTGCCTGTGTGGCCCTGACACTATGGCCAGGACATCCAACCCTATGTGGACCCATGATGTGCCTATGAAGGACCTCTGCCCGCTGGATCTCCTGTTCACTGCCACGTTGCCCTTGACTTGCTCAGCTGAGGCCACTGCTGGCTGGTGAGTCCCTTAACCCTTTTTGTGCCTACTACTGTCCACCCTTGGTGGGTGCTCAGATTGCGGACCCAAGGCTTGTTTCCCTTGTTCTGGTTCATACCCTGCTGCACGGACTTTTAACTCTGGCTGTGCCTATTGCAACCTAGAGGATCCCTGTCCCTTGCTATACCTATTGTTGCCCTGTGGACTGTTTCCCAGTTTCAGTGACAGATTTCTGCTCTGCCTGGATCTCTGGCCTGTGTGTTGGACCCTTAATCCTTGGTGAGCCCCATTTCCACCCAAAGTATCCCTGCCCCTTGCCATGCTTACTGTTGTCCAGTAGACTATTCCCTATTTCGGTAACATATTTCTCCATGGATACAAAACATTGCTGTCATTCTACTGCCCAGAGGATTGCCTTCCCTTGTCATGCCTTATCATTATCCTGTGAACTGTTCATCCATGTTGTCCCCACAGCTACTTCATGAACCACTTACCTGTAGTGTGCCCATTGCTACCCCATGAACTGATTATATGTGCCATGGCTCAACGCCATCCCCAATACCCCCAATTCTCCCAATAAATGCCCATGTGCCAGATTCTGTGCGATATGTCACTGTCTGCTCCCTCTCCCTGTGCTCCTAGTTCACAGTAAACAAGCGGCCAAAGGTCCCCTTCATCTAGCAGACCATTATCCTAGATGAGGACCTGGTATTGATATCAAATAGACCCCACACAAATAAATGGTGTGGGTCCCTTGTGACAGACCCAACCAAGGCAGAGGCTTTTGAAAAGGACTAGGGGCAAGCCTCCTACCCACTGACTACGGGCTTTGACATTTGAGGGAGCTACAAGCATTTAGGAAGATGTCATGTTATATAATGCAAGAGGACATTATTGCATTTAACAGTCAAGCAAACCATGATGGTCTCTGCCAACTTGAAACTCAAAAAGCATATGTATGTGACAAGAAAGCTGGTTAACAAGATTTGGACAGTCCTTCTTGAATACTGTTGTCAGATAGTCTGAGGTGGGGTGAGATCACAGTTTGTTATTTGTTTATTGTAAATTAGATCTCTCCATTGTTAAAGTGGTTGTAATCCCAAGAAACAAAACAAAACAAAAAAAACCCAAAGGCTTTGCATAGCATACTAGCTCATTATGAATTACTTACCTTAGCTCAAAGCCCCCGCAGCAGTCCTCATACACCGCTCCGGCCGGCGGCATCGCTTCCAGAGTTACTTCCAGGTATCGCGGGCTCCGGCGATGTGATTGGCCAGAGCCACGATGATGTACTTCCCGCGCATGCATTCGGAAGCCACCAGTAACGGCACAACGTTACTTCAGTGCGCATGTGTTACATAGTTACATAGTTACATAGTTAGTTAGGTTGAAAAAAGACACAAGTCCATCCAGTTCAACCACAAATAAAAAAAAATAAAATAAATAAAAATATATCATACAATCCCATATACCCCATTCTATACCACAGTTGATCCAGAGGAAGGCAAAAAAAAACCCAGTGTATGTGTTGATGATGTCGGCACGTGCAGATACAGGAGATATCTCCTAAACCATGCAGGTTTAGGAGATATCTGGGGTAGCTACAGGTAAGCCTAATGCCGCGTACACACGAAGGGACAATCCCGCGGGATTATCCTCTGGACTGAAGTCCAGCGGATAATCCCCTCGTGTGTGGGCGCCGGCGGACTTTTTGGCGCCAAAGTACGGCGGACTAAAGTTTGAAGTTTTGTTTTCAAATTATCCGCTGGACTTGGAAGTCCAGCGGACAATCCCGCCGTTAGTGGGCAAGTCCGCGGGACTTTTGAAATGAAGGGACTTGCCGCTCATCGGCAAGTCCGTTCATTTAGCACGTGACTTCAGGTTACGTAGCTAGCGTAGGCAGTTACTGCCGCCGCGCTAGCTCCGTGACCTGGCATGGATTTAAAGGGACTCCCCACGCCGAAAAAAAACGGCGTGGGGGTTCCCCCCAAATCCATGTCAGACCCTCATCCGAGCACGCAGCCTGGCAGGCCAGGAAAGGGGTGGGGACGAACGAGCGCCCCCCCTCCTGAGCCGTACCAGGCCGCGTGCCCCTCAACATGGGGGGTGCCCTGGGGAAAGGGGGGCCGTGCGCCCCCCCCCCCCACCCCAAAGCACCTTGTCCCCATGTTGATGAGGACAAGGGCCTCTTCCCGACAACCCTGGCCGTTGGTTGTCGGGGTCTGCGGGCGGGGGCTTATCGGAATCTGGGAACCCCCTTTAATAAGGGGGCCCCAGATCCCGGCCCCCACCCTATGTGAATGAGTATGGGGTACGATGTACCCCTACCCATTCACCTAAGGTGTAAAATGTAAAGTAAAAAAAAACACCCACACTTTTGAAAAAATAGTTTATTGCACTGCTCCGGGGGTCTTCTTCCGTCTTGGGGGTCTTCTCGCCGGACTCCCCGCCATTTACCAAGCTCTTTTACCGAGCGGGGGAAGTCCGGCTACCTTCTTCGTCGTCGCCGCCGTCTGGGGGTCTCGATCCGCCTTCGGGGGTCTTCTTCCGTCTTGGGGGTCTTCTCGCCGGACTCCTCCGCTCTCTCTTCTGCTCTTTTACCTAGCTCTTTCACGAGGGGAGGAGTCCGGCTACCTTCTTCGTCGTCGCCGCCGTCGTCGTCTGGGGGGTCTCGATCCGCCTTCGGGGGTCTTCCGGGGGTCTATTTTTTCAAAAGTGTGTGTGTTTTTGTACTTTACATTTTACACCTTAGGTGAATGGGTAGGGGTACATCGTACCCCATGCTCATTCACATTGGGTGGGGGGCCGGTATCTGGGGGCCCCTTATTAAAGGGGGCTCCCATATTCCGATAAGCCCCCGCCCGCAGACCCCGACAACCAACGGCCAGGGTTGTCGGGAAGAGGCCCTTGTCCTCATCAACATGGGACAAGGTGCTTTGGGGTGGGGGGGCCGCACGGCCCCCCTTTCCCCAGGGCACCCCCCATGTTGAGGGGCACGCGGCCTGGTACGGCTCAGGAGGGGGGGGCGCTTGTTCGTCCCCACCCCTTTCCTGGCCTGCCAGGCTGCGTGCTCGGATGAGGGTCTGACATGGATTTGGGGGGAACCCCCACGCCGTTTTTTCGGCGTGGGGATTCCCTTTAAATCCATGCCAGCTTGCGGAGCTAGCGCGGCGGCATTTACTGCCTACGCTAGCTACGTAACCTGAAGTTACGTTCGAAATGAACGGACTGCTCCGTGTGTGGGCAAGTCCGTTCATTTTCAAAAGTCCTGCGGACTTTTGGCCGGCGGATTATCCGCTGGAGAAGTCCGTGCGTGTGTGGGCAAGTCCACACGCGCGGAAAGTCCAGCGGACCCCGCTGGAAAGTCCCGCGGGATTGTCCGCTGGACTAGGTCCGCCGGCAAAAGTCCGCACGTGTGTATGCGGCATTATTATAGGCTTAGCTGTAGCAAAAAGTGGTTGTAAAGGGGTAAAGAGGAAGTAAAGCCTCTTTTTTTTTTTTTAACGTAACCTGCAAGGCAAAGGCATAATGAGCTAGTATGCATAGCATACTAGCTCATTATGAATAACTTACCTGAAACCGAAGCCCCCGGAGCGGTCCTCATCCTCGTCCTTCTCCGCCGCAATCGCTACGGGAGTGACTTCCGGGTCTCGTCGCTCCATCACTGTGATTCGCTGGAGCGGCGATGACGTCACTCCCGGGCATGCGCACGAGAGTGGCATATCGCATATCGCCGCATGCGCCGTAGATAGCGGTGCTCTTTCTTTTCTAAATATCTCCTAAACCATGTAGGTTTAGGAGATATTTATTGGACCTACAGGTAAGCCTTAATCTAGGCTTACCTGTAGGCCAAATTTGTCCCAGAGGGTTTACTTCCTCTTTAACAACCACTTTAATTGTGTTAATTAATTCACATATTATTTCTGTCTGTCTAATTTGACTAAATTGCGATCCGCGGAACTAGAACAAAAAGCACAGCCCATGTCCTAGGGCGGTGAAAGTCTATGCATTGTGCACCCGCCCGGCCAGTCCATCGTGCCAGAAGCTGTGGTGCGATCGACTGCGCCGCAGAGCGAGTTTTTGGCTGCAAATGAAGCACCTCGTCTGCAATCTCGTGATTGCATAGACGTGGCGATTCCCATGTTGCACTGCGCCCGTTGCCCGGGCCCGGACACTGTGCACATAAGGACCTTTTTTGATTTATTTATTTTTATTTTTTTTACATTTTTTTTGACTGCCTGGGGGGGCGGCCCCTATGGATGGGCCGCCACTGTGAGTGGAGTCTAGAAGAATGGTTGGGAATGGTTTCTCTTCCTGGGAGGACATTATTCATCATCCCTCTACTCATACTCACATAATTAGGTTTATATGGATTACACTGGCCGAAACTGAAGTGTTGGGTCAGCAGGGACTGAACCAATTACGATCAGTCAGCGTGTGGCTGATCTCTCTTGGCAGAAGTCAGTTTTTTGATTCTGTCTGAGGAACATGATGGAAAACTTTTGTTGATCAGCAGCTTCAACCATTGGTCAGTGTATTCCCAGCAGGAGGGATTCCTCCATCCCCCATGTTTGTGTGGAAGGAAAAATCTGAGCAAAATAACTAAGAGTGTATTTGCACTTGTTCTGCTCTTTTTATAATAACAGGAAGTTGGATGCAATCAACAATGAATTGTGTAAGATGTGTCAGAATGCAGAACGGACTCTAATAGAGGAAGTGTAATAACCCACCCCCCCCCCCCCCCTCCTCTTCTTCTTATCCTCTTCGTGTGTCACAACTTATTGGCAGTAAAGAGCAGATCAGCTCTTTGTTCACACATGAATATCGATCTTCATATAATAAGAAGCTGGATGTTCCCAGTGCCGTGTTTCCAGGTTTTATCTTCCAGAATCTTCAGTGATTGGACTTTTCAACTTTATGGAAATATTTTCTGGTCTCTTATTTGTCAGCAAGTACAAACAATCTGATTGGAGGATGGATGGACAGATCTAGCAAGGTGAGACCCCACCGATCTTTCTTCTGACTGCTCTTAACAAGGTTCCATTTCCTGAGAGCCATCAGGAAATAGGAACTCCGTTCATTGCTCGAAGCACTCTAATTCCAAAAAGACCCGAAGTCTGTATATTGTGTAATAAAGCAAATGATTCTGGATGGCTGCACTTCCAAAGATCCTATTTATTGAAGCTCATGTGACAGGTGGTTAACCACTTCAGCCCCGGACCAATTGGCAGCCAAAGGACCAGGCCCCTTTTTGCAAATTCGGCACTGCGTCGCTTTAACTGACAATTGCGCGGCCGTGCGACGTGGCTCCAAAACAAAATTGGCGTCCTTTTTTTTCCCACAAATAGAGCTTTCTTTTGGTGGTATTTGATCGCCCCTGCGGTTTTTATTTTTTGCGCTATAAACAAAAATAGAGCGACAATTTTGAAAAAAATTCAATATTTTTTGCTTTTTGCTATAATAAATATCCCCAAAAAAATATATAAAAAAACATTTTTTTCCTCAGTTTAGGCCGATACGTATTCTTCTACATATTTTTGGTAAAAAAAATCACAATTAGCGATTATTGATTGGTTTGTGCAAAAGTTATAACGTTACAAAATAGGGGATAGTTTTATAGCATTTTTATTAATATTTTTATTTTTACTAGTAATGGCGGCGATCAGCGATTTTTTTTATTGTGACTGCGACATTATGGCGGACACATCGGACATTTTTGACACATTTTTGGGACCATTGTCATTTATACAGCAATCAATGCTATTTAAATGCATTGATTCCTGTATAAATGACAGTTGTAGTGAAGGGGTTAACCACTAGGGGGAGGGGAGGGGTTATGGGCTCTGACGTGTGTGTGTTTTTTTACATTAGGGGGCGGGGCTGACGTCTGACATCATTGATTGGCTTTCCCGATGACCGGGAACAGCCAATCAATGACAGGCAGAGTAGGAAGCGCGGGGAGAGGTTTGTTTACACAAACCTCTCCCCCGTTCTTCAGCTCCGTAACCCGATCGTGGGACACCAGCGGCGATCGGGTCCGCTGGTCCCGCGGCCGGGGGTTACGGAGCTCCCGACCGGGTCGCGAAAGGCAGGCAAAACCACGTACCTGTACGTGGCCCTTTAAATGCCTGCCCGTGGGTCGCGCGCGTGCCATTCTGTAGACGTATATCTACATGAGGCGGTCGGGAAGCGGTTAACAGATGAGGTCATGACTAAGCGCTAATATTTGCGGGAAATGCATCTACCTCCTTGTCCCCTGCTCCATCGGATAACCACCTGTCATATAGCTTCAATAAAGAGGATCTTTGGAAGTGCAGCCATACAAAATCATTTGCTTTATGGCACACAGCATGTGAGCTGGGCTAGCACCCGACTAGTCTGTATAAGGATTAACTGACTCACTCACCTGGAGCGGATATCTTTGTTTCATGGAGGTCTGTATATCTGGGCTGCTCTATGCGCTACAAATGTGGAAGAAAGTTCCAAACCCTTTTTCAAAATCACACGGTGCCAATGCACATGTCAGCAGATGCGTGAGGGTGTCATTAACAATTGTGTTCCCGACACACACAAATTTGAAAGCAGGCTAATTGTCTCAGTTACATTGGTGGTCAATGTAAATCTTCTCATTACATTGGTTCTTGGTGTAGAAGCCTTTCATTCACAACAGTGGCCAGTGTGAAGGTCCCTCTTACATTGGTGGTCAGTTTAAATCCCTCCTTACATTGGTGGTTACTGTGAATGCTTCTATTAGATTAGTGGTCAGTGTAAACCCCTATTACACTAGTGGTCAGTGTAAACCCCTATTACATTGGTGGCCAGTGTTGAAACTCCTCTTTATATTGGTAGTCGATAAAAAAAATCAGCACTGCCACTGATCCCAGGAGTCCAAGGATCCCTAGGAGTTTTCTGTCTATTAATGGGTCCCCTCACCTCCCCAGTCCATGGTGTGCAGGCAGTGAGGAGATGATGTGCTGTAACCTCTAGCAACCAATCAGTAATGATGTGCAGTAACCAATCAGTGAGCAATATTGATGTACAGTAATCTCTAGCAACCAATCAACAAGCATAAATCGTGTGCTGTAACCTCTAGCAAGTAATCAGTGAGCCGAAATGTTTGCTGTAACCTCTAGCAACCAGTCAGTGAGCGGTAATAATACACTGTAACCTCTAGCAACCAATCACAATCGCTGTCTGATCTGATTCAGTAAACTGATTTTCAGTCTAGCTGCTATTTATTGTATGTCTCAGAGCAGATGGAGAGCAAAACTGCATGATGGGGGGGCCCCAAGAAAATTTTTGCCCAGGGTCCAATCAATGTTAAAGACGGCCCTGCTCTTTACCACCCTTTCCCTAAGTCAGGGATATGCAAATAGCGGACCTCCAGCTGTTGCAGAACTACAAGTCACATGACGCATTGCAAGACTCTGGCAGCCACAAGCATGACACCCAGAGGCAGAGGCATGATGGGACTTGTAGTTTTGCAACAGCTGGAGGTCCGCTAATTGCATATCCCTGCCCTAGGTGATCCCAAACTTGAAGTATAACCTGACCTCTCTGTAGTCCTCTTACTGGCTAATACTTTGGTGCTGATTAGTTGGCTATGAATGGCACAGATTTGTCAAATTGACACCTAAAAGTACAAGTCTGTATAAATTGTGGCCCTAATCTGGGTAAACTTCCTTTGTGACCTTTATATACCAATCAAATAAATGCTGGCATGAAGGTACTGATTGACTCTCATAATTATGGGTTTTAAATATCAGGAGTCCATCCAATTCTGATCTTTGCTTAGAAAAACCAGGAAGCCAATCATTATCCACATACGGGAATAAAACCCTCCTTATTGGTTCCGTTCATCGCACTACAAATTAGTTTATTATTGTTTGTGCTCCTTCCAGGTGATGTCACCTCGGGTCATCTCCTGATGTCATGGCGACCTCTTTTTCCTCATCCTCCTCCTCACAAGGTATGACTGCTGATCCCGACAATCATTTCCAATGTTTTCCTCCATCTCACATCTCCAGGGGCTGAAATTAGATTTTAGGATGTTTTATGCCTCCAGTGGCGGAACTACCGCCATAGCGACACATGCGGTCGCTATGGGGCCCGCAGCCAATCAAGGGCCCGGTGAGCGGCGTTGCTAGGCGGGTGCGGGCCGCGCCGGGTGACACCCGCTAGCGGGGGTGACACCTGTGGGTAGCGGCAGCCGCACCACTAACACCGCTCACCGTGCCTTCTGGACTGGAGCGCAGGAGGGACACAGCCGCGCGGACCGAAGCCGCCTCCCCTCCTCTCTGTTTAAATTCAGAGAGGAGGAGGAGCCTGCGCTCGAGCCTCGAGGGACACACACGCCGCTGTTCTGAGGTAAGTAAGGGGGGTGTCGTCTGCTGTGGGGTCTGCACTACCCGGGGGGGTCTGTAATGGGGGGGGGGTGTCTGCATTGCTGGGGGGTGTCTACTGATGGGGGTGTCTGTACTAAGGGGGTCTGCACTGAGGTGGGGGGGTCTGTAATGGGGGTGTCTGTACTAAGGGGGTCTGCACTGAGGTGGGGGGGTCTGTAATGGGGGATTGTCTGTACTAAGGGGGTCTGCACTGAGGTGGGGGGGTCTGTAATGGGGGATTGTCTGTACTAAGGGGGGTCTGCACTGAGGTGGGGGGGTCTGTAATGGGGGATTGTCTGTACTAAGGGGGTCTGCACTGAGGTGGGGGGGGGGGTCTGTAATGGGGGATTGTCTGTACTAAGGGGGTCTGCACTGAGGGGGGGGGTCTGTAATGGGGGATTGTCTGTACTAAGGGGGTCTGCACTGAGGTGGGGGGGTCTGTAATGGGGGGTTGTCTGTACTAAGGGGGTCTGCACTGAGGTGGGGGGGGGTCTGTAATGGGGGGATTGTCTGTACTAAGGGGGTCTGCACTGAGGTGGGGGGGTCTGTAATGGGGGATTGTCTGTACTAAGGGGGTCTGCACTGAGGTGGGGGGGGGTCTGTAATGGGGGATTGTCTGTACTAAGGGGGTCTGCACTGAGGTGGGGGGGTCTGCAATGGGGGATTGTCTGTACTAAGGGGGTCTGCACTGAGGTGGGGGGGTCTGCAATGGGGGGATTGTCTGTACTGAGGGGGGCCTGCACTGAGGTGGGGGGGGGGGTCTGTAATGGGGGATTGTCTGTACTAAGGGGGTCTGCACTGAGGTCTGGGGGTCTGTAATGGGGGATTGTCTGTACTAAGGGGGGTCTGCACTGAGGTGGGGGGGTCTGTAATGGGGGATTGTCTGTACTGAGGGGGGCCTGCACTGAGGTGGGGGGTGTCTGTACTGATGGGGGGTCTGCACTTGGATCGGGGGGTCTGTAATGGGGGTGGGTGTCTGTACTAAGGGGGTCTGCACTGAGGTGGGGGGGGTCTGCAATGGGGGATTGTCTGTACTAAGGGGGTCTGCAATGGGGGATTGTCTGTACTAAGGGGGTCTGCAATGGGGGATTGTCTGTACTAAGGGGGTCTGCAATGGGGGATTGTCTGTACTAAGGGGGTCTGCAATGGGGGATTGTCTGTACTGAGGGGGGGCCTGCACTGAGGTGGGGGGGTCTGTAATGGGGGATTGTCTGTACTAAGGGGGTCTGTACTGAGGTGGGGGGGTCTGTAATGGGGGATTGTCTGTACTAAGGGGGTCTGCACTGAGGTGGGGGGGGGGTCTGTAATGGGGGATTGTCTGTACTAAGGGGGTCTGCACTGAGATGGGGGGGTCTGTAATGGGGGATTGTCTGTACTAAGGGGGTCTGCACTTGGGTGGGGGGGTCTGCACTTGGGTGGGGGGGGGGTCTGTACTGAGGGGGGTGTCTGTACTAAGGTGGTGTCTGTACTACTGGGGGGGTTCTGTACTACTTAGGGGGGTTTGCACTGAGGGGGGGGGGTGGGTCTGCACTGTTGGGGGTCCTGCACTGGGGGGGGGTCTGTAATGTTGGGTCTGCACTGGAAGGGTGTCTGTACTGAGGGGATGGTGTGCACTGGGGGGGGGGGTGTCTGTACTTAGGGGGGTGTCTGGCATTAGTTCTTTTTTTTTGTGGTGGTGGGGGGGGCCCCTACAACATTTTGCTATGGGGCCCTGTGATTTCTAGTTACGCCCCTGTATGCCTCTATAGTCTAAACATTTCGTGTAGACATCTGGTCAGTCCACCCATTAGAAGAGTCTAGGAGCTTTCATCAGTTCCACAATCACATTCCCATCTATTCAGATTTTATTTATCATTGATGGAAATGATCTTCTGAGATGGCCCAGTGATCCATAATGACTGGATGACCCCAAATGTTATGGTTGTTTGTGTAGTGGTCGGGTAAACCTTTTTCCGCGTACACACGTTCAGACTTTGTCCGCCGGACCTAGTCCAGAGGACAAACCGCCGTACTTTCCGAGTGGGTGACTTGCCCACACACGCCCAGACTTCCGAGCGTGTGACTTGCCCACACACGCCCGGACTTCTCCGGCGGACAATCTGCGGGAAAAAGTCTGCGGGACTTTTGAAAATGAACGGACTTGCCCACACACGGAGCAGTCCGTTCATTTAGAACGTAACTGCAGGTAGACGGGGCTAGCGAAGGCAGTGAATGCCACCGCGCTAGCCCCGTCACCTGGCATGGATTTAAAGGGAATCCCCACGCCGAAAAAACGGCGTGGGGGTCCCCCCCAAATCCATCTCAGACCTTATCCGAGCACGCAGCCAGGCAGGCCAGGAAAGGGGTGGGGACGAGCGAGCGCCCCCCCCTCCTGAACCATACCAGGCCGCGTGCCCTCAACATGGGGTGCCCTGGGGAAAGGGGGGCCGTGCGCCCCCCCCACCCCAAAGCACCTTGTCCCCATGTTGATGAGGACAAGGGCCTCTTCCGACAACCCTGGCCGTTGGTTGTCGGGGTCTGCGGGCGGGGGCTTATCGGAATCTGGGAGCCCCCTTTAATAAGGGGGCCCCCAGATCCCGTCCCCCCACCCTATGTGAATGAGTATGGGGTACGATGTACCCTACCCATTCACCTAAGGTGTAAAATGTAAAGTAAAAAAAACACACTTTTAAAAAAATATTTTATTGCACTGCTCCGGGGGTCTTCTTCCGTCTTGGGGGGTCTTCTCGCCGGACTCCTCCGCTATTTACCTAGCTCTTTTACCGAGCAGAGGAGGCCGGCTACCTTCTTCGTCGTCGACGCCGTCGTCTGGGGGTCTCGATCCGCCTTCAGTGTCTTCCGGGGTCTTCCGGGGTCTCTTCTGTTCTTGCCGCGGTCGTCGTTTTCCGCGCCGCCCTCTTCTTCTTCTTCTTCTTCTTCTTCTTCCTCTTCCTCTTCCTCTTCTTCTTCTTCTTCTTCTTCTTCTTCTTCTTCGATGTTGACCCGTCGCTGTCTCTGGCCGGAATGCCAGAGCCGCGCTGTGCTGGGACTTATATAGGGACAAGGGGACAGGGTCACATGCTCATGTCACATGGTGACCCCGCCCCCCTGTGATGTCACAGTCCCAGCATCCTCCGCGATGGTTCGGGGGGGGGGGGGGGGCGCTCGCTCGTCCCCACTCTTTCCTGGCCTGCCGGGCTGCGTGCTCGGATAAGGGTCTGAGATGGATTTGGGGGGGACACCCACGCCGTTTTTTCGGCGTGGGGATTCCTTTAAATCCATGCCAGGTGACGGGGCTAGCGATGTGGCATTCACTGCCTTCGCTAGCTCCGTCTACCTGAAGTCACGTGCTAAATGAACGGACTTTCCGATGAGCGGCAAGTCTGTTCATTTCCAAAAGTCCGGCGGACTAGCATACTAACGGCGGGATTGTCCGCCAGACTGCCAAGTCCAGCGGATAATTTTAAAAACAAAACTTAAAACCTAGTCCGCCGGACTTTTGGCGCCAAAAAGTCCTCCGGCGCCCACACATGGGGGGATTGTCCGGCAGACTCGAGTCCAGCGGACATTCCCGCGGGATAGTCCCTTAGTGTGTATGCGGCATTAGTCTATAATCCTAATGAGAAAACACCCCCCATGTTACATGACACATACTGCTGGGAAATTTGGGGGTAATCAGGAGTTCTCAGTTTACATTGATCAGACACATCATTATACAAGTGTAAGCTTTATAAGGATTTATAGTTTCTTTTTGTTTACTAAGAAACGTTGAATAAACATGATGTTCAAAAATGGTCATCCCTACATATACCCTAGCAGGTCAATTTGCTATGAGTTTGTGTGATTTGCACAAGCATCACTAGCAATCTTCATAATGTCTAATAGTTTTACTTCCTATGATCATCAGCTCCATCTAGTGGCCACAATACAGTATTCACTTGAAATACCTCAACTGGTAAGATATAGCATTATGACCACTAGATGGAGCTGACGATCATCAGAAATAAACATATTAGACACATGAAGGTGATTTTATTATAAATATACTCCTAGGTGATTGCACCCAATATTCATTCATTTGAGAGATAATTTACCATCCTGGAGGCAGTCATGTGAGATTATCACAGGGAAGCCAATCACTCCATAGGTTAATGTACATATAGAACGATTGGGGGATCATTTCCTTTCCCTTGTATATGCTCTTTATAGCATTGCCGTCTGCCAGTACAGAGTTATCTGCTGTTATGTTTCAGAAGCTGTCCAATCAGGATCAATGTTTACAGTTGGCAACTGTCCTCTCTGCAGGGTTGGCTCCTGGTATCCTGGGAAAGGACCCACAAACCCCCGGGGATCTTATCATATATTCACTGGAGGATCTGAAAGCAAGTGACTTCAAGAAATTTAGGAATAAATTGTCTGATTTCTCCTATGGAAATCAACGTCCCATCCCCCGAGGAAGACTTGAAAATGCAGACTGGATCACCACCAAGGACATCCTGACAGACACATATGGAGAAAAAGGGGCTCTGAATGTCACGATTAAAGTCTTTACACTGATCGGTCTGATGGGACCTGCAAATGACCTCCAGGAGAGGAGAGCACAAAATGGTGAGTTCCCGTCTATAATGACCATTTCCTAACAAATCCTGATCAATATCTGTGTGAGGAAGAACTATGAATGTCACCCAGGGAAAGACAGTGACCACTCAGTGACCACTCAGGCCTCTAAGCCCCCGTACACACGGTCGGAAATTCCGACCACAAAATCCGTCTGATTTTTTCCGACTGATTTTTTCCGACACTGGTGTTGCATACACACGGTCGGACAAAGTTGTCGGAAAATTCAATCATTCTGAAGGTGGTGACGTTCGTTGCGTACGACGGAACTACGTAGAGGCTAATAGCCAATAGCTTTGGTCTCGTAATTTGATCTGAGCATGCGTGGCACTTTGTCCGTCGGAATTCTCGAAAACACGATCGAAAAAAGTCCGATCGGAAAATCTTGCTCTCAAATTTTTTCCGCCGGAAATTCTGATGGAGCCCACACACGGGCGGATTTTCCGACAACATGGTCCGATCGGACATTTTTTTCCGTCGGAATTTCCGACCGTGTTTACGGGGCATTACTGGATAAAACTATCCAGCACTGAAGTACATTATGAATGTACAACGAAGGATAAGAGATTTGGACCCAGGAAAAGATTACAGAGTTCAGGAACAAGATAAAAGGTAAACAGTGAAGAAGAGTAACACTTCTCCAGGCAGTCAGTCACCATAACATAATGCCTGGAGATTGGGATATGATTGGGATATACTTCCTACTTCGGCATGATGACGTCACAAAACTCCGCTCAACGCGTATCATCACTAGTCACTTGACTTCCTCGAAGAGTAAGGCCCCTTTCACACTTGTGCGACTTCAAAGTCGTGCGGTTTTACCGCGATTTTGCCGTGATTCACGGCCGCGATTTTGCCGTGATTTCAAGGAATGTCTGTGTAAGTGGCATCAAAATTGGACCAAAGTAGTGCAGGGACTACTTTGAAGTCGGAACGACTTGAAGTCGTACTAATATGAATGGCTGTCATTGGAAATCATGGGGAACGACTTGTCATGCTACTTTGCAGTCCCCAAATCGTGGGACAAGTCGTATTGGTGTGAAAGGGGCCTTAGAGTCTTTAAGTATACTCTAAACTATACTAAAAGACTAATGCTGTGTACACACGGTCGGAATTTCCAATGGAAACAGTCCGATGGGAGCTTTCATCGGATTTTCCGACAGTGTGTATGCCCATCGGTCTTTTTCTGTCGGCATTTCCGACGGACTTTCGATTGAGAACCTGTTCTTAATTTTTTCGACGGAAAACCTTTCTATCGGATTTTTCGACCGTGTGTATGCAATTCCGACACGCAAAATTCCGACTCATGCTCGGAAAAAATTTGACGCATGCTCGGAAGCATTAAACTTCCCTTTTATAGTGCCGTCAAACGTGTTGTATGTCGCGGTGTTATTGACAGTCGTAATTTGGTGTGACGGTGTGTAGGCAAGACAGTTTGAGAGAAATTCCGTCGGAATTCCGACTGGAAAACCATCAGAGCTTTTTCCGACGAAAATTCCGACGTGTGTATGCAGCATTTCTCTTTGAGGAAGTCAAGTGACTAGTGATGATACGCATTGGGCGGAGTTTTGTGACGTCATCATGCCGAAGTAGGAAGTATATCCCGATCTCCCTAATCTGAGCTGCTGCAGATATTTAGATGTTTTTAAGGGGGCCATGCACCCCTAAAGTGTCAAGGTTTTTACCCAAGTGCACTGGAGTGTGTGCATTAATAAATGTGAGTGTTATTACAATGTTTATGAACCGGTTTTATGCAGTTTAGCTCTATGTTGGCTCTTTTTGAGCACTATTTGCAAGAAGATCACTGCACAACCAACAGCAAGTCTCCCTAGGAGAGGAGGAGAGTAGAGATCCCTTATAAGCTGCTTGTCATTGGATTAATACCCCTAAGGGGAAGGCATGTTTAGACCTTTTGTAGGTGTTATTGTAAGGTGAGCGCATATATTGGCTGGTAGCAGGACACAAGGTGGTTTCTCACTAAGCACAAGCATTCATAGGAAAATTAACATTTACAGTATCTCACAAAAGTGAGTACACCCCTCACATTTTTGTAAATATTTTCTTCTAACTTTTCATGTGAAAACACTGAAGAAATTACACTTTGCTACAATGTAAAGTAGTGAGTGTACAGCTTGTATAACAGTGTAAATTGTCTGTCCCCTCAAAATTACTCAACAGACAGCCATTAATGTCTAAACGCTGGCAACAAAAGTGGGTACACCCCTAAGTGAAAATGTCCAAATTGAGCCCAAAGTTTCAATATTCTGTGTGGCCGCCATTATTTTCCAGCACTTCCTTAACCCTCTTGGGCATGGAGTTTACCAGAGCTTCACAGGTTGCCACTGGAGTCCTCTTCCCCTCCTCCATGATGACATCACGGAGCTGGTGGATGTTAGAGACCTTGCGCTCTTCCACCTTCCATTTGAGGATGCCCCACAGATGCTCAATAGGGTTTAGGTCTGGAGACATGCTTGGCCAGTCCATCACCTTTACCCTCAGCTTCTTTAGCAAGGCAGTGGTGGTCTTGGAGGTGTGTTTGGGGTCATTATCCTGTTGGAATACTGCCCTGCGGCCCAGTCTCTAAAGGGAGGGGATCATGCTCCACTTCAGTATGTCACAGTACATGTTGGCATTCATGGTTCCCTCAATGAACTGTAGCTCCCCAGTGCCGGCAGCACTCATGCAGCCCCAGACCATGACACTCCCACCACCATGCTTGACTGTAGGCAAGACACACTTGTCTTTGTACTCCTCACCTGGTTGCCCCCACACACGCTTGTCACCATCTGAAACAAATAAGTTTATCTTGGTCTTATCAGACCACAGGACATGGTTCCAGTAATCCATGTCCTTAGTCTGCTTGTCTTCAGCAAACTGTTTGTAGACTTTCTTGTGCATCATCTTTAGAAGAGCTTCCTTCTGGGACGACAGCCATGCAGACCAATTTGATGCAGTGTGCGGCGTATGGTCTGAGCTTTTTTCCTATTGATATTATGGACTGGTATCACCTTTGCACAAGTGGCTGCTTATTGTTTAGTTACAGGTGACCTAGTGTGGATTTACACACATTACTAACATCAAGGCTAGGTTTCCACTATTGCGACCTGAAAGTTGCGCAATTTTTTGCTGCGATTTTGATGCGACTTGGAGAAATGCCTGTGTATTCTTGAGGTCTATGGACCTCAAGTCACATCAAAGTGGGACCAAAAGTAGTGCAGGGACTACTTTGAAATCGCACAGATATGAATGGTACTCATTGGAAATCATGGGGTACGACTTGTCATGCGACTTTGCAGTCCCAAGCCACATGACAAGTCACACTAGTGGAAACTGAGCCTTATAGGTAAAGTTGATCCAGGGAATATCTGATTGCCTCTCGAAGGATCATGCTTTGCTGGTGTTTTTTTGCCTTCATCGGGATCAACTGTTGGTATAGGATTGTATCATGATTTATTTATTTATTTTAGATTATTCTAATCATTTTTTAAAGCCAAACTGAAGAAGATGATCCACGACAACAGATTATCAGGTTAGTAGGACATTCATGTCTGATATTAAATCCCTTCTGTGTGTTAGAATGGGAGAAGGATCTTGCTCAAGAATTGCACAGGTCTGTGGCCCGTGATTCCCGCGGGATACTAAACATCTCCCTAGTTGAAGCTAACTTGAAGTCATGATGTGGTGGTACCTTGTCCAATCTAGACTTGCAAAATGTTATCCTTCAGCCTCCCCCCTCTATTTCCGAGGCTGCGAGCATAATGGCACAATGTTACATATATGGTGGGAATGCCCTAAAATAAGAGGATTCTAGAATAAAATCTTGTGTATGCTTCACAAGGTCACTGGTCTTTCTATTCCTAAGTCCCCCCACATTGCTCTACTCATTTTTCCAATTGACTCTGCTTCTATATAGGAGTGTGCTGTGCCTTGTCCTGTTTATCCTGAATGGGGCAAAATTAATGATAGCTAGGGCTTGGGCTTCAACGTGGCAAAAAGGAAGATTTTATGTGATAGACCAACACAAAGTGGCACATAATTGTGAAGTGGAAGGAAAATGTTTTCAACATTTTTTACAAATAAATATGTGAAAAGTGTGGGGGGGCATTTGTATTCAGCCCCCTTTACTCTGATACCCTTAACTAAAATCTAGTGGAACCAATTGCCTTCAGAAGTCACCTGATTAGTAAATAGAGCCCACCTGTTCTCTGAAGCCCTCAGAGATTTGTTAGAGAACCTTAGTGAAAAAACAGCATCATGAAGGCCAAGGAACACACCAGACAGGTCAGGGACAAAGTTGTGGAGAAGTTTAAAGCAGGGTTAGGTTATAAAAAAATCTCCCAAGCTTTGAACATCTCACGGAGCTCTGTTCAATCCATCATCGGAAAATGGAAAGAATATGGCACAACTGCAAACCTACCAAGACATGACCGTCCACCTAAACTGACCAGCCGGGCAAGGAGAGCATTCATCATAGAAACAGCCAAGAGGTCCATGGGAACTCTTGAGGAGCTGCAGAGATCCACAGCTCAGGTGGGAGAATCTGTCCACAGGACAACTATTAGTCGTGCTCTCCACAAATCTGCTCTTTATTGAAGAGTGGCAAGAAGAAAGACATTGTTGAAAGAAAGCCATAAGAAGTCCCGTTTGCAGTTTGCGAGAAGCCATGTGGGGGACACAGCAAACATGTGGAAGAAGGTGCTCTGGTCAGATGAGACCAAAATGTAACACTTTGGCCTAAAAGCAATGTGTGGCAGAAAACTAACACTACACATCACCCTGAACACACCATCCCCACCGTGAAACATGGTGGTGGCAGCATCATGTTGTGGGGATGCTTTTTTTCAGCAGGGAGAGGGAAGCTGGTCAGAGTTGATAGGAAGATGGATGGGGCCAAATACAGGGCAACCTTATGCCGTGTACACACGGTCGGACTTTCTGGCAGAAAAAGTCAGACGGAATCTTTTCATCGGATATTCCGATCGTGTGTGGGCCTCATAAGACTTTTCTTTTCTGAAAATTCTGACGGACCTAGAAATAGAACATGTTTTAAATATTTCTGACGGAATCAATACCTTTCGGGAAAACCCCTCATCTGTATGCTGTTCCGACAGACCAAAAACGACGCATGCTCCGAAGCAAGTACGAGATGGCAGCTATTGGCTACTGGCTATTGAACTTCCTTTTTCTAGTCCCGTCGTACGTCACCGCGTTCTAGACGGTCGGACTTTGGTGTGATCGTGTGTAGGCAAGAGAGTTTCAGCGGAATTCCATCAGAACGCCATCAGAACTCTGTCAGAAAAATCGCCAGAGTTTATCCGACGGAAAAACACGGTCGTGTTTACGCGGCATTAGGAGAAAACCTGTTAGAGTCTGCAAAAGACTTAAGACTGGGGCGGAGGTTTGCCTTTTAGCAGGGCAACAACCCTAAGCATACAACCAGAGCTACAACGGAATGGTTTAAATCAGTGGTTCTCAACCTCGGTCCTCATTACCCCCAAACAGGCCATGTTTTCAGGTTTTTCTTGATCTTGCACGGGTGCTCTAAATCAGTGTCAATGGCTTGGTAATTTGGACAGCTATTTTATCTAAGAGAAATTACCAAAACATGGCCTGTTTGGGGGTAATGAGGACCGAGGTTGAGAACCACTGGTTTAAATCAAAGCATATTCATGTGTTAGAATGGCCCAGTCACAGTCCAGACCTAAATCTAATTGAGAATCTGTGGCAAAACTTGAAAATTGCTATTCACAGACACTCTCCATCCAATCTGACAGAACTTGACCTATTTTTGCAAAGAAGAATGGGCAAAAATGTCCTCTCTAGATGTGCAAAGCTAGTAGAGACATCCCCATCCTGTAATTGTAATGAAAGGCAGTTCTACAAAGTATTGACTCAGGGGGGGCTGAATACAAATGCCCCCCACACTTTTCACATATTTATTTGTAAAGAAAATTTGAAAACAATTTATAATTTTCCTTCCACTTCACAATTATGTGCCACTTTGTGTTGGTCTATCACATAAAATCCCAATAAAATGCATTTACATTTTTGGTTGCAACATAATAAAATTTGGGAAATTTCAAGGGGTGTGAATACTTTTTCAAGGCACTGTATCTTTTGTATCATGGGTCTCCCCTCCCCCTTTTCCTTTGTTTTTATTTTCCCTAGAATCCTATTAGCTCCAGGGTGCTTCAGTTAGGTCACCAGTTTCTTCTCTCTCTCTCTCCCTTTCATCTGTCCCTGCTTCTTGCTTTTTTCTCCCTCTTCCTTTTCTCTTTTTTTATCCTACAAATGTCAGTATGGGGTAGTTCTCCCTAAGCCCCTGCACATCAGTTTTTTTTTTTGTCTCTCTAAAGCCGGGTATACTGTGCCCCCTTAGAGTTGCTGGCAGATGACCTCCTGGAAGTCTTTACATTGGGTTTTACCTTTCTCCCTACTTACTGTCATAGCCCAAACAGCGGCCATTCATAATCTACATTGACACTATTATGGTAGACAGTTCTCCTTTTTGTCTATCTCGGGGAGTTCTTTTGGGTCGTCCCCAGCTCCTGGTAACTTAGTCACTAAGGTCAAAATAAATTTTACATAATTTCCCAGGAACGGTGTTGATCAAAATCTTCTTTGGCATTTAAGTGTTATTGCTTATTGCATCATTGCTTTAGCTTAAAGCGGTTCTGCACTCGTTTTTTTTTTTTTTTGGGCTATATGCCAAGGGCATATAGCTCAATTGGGGGACTTACCTGTTCCATATTCCATCTCGATCACCGCCGGTTTTCGTCCGATGAAGTTCTTCATCTTCTTCTTTTGTGCTGGGGGCCATCTTGCCTGTGGGCATGTGAAACCCCCACAGGCACTTTAGATGGCCCAGCATGCACCGCCGTTACTCGCGCTTGCGCAGTAACGGCACATCTGCCGACATCTCACGAGATTTCGGAAGATGTGGCCGAAATCTCGCGAGATTTCGGAAGATGCCCGCACTGATTCCTGGGATCAATGACACCAGATCCCAGGAGACAGTGCGGCGTGACGAGGATCCCCGCAAAACCCCCCCCCCCCCCCGAAGACACAGAAGACAGGAAGTCATCGATTACAAGGTAAGTAAAAAAAAAAAAAAAAAAACACATTTCATTTAGTACTCTTTGCCTGATTTGGAAGGCAAAGAGATTTACTAAATGAAATGTGTGCAGGACCGCTTTAATTGACTCTATTTATCTAGATCAGTGTTTCTCAACTCCAGCCCTCAAGGCACCCAAACAGGTCATGTTTTTAGGCTTTCCATTATGTTGCACAGTTGATTTGATCAGTATCACTGCCTTAGCAATTACCACAGCCATTTAATCAGAGGTAAATCCTGAAAACATGACCTGTTGGGGCGCCTTGAGGACTGGAGTTGAGAAACACTGGTCTAGATGATGTTTGGATGTACGAGATATGGTGCTCTCACTGGCACCCCACTTTTGGATCATTGCAGTGATATGTTGCCTATTTTGTCTACTCTGACATTGTTACTGTCTTATTTTTATTGTACTTTCTTTATAATAAAAATTGATTGAAAAAAAAAAAGAAGAAATCTCTTCTGGATAAACATTTTGTTCTACATTTTGTAGTCTGAATGATGTCCACAATCCTCCTTTATTTCATGGGATATTTTCTATTATTTTTTTTTTATTATCAAATTTTATTCGTTTTTTTAACATTTCCATTTAAAATTCACATTATATCATATATCCAAATATTTAAACATGACATTTTTTTTATCCTCATCCCATATTCCCTCCCCCCTTTTGGCATCCTGTGGACCAAAAACACCCCTTAAAAAAATAAAATGTAATTACTTCTCTCCCTTTCTCCTCCTCCCTCTCTCTCCCCTTCCCTTTCTTAAATAGTACGGTAATTGTGTTTTTCCCCCTTCCCCCCTCCCAACTCCATTACACCCACCTTTAGGTCTTACCAGTCCAATTTGTGAAAAAAAAAAAAAAGATATAAAACCCCCAACCTAAAAATGAGTGTACGAGGCTTCTAAAGGCCATATTATTCCCATTTAAATATCCCCCCTTGTCCCACCCCCCATGTCTCCCATGTTGTGAGAAAGAATTGGGTTATAGAGGGCTTCCCAGAAGAATTTTTTTTTTTATATAAAACCTCCCCCTCTCCCACCTCTCCTTCCTTTGGGCATTTATATATAATCCTTATTGTTCTATTTATTACTTAATCTCTGCTAGGCATAGTTCCCATTCTGTCCAGATTTGCTCAAACCTCTCCTTTCTATTTTTTATCTTGTGTATCCATCTTTCAGCCTCCATTATTAAGTTAACTTCCTTCTTCCAGTCAAGTATGGTTGGACATTTAGTCTGTTTCCATAATCTCGGTATCAATCGTTTTGCTGCGTTTAATAAGTGTGGTATAATGCTATTTGTATATACCCTGCGTGACTTCATTGACCCATGGAATAGAAAGTTTAGAGGCGTTAATTCCATCTGTCCCTGAGACAACCTCTCTATCCATGGGGCAATTTCTTGCCAAAACATTCTAATCATGGGGCATGACCACCATAGATGAAGAAGGGTGCCCCTCTGCCCACATCCTCTCCAACACCTGGCATCTGCCGTCAGGTACATCTGTGCCAATTTCACTGGAGTTTGGTACCACATGGTCAAGAGTTTATAAGACTTTTCTTGAATTTGTGAGCTTTTTGATGTATAATATGTCGATTCGATAAGTTCTTTAATTTGTGTCTTGGTAAAGCTATAATTTAATTCCCCTTCCCATTCTCTGATGTAGTAAGGCGTTATATTTTCTATTATGATTACATTTTGATTGCTTATGGTTAGAATACAATACAATATTTCCAACCCTATCTTATAAACACTATTTCATGTGTGTATAAGGAATAAAATATTCTCCTTTCTCTCATAAAGACTTAGAAAAGGAATACAGAGAGTCTGTGAAAGAGATCTTGCAGAGGATTAAAGACTATAATTCCTGTATGGGGGAGGCTTTTCCTCTACAGAAAAGATTCACCAAGTTATTGATGAGAAAGGGACGCCAGAATAAAGAAGAAAAAGAACAAGAAATAAGGAGTTCAGGCGGAAGACATCTACAGATCATGGAGAAAAGATCCCCAACCACAATTCAGGCTCTCTTTGACCCTGATGAAGATGGTTTCATCCCTAACATTGTGGTTTTACATGGACCTGCTGGGATTGGAAAAACAATGACCTCCAAGAAGATCATGCTGGACTGGGCCTCTGAGGATCTCTACCAAGACAGGTTTCACTTGGTGTTTTATCTGAGCTGTAGAGAAATCAACACCATCCCTGGAAACATAAGCCTTGTGGGACTTTTATCCAAAGCCTGCAGACTGACTACAGATGACCTGGTGTCTATTCTGAAGGATCCTGGAAGTCATAGAAAACTTCTCACTATCGTTGATGGGTTTGATGAACTAAGGTGGACTCTAGGGAAGAAATCTGAGGATTGTCTTGACATCTCTATGGAAACCCACAAAGAAATAATTCTCCAAAGTTTACTCAGGGGACAGATTCTCCCACAATCTTCTCTGATCATCACCACAAGGTCACTGGCCATGGAGAGACTTAACACATTCATCGATGATTCTCGCAATGTGGAAATCCAGGGATTTACAAGAGAAGATCGAGAGGAATATGTCCATAAATTCTTTGGAAATAAAGAAGATGTAGACAAGGTTCTCAGTATAATAAAGGACAATGAGGTTCTGTACACCATGTGTGCCGTCCCCATCACATGCTGGATTGTCTGCACTGTAATGAAACAAGAAATACAAAAAGATTTGGGTTTCATTCGTTGTATTTCGATTACTTCAATTTACCTTCTCTACCTGGAGGTTTTACTAACCCATCACAGCAAGAAGGAGCAGTCTGTACACAGGAAACAAACCTGTCTGAAGAAGCTGTGTGCTCTGGCCAATCAGGGAGTTCTGACCCAACAAATCTTATTTGAGAAGAAAGATCTAGAAAAACATGGACTTTCTCTGGATGAGGTGGAGTCTGTATTTCTGAATGAGAACATCTTTCATTGGGACGTCCGCAGCCAAACCTGCTACAGCTTCATCCACCTGAGTGTACAGGAGTTCCTTGCTGCTCTCTATTATGTGCTGGATGATTGGTTTGGATTTATGAAGGGTAATTTCCTCCCAAAGATCTGTAAAGGGGAATCACTCTTTGGCTTCAGTTCAGATTTCCCACATTTAGCATTAGCTGTACAATTCCTGTTTGGTCTTTTAAATGAAAAGCAGTTGAAGACATTCTCAGAGAGCACAGGAATCAACATCTCACTCCGAGCCAGACCTGCAATGAGAAAATGGGCCATGAAGGACATCAATGAGACCTTCTATACTCATACCATCTTCTGTCTGTATGAGACTCAGGATGAGGACTTCATTAGGAGCGCCATGTCTGGTTGTTCAAGTCTGGAGCTGTTCGGCTCACATACTGGTCACTTGTGGATGGACAGTAATTATTCCAAGCAGCTGAGCTATTGCTTGAAGACTTTGAAGAGTAAAAGTTTTCAGTCTTTATATTTTTATTCACTCACTGTGGATCCAGAGTGCCAGAAAATTATATCTCCATTAGTACAGAGGTGTCAGAAGGTCAGGTAAGTGAGTGTAAGGATATCATAACTCAACTGACTGCTGGTTATAAGCTAAACAGTGGGGGACCTTGAGTGGAGAGTGAGAACAAGTTTTGCTTTTTGACTGCTGGTAATTGCTGGGTTGAATTTTTAGGTTCTTTTTGGGGCTTTTCCTTGTAGCTTTTAACAACTTTTTCTGTCACTTTTTAAACAGCTGTTTTTTTTTCACTTCCTTCAGGCTACTAATTAAGGGGAGTGGTTAATTGGTCACAGGTGCTTGAGGCCTATATAACCTTCTGTAGAACTCATTGTGAGCTTGCTCATCTTTGAGCTTGTTGGAACTTAGACCAAGTGGAACTGGACTAAGTGGTGAGTTAAAAAAACAGAGTTGAAACAAGAGGTTGTAATAAGGGCTCAAGTACCTGTGTAGTGTGAGTGCGTACCTGTGTATTGTAAGTACATGAGTGCTGCGAGTGCACGTGGGCTGTATTGAGTATTAGTCTCGGGTAGTACCTGTCTATTGTGAGTACCTGAGTGTTGTCTGAGTAGTGTGTGTGTGGATCTTAGTACTTGTGTATTGTGTGTGTGTGTGTGTGTGTGTGTGCACGCGGGTCAGCGAGTGCACATTGGTCAGCGAGGGCTTGTGTATTGTCTTGTTGAGTACCTGTGTATTGTCTTTTTGAGTATTAGTGTCAGGAAGCTAGTAGTTAGGTAATTTGGACAGGGTATAATCCCCAGTCCTCATTAAATTAGTAGGTACGAAGCCCGCTGGGTGTGGAGATGTGACTCGGTGTACATCTTGCGGCATATATGCGTTCCTTGATCATCCGATCGAGGGCGAATAATGCTGTGCAAAATGTAAGCACATTGTTTCCATGGAAGCCCATGTTCTGAATCTGGGGAAGCAACTGTCAGCACTGAGAAGTCCATCCATACTAAAGGAGAGCCAGGAACGTACACGGCAGGTGCCGGCGGGGGCCAGCACAGAGGCAGGGTGGAGACAAAAAGGTGCAGGCACTAGAAAGAGTAGATGGGTGACAGTCAGGAAGGGTAGAGGGAGAAGTGCCAGGGAGGCCGATCCAGGGCTGGAGCATCCCAATAAGTATGCTCCATTGAGTGACGTTGGTGAAACCAGTCAGGGACCAGCACTGCTGGAGCTGAGTAACTCTCCTAGCTGCCTGGGAAAGAACTCCTCCAGTGAGAGTGGGGGGGGGGGGGGGGGGGGGGGCGGGGGGAGGGGGGGGGGGGGGTAAGCGAAGGGAAAGGAAAGACAGATTCTGGTGGTAGGGGACTCAATTCTTAGAAGGACAGAGAGGCCAATATGTAACAAAGACCATAATTGCCAAACTGTATGTTGTCTACCGGGCGCTCGGGTTCGGCACATCACGGATCTGGTGGACAGATTACTGGGAGGGGCTGGGGAAGACCCAGCTGTCATGGTGCACCAATGACAAAGTCAGAGGCAGCCGGAGTCTTCTAAAAAACGATTTTAGGGACTTGGGAGCTAAATTGAGGAAAAGGACCTCCAAGGTAGTATTCTCAGGAATACTACCAGTACAGTGTATGGAGATTCCTGTGCTCAGTGTATGGAGATTCCTGTGCTCAGTGTATGGAGGTTCCTCCGCTCAGTGTATGGAGGTTCCTCCGCTCAGTGTATGGAGGTTCCTCCGCTCAGTGTATGGAGGTTCCTCCGCTCAGTGTATGGAGGTTCCTCCGCTCAGTGTATGGAGGTTCCTCCGCTCAGTGTATGGAGATTCCTGTGCTCAGTGTATGGAGGTTCCTCCGCTCAGTGTATGGAGGTTCCTGCGCTCAGTGTATGGAGGTTCCTGCGCTCAGTGTATGGAGGTTCCTGCGCTCAGTGTATGGAGGTTCCTTCGCTCAGTGTATAGAGGTTCCTGCGCTTAGTGTATGGAGGTTCCTGCGCTTAGTGTATGGAGATTCCTCCACTCAGTGTATGGAGATTCCTCCGCTCAGTGTATGGAGATTCCTGGGCTCACCACTGACAGTGGAATGATCAGATACTGCAGAGGGAACTGTTATAGACAATGGATACAATGTTGCAGAGACAGAACAAACGATTTTAGGGACTTGGGAGCTTAATTGAGGAAAAGGACCTCCAAGGTAGTATTCTCAGGAATACTACCAGTACAGTGTATGGAGATTCCTGTGCTCAGTGTATGGAGATTCCTGTGCTCAGTGTAAGGAGGTTCCTCCGCTCAGTGTATGGAGGTTCCTCCGCTCAGTGTATGGAAGTTCCTCCACTCAGTGTATGGAGGTTCCTCCGCTCAGTGTATGGAGGTTCCTCCGCTCAGTGTATGGAGGTTCCTCCGCTCAGTGTATGGAGGTTCCTCCGCTCAGTGTATGGAGGTTCCTCCGCTCAGTGTATGGAGGTTCCTCCGCTCAGTGTATGGAGGTTCCTCCGCTCAGTGTATGGAATTTCCTCCGCTCAGTGTATGGAGGTTCCTCCACTCAGTGTATGGAGGTTCCTGCGCTCAGTGTATGGAGGTTCCTGCGCTCAGTGTATGGAGGTTCCTGCGCTCAGTGTATGGAGGTTCCTTCGCTCAGTGTATAGAGGTTCCTGCGCTTAGTGTATGGAGGTTCCTGCGCTTAGTGTATGGAGATTCCTCCACTCAGTGTATGGAGATTCCTCCGCTCAGTGTATGGAGATTCCTGGGCTCACCACTGACAGTGGAATGATCAGATACTGCAGAGGGAACTGTTATAGACAATGGATACAATGTTGCAGAGACAGAACAAACGATTTTAGGGACTTGGGAGCTTAATTGAGGAAAAGGACCTCCAAGGTAGTATTCTCAGGAATACTACCAGTACAGTGTATGGAGATTCCTGTGCTCAGTGTATGGAGATTCCTGTGCTCAGTGTAAGGAGGTTCCTCCGCTCAGTGTATGGAGGTTCCTCCGCTCAGTGTATGGAAGTTCCTCCACTCAGTGTATGGAGGTTCCTCCGCTCAGTGTATGGAGGTTCCTCCGCTCAGTGTATAGAGGTTCCTGTGCTCAGTGTATGGAGGTTCCTCCGCTCAGTGTATGGAGGTTCCTCCGCTCAGTGTATGGAATTTCCTCCGCTCAGTGTATGGAGGTTCCTCCACTCAGTGTATGGAGGTTCCTCCGCTCAGTGTATGGAGGTTCCTGCGCTCAGTGTATGGAGGTTCCTGCGCTCAGTGTATGGAGGTTCCTGCGCTCAGTGTATGGAGGTTCCTCCGCTCAGTGTATGGAGGTTCCTCCGCTCAGTGTATGGAGATTCCTCCGCTCAGTGTATGGAGATTCCTCCGCTCAGTGTATGGAGATTCCTCCACTCAGTGTATGGAGATTCCTCCGCTCAGTGTATGGAGATTCCTCCGCTCACCACTGACAGTGGAATGATCAGATACTGCAGAGGGAACTGTTATAGACAATGGACACAATGTTGCAGAGACAGAACTCCGTTGTGTACCTTAGGTGATCTGTGAAGGGTTCAGTCCGTTAAACTTGTCGCACAACCAAATTTCATCTCTGCACCATTGTATCTGTTATGTATAGTAGGTTACTGTGTAACATTGTATGTGTTCTGTATAGGAGGTCACACTGACTGCAGTAGATATTAGATAATTCATGACACTTAAAGTCAGTGGTTGTCAACTTGTAAGCGATATGGGGTCTCAAATGCAGTCCCTGATATCACTAAAGGGCCACATACAGTATTTATTATAATTATTGCTCCAAAAGATTGTCAAAGACTGAAGACTTACAAAAGGAGATAATCAAAGAATGTGTTACAGGAGCTGTTGGAGACTGGAGTGAAGCTGTCAGAGACTGGGGGCATGTTTCTTGAAACTTCTAGAAATCACTATATTACCAAAAGTATTGGGTTGCCTGCCTTTACACGCACATGAACATTAATGGCATCCCAGTCTTATGCCGCGAACACACGGTCGGAATTTCCGATGGAAATAGTCTGATGGGAGCTTTTCAACCGATTTTCCGACCGTGTGTATGTCCATCGGTCTTTTTCTGTCGGAATTTCCGACGGACTTTGGATTGAGAACCACGATTTTCCGATCGTGTGTATGCAATTCCGACACGCAAAATTCCGACGCATGCTCGGAAACAATTTGATGCATGCTCGGAAGCATTGAACTTGCCTTTTATAGTGCTGTCGAACGTGTTTTATGCCGCTGTGTTACTGACCGTCGGAATTTGATGTGACCGTGTGTAGGCAAGACAGTTTGAGCGAAATTCCTTCAGAATTCCGACGGAAAAATCATCAGAGCTTTTTCCGACGAGAATTCTGACCGTGTGTACGCGGCATAAGTCTGTAGGGTTCAATATTGAGTTGGCCCACCCTTTGCAGCTATAACAACTTCAACTCTTCTGGGAAGACTGTCCTCAGGGTTTAGGAGGGTGTGTATGGGAATGTTTGACCATTCTTCCAGAAGCGCATTTGTGAGGTCAGGCATTGATGTTGGACAAGTAGGTTCTTACAGTCTCTTGGCTCGCAGACTCCACTCTAGTTCATCTAAAAGCTGTCCTATCGGGTTGGGGTCATGACAGGCCAGTCAAGTTCCTCCACCTCAAACTCACTCATCCATGTCTTTATGGACCTTGCTTGCTTGCACTGGGGTGCAGTCATGTTGGAACAGGAAGGGGGCAACCCCAAACTGTTCCCACAAAGTTGGGAGCATGAAATTGTCCAAAATGTCTTGGTATGCTGATGCCTTGAGAGTTCCCTTCAGGGGAACTAAGGGGCCAAGCCCAACCACTGAAACCCCCCCACCAAATGATTTGGACTAGTGCACAAAGCAAGGTCCATAAAGACATGGATGAACATGTATGGGGTGGAGGAACTTGAGTGGTCCTGTTTCCCATAGACATACTCCTAAACCTTGTGGACAGCCTTCCCTGAAGAATTGAAGCTGTTACAGCTGCAAAAGTGTGGGCCAACTCAAAATCAAACCCAATGGACTAAGACTGGGATACCATTAATGTTCATGTGCGTGTAAAGGCAAGCATCCCAATACTTTTGACAATATAGTATGCATGTCTATATATATATATATATATATATATATATATACACACATATATATATAGGGGGCTTCCTTTAAGTTTTGTCTGGAGTGTGACTTCAAAGACTGTTCATAGCCACCAATGACAATCGGTATGATACTGTAGAGCCAGAAAGAAGGCAGCCATGTGGAAGGGAAATGTTGGTTGTTACATTTTTATTCTTGTTGTCAGAGATAATACATTCTTGGTGGTAATTATTATATTATTATTGTGTTTTAGATTTCGGTTTTGTACTATTTCCAGTAAAGATTGTCCGGGAGAGGACAAAGCAGAAGATGAAGAAGAGTCCCTCTCTTCAGAAGATAAAATGAAGCCTGCTAACCTTTCCTGGCTGATTAACTCAGACAGTAAAATTCAGGAATTACAGTAAGAGAAATCTGTGATCCTGCAGTGATCAGGAAATGTAATGTCTTGTGATTGTTCCCGTCTCTCAGTATTTCCTTATATCTCTGGGTGTCCTCCATCCTCACTGATGTAGAGTCTTCCATCACCTGTCCTCTTCTCATGTCTTCTCCCCTCTCTGAGGGAATCTTCCTCTTTGTAATCTCATCCATGGGATTTGGGGTTCCCCTTAAAATAAATCTGTGACCAGGCTATGTACATTTGGAATGACCATCCATATTCTGAGCAAGCAGTAAATAAGCTTTAAAACAAACCCTCACTGACCTCTGTAGCTGCAAACACCATGGATCAATTAATCTTTAAAATTCTCAAAAATATCCAGTGAAGTCCCTCAGGTGGGTTTCAGTAATCTGCTCCCCCCTCTCCTCTCACTCCTCTAAATCAATCAGTTGTGAGTGGAAGTTACTTCATATTTACAAATCTATGAATATAATGTTTCATCCTGACCAGTGGCGGCTGGTGCTCAAATTTTTTTTGTTGGGGGGGGGTTGCAAACTGAAAAATGTAACTGTTGGTAATGCAGGCCTGGTCTGCACATCTGCTGTGCCCATTATGAGGGGTTCCCACCATCCCTGTCCTGAGTTCCTGGGTCTGTACACCTGCTGTGCCCATTATGAGGGGTTCCCACCACCCTGTGCTGAGTTCCCGGATCTGTACACCCGCTGTGCCCATTATGAGGGGTTCCCACCATCCCTGTGCTGAGTTCCCGGATCTGTACACCCGCTGTGCCCATTATGAGGGTTCCCGCCATCCCTGTGCTGAGGGTTCCCACCATCCCGTGCTGAGTTCCCAGGTCTGTACACCTGCTGTGCCCATAATGAGGGTTCCCGTCATCCCTGTGTTGAGTTCCCAGGTCTGTACACCTGCTGTGCCCATTATGAGGGGTTCCCACCATCCCTGTGCTGAGTTCCTGGGTCTCCTGTACATATCCCCCCTCTCTGTACATGTTACCCCCCTTCCTGCACACATTACCCCCCTTCTGTACATATTACCCCCCTCCTGTACATATTACCCCCTCCCTGTAATTAAAAAACAAGGCTACCATATTAACACTACAGGAGGAAGTATTCGGGCGCATTGCATTGTGCCACAAGGCAGGTCAAAAGCAGACAAATGAAGCGCCTCATCTGCAATCACGTGATTGCATAGACGTCACGCTTTCCATAGTGCACTGTGTCCGGCACCCAAACACAGTGCACTTAAAGGACCTTTTTTATTTTTAAAGGGCCCTTTTTTGTGTGACTGCCTATGGACGGGCCCCCACTGATCCTGACCATATTAAAGAGAGAAAACACAATACATTCCTCTGAAGGCAAAGACATAAGACAGTTCTCACTTCTGTACTAAAGGCTGTCCCATAACCAATACAACTCATACTCCAGAAATATCCTATGTCATTGTCTAACTTCTGCAGGATAGTAATGGTTAAATCCTGAGAATCTACCCATCCCCCCATCACTAATAGAAATTATGAACATCCCTAACTCTCATTCCCTTTATGATTCCTTGTCTGCCATAAAATGTCCTAATGCCGCGTACACACGAAGGGACTATCCCGCGGGATTATCCGCTGGACCGAAGTCGAGCGGATAATCCCCTCGTGTGTGGGCGCCGGCGGACTAAAGTTTTAAGTTTTTTTTTTAAATTATCCGCTGGACTTGGCAGTCCGGCGGACAATCCGGCCGTGTGTAGTATGGTCCGGCGGACCAAAAACGACGCATGCTCAGTAGCAAGTATTTTTCTAGTATTTTTCGTTTTCTAGTCCCGTCGTATGTGCTGTACGTCATTGCGTGAACCGCCGGACTTTTAGCGTGATCGTGTGTGGTCAAGTCCGTTCGCTTTTTAGTCCAGCGGACCCAGCTGGAAAGTCCAGCGGATTGTCCGCTGGACTTAGGTCCGCCGGCAAAAGTCCACACGTGTGTACGCGGCATAAGGCTTCCTTTGTCCTGGCTCTGGGCAGTGAGTGCCTATCTCCCCCTCTCTGCTTCTGTTCAGGTATGAGTGTCGTGTCCTATGGACATAAACCCCCACTGGAGTCCCCCCACAACCACATATTATACAGTGGTGTGAAAAAGTGTTTGCCCCCTTCCTCATTTCCTGTTCCTTTGCATGTTTGTCACACTTAAGTGTTTCGGAACATCAAACCAATTTAAACAATAGTCAAGGACAACACAAGTAAACACAAAATGCAATTTGTAAATGAAGGTGTTTATTATTAAAGGTGAAAAAAAATCCAAACCATCATGGCCCTGTGTGAAAAAGTGATTGCCCCCCTTGTTAAAACATACTATAACTGTGGTTGTCCACACCTGAGTTCAATTTCTCTAGCCACACCCAGGCCTGATTATTGCCACACCTGTTCACAATCAAGGCATCACTTAAATAGGAGCTGCTTGACACAGTAAGGTCCACTAGAAGATCCTTAAAAGCTACACATCATGCCGAGACCCAAAGAAATTCAGGAACAATTGAGAAAGAAAGTAATGGAGATCTATCAGTCTGGAAAGGGTTATAAAGCCATTTACAAAGCTTTGGGAATCCAGCGAACCACAGTGAGAGCCATTATCCACAAATGGCGAAGACAAGGAATAGTAGTGAACCTTCCCAGAAGTGGCCGGCCACCCAAAATTACCCCAAGAGCGCAGCGATGACTCATCCAAGAGGTCACAAAAGACCCCACAACAACGTCCAAGGAACTGCAGGCCTCACTTGCCTCAGTTAAGGTCAGCGTTCATGCCTCCACCATCAGGAAAAGACTGGGCAAAAATGGCCTGCATGGCAGAGTTCCAAGGAGAAAACCACTGCTGAGCAAAAAGAACATCAAAGCTCATCTCAATTTCTCCACAACACATCTTGATGATCCCCAAGACTTTTGGGACAACATTCTGTGGACCGATGAGACAAAAGTGGAACTCTTTGGAAGGTGTGTGTCCAAGTATATCTGGCGTAGAAGGAACACTGCATTTCAGAAAAAGAACATTATACCAACAGTAAAATATGGTGGTGGTAGTGTGATGGTCTGGGGCTGTTTTGCTGCTTCAGGACCTGGAAGACTTGCCGTGATAAAAGGAACTATGAATTCTGCTGTCTACCAAGAGATCCTGAAGGAGAATGTCCGACCATCTGTTCGTGTACTCAAGCTGAAACAAACTTGGGTTCTGCAGCAGGACAATGATCCTAAACACACCAGCAAGTCCACCACCGAATGGCTGAAGAAAAACAAAATGAAGACTTTGGAGTGGCCTAGCCAAAGTCCTGACCTGAATCCTATTGAGATGTTGTGGTATGACCTTAAAAAGGCCGTTCATGCTCGAAAACCCTCTAATGTAACTGCATTAGGACAATTCTGCAAAGATGAGTGGGCCAAAATTCCTCCAGGACGCTGTAAAAGCCTCATTGCACGTTATCGCAAACGCTTGGTTGCAGTTGTTGCTGCTAAGGGTGGCCCAACCAGTTATTAGGTTTAGGGGGCAATCACTTTTTCACACAGGGCCATGATGGTTTGGATTTTTTTTCACCTTTAATAATAAACACCTTCATTTACAAATTGCATTTTGTGTTTACTTGTGTTGTCCTTGACTATTGTTTAAATTGGTTTGATGTTCCGAAACACTTAAGTGTGACAAACATGCAAAGGAACAGGAAATGAGGAAGGGAGCAAACACTTTTTCACACCACTGTATTATGTAGAGCTGTGCAGTCAGCTTCATCTTATTGTATTTTGTATGTTATCATCACGGTTCCAAAATAAAAATCCCAATTTATCTTCACATGTGGATAAAAATCAGTCCAACAGAGGATCTGACATATCTCAACCGTTGAGGCCTTATGCCGCGTACACACGATCGGACTTTCCGGCAGACTTAGTCCGGTGGACCTGAGTCCATCGGACAATTTGATCGTGTGTGGGCTCCAGCTGACTCTTTCTTCCCAAAAGTCCGGCGGACCTAGAAATAAGACTGGCTTCAAATTTGCGAGTCCGGTCGAAAAAACCGGTCGTCTGTGTGCTCGTCCGACAGACTAAAACTGACGCTAAGGCAGCTATTGGTTAATGGCTAGGAACTTCCTTATTCTACGTCATCACGTTTGAATCCGTCAGACTATTGGAGTGATCGTGTGTCGCCAAGTCCGTTCGCTTGAAAGTCCGGCGGACCTCAGCTGCAAAGTCCGTCGGATTGTCCGCCGGACCAAGTCCGTCGAAAAGTCAGATCGTGTGTACGCGGCATTAGCCATAGCTGTCTGTTAGGTTCAACAACACTCCAATAAATGCCCCTAATCTCACACAGCCATGGACAGGGTTGCAATTAGCATGAATTAATATGCAGATCTATGTCCATGTAATGAAATGAAAATTGAGCACACAATGAAATGAGAGATGACATGAACATAATACAGCAATACACAAATCAATAACATCAATAACAAATCAAAAATCAAATACCAACTTACAAGTCATTTGAGGTGGAGATTCACATCCCAGCAATGTTTGAGGCTGAGATACACCACTCCTCCCACTCAGGGGCGGACTGACCATTTGGCCACTCGGGCAGTGCCCGAGAGCCCGGGGTCAGTAGGGGGCCTCATTAGCTGGAAAATTCAAACTTTCTAGGGAGGTGTCTGACTACAGCTCAGTCCCGAGGTTTGTCGCAGTGTCATTGCTTCTAAATGCAATGCAATACTCCCAACGCACACGTTCCTGAACGGCTGTATCTTAAATTGGGTGATGAAATGACCAACGGCTGGAACCGACTGCAATCATGAGAAGGAAGTGTCACCAGCACACCAGGATCTCCAAAATTGGGTCCAAAATTGTAATCACTTATGCCCCGTACACACGAGCGGAATTTCCATTGGAAAAAACTTGGATGTTTTTCCGACGGAATTCTGCTCAAGCTTGGCTTGCATACACACGGTCACACAAAAGTTCTCTGAACTTTCGATCGTCAAGAATGCAGTGACATACAACACTACGACGAGCCGAGAAAATTAAGTTTAATGCTTCTGAGCATGCGTCGAATTGTTTCCGAGCATGCGTAGGAATTTTGCGCGTCGGAATTGGTACAGACGATCTGAATTTCCGATAGGAACTTTTTCCGACCGAAAAATAGAGAACCTGCTCTCAATCTTTTGCTGGCGGGGACTCCGGCCAGCAAAAGTCCGATGGAGCATACACACGGTCGACCAAAAGCTCACATCTGACTTTTGTTTGGGAAATTTCCGATCGTGTGTATGAGGCATTAGTATCAAAAAAATAAATAGAATCAATGTTTGGGAGCCCCGCAGGACCCCTTCATCAGGCATGTGACAAACTCTGTGGCTCCAACACACACTCGCTGCTATTGTGACCCTCCTTGCCACCTTAAACCTTTGCATATTTCCACAAAACCTTCCTTCCTGACACGGAACATAATCAGGTATTGTGTTCAGATTATCTCCCCAAACAGACTTCCCTCCCTGCATGTAGTGTGAGCAGTAGCCAGCAATAGCTATGCTCCTCCTCCAGGTTCTCTCACCACACGGCACTGAAGATGAAGAGGAAGGGGGGTGATTGAGCAGGACACAGAGTGAGTGTGCAGGAGACTGCTGGGTGGGGAGGCAGAAAGAAGATTCGGAAACTTCTAAATACATACACCTCCGGGCAGTATATGTATTTAGAAGCATGAAAAGGAAGTGTCACCAGCACACCAGGATCTCCAAAATTGGGTCCAAAATTTGAATCACATACCCTGCTTCCCCTTAAAATAAGACCTAGCGTGATTGTCGGTGATGGCTGCAATATAAGCCCTACCCCAAAATAAGCCCTATCCTGTTTCCCCGAAAATAAGTCCTACCCTGAAAAAAAGGCCTACAAGGACTTCAACTAGGGCTTATTTGGAGGGTAGGGCTTATATTGCAGCTATCACCGACAATCACGCTAGGTCTTATTTTCGGGGAAACGGGGTAGTATCAAAAAAATAAATAGACGCAACGTTTCGGAGCCACGCAGGACCCCTTCACCAAAAACTTATGGATCTTTTCCTAACTAGGTTTTGCCTTGAGTTCCCCCATGTCAGGCCTTATCATAAGTGTAATTTACTGACTTTTCTCACCTTGATCATGGGATATCGTTGCTTTCTTCCTTTTTTCTTTTGCATTAGATTTGTGATGACAAAACCTTCAAGTTTTGGGTTATTTCCCTGGTATACTCTCATGTGTCTGTATTTGTCTCTGCAGGTTGTATAGATGTGGCTTGATTTCCTCCTGCTGTGATGATTTCCATTCCATTCTTATCACTAACCGTTCCCTCATCAGACTGGATTTATCATATAATGATCTGCAAGACTCTGGGATAAAACTTCTATGTGAGGGACTCAGACATCCTGGCTGTACTCTGCAGGAGCTGAGGTGAGCATTATACTATAAATTATATAATATTCTGCTGGATTCCAGATCTTATGTGTGAGGGATCCAGACATGTTACCTAGATGAAAGTCAAACAAACTTCTGAGTACATACTATAAAATCAGACGAACAATTGTGCATTTTTTTGCATGTTAGTGCCATATCAAAAAAGAGAGTACCATTACATAGTATTGTAGGTGATGACGTGCAGCACCATGGCAACTGAAGTTCCAATCTCAGGGTATGATGGCACCTTCCTTGGCTGTAAAGGTTTAGTTCCAGTTTAAGAGAACAATAAAGGTGGGTTCATCCAATCAGTGTTTAGGATAAGGGGGTTCAGTATCGGTTAGATTAATTTACTACAGGGGGTCCCCGAGTTACAAACTCGTTAGGGACTGCCCGCCTGTTCTTAAGTCGGAATTGTTCGTAAGTCGGCTGCGCATGTGCAGACCGACAATTATGGACAATTACGGACCTTTCCGATGTTCCGTCTATTGCCGTTCTGCGCATGCGCGGCAAATTACGGACATTTCCGAAGTTTGCCGGCATTTTCCGAGGCTCCGTATGGCTGCGAATGCGCAGAACGGCCGGAGGACGGCGGAAAATGGCGAAGGGTCCCCGCAGCGCCCCGTTCGTAAGTAGGGGATGTTCGTAGGTTGGGCGTTCGTAAGTCGGGGACCCCCTGTATATACATGTGATATCAGCTTTAACCACCTCAGTACAGGGCATTTTTACCCCCTTCCTGCCCAAGCCATATTTTCAGCTTTCAGCGCTGTCACACTTTAGGCCGATACGTATTCTTCTACATATTTTTGGTAAAAAAAAAAAAATCGCAATAAGTATATATTGATTGGATTGCACAAAAGTTATAGCGTCTACAAAATAGAGGATAGATTTATAGCACCTTTATTATTTTTTTTACTAGTAATGGCGGCGATCTGCGATTTTTATGGTGACTGCGATATTGCGGCGGACACATCGGACACTTTTGACACATTTTTGGGACCATTCACATTTATACAGCGATCCGTGCTATAAAAATGCATTGATTACTGTATAAATGTGACTGTCAGGGAAGGGGTTAACCACTAGGGGGCGCTGAAGGGGTTAACATGTTCCCTGGGAGTGATTCTAACTGTAGGGGGAGGGGATTGACAAGGGGAGGAGACGATCAGCGTTTCTCTGTACAGAGAACACACCATCGGCTCCTCTCCTCTGACAGGACCGTGGATCTGTGTGTTTGACGAGTCGGGAGATCCAGATCTCCGATGTAAAATGTCCGATGGAGCATACACACGGTCGGACAACAAGCGGAAAACTTTAGCATTAGACTTTTCATGTGGGTGACAACTCACCTTCATCTCACAAGTGAGATCCAACCAATAATCCATAAAATCATCCATCCAAATATCCCAACATTTCTTTTTCTAAGATCCTCCGCACTGATTATTCATTGGATGTGCCTACTTCTGCCCGTCACTGGAAGAAAATTTCAACTTTGTTTCCTGTTTCTCCCTCCAGTATTGTTAGGTGTAATATGACATTATCGTGCTGTGATGATCTGTGCTCAGTTATCACCACAAACCAAACTCTGACCAGGCTGGATATAATATTAAATGATGAGAAGATGTCAGACTCAGAAATGGATCGTCGTTGTGAGGTCCCTCGTCATGCAGGATTCACTGTGGAGAGATGGTAAGAAATGTTATATTGGAGGTAACGCACATACTAATGCCGCGTACACACGATCGGAATTCTCGTCAGAAAAAACTCTGACGGTTTTCCCAACGGAATTCCGACGGAATTCCGCTCAAACTGTCTTGCCTACACACGGTCACACCAAATTCCGACCGTCAAGAACACTACAACGAGCAGAGTTCAATGCTTCCGATCATGCGTCAAATTGTTTTCGAGCATGCGTAGGAATTTTGCGCGTCAGAATTACTACAGACGATCGGAATTTCTGATAGAAACCTTTTCCGTCAGAAAAATTGAGAACATGCTCTCAATTCTTTGCTGTCGGAAATTCGGCCAGCAAAATTCCAATGGAGCATACACACGATCGCATTTTCCGATGAAAAGCTCTCATCGGTCTTTTTCTTTTTGGAATTCCGATCATGTGTACGTTGCATTAGACAGATTAATTTGGTTGTCTGTGGGCTGGTCGGAAAGTGAGCTTGGAGTTTTCATGGATTTTTTTTTAACATATGAAGAGATGAGATCACACATCCTGCCACCTCCATACAATCTACCTCAAATCTACTTTCAGCATAGTAGACCACTGACGTACATTGTACGGCTGCAGATTTGTACATTACACATCACACACATTTCCAAGAATGCAGAAAAATATTTTCCATTAGTGTGTATAAAAATGACCCTCATCTCTTACAAAGCACAGTACGAGCTCCCCCTTTTCCATCATTTCTTACAGAGCACAGTACAAGCCCCCCTTTTCCATCATTTCTTACAGAGCACAGTACAAGCCCCCCTTTTCCATATTTTTTTTTTACAGAGCACAGTACAAGCCCCCCTTTTCCATATTTTTTTTTTACAGAGCACAGTACGAGCCCCCTTTTCCATAATTTCTTACAGAAAACAGTACAAGCTCCCCCTTTTCCATAATTTCTTATAGAGCACTGTACGACCCCCCCCTTTTCCATAATTTTTTACAAAGCACAGTACGAGCTCCCCCTTTTCCAAAATGTCTTACAGATCACAGTACGAGCCCTCCTTTTCCAAAATTTCTTACAGATCACAGTACAAGCCCCCCTTTTCCATAATTTCTTACAGATCACAGTATAAGCCCCCCTTTTCCATCATTTCTTACAGAGCATAGTATGAGCCCCCCTTTTCCATCATTTCTTACAGATCACAGTACAAGCCCCCCTTTTCCATCATTTCTTACAAAGCACAATACGAGCTCCCTTTTTCCCAAATTTCTTACAGATCACAGTACAAGCCCCCCTTTTCCATCATTTCTTACAGATCACAGTACAAGCCCCCCTTTTCCATCATTTCTTACAGAGCACAATACGAGCTCCCCCTTTTCCATCATTTCTTACAGAGCATAGTAAGAGTTCCCCCTTTTCCATCATTTCTTACAGAGCACAGTACGAGCCCCCCCTTTTCCAAAATTTCTTACAGAGCACAGTACGAACTCCACCTTTTCCATAATTTCTTACAGAGCATAATACGAGCTCCCCCTTTTACATAATTTCTTACAGACCACAGTACGAGCCCCCCCCCCCCTTTCCAAAATTTCTTACAGATCACAGTATGAGTTCCCCCTTTTCCATAGTTTCTTACAGAGCACAGTACGAGCTCCCCATTCCATCATTTCTTACAGAGCACAGTACAAGCCCCCCATTCCATAATTTCTTACAGAGCACAGTACAAGCCCCCCTTTTCCAAAATTTCTTACAGATCACAGTATGAGCCCCCCCTTTTTCATCATTTCTTACAGAGCACAGTACAAGCTCTCCTTTTTCCATCATTTCTTACAGAGCACAGTACAGTACACCCTTTTCCATCATCAAAGGAACATTTCCTCATTTAACACTCATTTTGTTCTTCTATGAAGGGGTGAAGGTTGGATTAAAATGCTATATAGAAGAAGAATAGAAAATGGTCCTGGTGAAGCCGTCTCCTCCTCTGCAGGTAATACATGGATCCTGATATGAAGAGAATGTCCAGAATGGAATTATATCAGATTAACCAGTTCATGACACTGATTATTCATCATTCTCCTTTTCTTCACATTCAGATGATGATGATTCCACTGACTGATATCTACTGAATGCAATTCCAGAATGATCTGAGTGGAGATCTGTCCTTCCTCTGATTCCGCCATTTTACATTGTATTGTTACTCCTTAATGTATTAATTACTACAAAATAAAAATTTAATTTTTGGATCTTCACACCCAAACTGCCACCACTGATGAGACCAGCATGCTGGGAACTTCCAGTCCATGACATGAAGATTCTTTCTACGCAAGTAAAAGACACTAAACACACAGGAAGTCATTTACTATAGCGATCCGTAATTAGCAGTAATTAGTGCTAAAATGACGCAATTGTGGTAATTAGCGCCCATATGTATTTCACTATAGCGCTGGTGCAGAAATACTCCCAAAATCGAATTTACTATAGATCCCATACAACAGCCCAAACCCTTATTCTAGCTAGGTCCTGGAGAATTGCACATGGATTGTGATAATGTTTCGAGCATGATATGATCGCCTAAACGGTACTGAAATATGCAGTATATTTTTTTTAAAGATAATCTGCTTCTAAAGTGTGTGAAAAATTTATTTCTACACTGAAAAATCTTTAAAAGTCTGAGAAGAGATAAATTCCCTGTCTATTTACAACTAGGTGCCAGCACAACTGAGCATGCTCAGACATGCAAACTACTCTCAATTTAACTCCCATGCCTTTTTTACAGGGAGCTATAGTAAATACCAAAATTAAAGTTATGTAGCTCAATGCAAGTTTCAGCCATTGATTCTAATGGTACAATTGTAACTTCCCCAAATAAATCCTTTTCATGTTAAGATTAATGTATCTTTCTCTCAAATAAATTGCCCTTGCAACAATGTTGCTTCTTCTTCATCTATTTTGTTTTTAAGAATGCTAGAATGTAGAATGTTTTGGTGAAATATTTTTTTCTCTGTCACTTTCACTTATTGATCTTCATCTCACAAACATCTTTACCCAAACTCACACAGGTGTCTTTACAAACCACAAACAATACCGTTGCTGATGCAGATTTAAAATGAGTCACAATTTCCAAAGGATCATAACTTGAGCCCAAAAAATGTGATATATGTATCAACATCAGAAATAAAAATATAATTCCCAAAAATCTGAGGGTAACATCACTATTCTACACTCACACACCAAGAACCACCAAATATCACAGAATAAATCAAGAAGAAGAAAAACTCCTGAATAATGTAATTCCACCACCTATATATCCAAAGAAATGCAGTATCTGTGTTTTTATGTGTAGGAGGGTTCCACATATGGCAGCACAGTAGCTTACAGGCTAGCACTTCTGCCTAGCAGCACTGAGATTCTGGTTTCAAATCCTAAACATGTCACTTCATGCATCAAATTTTTCTGATCTCCCTATATTGCTAAACATAACTCCTGACTCCGGGACTTGTCGTATGTTTTCCATGGGCAAGGACTCAAATCAGCCATAACATTTCCCCACCACCACTAATTGCAGCCTCTTACCAAGCCAAAACCCACAAAATTACTGCTGTTTATCGCTCAGCGTGCTGACAGTAATCAGCCATAACCAGCCTTCAAAACAGATGGCATATGCCAGAAACAGGTTGTTCATTGGCTCTCTGGCCTTCCACAGTACATCTGCATTGATTAACTTCTTGTACCCCTGGGACTTGGGATGGTTTTACACCACAGAGATGCAGTCTGCAAACATGTAGCAGCATAGTGGATAACAGCTTAGCACTTCTGTCTAGCAGCACTGAGGTTCTGAGTTGGAATCCCAATCCTGTTACCTGGCTAGAGGCTAGAGGTGTTGTGGTGTTAAAGTTTCGTTTTCACCAGTGCTAACATTTTTGATGGGTTTCACATAATGGAACCCTAAGAAATCACATTATAAATCAAGCAAGTGTAGGTTTGCACCAAATCTAGAACTGGGTCGTTTTGGCCCAGATATGGATGTATACGTCTGGTGTGATACTGCACACATATTTTAATGTTTGTATGCTGATGATGCTTTGGACGATTTGTCACCAATTTGTGTGAAGCATCCCTCACAAAGTTGTCATTTCCTGGACCCTCCACATGCCAAACAATGTACAAATTTGATTTGGAGAATTTTGGGATCACTGATCATGGCCAGAGCCTTGGACATTTGTAATTTTTAGGTTTTCCCTGCACAGATACAGTATATCTGCTGAGGCATGTTTTCATTTGTAAAGAGTGTGTATTCTTAATGAACAGGTGTGAGCACTTGAGGCCAACTCAAGAGATAGAATCAAATACACTGGTGGGTGTGTCCTGTACTGGGTAGGTGGAAGTGTGCTAGCAAGCTTAGCTAGGTTATTTAACCACTTCAATACAGGGCTTTTAAACACCCTTCCTTACCAGAGCACTTTTTGCGATTCGGCACTGCGTCGCTTTAACTGACAATTGCGCGGTTGTGCGACGTTACACCCAAACAAAATTGACGTCCTTTTTTTCCCACAAATAGAGCTTTCTTTTGGTGGTATTTGATCGCCCCTGCGGTTTTTATTTTTTGCGCTATAAACAAAAAGAAGAGCGACAATTTTGAAAAAAACACAATATTTTTTACTTTTTGCTATAATAAATATCCAATTTTTTAAAAAAAAAAACTATTTTTTTCCTCGGTTTAGGCCGATTCGTATTCTTCTACATATTTTTGGTCGCAATAAGCGTATATTAATCAGTTTGCGCAGAAGTTATATCGTCTACAAAATAGGGGATAGATTTATTGAATTTTTTTTTTTTTTTTTACTAGTAATGGCGGCGATCTGCGATTTTTTTTTCGTGACTGCGACATTGCGGCGGACACTTCGGACACTTTTGACACATTTTTGGAACCATTCACATTTACACAGCGATCGTTGCTATAAAATTGCAATGATTACTGTGTAAATGTGACTGGCAGGGAAGAGGTTAACACTGGGGGCGCTGCAGGGGTTAATGTGTTCCCTAATAGAAGTGATTCTAACTGTGGGGGGAGGGGACTCAAGGGGAGGAGACCGATCATGTGTTCCTCCGTACTGGGATCACATGATCGGTCTCCTCCTCGCTGACAGGACGTGGAGCTGTGTGTTTACACACACAGCTCCACGGTCCCGCCCGGTCCCGTTGTTTTAACGGGCAATCGCGGGTGCCTGGCGGACATCGCGGCCGCCGGGCACTCGCACGGGGTCCCGAGCGATGCCGCGGCGCGCGCGCGCGCCCCCCAGGCGGCCGGGAATGCAAGGACGTCATATGACGCCCACCCAGGATGGTAGATCCACCTTGTGGGCGTCATATGACTATGGCGCGGTATTGAAGCGGTTAAAGGCCAGTATTTGTGGCCAGTGTTTGGCCTAAAAACAGGTCCTGGTGCTGTCTCTCTCTCCGCCATCTTCTGTTGCCGTCTTCTCCTGTTGCCGTCACTCCCGCTGCCATCATCTCCTGCCGCCGTCTTCTCCTGCTGATGTGTTCTTTCTCATCGCCGGTTACCCGCTAATATAATTATTTTTTTTTAAGGGGCAGGCTCCCCGGGTGATGTCATTGAATGGCCACGCCCCATGGCTATGTAAGAGACGCAAGACAGCAGGTGACAACACAATGGAGGAAGATGGTGGCGAGGAAGAACACAGCAGTGGGAGAAATAGGTGGTGGTGGGAGTGACGGCGGTGGCGGGAGAGACGGCAGCAGGAGATAAGGCTCGGGGAAGAAGACGACTCAGAGCTATTTTACAATAAACGACTTGTCAAATACCGGCAATTTTTTTTTACATTTCACTGCTTTTTTTGGTGAATGGGTAGGGGTATGATGTACCCGCTACCCATTCACATAGGGGGGACCGGTATCTGGGGGCCCCCTTATTAAATCAAACATTACTAATTGTATTTTCTATGTATGATTGTGCTCAGCTCTGTAGCGTAGTGGTATGCCCTGCTACCTTTGAAGGTTCGAATCTTACCGATCGTATCACCTCCTAAAAACTTGCCTTGTACTCAGCAGCATAATTAGCCAATGAACATCAGTTTGGTTTATTCCATAATTTTAACTCTTTAAATGCATGCAATGGTATGTAAGTACTCAATAATATTATGGTGTGGTATTCCAAAAATCCGGCTATTCAAAAATCCAGACAAAGAACCACATGCGGTCCCCCCTCCCAGTCCATACCAGGCCCTTCGGGGCTGGGCTGGATTTTAAGGGAAACCCCATGCCAAAATTATAAAAAAAAAAAAAATGGTGCAGGGTCCCCCCAAAATCCATACCAGACCCTTAACCCATACTCATTTACATAGGGGGAGGCTGGGATCTGGAGGACCCCTTGTTAAAGGGGGCTACCAGATTCCGATAAGCTCCCCGCCCACAGACCCCAACAACCACAGCCCAGGGTTGTCGGTAAGAGGCCCTTGTCCCCATGTTGAGGGAATGTGGCCTGGTACGGTTCACGTGGGTGGGTGCTCACTCTCTCCCTTTCCTGACCTCCAGGCTGCATGCTTGGTTAAGGGTCTGCTGTGGATTTTGGGGGGACCCTACATCTATTTTTTTTTAAATTTTGGCATGGGGTTCCCCTTAAAATCCATACCAGACCTTAATTGGGCACTATTTTCATGTTCGTGATATAGTAAATGACCCCCATACAGACCAATATCACTAATAAACGTAGATCTGAAGGTTCTCTCCAAAATCTTGCCGATTCGGCTAAACTCTGTGATTACCACCTTAATAAGTGCGGATCAATTAGGCTTTATTCCTGGTCGCTTGACAAATACTAACATTGAAGGTTATTTACCAATCTTTAGACCCCTAATACTAATTTTATTACCTAGAGCAGTTGTAACACTAGATACACAATAAAGCTTTTGACTCTGTCAAATGGCCCTATCTATTTTACTTACTAGAAAAATTTGGTTTTGGAAATACTTTTCTAACCTGGATCCGCATTTTATATGATACACCATTGGCCCGCATCTGCATTAATGGTAGAATTTCAAAACACTTTCCAATACAGCAAGGTACCAGACAAAGCTGTCCATTATCCCCCTTTTTGTTTGCACTTGCTATAGAGCCCCTAGCGCAACTCCTTAGACAATCGGCTCTATTCCAGGGCAGATTCTTTAGAAGAACGTGTTTCTCTTTATGCAGACGATATGCTGCTCTATCTTTACGATCACCAAAATTTGATCGAGTCTGTGTTAAAGCTCATACAGAACTTTGGAACCTTTTCTGGAATTAGGGTTAACTGGTCCAAATCTAGCGCATTTTCTGTAGATCTGAATACCCCACTTATTTTGCCATCAGCCTGTCCTTTGCAGGTAACTATATCCTTTAGATACCTGGGGATTCAAGTACAGTTGCCATTATCTACTTATGTATACATTAACCTCCTCCCCTGCATTACCTTATTTAAAACTATAATAGCTAGTTGGAAAAACCTTGGCCTTGACCTTACTGGGGAGGATAAATCTTTTCAAAATGGTTTTCTTACCCAAATTCTTATATATTTACCAATTTTTTTTTTTTTTTTAAGGAAGTAGATTCCCTTCTCTCTGCATTCCTTTGGTATCCTAAAACACCAAGAATCTCCCTAGCTACACTCCAACAACCAACCTCACAAGGAGGATTGGCTCTTCCTAAACTGCGTTTATATTATTATGCTTCACAGCTAGTATATATACACTGGTGTCTTTTTCCGCAATTGAATAATGTAGCCACAGCGGTAGGGCCATCTCTGGTTTCATCATATGAAACACTGACAAATTGAATATACAGATGATCCACCCCATTTACAGACAGTATAGAAATGTTGAAAGTCTCTCTTAAAATATATATACAATGTGAGACCTGGTTAAAGTGGTTCTGCATTTTCTTGTTAAAAAAAAAAAGTGGTTCTGCACACATTTCATTTAGTAAATCTCTTTGCCTTCCAAATCAGGCAAAGAGTACTAAATGAAGTGTTTTTTTTTTTTTCCCACTTACCTTGTAATCGCTGACTTCCTTTCCTCTGTCTCTGCGGCGGTGGGCGGGGTCTCTGCGTCGATCCTCGTCACGCCGCACTGTCTCCTGGGATCTGGTGTCATTGATCCCAGGAGTCAGTGCGGACATCTTCCGAAATCTCGCGAGATTTCGGAAGATTTTCGGAATGATTTTAAATGACGAAAACCGGCAGCAGAGAGTCACAGAAATGGGACACGTGAGTACCTGATTTACATCTCATAATCTACTGCATTGCACTAAAGATAGAAAAACACTACAGACAGTGCAGAACCGATTTAAAGCGGAGCTCCGTCCTGGGGAAATTTTTTTTTTTTTTTTTTTTAAAAGTCAGCAGCTACAAATACTGCAGCTGCTGACTTTTAAAAATCGGACACTTACCTGTCCCAGGGTCCTGCGATGCGGGGGAACGAGGCCCCCCTCGTTCCCCGAGCTGCCCGCGGCGCCGGCATTCCTAATGTGGGAACCCGGCTGTGGCTTCACAGCCAGGCACCCACTGCGCATGCGCGAGCGACGCCGTGCGCCGTGATTTGACGCTCAGTCATCTGGGACACGTGACAGGTCCCAGATGACTGTGCGGCGCCGAGGGGGAAGTGACGTTTAGCCCGGGCACTGAAGGTGGCAGACTACGAGGGACCCCCTAGCAACAGGCATTTAGAGGTGAGTAGAAAAAATTATTTTTTCCAATTATTTTTTATTTTTATTTTTTTTATGATTTTTAAGCCCCTTTTTTTTTTTACCGCAACCCCACTTTAAGTGACTCTGATCCACTTTGCCTAATCAACCATTGTGGTTTAATCCTATGCTCCCACACTTGTCCACATTGTCAGACGCAGCTCTCTGGGTGCAAAAATGCTTAAAATATGTACATGAACTTTATGATAATTGCACCCTCAACTCATTCACTCAATTGTAGCAGGAACTCCAACTTCCAAACTCCTGATACTATAAATATCTTCAATTGAGACACGCAGCCATGGTTAAACTAGGACTTAGGGGGTCCAATTTAATAACTAACTCATTATTAGAAAAAGAACTGTTGCGCAATGACAACTCATTACCTCATATTACGGTACTCTAATGCAAAGTAACCCTACACGTTTACATATTTTGCAAGCCCAACGGCAAATGGATATTCCAGACCTATCTGATGATACCTCGGAGGAGATCCTTCAGGATTATTTCACTACTACTATTACAGCAAGAGATAGACTAATACAACTAGGTATCTTTCATAGAACCTAGTATACACCACTTCTGCTCTTTCAGATGATTAGGAGAGATAATCCTAACTGTCATAAATGTCGTAACTCTAGAAGATATTTTCTTCATATGCTATGGAGCTGTGATAAGTACTGTCCCTTCTTGTCACATGTTACCCACTTTATTGCTACACATTTTGATCTCCCCAATATCTGCAATCCGAAGTGGTGTATTCTAGGGGTGCTGGAAGACATGGATTTCATCTCAAATCAGAAAAAAAAATGTATGCAAGGAAAACAGTGGTATTACAGTGGATTCACTCTGAGGTCGTCTCCATTAACCTGTGCAAGAATCTGATTAACCATGTTCTTCCTATCTATAAGTTGATTCACGAAGCAAGGGGATGCCCCCATAAATTTGATAAGATTTGGGGACAGTGGGTGGAACTATTTGACACCTGTGAGCTACCCGATCCTTAAGCTGATGTCTCTCCGGGCCTAAAAAGCATTGGGGCCTGTATAACATTTAGGGTCTATAATGTTTTATTGTTTGACCCAAAAGTCATGATAGTGGCACTTAGTTGCTCGGAAAGGCGATGGTTTGCACAGTTTTAAGCTACTGCTTACTTCACACCCTGAAAGCTTTTTCTTTTGAACCTCTGAGTACAAAAGTTTTTCTGGTTTGTTTCCTTTATGTTTTTCTGTTTCTTTTGACCATGTTGTCATCTTTGTTATATTGTATTATTCACTGTATTTCTGTATACAGCTTTGACTCATCCTAACCAGAACAAGGAATCATAATTGTATTACCCAATTGTTTTCTTCTTCCCGTTTTGGATTACAATGTTTCTACAGACATGTATAATGTATGTCATGCACATGTTATGCTGTGTAAGCTATACTGTACCTGTTTTGTATACTCAATAAATATACTCAATAAAAACACAGTATAAACATAAAAAAAACTTGGTTTGGTGAAAAAAAAAATTACCTCTAATGTCCCGTACACATGATCGGAAATTCCACCAGCAAAAGTCTGATGAGAGCTACAGACTTTTGCTGACGGGTCTTGTTGGCCCTCTGAACTCTCGTCCGTGGGTCCTGCAGTCATACCACTTCTTCTGATATGTCTGAGCAGCTTTGAGGTGGCTGTGGGCCATGCCAGCAAGTAGGGATAGGTGCTCACGCAGTTCCAGTACATAAGATGCAACTGGGGTGCCGATATACTCAACCTCCCCTTCTCAATGTTCCTGCAGCAAGGTTAAAGGGCCTCAGACCTTCCACCCATATCAGTGGATTCCCAGTATGCAAACAAAAGATGGGGAGGAGTCTTTCCCAGTCCGCCTCACTGTCTAAACAGGTCTTCAGCATTCTTTTCAGGGACCCGTTAAAGCGTTCACAGAGACTGTTGGTTTGGGGGTGGTCCAGATGGCCCTTACCCAGCACGTGCATCCCAGAGATTGAATTATATCTGACATGAACTGGGTGCCTTGATCAGTCAGGATCTCATTGGGGAATCCCACACAGGAAAAACAGTGATAAGCACTTCCACTATCTTAGTTGCTGAAATGCTAGACAGGGTTAAAGCCTATGGTTAGCAGGTCGCTTGGTGAATTACAGGATATATCCTCAGCCACCCTCTGAAAGGGTTCCTCAATGATGGGCTTGGGGTGGGGCTAAGTGGGGCCCTGGGCCATGCCTTTCTTTGACAAACATCACAAGTCTGACAGAAGTGAGCAACAGACTGGGAGATGCATGGCCAGTAGAATGCTTGGGTCAGTCTTTTTTCTGTTCTCCTTTTCCCAGGTGTCCAGCTAAGGGGATAACATGGGCAATTTGGAGCAGCGGGAACCTAAACAATTGGGGGACTATCAACTATTTAGTTGCAGTGCAGGGTTGTAAGGCAATATAGTAGCCCTTGCTCCCAAATTAATCATTTTCTACCCTCCCCTAAGGGTCTGGAATCTGCTTGGGGACAACATTTGCTCAGTGTAAGGTCAGAGCCCATTTCCTGTTTAAAATTTTCATGGTCCCAGGTCAGTGTGGTATTCAGGTCAGGGTTGGTAGCACTCACTGGATCCAGGGCAGGGGGGTATCCAGTTGGGTTGTGCTTCCTGGGGTGGAAGACCTTGGCTGGCTTGGCTCATTGTCACTGCGTCAACATAATGGCATAACAGCTCTGATAAATCATTTCTAAGCAGAACATCCTGAGGAAGCCCGCTCATGACTCCAATCTGTCAGCACTTTTCTGCAAATCCATATTTAAGGCAAATTGAAGTCCTAGGAATGTGTTTCCTGGTACCACCCGCTGGTTCCATAGGGAACGCAGGGCCGAGTTAAATGACTTCAGGTTTTTCCATAAGGGAATCAGCGATGGTGAGGAAGGCCTCAGTGTCCCAGATTCCCGTAGTTCTCTGCCCATCAATCAGGACTTCTTGCAGGTGGCACTGTTTACGCTCAGGGTAGGAAGGGACAAGTTATCGACCACTGTAAACTCCATGGGGGGGTTGGGGGTAATGACCTTTAAAAGGGGCACCTAGTTACTGGGAGATGGGGGAAGCGGCTCTTCCTCCAGTGACAACTCAACGTTTTTGACCTGACGATTGTGTGCAGAGGGAGTGGTGAGGTGGTTCCTGAGGCAGTTGGCCTGGAGTTGGTTACACCCATAGCATCAATGGTTCAGGAACAGCCCAGATGGTCAGGGCCAGTAGAAAGGTGCAGGGGATGGAGCAATGGGCCACCAGAAAGGTAGTGTGGGGATGCCAGACAGTGGTCAGGCAGGGCTCTGGGTCTTAGGTGGTTTGGTCAGCAGCTTATTTCAATGTAGCTTGATGGTAAGGACCTCATCCGCCACGGTAGCAGGCCACTCAAGGGTGACAGGGCTCCTTTCCTTCACCCACTCTCACACATCTGCCGGACACTTGTCATAGAACTGTTCCTTTAGAAAGGCTTGAATAATGTGTTCAATGGTAAGGGTCTGTTCTCCTTCCAACCAGCGCCCGGCAGGCCCATGATATTTTGTGTGTATACATTTTGACGGATGGCTCAGAGTGACAAGAAAAGGTCCCGAAATGGGATTTGGTGGTTTTCTAGGGTTACAGCGTAGTATTCCAACACACCTGTTTGACCCTAGTGTAATCTCGATTCCACTGGGTGTCCCGATATGCGACAGCTGCACCCCTTTTTAGCATGCCTACCAGATAACATACCCAGTCTGCACAGGCACCTCCAGCAGCTGACGTAAGTGTTCAAAGTCTTGAAAGAATCCTTCCACATCCCCTGAAGCTTCCCAAAATGGCTTAAAGTCCTTAGGGCTTAAAATGTGGTGAATGGTGGGCAACCATGACACCTGGGAAAACTGAAATTCATTTTTTCCAACTTTTGCCAGATAACCCCAGAAACCCTCACCCTGCTTGGGTGAAAATCCCATGAGTTTTGCCTTCTCTATTATACTCTCTCGTGCCTATGCTGGTTTAAATAGCAATACCAGGAACCAAGAAGGATATGTGGTGACTAGGGATGGGCCCGGTGCTCGATGCGAACCCACGTTCGCATCGAGCACCGGGCGTTCGCTCGCTCGGCGAGCCCAGAACTATTTTGGCCGCTCGCATCACGTTCGTGTGATGCGAGCGGCCCCGCAATGCATTGCGGCCGGCGCGGCCGACGCAGTGCATTGCTGGCTGATGATTGGCCAAGCATGCACTGTGACCCCGCATGCTTGGCCAATCACAGCCCCGGAAACTCGAAGAGCCATAATTGGCTACAGGCAGGACGCCTGTAGCCAATTACAGCTCAGGGGCTGTAGTACACGCCCCCCCCTATAAAACGCCGCCACGCCGTCTGCGCCGGTCACATGCTGTTCCGGCGCAGATTGAGCAGGCTGATTCTGTGACACTCTGCTCGATTTAGTTAGGTAGAGAGATTCACTTACAGAAATTGAGTTAGATAGATTCAGTTACAAAGATTGATTGAGAAAGTAGTGTGTTCGTGGCAGGCAGGCAGAGGCAGGCAGAGCTCCTATATTTTGTTACCAGAAGCACCTATAGGACTTGTAGTGTGTTCGTGGCAGGCAGGCAGAGCTCCTATATTTTGTTCCCAGAGGCACCTATAGGACTTGAAGTGTGTTAGTCCCATTACACACACAGAGCTATATTTTCTTCCCAGAAGCACCTATAGGACTTGAAGTGTGTTAGTCCCATCACACACACAGAGCTATATTTTCTTCCCAGAAGCACCTATAGGACTTGAAGTGTGTTAGTCCCATCACACACACAGAGCTATATTTTCTTCCCAGAAGCACCTATAGGACTTGAAGTGTGTTAGTCCCATCACACACACAGAGCTATATTTTCTTCCCAGAAGCACCTATAGGACTTGAAGTGTGTTAGTCCCATCACACACACAGAGCTATATTTTCTTCCCAGAAGCACCTATAGGACTTGAAGTGTGTTAGTCCCATTACACACACAGAGCTATATTTTCTTCCCAGAAGCACCTATAGGACTTGAAGTGTGTTAGTCCCATCACACACACAGAGCTATATTTTGTTCCCAGAGGCACCTATAGGACTTGAAGTGTGTTAGTCCCATTACACACACAGAGCTATATTTTCTTCCCAGAAGCACCTATAGGACTTGAAGTGTGTTAGTCCCATCACACACACAGAGCTATATTTTCTTCCCAGAAGCACCTATAGGACTTGAAGTGTGTTAGTCCCATCACACACACAGAGCTATATTTTGTTCCCAGAGGCACCTATAGGACTTGAAGTGTGTTAGTCCCATTACACACACAGAGCTATATTTTCTTCCCAGAAGCACCTATAGGACTTGAAGTGTGTTAGTCCCATTACACACACAGAGCTATATTTTCTTCCCAGAAGCACCTATAGGACTTGAAGTGTGTTAGTCCCATCACACACACAGAGCTATATTTTCTTCCCAGAAGCACCTATAGGACTTGAAGTGTGTTAGTCCCATCACACACACAGAGCTATATTTTCTTCCCAGAAGCACCTATAGGACTTGAAGTGTGTTAGTCCCATCACACACACAGAGCTATATTTTCTTCCCAGAAGCACCTATAGGACTTGAAGTGTGTTAGTCCCATCACACACACAGAGCTATATTTTCTTCCCAGAAGCACCTATAGGACTTGAAGTGTGTTAGTCCCATCACACACACAGAGCTATATTTTGTTCCCAGAAGCACCTATAGGACTTGAAGTGTGTTAGTCCCATCACACACACAGAGCTATATTTTGTTCCCAGAAGCACCTATAGGACTTGAAGTGTGTTAGTCCCATCACACACACAGAGCTATATTTTCTTCCCAGAAGCACCTATAGGACTTGAAGTGTGTTAGTCCCATCACACACACAGAGCTATATTTTCTTCCCAGAAGCACCTATAGGACTTGAAGTGTGTTAGTCCCATCACACACACAGAGCTATATTTTGTTCCCAGAAGCACCTATAGGACTTGAAGTGTGTTAGTCCCATCACACACACAGAGCTATATTTTGTTCCCAGAAGCACCTATAGGACTTGAAGTGTGTTAGTCCCATCACACACACAGAGCTATATTTTCTTCCCAGAAGCACCTATAGGACTTGAAGTGTGTTAGTCCCATCACACACACAGAGCTATATTTTGTTCCCAGAGGCACCTATAGGACTTGAAGTGTGTTAGTCCCATTACACACACAGAGCTATATTTTCTTCCCAGAAGCACCTATAGGACTTGAAGTGTGTTAGTCCCATCACACACACAGAGCTGTATTTTCTTCCCAGAAGCACCTATAGGACTTGAAGTGTGTTAGTCCCATCACACACACAGAGCTATATTTTGTTCCCAGAGGCACCTATAGGACTTGAAGTGTGTTAGTCCCATTACACACACAGAGCTATATTTTCTTCCCAGAAGCACCTATAGGACTTGAAGTGTGTTAGTCCCATTACACACACAGAGCTATATTTTCTTCCCAGAAGCACCTATAGGACTTGAAGTGTGTTAGTCCCATCACACACACAGAGCTATATTTTCTTCCCAGAAGCACCTATAGGACTTGAAGTGTGTTAGTCCCATCACACACACAGAGCTATATTTTGTTCCCAGAAGCACCTATAGGACTTGAAGTGTGTTAGTCCCATCACACACACAGAGCTATATTTTGTTCCCAGAAGCACCTATAGGACTTGAAGTGTGTTAGTCCCATCACACACACAGAGCTATATTTTGTTCCCAGAAGCACCTATAGGACTTGAAGTGTGTTAGTCCCATCACACACACAGAGCTATATTTTCTTCCCAGAAGCACCTATAGGACTTGAAGTGTGTTAGTCCCATCACACACACAGAGCTATATTTTGTTCCCAGAAGCACCTATAGGACTTGAAGTGTGTTAGTCCCATCACACAGAGATCCTATTATTTGTTCCCAGAAGCAACTATAGGACTTGAAGTGTGTTAGTCCCATCACACAGACCTTTATTTTCTTCCCAGAAGCACCTATAGGACTTGAAGTGTGTTAGTCCCATCACACAGAGCTCCTCTATTTTCTTTGCAGAAGCACCCATAGGACTTCTAGTGTGTTAGTGGCATCACACAGAGCTCCTATATATTCTTCTCAGCAGCACCCACAGGACTTCTAGTGTGTTAGTGGCATCACACAGAGCTCCTCTATTTTCTTTGCATAAGCACCCACAGGACTTCTAGTGTGTTAGTGGCATCACACAGAGCTCCTCTATTTTCTTTGCATAAGCACCCACAGGACTTCTAGTGTGTTAGTGGCATCACACAGAGCTCCTCTATTTTCTTTGCATAAGCACCCACAGGACTTCTAGTGTGTTAGTGGCATCACACAGAGCTCCTCTATTTTCTTTGCAGAAGCACCCACAGGACTTCTAGTGTGTTAGTGGCATCACACAGAGCTCCTCTATTTTCTTTGCATAAGCACCCACAGGACTTCTAGTGTGTTAGTGGCATCACACAGAGCTCCTCTATTTTCTTTGCATAAGCACCCACAGGACTTCTAGTGTGTTAGTGGCATCACACAGAGCTCCTCTATTTTCTTTGCATAAGCACCCACAGGACTTCTAGTGTGTTAGTGGCATCACACAGAGCTCCTCTATTTTCTTTGCAGAAGCACCCATAGGACTTCTAGTGTGTTAGTGGCATCACACAGAGCTCCTATATATTCTTCTCAGCAGCACCCACAGGACTTCTAGTGTGTTAGTGGCATCACACAGAGCTCCTCTATTTTCTTTGCAGAAGCACCATAGGACTTCTAGTGTGTTAGTGGCATCACACAGAGCTCCTATATATTCTTCTCAGCAGCACCCACAGGACTTCTAGTGTGTTAGTGGCATCACACAGAGCTCCTCTATTTTCTTTGCATAAGCACCCACAGGACTTCTAGTGTGTTAGTGGCATCACACAGAGCTCCTCTATTTTCTTTGCATAAGCACCCACAGGACTTCTAGTGTGTTAGTGGCATCACACAGAGCTCCTCTATTTTCTTTGCATAAGCACCCACAGGACTTCTAGTGTGTTAGTGGCATCACACAGAGCTCCTCTATTTTCTTTGCATAAGCACCCACAGGACTTCTAGTGTGTTAGTGGCATCACACAGAGCTCCTCTATTTTCTTTGCAGAAGCACCCATAGGACTTCTAGTGTGTTAGTGGCATCACACAGAGCTCCTATATATTCTTCTCAGCAGCACCCACAGGACTTCTAGTGTGTTAGTGGCATCACACAGAGCTCCTCTATTTTCTTTGCAGAAGCACCCATAGGACTTCTAGTGTGTTAGTGGCATCACACAGAGCTCCTATATTTTCTTCTCAGCAGCACCCACAGGACTACCGACTACAATGGCTGGAAGACCGCCAAGGGGAGGCAGAGCGTGCAGAGCCAAGAACACAGGGCAGGCAGGCTCTGTTTCTAGTGGACGTGGCCGTGGACGTGGACGTGGTTGTGCATCGTCATCAGCACGTGGCCATGGGACACGCGCGTCTTTGTTTTCGGCAGCTGGACATGTGGAGCCGCATCATGCTGAAGGCTTGGTAGAATGGATGACCAAGCCCTCCTCATCCTCCTCATCCTCTCTCACCCAGGCTCAGGGTACTGGCAGAGCATCATCAGCCACCCCTTCCCTAGACCCACCATGTCCTCCTGAGGAGTCCCCCGAACTCTTTGAGCACAGTGTTGGGTACATGCTCCAGGAGGATGCCCAACGATTCGAAGGCTCGGATGACGATACCCAGCTTGAGGAATCTGGCAGTACTGTTCCACCAGCTGCAGCTTACTGCCAGGTTTGCTCTAGTGGTGAAGAGGGAGGGGATGATGAGGTCACTGACTCCACGTGGGTGCCTCAAGGGAGAGAGGATGAGGAGGAGGACGAGGAGGAGGAGGATGCGGCGTCACATGTCCAACGAGGCAGGATGCCCCATGGAGGCCAGGTAGAGGCCAGCACAGCAACTGTACAACACCGCAGAGCTCCGCCTGTGCAGGGCGCTGCCTCTGCACGTTATCAGAAAAGTTCTTTGGTGTGGGCCTTTTTTGAGACGAGTGCAGCAGATCGCACCACTGCTATTTGCAATATTTGTCTCAAGCGTATCTCGCGTGGCCAAAACATCAGCCGCTTGGGCACCACAAGCATGACCAGACATATGGCGACCTGCCATGCAGCTCGTTGGCAGGCACACATAAAAGACCCACACCAAAGAACTAAGCGGACCTCTCCTTGCTCCTCCTCAGCTGGGATCTCCATCCCCACTACACCTTCAGTCCTCTCTGAAAGCTGCTCTGAGAGGACTGAAGGTGTAGAATTAGGTGTGTCACAACCAAGTACTTGCAGTACACCGACGTCCGATTGCAGCAGGCAAATTTCCCTGCCCCAGCTGCTGGACCGTCGAAAGAAGTACACTCCCAGCCATCCACATGCCCAGCGGTTGAATGCTAGCCTTGCTAAATTGCTAGCACTTCAACTGCTGCCTTTTCAGTTGGTAGACTCGGCCCCCTTCCGTGAGTTTGTTCAATGTGCGGTTCCTCAGTGGCAGGTTCCCAAACGCCACTTTTTCTCGCGGAAGGCGATTCCGTCTCTCTACCGGCATGTGGAGGGCAATGTCCATGCCTCGCTGGACAGGGCGGTCAGCGGTAAGGTGCATATTACCGCTGACTCATGGTCCAGCAGGCATGGACAGGGACGGTACCTTTCTTTCACGGCCCATTGGGTCACTCTATTGGCAGCTGGGAGGGATGCAGGACAAGGTGCAGTAGTGTTGGAGGTTGTTCCGCCACCACGCCTCCAAAACGCGACTACTGCTACTGGTTGTGACACACCTCTCTCCTCCACCCCCTCCTCTTCTTCTTCCTCCAGTGCTCTGTCCTTGGAACCAGCGGTGCTCCGTAGGCGTACAAGGGGCTACGCAAGTACGCAGGCAAAAAGATGCCATGCCGTGCTTGCGCTGGTGTGTTTGGGAGACAGGAGCCACACTGGGCCAGAGGTTCTGGCAGCTCTGCAGGGGCAGGCCGAGAGGTGGTTGACGCCACGTCAGCTTAAGCCAGGAATGGTCGTTTCTGACAATGGCACCAACCTCCTCTCCGCCCTGCGACAGGGGCAGCTCACCCATGTGCCCTGCATGGCTCACGTCCTCAACCTGGTGGTGCAGCGGTTCTTGGGCAGGTTCCCAGGCTTACAGGATGTCCTGAGGCAGGCCAGGAAAGTCTGTGTGCATTTCCGCCGATCTTATAATGCCAGTGCTCGGCTGACTGAGCTGCAAAAGGAGCTGAACCTGCCCAAGAACCGCCTAATATCTGACATGCCCACCAGGTGGAACTCAACGTTGGCCATGCTGCAGCGACTGCACACGCAGCAGAGGGCCATCAATGAGTACCTTTGCGACTACGGCACCAGGACAGGGTCAGGGGAGCTTGGTTTTTTTTCCCCACGTCAGTGGAGCATGATCAGGGATGCATGCACTGTCCTCTCACCATTTGAGGAGGCCACGAGGATGGTGAGCAGTGACAGTGCATGCATCAGTGACACTGTCCCTCTTGTCCACCTGTTGGAGCATACGCTGCGTGGGATAATGGACAGGGCACTTGAGGCAGAACAGAGGCAGGAAGAGGAGGACTTCCTTGCCTCTCAAGGCCCCCTTTATCCGGACAGTGTTCCTTCTGTCCCACCCATCACACAGGAAGAGGATGAGGAGGAGGAGGAGGAGGAGGATTGTGTGAGCATGGAGGTGGAGCCTGGCACTCAGCATCAGCAGCAGCAGTCTTTTAGGGATGATGTACAGTCCCAACAAGCCAGTGGACTTGTACGTGGCTGGGAGGAGGTGGCTGGCGATCATGTCATCCTCAGTGACCCAGAAGACTCCGGACCGAATGCCTCAGCTAACCTACGCTGCATGGCCTCCCTGATCCTGCAAAGCCTGCGGAAGGATCCTCGTGTTCTTCGGATCAAGGAGAGGGACCATTACTGGCTGGCCACTCTCCTTGATCCGCGGTACAAGGGTAAGGTTGCGGACCTTATCTTGCCGTCGCAGAGGGAGCAGAGGATGAGACATCTCAGGGAGGCCTTGCAGAAAGGTCTGTGCAACGCGTTCCCAGAAACTGGGAGGCTACAAACTCCTGGTCCTGGGCGACGAGTTGCTGAGGCTTCGGTCAGTGGCAGAAGGAGCGGTGGGGAAGGTGGACGTCTGACCGATGCGTTCAGACAATTTTTTAGTCCGCAGCCCCAAGGTATGATCGGTTCCAGCAACCATCGCCAGCGTCTGATATACATGGTGCAGGAATACCTTGGGGCAAGGTCAGACTTGGACACCTTTCCCACCGAAAATCCTCTGGCTTACTGGGTCCTGAGGATGGATCACTGGCCAGAGCTTGCACAGTATGCAATTGAGCTACTGGCCTGTCCTGCCTCCAGCGTTCTTTCCGAACGCACATTCAGTGCTGCTGGAGGATTTGTGACTGATCATAGGGTGCGCCTGTCCACCGCCTCGGTTGATCGACTGACATTCATCAAAATGAATCAGTCTTGGATCACCACCAGCTACCAGGCACCTGAGGCGGATATAACCGAATAATTTTTAATGTCACATCCCTTCAAGACTGCCTATGCTGATGCTGAGTGACTGTCCTCTTATGTTCACTGACTATCCTCTTCCTCCTCCTCAATGATCCATGCCACCACACCAGTGCCTAAGGCACAATTTTTCAGCCCCTGTTTAACAGGGGCGTGTACTTCCAATTTTTTAAAAAAATGCTTCGCAACACGTGTGACTGCTGTGCTCCAAGTACAGTCTCTGTGAGGGGTTGCAGTGTTGTGGCACCAGCACCAGTGCCTAAGGCACAATTTTTCAGCCCCTGTTTAACAGGGGCGGGTACTTACAATTTTTTAAAAAAATGCTTCGCAACACGTGTGACTGCTGTGCTCCAAGTACAGTCTCTGTGAGGGGTTGCAGTGTTGTGGCACCAGCACCAGTGCCTAAGGCACAATTTTTCAGCCCCTGTTTAACAGGGGCGGGTACTTCCAATTTTTTAAAAAAATGCTTCGCAACACGTGTGACTGCTGTGCTCCAAGTACAGTCTCTGTGAGGGGTTGCAGTGTTGTGGCACCAGCACCAGTGCCTAAGGCACAATTTTTCAGCCCCTGTTTAACAGGGGCGGGTACTTACAATTTTTTAAAAAAATGCTTCGCAACACGTGTGACTGCTGTGCTCCAAGTACAGTATCTGTGAGGGCCGGGTTGCAGTGTTGTGGCACCAGCACCAGTGCCTAAGGCACAATTTTTCAGCCCCTGTTTAACAGGGGCGGGTACTTACAATTTTTTAAAAAAATGCTTCGCAACACGTGTGACTGCTGTGCTCCAAGTACAGTATCTGTGAGGGCCGGGTTGCAGTGTTGTGGCACCAGCACCAGTGCCTAAGGCACAATTTTTCAGCCCCTGTTTAACAGGGGCGGGTAATTACAAATCTTGATCTAATAGTTCACAGCAGGGCCCATTCCTGCGCCCACCAAGAGTAACTATGAGGGCCTGCAGTCTTGTGGCAACACCGTCCACCACCACCGCCAAAGGCCCAATTTTTCTGCCCTGTTCATCAGGTGCTTGCAATTACAAATCTTGATCTAATAACTCACAACAGGGCCCATTCCTGCGCCCACCAAGAGTAACTGTGAGGGCCTACAGTCTTGTGGCAACACCGTCCACCACCACCGCCAAAGGCCCAATTTTTCTGCCCTGTTCATCAGGTGCTTGCAATTACAAATCTTGATCTAATAACTCACAGCAGGGCCCATTCCTGCGCCCACCAAGAGTAACTGTGAGAGCTTACAGTCTTGTGGCAACACCGTCCACCACCACCACCACCCCCAATTTTTCTGCCCTGTTCAACAGGTGCATGCAATTACAAATCTTGATCTATTAACTCACAGCAGGGCCCATTCCTGTGCCCACCAGTCTTGTGGCTACACCAACATCTAATAGGGCAAATTTCTGCAGAGTATATACGCCAGGCCCCTACTTTCAAACATCCAACTTACAAACGACTCCTACTTGCAAATGGAAAGAGAAAACAGGAAGTGAGAGGAAATCTACCCCTAGGAAGGGAAATTCTATCCTGTTAGATTTAATTTGGGAAAAAGGTATCTCCTCTCTACTGATACTTTATCACCAATCCTTGTTTCAATTAAAACCCCACTTTTCCAAAAACATTTGTCATTGGGACGGAAAGTGAGGTGACATGTTCTGAACAGATGTGCAAAGACAGCAAATGTTACAGGGGTGATAACCCCTCCCTATGTTCTCCAAAAAGCTTAAAAATAGATTTTTTTGGGATGGAGCTACACTTCATAATGTACCTGTTCAGATTCTACTTAAGATCAAACCTAAAGCCGCAAGTGGTTTTAAATGGCTTCTTTTTTTCCTTTACAAATGTCATTTTGTGCAAGGACAGTTCTAAACACGGGAAACACATGCCACTTCACAGGCATACTTTAGACACCCCCCAGGTACCATATTTAAAGGAAAATTTCACTTTTTTTTTTTCACTTTATGCATCATTAAAATGACTGCTCCCGAAAAAACGTTAGTTTTTAAAAGTTCTTTTTGCATTGATATATGTCCCCTGGGGCAGGACCCGGGTCCCCAAACCTGTTTTATGACATTAACATGCATATTGGCCGTTGTAATTAGCACTTTTGATTTCGAACGTTCGCGTCCATTATAACGTATAGGGTTCGAAAATTCGCGCGAACTTTCGGTCCGTTCGAAGGTTCTGGTTCGAACCGAACCCGGGGGTGTTCGGCTCATCCCTAGTGGTGACTACTATAACATGCCCTGTATGACCCTATGAGATCCAAGTGTCGCATTGTCTGGTGAGAGTCCATCTGTATGCGAGTCCTTCGCAGTGGTGTGTGATTGATGGGGGGAATCAATGGCACATACGGCTAATTTTATGATTATTTGGGATATTGCACTTAACATTGACACTGCAATTGCAACACAGTTCCAAAAATATGTGTCACTAGAAGCATAATTCTACTGTAAATTCATAATTTTTGTTGTACTATGTACTATGGATATTGTTTCTTTTCCTTCTTTTTATAATCTTTCTTGGAAGAAATAAAGGACAGTGGAATATCAGATTTACATATTTGGATGAAGAAGGGATACACCTGGAGGACAATGTTCTGTAGGACATCATGCTTGATATGACCCATTCATTCATAATGGTCTGATCTTTTGGTGACAGTCCAGTTTTTTAGTACATTTGGCAAGTGATTGGAAGAGATTTTTGCACTGGGACAATGTATGATCTGGAGTGTACCATTTTATGGACACTAATGCACACACATGTACATGTACACACAATCGCACATTCCGACAACAAAATCCATGGAATTTTTCTGATGGATGTTGGCTCAAACTTGTCTTGCATACACACGTCATACAAAGTTGTGAACGCCAAGAACGCGGTGAAGTACAACACATACGACGGGCCGAGAAAAATTAAGTTCAATAGCCAGTGCGGCTCTTCTGCTTGATTCCGAGCATGCGTGGAACTTTGTGTGTCGGAAATTGTGTACACACGATCGGAATTTACGGCAACGGATTTTGTTGTCGGAAGATTTGAGATCCAGATCTCAGATATTCTGTGTCGGAAATTCCGATGGAAAATGTCCGATGGAGCCTACATACGGTCGGAATTTCCGACAACAAGCTCCCATCGAACATTTGCCGTCGGAAAGTCCAACCGTGTGTACAGGGCATTAGACAATTTGTTGGTGGATATATGACTGCTAAAGGAGATTATTATTAGATAATTCATCATTGGAGGATCATAGCGTTGGGAAATTTATACAGTATTTCTGTACCAAAAATTGTTAAAGAATCGAGATCATGATTCTACCCCCCCCAAACTTAACGCAGCATTTCCTCAATTCAGAGTTCTCTGCTCAAGCCGACAGCTGTCAAAAAAACTCCAAAAAATAGGCAGCCTGCCAAGTTTATCACAACTTTGCTCAGGCAAGATAAAGAGAAACATTGTAACTTTTGGTTGTTTTAGTCTTCGGTCTGTAAATGAGGTCAGTTTAATCACTTAAAGACTAAATCTTTTTCTAACATTTGTTGCTTACAACTTAAAATCAGCATTTGTTGTTAGAAAATTACTTAGAACCCCCCCAAACATTATATATGTATATTGGAAATGGAAACAAAAGGCGCCACTCTAAGTGCAATAAAAGGTGGAAATTTTTAATATAAAAGGTTAAAAGTAGTTGTACTCACAAAGGTACAATGTCCAAAGGCATGTAGAACAGATGTTGGGCCGGATGTCCATAGAGGGAGTGCTGGGAGTGATTTCCGTATCCTGTGAGGCTGTATCATCTGCTTGATAGTGCTGGGGCATCCACTGCTGACACTTCCGGTCAGTGGAGCGCACGCCGACAACCAGGTGGATCACTTCACTTCCAGGGGCTGGAACCGGTCTCAACTAATAGGCGACGCGTTTGCGGAGCATGCTCTCCTTCCTCAGGCCTGTCGGGCACAGCAGCCAGCAGACATGATAGGTACGCTCGGAGGGTGATGGGTGATCGGAGTGTCGCAGGGTGACCCACACAGCTGTGCGGAGGGCAGAGCAATGCCTGATCTCCTCCCGATGATCTCTCAGTGTTGCTCCAGCTTCCGCTGTCGTCATAGCAGGAGGATGATCACCCATCACCCTCCGAGCGTACCCATCATGTCTGCCGGCTGCTGTGCCCAGGGGCTCAGGTAAGTAAAACGGGGGCTCGGGGGGGGGGGGGGGGCGAGAGTGCAAGGTGTTTTTTCACCTTAATGCATTAAAAAAAATAAAAAATCTGTGGAGGTCACATGACTCCTGTGCAGAGTGGAGCTCCAGTCTGCAGCCAGATACCGTCAGAAAATGCAGATGTGACAGGAAACGTTGTTTCTAATGTCTATTGAATATTTGTTACATTAAAGTTCATTAAACAAAAAAATAAATAAAAAAAAGAGTGGAGAGAACATATGGAGGCTGCATGTTTCCTGTCAAATGTGGAGCTCCACTCTCGGAAGACAGGAAGTGATGTCAGGTACAGACAGGAAGTTCCGGGTGAGAGGCGAGTCGGGAGGAAGTAGAGAGAAGACATTGCTGGAAGACGCAGCAGAGGAGGTAATAAGATCTTATTTTCTATTTACACCCAGTAACCCCCCGTCATGTCCGTCCTCTTCCTCCATAGTCACTGTGATGTCTTTTATCTCCAGCAGATGATGATACACACATATATAGTGTGGAAATGTAGATTAACCCCTTCAGGGTGGATCAGTTGATAATGATTAGTGATGGGCTCCGGTGTGTTGAAAACCCCACATTCCCGATCCCACCAGGAAGCCGACACTGCACAGCGCTAATCACAGACAGTGAGACCTTTCCTGGTCCTCAGCTGTACAGATCGGGAAATGTCTCACTGCCTGTGATTAGCGCTGTGCAGTGTTGGCTTCCTGGTGGGATTGGGGACGTGGGGTTTCCAACACACCGGAGCCATTTACTAATGATGAATATATCTTCCAAAGCGGGCCATACATGGTTCAGTTTTATCATTCATCCAGCGGGATGAGAGGAAAAAACTGAAGGGATTCCCCCATCCACACATTGGAGGGGGATGGGGGAATCCCCCCCCCCCGCTGCACTATTGTATTCTGACAATGGGGGGCGCTCTTCCGCTCTCAGAATACACAGATCAGTGATGAAACTATTGGCTGCAGCTGCTGATCGAGTGACTTTTATCCGGCAGTGACCACACATGGATGGAGATGTGACCGATCCCTGCTGAACCAGCTGAATTTTCATGTCTCTATGGTCACCATAAGTCAGGGCTCAACAAATCCCAGGTCACCATGGTGACTAGAAATGGTGTCCTGGCCCCTGGGCTCTTGTCAGCCCATTCTCACTGTTGGTCTGAATAATGTTTCTGCCTGAAACCCGGACACATTATTCAGACAGGAATGTGTCTCGGAGCGGGGCCAGGCGGGAGGGTGAGGGGAGGAGGAGATGATGGCACCCGACCTGTGAAGTCAGGGGTGGACTGGGCAGGACAGCGGCATGAGAGGACTCATCTCACTGAGCTCCCGCTGCCGATCTTTCTCCTTTCCGCTGCCGCATTACTGTCACCATCGGCTCCTGCTTCCACCCACAGCTGCCTGTGTCCCTGCAGAGCCCTCCGGCAGAACAGAGAGGAAGGAGCGGGACCGAATCTCCAACATGGCGCCGCCTCGGCACTGCCACAAAGATCCCCACAAGGTGCTGAGAAACAGGACTACAGAGTCCTTACAGGAGTAACCAGGACAAGCCTGCAAAGCAGCCAGCTAAGAGACCAGCCAGGGAGGGACATGCTGCTTTATGTACACAAGATGTCCTCTCCATCCACTCTGCTCTCACACACTGCTGGGGGAGATGTACAGAACATGCAGGAGGACACAGGGGAGGGGGATTGGATTACTGTCCTGCACCCCATGTGCTTTGTTCTGCACCCTGTACCCCATGTCCTGCATTTTGCGCCCTGAACCCCATGTTTGGCACCCAGCACATCATGTCCTGCCTTTTGTGCCCCATGTCCTTCATTCTGCACCCCATGTCCTGCGGCGACCTCCACCTTGCACCCCATGTCCTGTGTTCTGCACCCCATGTCCTGTGTTCTGCACCCTGCACCCAACGTCCTGCTTTCTGCACCCCATGTTTTTCACCCCAAACACCCCATCCTGCACCCTTCTCCGGTACTCTGTATCCCAAGTACTGCATTCTGCAACCTACACCCCATGTCCTACGTTCTGTTCCCTTCTCCTGCATCCCATGTCCTGCGGTGACCTGCACCCTTCTCTGGTATCCTGTACCCCATGTCCTACGTTCTGCACCCTTCACCCTATGTCTTGCATTCTGTACACTGTACCCCTGTGGTGACCTACACCCTTCTCCATTACCCTGTACACCATGTCCTGCATTTTGTACACTGCACCCCGGCAGTGACCTACACCCTTCTCCGGTACCCTGCACTCCATGTCCTGTCTTCTGCACCACATTACATGCATACATCTCCCGCCGGGCGCTGACAACCCATACTGTCCTAACTTTTTCAGCTGGCTCCTAGATTCAAAGCAGATTTATTAAGCCTTGCCTTAAGTGACTTCCTCCCCTCCCCCTCATCTCCTTTATTATGTAAGTCATGCTGAGATAATCTCCCATTGGCTGAGCAATATTCTCATTTGTGTCTGAGCTCCTTTTTGCTATTCCTCATCCTGCCTGTTGTTTCCTTGGATTGCTTTTCTGTGTAGTGACCCCGGCTTCATCTCTTGGATGCGCTCGTTCCTCCACACATCTCCTGATCACATGAGAGCTTACTTTAACATATTTCTGACAGATTTCTGTATGGTAAAGGTCAAAGTTCACTCTTCAGTTTAGGAGAGGAAGGACACACCCAGGAACAATGATTTGGTTTGCACAGGAGCCTCATATAGAGGACCCCTCAAAACTCCCCATCCAAATGTCCCTCCATCCAGAGTCTATATGTCCTATGACATCACACTGACCTCACAGCTCCTCCTCCCAATGTCCTTCGATCTGACTTTTTTTTTTGATGCTCTTAGGATGTGGGCGGACCCTTGGCATCCTCACTAGCAAAGTGGGACTGATGGTCCTGCATTGTATGTAATGTCAGTATGGCTGCTACAAGCTTTTAACCTGCATAGTGTGGGGAAATTATACCTCAGTCCGAAGTGAGACTTTAATAAAATGGAAAACTGAATGGAGAGGTGAGGAGGGTTCTGGGAATATCATTTGATTTTACTATTTGTGTTCAGATCTAGAGTTTTCCTCCTGTGAAGTCTGGAGATCATATGACCATCACATTGCCTCCACCTCCCTCCCTGATAGAATATAGAAATACAAAGAAGATTCTAGAAGTCACCAGAGAGATGATGGAGGAGAGGTGAGCGGTGCTGGGAATTCTGGGACATTATCCAGTAACAGACAAGGGATGTGTCTGGATGGTGACTGTATCATTGTGTGTGTCAGGTTCCTATAAGGTGTCAGGATGTCACTGTCTATTTCTCCATGGAGGAGTGGGAGTATTTAGAAGGACACAAGGATCTCTACAAGGACGTCATGATGGAGAATCAGCCGCTCCTCACATCACCGGGTAAGAGGAGACTTTATTGTAAAGGAGAGAGCAGTACGGAGGCTCCACCTAGATCCCCCATCATCTGATAAACACATAGAAACAATGTATTCAGTCAGTGTGTGTGTTTCCTACAGATGGATCCAGTAATGGGAACCCACCAGAGAGATGTCCCCATCCTCTGTATTGCCGAGATTCCACACAGGAAGGTCACACCATCCCCCACCATCATCAGGTAGATGAGGAATAATCACTGATAGTATCATTAGGATCTGTACATTATCTGCATTGTTACCATTGATGTCATTTTTATTATATTTTCAGAGTGGAAACCTGAGAGATTCTAAAGTTGAGGGTAAAGAAGAGATAAAAGAGGAGGATGATGAGGATGGGGTGATGGAGGAGTTTCTAAAAGAACACAAAGATCTGTACCAGGACACCATGGTGGAGTCATCCAGCTACAGAAACCCACCAGAGAGATGTCCCCGTCCTCTGTATTCCCGGGATTCCACACAGGAAGATCACACCATCCCCCACCATCATCAGGTAGATGATTGACAATTATTGGTAGCTCTGATTTTGAACAGCATGTTTGTTACAATAAATGTTTTATTATATCCTTCAGAGTGGAAACCTCGGGGATGATAATATTGATGTTAAAGAAGAGTATAAAGAGGAGGATGAGGAGTATGGAGTGATGGAGGAGTTTTCAGAAGGACACAAGGATATGATGGAGCCACCAAATACCAGGAACCCACCAGAAAGATGTCCCCGTCCTCTGTATTCCCGGGATTCTACACAGGAAGATCACACCATCCCTCACCATCATCAGGTAGATGAGTGACAATTATTGGTAGTTCTGATTTATACACAGCATGATTGTTACAATGAATATTTTATCATATATTCAGAGTGGAAACCTCGGAGATGATAATCTTGTTGTTAAAGAAGAGTATAAAGAGGAGGATGAGGAGTATGGAGTGATGGAGGAGTTTTCAGAAGGACACAAGGATATGATGGAGCCACCAAATACCAGGAACCCACCAGAGAGATGTCCCCGTCCTCTGTATTCCCGGGATTCCACACAGGAAGATCACACCATCCCCCACTGTTACAAGGTTGGTGGGACGGAGGTTATGAAATAAACTTATAGAGAAAAAGGGGGTTATTTACGAAAAGGCAAATCCACTTTCGCAGTCCTTGCACACATAAACTTTCAGCGACATTTGGAGGCATAAACATTTTGGGGGCAGTAGAAAAAAACGACAGTCTTTGCTTCCAGGAGCAGTAAAAACGAGTGGTAAAAACATCTGACACCCCTAAAAGCTGCTAAATGTTTCTTTTTTACAGGCCAAAATCAATGGTTCCCTATGGTAGCCCATTGATTTGAATAGAAGTCGCACCACAAGTCGGATCATGATGATCCAACTTGCAGTGTGACTTGTGCGCTAAGGATCTTGAAGAGGAACCCCACGCCAAAATGAAAAAAAATTGCGTAGGGTCCCCCCAAGATCCATACCAGACCCTTCGGTCTGGTATGGATTTTAAGGGGAACCCTCTCGCGAAAAAAAAGGTGTGGGTTGCCCCACAAAATCCACACCAGACCCTTATCTGAGCATGCAGCCCAGCAGGTCAGGAATGGGGGGGGGGGGGGGGGGGGACAAGCAAGCACCCTATGCTCCCCATTTCAAAGCTCCTTGTCCCCATGTTGATGGGGACAAGGGCCTCTTCCTGACAACCCTGGCCAGTGGTTGTCATGGTCTGCGGGCGAAAAGAATATGGAAGCCCCCTTTAAGAAGAGGGCCCTCCACCCTATGTGATTGAGTATGGGGTATCGTACCCCTACCCATTCACCTAAGAAAAAAGTGTCAAAAATAAAAACAGTACACAGGTTTTTGACAAAGTGTTTTTATTAAAGCAGCTCCGGCGTCTCTTCTCCCTCCGGCGACGTCTTCATTCTCCAGTTCTTCTTCTCTAATCGATGGTGACTTCTTCCGCCACTGTCTTCTCCCTCTGCTGGTTCTCCTTTCTCCCCGGTCTTCCTCTGCTGTCTTCCTCTGCTGTCTTCCTCTGCTGTTTTCCTCTGCTGTCTTCCTCCGCTGTCTTCTCCCTCCGATGTTGCCTCGACGCTCTCTCCCGCTTTAATGCTGGGTCCGCCGTGTGCCACTACTTGTAAAGCTATGGGGCCCGCCCCTTGTGACATCACCACACCATCATGCCCCTGGCGGTGACATCACAAGTGGCGGTGCCTTCAGGTGATGTCACCGGGTGACCCTGCCCCATGGCTATATAAGTAGTGGCACACGGCGGACCCAGCATTACAGCAGGAGAGAGCGTGTGACGGATCTCGGATGTCTCTTCTGAGAATCTCCGCCAGACCTGTGTCTCCTGTCCTCCAAATGCACTTGCAGCCTGCAGATTCGCCATAACCAGCCCTTCCCAATCACGAGACAAGCCACACAGGTGTTGAGGGTTAAACATCCAGAGCATAAACTCCTTATTTAGTTTCAAACATACACTTTTAAACACAGTTGGGGACACCCCCTTAGCCTTGTCATAGAGGGGGTAGGGGACAAGGAAGAACCAATGGAAACTCAACACTTGTGTATTCAAACAGCTACAGTTGAAACACAAAGGAATTATGATAAGCAGGCAGCCCCTCCTAACAGATCCCCTGCTGGGAGATGTCTCCAGTCCAGACCTTTCGTCTACATGCCATGACCCAACACAATTAACACAGCAACAAGAGGGGGGGGGGGGGGGGGGGGGGGGGGCAAGGGATGCAGCATTACATCGCATTATCTCAATGGCACTTTGTCCCCAAGTCTCTCCCAAGTCCATTCTGGGCCATAGTCTGTGGGTAGGAGGCCAACGCAGAGCCCCTTCCAAAACACACAGTGACAGTGGGTTCTGTCACATTTCTCCCCTTTTAAAAACAGACTAACCAGGTCCCTGACCCTCAACTGGTCTGGACCTGCGTTAGTCACAAATTCCCACCCCAGGCAAACAGAAAAAGAAACAGTACGACTCTGGCGCTGGGGAGCAAAACCGCACATACGGTCTCCCGTGAATAAAAACAGCCGCTTTAGAGCAGGACTGCCTGTCCGCACTCCCGTGATCCGGGGCCTGGTTGCATGTATTGGGGGGAGCTGAATAATCCTCTGCCCCGATGCCAGCGCTTCAGCTGGTAGGGAGCATAGGCTGGTAGTGCTAAGCCTTTGAGGAAGAAAAGGAACTTGCTCTTCTCCTGGTGTAGTTACCAGCCGCTGGGGAGGTATCTTGCAGGGACTATCTCCCAGACTCTCCATCTCTTTTTCTGATGCTGGGCAGAGACCAACAGCGATCTGACCCGTAGCCAGCGCTTCTGCTGGGGGGACATATGCAAAGATATTCAGCCGCTGAAGAGGGGGAAGGGTTTTTTCCCCTCCCGGTTCTGTGACCAGCTGCTGGGGCAACTTTTGACAGGGGCCATCTCCCAAACCCTCCAAAAACATACTGAGGGCTGGGCAGGGGCCAGCGGCACTCTGCCCCATAGCCAGCGCTTCTGCTGGGGGGATAAACACTGGGGTAGTGTCCAAGTGCTGGGGAAGTAGAATGGCTTTCTCCACTCCCGGTGGGGATTTCCGCTGCTGGGGAAACAGCTCCCGAAGATCATCTCTCGGACTCTCCGGATCCAATTCTGAGGGGGGGCAGAGGCCACCGGCACTCTGCTCCGTCGCCAGCGCTTCTGCTGGGGATATAAACACTGGGGTAGTGTCTAATTGCTGGGGAGAGAGAATGGCTTTCTCCACTCCCGGTGGGGATATCTTCTGCTGGCAAAACAGCTTACTGAGGTCATGTCCCAGACTCCCTGGATCTAACTGTGAGAGTGGGCAGAGGCCAGCGGCACTCTGCCCTGTAGCCAGCGCTTCTGCTGGGACACCGGATGCAATACTCTGGACTTGCTGCTGATCCCCATCTACCAGCCTTCCAGCGCCCGTCTCAACTCCCCCTTCTGAGACTTTTATGCCATTAGCTTGTCTCGCTGCCTGGGGAACCTCCGATGCCTTCCGGCATTCAAGCACTCGCAGTGCCCTCTGTATCATCGCCGCTTCTTCCATTGTGGTTAGAACGGGAAAACGTAGGGGTACCCCTGGCCCCATTTGCTCTGCATCTTCGCGACTGTCCGCTTTTTCTCCCAGACAGTCCCAGGCAACGTGAGCCATGCCGGGCTGCTGATCACCGTCAAACAGCCGCTTGTAGGCAATCTCGAGCTCCCATTCCTGCTCAACCAGGAACTCCAATTCCTCCAGGTCACATGCCTCTTCTGGGAGGTCCAGCACCTCATCTCGGAAGTCCAGGATGTCTTCCAGCCGCCACTCCTCGATGCTCCCAAAGTCTGGGTCTCCGTACATTTTTTTATGGAGCTGCCGTAGCCAACGCCTTCTGTCGGGCTGCCATCTGCTGTACCTGGCCACAGTTGAGCCGCAAACCACCGGAGGGCTCTGTAGCTGGCGTCCAGCCTCATCTCCTCCCGGACCAATCTTCCGAGCTCCGTCTTCCAATCATCTTGCGGTTGTTCCCTCAGAAACACCTCTCGTGCACGGTACTGCGTCCAGTACATCTCTGTAGAGGAGGGAAGGATCTTCCCCTGATGGTGCCGCTCGTGGCTTAGCATCTCTTGCCAGAGTTGCCGGCGGATCACATCCTCCCAGCCGAGCATGGTGTGCTCTGTCGCTGGTCCCCGATGTTGCTTCCGCATGCCTTGCAGCCTCCTCCCGAACTCCGCTCTCATGCTGGATGGTCCCCGTATTGCTTCTCGATGGCTGCCCGGATCTTGCATCCCGGTGGTGATTTGGATGTCCTGGACTGCAGGAGACTTCCCACTGCTTCCACCACTGTGACGGATCTCGGATGTCTCTTCTGAGAATCTCCGCCAGACCTGTGTCTCCTGTCCTCCAAATGCACTTGCAGCCTGCAGATTCGCCATAACCAGCCCTTAACCCCTCAATCACGAGACAAGCCACACAGGTGTTGAGGGTTAAACATCCAGAGCATAAACTCCTTATTTAGTTTCAAACATACACTTTTAAACACAGTTGGGGACACCCCCTTAGCCTTGTCATAGAGGGGGTAGGGGACAAGGAAGAACCAATGGAAACTCAACACTTGTGTATTCAAACAGCTACAGTTGAAACACAAAGGAATTATGATAAGCAGGCAGCCCCTCCTAACAGATCCCCTGCTGGGAGATGTCTCCAGTCCAGACCTTTCGTCTACATGCCATGACCCAACACAATTAACACAGCAACAAGAGGGGGGGTGGGGGTGGGGGAGAAGGGATGCAGCATTACATCGCATTATCTCAATGGGACTTTGTCCCCAAGTCTCTCCCAAGTCCATTCTGGGCCATAGTCTGTGGGTAGGAGGCCAACGCAGAGCCCCTTCCAAAACACACAGTGACAGTGGGTTCTGTCACAGAGCGTCAAGGCAAAATCGGAGGAAGAACATAGGGAGAAGACAGCAGAAGAAGACAGAAGAGGAAGATGGGGGAGAGAGGAGAACCGTCAGAGGAAGAAGACAGCGAAGCAGAAGCAAAAGCAGAAGCAGTCATCAGCAGTGAGAGGAGAAGAACTGGAGGATGAAGACATCGCCGGAGGGAGAAGAGATGCCGGAGCTGCTTTAATAAATTAATTTGTCAAAAACCTGTGTACTGTTATTATTTTTTACACTTTTTTTTTCGGTGAATGGGTAGGGGTACGATTTACCCCATACGCATTCACATAGGGTGGGGGCCAGGATCTGGGAAGGGGGCTTCCATATTCTGATAAGCCCCCCGCCAACACACCCAAACAACCAACGGGCAGGGTTGTCGGGAAGAGGCCCTAGTCCCCATCAACGCCCCAAAGTACCCACCTCCCCATGTTGAGGGTATGTGTCCTGGTATGGTCCAGGGGGGTGAGTGCCCCCCCCCCCCCCCTTCCTGACCTGCAAACTACACCGTTTTTTTTTTTTTTTTTTTTATTTTTTGGCGTGGGGTTCCTCTTCAAGATCCCCAGCGCACAAGTCACACTGCAAGTCGGATCATCATGATCTGACTTGTGATGCGACTTCTATTCAAATCAATGAGCCATAGGGAAGCATTGACTTTAAATAGAGGCAGAGAAATGCTGTTAAAAGCTAGAGCGGCTAAATGTGCATTTCCTGGCATTGATAGTGGCATTACAGCTCGTTTTTTTCAACCGCCCCATGTGCATGAGCCCTTAAGCTTATATTTTACAGATGATATTCTCTCTCATTTTCTTGATTTAGACTGAAACTCCAATCGATATAAAAGTTGAGGTTAAAGTAGAAGAAGAAGAGACTTATGTTGGGGATGATCAGTGGTCTATGGAGGAGGCTGGAACAACGGGGACTTTTATAGAGGAAGACACTCCTACAGAGATCAGCACAGGTGGGTCATTAACACTAAATGCATTCCTCCACCCATACTGCTCACTGATTGGTCCAGAGTAGGGTGGGGACTGGGTGATATCAGCCTGTAATCCCCTGGTCACTTTCCTGAGCTGTGTTCCCCGTCCTGTATTCCTGTATTTCTCTCGGATAATCTTCCTTCTCTGTGCTGCAGACACAATTTATGTATCTAGACTGGATTTATGGAGATTCTGGGGTTCGGCTGACAGCAAAATGTTTATTTATGCCATAGGTGTTACTAGATCTAGGCACCTGGGGCATGTGCTTTGGGTCTTCTGCCCCATTACATACTCCTGACCCCTGCACTATATACTCTATGTTGTACATTACATCATTCTGATACTATATAGTCCTATCTGTTGTATCTTATACAATATGTTGTACATTACATAGTCCTGACTTCTGCTCTCTCCCCTCTACCCACTGCTATATATACACATAATATGTATTCTCTTTTGTTACACCCATTTCCTACCAGCTGGGCATTTTATATCTGATGATTTGATTGGAGCACAGACTTTTACATGTTGATAATAATGTGATAACATCCTCAAACTCTGGAACCCTAAAGGATAAGTTCACCTTTTTGTATTATGATACGCCCGTATTCAGGGTATAACATGTTACTGTTGCAATAGCCCTCGCTAATCCCCCGTTGTGACAGCGAGCGGGGAATCTTCTTTCCACACCCACTATCATAATTTTAACCAGTTGCGGATTGCGCACCGCACATTTACTGTGACGGTGCGGCCGCGCTGCGCCAGATTACATACCTAGTATGTGATCCACGCTCTCCCGCATGCTGGTCTGACGCTGATGTGATTCTGTTCAGAACCGATCAATCTTCAGGTCTAGGCCAATGATTAATGGCCTGGACCTGCTGATCGGTTCTGACATATCACAGAACCTCCTTTGTCAGTGTTCACAACAGGAAATTATGTCATCTTCTGACGCCAGATAGCATGAGCGTCAGTCCCAGATGGCACTAGGGTACCTGCTACATATTTCCTAATAAAGTTTTAACCCCTGAATGCCCCCCCCCCCCCCCCCTAATTAACCTATTCACTTCCTGTCACAGTATCAGTGCTACAGTGTAAAGATCTTTTTTATGATCATTGTATTAGTGTCACGGGTGACGCCAGTTAGCGTTCGTGTCAGTTAGCGTCAATAAAAAACAGCTTCAAATTCATATTCATTATCACATTTAACCCTTTGACTGCTAGTAACACTAACACCCACACAACTAAACACCTCTATTACAAGTATAGTCTGAACAGATCAATATCTTTGATCAGATCAGAATTATACTAGTGTCCCCAATAGTATAGTGTCTCAAAAAATTCAGCATTATCAGGATCAGCCCCGAAATCTGCCAGCACCTTTGTTTACCCCCCCCCCCCCAAGTGCAGGATCAGTAAATCACTGTCAGTTCTGATTTCTGATACACACAAAACCGCAGTGTTCACAATATCAGGCCTGATCTCTTCTAGTACTAGCAGGTACATTTTATTTGTAGCGATTCAAGCAGTCCACACTAGGTACCTAGAAATTTAGTGACCAAAATGTCAAACGAAAGGTACAGTGAAGAGGCCTACAGGATACTGAGTAGGAATGAGCTTCGAGTTCAAGTCGAACTCATGTTCGACTCGAACATTGCCTGTTCACTGAACAGCGAACAATTTGGGGTGTTCGCGGCAAATGCGAAAAGCGGCGAGCACCCTGTAAAAGTCTATGGGAGAAATCTAAAGTGCTCATTTTAAAAGCCTATATGCAAGTTATTGTCATAAAAAGTGTTTGGGGACCTGGGTCCTGCCCCAGGGGACATGTATCAATGCAAAAAAAAGTTTTAAAAACTGCCGTTTTTTCAGGAGCAGTGATTTTAATAATGCTTAAAGTGAAACAATAAAAGTGTAATATTCCTTTAAATTTTGTACCTGGGGGTGTGTATAGTATGCCTGTAAAGGGGCTATTTAAAATCACTTGTGGCTATAATGAATTGCCGACTCCCGTAATACAGAGAACAGTCATTGAAAATCATTGATAAAAAAAAAAAAAAAGTGTGGGGGTCCCCCCAAATTCAATTACCAGGCCCTTCAGGTCTAGTATGGATATTAAGGGGAACCACGGGTCAAATATAAAAAAAAAAAAACATACCAGGCCACATGCCCTCAACATTGGGAGGTTGCTTTGAGGGTCTGTGACCCCTCAAAGCACCATGTCCCCATGTTGATGAGGAGAAGGGTCTCTTCCCCACAACCCTGGCCGGTGGTTGTGGGGGTCTGCGGACGGGGGCTTATCAGAATCTGGAAGCTCCCTTTAACAAGGGGACTCCCAGATCCCGCCCCCCCCCCCTGTTTGAAATGGTAAGGGGGTACAAAAGTACCCCTACCGTTTCACAAAGAAAGTGTAAAAAATTGTTAAAAAACACACAGACACCGTTGGGAAAAGTCCTTTATTAAAAAAAAAAAAAGATTCCATCTGTGGTAATCCACTCTTGCTATCCAGCGATGGGTGGTCTCTTCTCCGGGGTCCAGCAATGGCCGATCTCTTTCGATGATGTCCAGCGCAGCGCAGCGCATCCTGACCCCGCCCCCTCTGATGTAACGGAAACCTGTGTTACATAAGAGGGGGGCGGGGTCCCCCGTACGTCACTGGGGAAACCCAGGCCCGGTCCTCCTCTGCTAAGACGAGATTCCCGCAGTTTCTCCATGGAGGCATCGCTGGACGTCGGAGAAGAGATCAGCCATCGTTGGACCCCGGAAAAGAGACCACCCATCGCTGGATAGCAAGAGTGTATTACCACCGCTGGAATATTTTTTTTTTAATAAAGGACTTTTACCAACGGTGTCAGTGTGTTTTTTAACTATTTTTTACACTTTCTTTGTGAAATGGTAGGGGTACTTTTGTACCCCCTTACCATTTCAAACAGGGGGGGCTGGGCTCTGGGGGTCCCCTTGTTAAAGGGGGCTTCCAGATTCTGATAACCCCCCTCCGCCCGCAGACCCCCACAACCACCGGCCAGGGTTGTGGGGAAGAGACCCTTCTCCTCATCAACATGGGGACATGGTGCTTTGAGGGGTCACAGACCCCCAAAGCATCCTCCCAATGTTGAGGGCATGTGGCCTGGTACGGTTCAGGAGGGGGGGCGCTCTCTCGTCCCCCCCCTCTTTTCCTGCAGCCTGCCAGGTTGCGTGCTTGGATAATGGTCTGGTATTGATTTTGAGGGGGACCCCTACGCCATTTTTTTTTTTAAATTTGCTGTGGAGTTCCCCTTAAAATCCATGCCAGACCTGAAGGCTCATCCCTAATACTGAGCATGACAGATGGGAGCAATGGGGAGTCCTCACTGTCAGAACCAGGCTCAGTTATACCAACCTGTAGAGAGCAGCGGCATCCTGACAGATAGCTCAGATGACAGAGTAGTGGTCCCTGCTAAGGTCAGGCATACCCGACCCCCTTCCCTGGTTGCTGAGGAGCTATACTAGTTCCGCTCTACCTTTTGGTGAACACCATTGGCCACTACATGCTGGTCATAGACAATCCAGCACTGCAGTAACACTTGGTGACGTGGCGAGTCCCATAAGTGCAGCCCAAGCTGGTGCGGTGGCTAGCACAAGTAGTGTCCCACAGCAAACAAACCAATTTATATGCCAATCAATACATCGCCACAAACCCAAATTCAAACGTTGCCAGACAATTTGCTTGGAAACATATCACGGATTTCGAATTTTAGATGTTTTTGGGTCTATCCCTCAACATGGGTATTGCTGAAAGCCATGAGTCACGATCATATTGGTCCACAGACCCGATTCATCATATGCCCGTGTTCTCTGCTGCCATGGCCAGGCATAGATATGAAAAAATTATGCAATTTATGAACTTTAATGACAATGAACTATGTTGCCCTCGGTTGTGACCCTGGATATGATCGGCTCCACGAAATTCGGCCCCTCGTAAATCACTTTAACCAAAAATTGCAGCCTTATATACCCCCCGACAAGCTGTCTGCGTAGATGAGTCCCTCATTAAGTTTTCTGTTTATATAAAAAAAAAAAAATCCCAGTGGTGATCAAATACCACCAAAATAAACCTCTAATTCTGGGAAAAAAGGGTCCAACATCGCATAACCTCGCAATTTCCATTTAAAGTAGTACAGTGCCAAATTGCAAACATACTCTGGTCATTAAGGGGGTAAAAACCTTCCAGGGCTGAAGTGGTTAAACAGAAAGTGATGAGGGAGGAGTCAATAACCCAATGATGGTGGTCTTCAGGATCAGTCCAGTCTTCATCTTGGTTGTTCTCCCCATCCTCACTCTCTGACCTCTGGTGGGGCTCAGCCCCGCTGTTATTCATGACTAAATCATGGACTAAATAACGAAGTGCAGGACTTCTTGTGTTGGGAAGATGGCAATGAGTGATAGCGGGGGTGGGGACACTCGTCCTATAATTCCCTCATCACTGTCACTACTATAAAAGACAGTTCTCGTTGTTTCCTCACTCTCTGACTAAGGTCCATGAATCAAGAAATGAACTGGTAGGAGATCAGAGGACCCATTTACTAGTTACCTTGAGGGGGGAATTGTAAGATCCTCAGAGACAAAGCTGCCTGATGTGGGCGGAGTCCTGGTTTAGGGGAACCAATCTGCTCATGTCTAGTAATAATCTTTGTATTTCTATTTTAGTAGATGGACGGGAGATGAGGAAAACCTCAGAGGATTGTCTCACTTTGTCTCCAGACTGTAAAGTAGAAGATGAGAACATCACACAGTATAGTCCAGGAGAAAACCCGACTACCTCAAATGTCCATCCGGCACCACACAGTGTAGATGGACCATCGTATTCCTCTTATCCTGAGGAACCTCAGACTGTGAGGGATGGTGCCGTCCTTCCAACAGATAAGAGGTTTTCCTGTACTGAGTGCGGGAAGTGTTTCCGTTATAAATGCCAACTTAATGAACACATAAGATCTCACACAGGGGAAAAGCCGTATTCCTGTACTGAGTGCGGGAAGTGCTTCCATTCTAAATCCAATCTTAATGTTCATAAAAGATCTCACACTGGGGAGAAGCCGTATTCCTGTCCTGAGTGTGGGAAATGTTTTTCAGTGAAGTCACATCTTTACAAACATCAGAGATCTCACACGGGGGAGAAGCCGTATCCATGTCCTGAGTGCGGGAAATGTTTTTCACAGAAGTGCCATCTTGACACACATCAGCGATCTCACACGGGGGAGAAGCCTTTTTCCTGTCCCGAATGTGGGAAATGTTTTTCAGATAAGTCCAGTCTTTCCAGACATCAGAGCTCTCACCCCGGGGAGAAGCCCCTTTCCTTTCTTGAGTGTGGAAAATGTTTTTCACAAAAGTCCAGTCTTTACACACATCAGAGATCTCACACGGGGGAGAAGCCTTTTTCCTGTCCTGAGTGCGGGAAATGTTTTTCACGGAAGTCCCATCTTGACACACATCAGCGATCTCACACGGGGGAGAAGCCTTTTTCCTGTCCGGAATGTGGGAAATGTTTTTCAGATAAGTCCAGTCTTTCCAGACATCAGAGCTCTCACCAGGGGGAGAAGCCCCTTTCCTTTCTTGAGTGTGGAAAATGTTTTTCACAAAAGTCCAATCTTTACACACACCAGAGATCTCACACAGGGGAGAAGCCTTTTTCCTGTGCTGAGTGCGGGAAATGTTTTTCACAAAAGTCCCATCTTTACACACATCAGAGATCTCACACGGGGGAGAAGCCGTATTGCTGTCCTGAGTGCGGAAAATGTTTTTCAGACATGTCCAGTCTTTCCAGACATCAGAGATCTCACAGGGGGGAGAAGCCATATTCCTGTCCTGAGTGTGGAAAATGTTTTTCACAGAAGTCCAATCTTTACACACATCAGAGATCTCACATGGGGGAGAAGCCGCATTCCTGTCCTGAGTGCGGGAAATGTTTTCAACAAAAGTCCCATCTTTACACACATCAGAGATCTCACACGGGCGAGAAGCCGTATTGCTGTCCTGAGTGCGGAAAATGTTTTTCAGACATGTCCAGTCTTTACAGACATCAGAGATCTCACACAGGGGAGAAACCATATTCCTGTCCTGAGTGTGGGAAATGTTTTACACAGAAGTCCAGTCTTTCCAAACATCAGAGATGTCACACGGGGAGAAGCCTCTTCACTGTCCTAAGTGAGGGAATTGTTCCTCCCTGAAGTCCTGTCTTCCTGTACACCATGGACAACCCTCGAGGTGTATTAGTGCCTTGAGTGTGGGAAATGTCTTCTATATGAATGTTGCTGGACATCACAGCTCTCCTGTGGGGGAAGAAGCACACCCTGATATACACCTCAGATATACTCCATGGGTGATCTTCATCGTGTAAGAAACAGTACATCGGGAAATCAGAGATCACCAAAGACATGGATGAAGTGTTGTACTGTGTTGGCCATTGATAGCAGTAGAAAGTTACCTTTCTGTAACACACGGCACTGTTATTGATTGCCAACTGTTAATTAACCACAAGATGGCAGTGTTCTTCAGATTAGTTATTACAGATTTCAATATAGTAAAGCAAAGGATTCTCGAACTTGTGTGCTGATAGCAGAACTTCTCTCCCCAGACATACAGAAACAGACTACATTTCCCAGAAGATAGCAGAATGGGAGGGAGCATATATAAATAAAAGCCCAGGGAGTTCTGGGATAAAAAAAGGAGACTGTGAGAGGGGAGGATGTGTGGGAGAGCAGAGTGCTGATCCAGTAGGATTCAAACTGTATCTGACTGAACCAGAGAGCCCAGAAGAGAGTTCCCAAAGCGCTGATGGTAGCGAGGAGCAGGATAGTTGGTCCTGCCTGCAGGTAGACTGAGTCATTGCCAGCAGCACCACTATCTCTGTAGGAGGAAGGGAGGCCCAAGAGCAACAGGGCACCGTTCTGCACCGCTTTTCTTCAGGACTGGGTGAGAGGGTTCCTAACCTGTACCACACCATCACACACTACAAGTTCAGAAGTAGTTGTCAGTTATTTTTAGTCTAGGACTAAATTGGGGACACAGACTTTGTAGTCCTAATTGTGCTGTGGCCTATCTATATCAGTGGCCCACTCAAGTGCCACACACCCTCTATTAGCTTTAATTGTCTCTGTTTGCATGATTGGTAGGAACTGAAGAAAAGTATATTTCCCCAAGTCCTTCTTACACAAAGAATAAATAAGTTGCACCCAGCAAGTTTCTCACTTGAATATACTTCTCCTAAACCTTACTCCCACCCATCTTCAATTTGGATAACCTCCATACCTTTGTTGAACACAGTTTAAACTCCTAGTTGTCTTGCCTTTACTAAAGGGGAACTGTTGACTGTGACTGTTGGAAGGGAACATGTTATATCATCATATATTTCTGGATTTTTACTGCCTGATTAATAAAGCCTTTTGCAAGTAGTCTTGGAATGTCAGTAAAGCGAGTTTACCCAGCAGAGTGTGTGCAACTAAAGAATGCTTATCAGAATCTTCATCTGGAAAAAGGATTCATGCATACCACCTGGTGGTGGGGCATGGACGTAGGAGAGCTTTGCCTCACACCACCTGGTGATGGGAAGATTAAAGTGCCCAATTGCCATGCCTGCAAACAGAGCTTCAAAAGGCCAGTTGTTGCTGGAATGTTGACCTGGGTCACGTTAGGTGTTCATAGACTAATGCTGCCCCCTTGTGGTAGAGAATAATATCCTTCCTGGACGACGTTAGTGGAAATAATATACGTCCTGGTGATTAGGAAGTAAAAGGTGCAATTTCACCTTTAACCACTAGTTCTCACTTTCACCTTATTATAGTTACCTTATCATCGGCCGATTCCGTTGCTTTCATACCCAAATATCTCTATGCATCGGAAACAGTGTATATAAATAATTGACCCAACAACACGTTGATTCATACACTGTTCACTTTTATTATCCCCGACAGTGTTAAATATGAATGAAAGATAAGCGTTACCCACCATCGTCCAACAATAAGGGATACATATTCAAATTACACATACATTCAACCAATCATAATGTCACTAATTATTAACTCGTTACATCTCTGTTTTCAAGCAAACTCATTATATTATGTCACCTAGACAGATATAAATGCAGACCATCTTATGACACATACGTAACTTCCCTGTCTGGTGTCGATTTAAACACAAATTCACTTCTTAAACAACATTATATATATATTTACTTAATCAGCAAAATGATAGCTTTAAATGTCAAATTTGTGTATTAGATTGCAAAACACAAGGAGGGCTTTTTACATGACCCTTTCAGGAAGAAAGTTATGAAAAGTATCATCTATACTCTTATTGTTTTATATGCTCTGTAGTATCCTTTTAGTGTTTTATGTTAGTAGTTCTGCTTTCTTTTGTCAATAAATTGTACCTTTGCTTATTTGAGCATTGTGTTTATTTCTATAGCTAACCTTGTTATTATATCACCGCCATTAACCTTATCAGAGCTTTGATAAACTAGCTAACTATAGGAATAGACAAGATCATACATATTTATAATAAATAAGATCAAATAAATAAATAGGATCAAAATCCACCCCAAATTTATTTCAGTGTGACACTCCTCATTCAAAAGGAATTCATCTACACTGTGCAGCAACGTAAAGAGGTCCACCAAAGCCGGTGGAAGAGTCTCTCTTGTATACTGTGATAGGTCATATATGGATTTTTTGTTTGCTGAAACCTCAGAGAGTTAAAGACCGATTCTGCTTACTGGGAACCCAATGTAAGCTGGCATACCTTCTTCATATCTCCCTCTTTGCTTGTTTGGGGGAAATTCTCTCATAAGAGAGAGATCGCTTGCACTCTGCAGGGCAATTTGGTTTATTTAAAGCGAAGCTGCACCCGCACAAAAAATATTAAAAGTCAGCAGCTACAAATACTGCAGCTGCTGACTTTTAATAAATGGACACTTACCTGTTCCTGGTTCCAGCGGTGTAGGCAGAATGTGACGAGAGACCGCTCGTCTCTCGCTGCCCCGCCGCCATCCTCTGTCAGGGAATCAGGAAGTGAAGACGCAACGTCTTCACTGCCCGGTTCCCTACTGCGCATGCGCGAGTCGCGCTCCATGCCTCTATTGGTCCCGGCTGTGTCCTGGGAACTGTGTTTCCCAAGACACAACGGGGCATCTCCGGATAGGGGCGGGGCAACCCCGGATAATTTGTCACGGAAGTGGGTGCAGATACCTGTATACAGGTATCTGCACCCCCCTCCCCTTGAAAGGTGCCAATTGTGGCACCGGAGGGGGGGGAATCCGATAAGCGGAAGTTCCACTTTAGGGTGGAACTCCGCTTTGAAGTGGTATTGTTTTCAATCTCTTTTTATTATTTTCTTTTCTTATACACAGCTCCTTAGAATCATTCAGGTTAATCTGACTCTATGTTCACGCTATATATTAAAACTGTTTCCTCTTCTATTCTCTTACATAGGGTCCCGTATATTTTCTTCCTCTCATTCATTCTAAACACCAACCTCTCCATTCTCAGAAGAAAAAAAACATTTCCCCCCTCCCCCCAACACTCATCCCCATACATTAGGGTGGTACATTCTCTTCAGAACTAATTAGGTATATTTTCCAAGGACCTAAATTCTTCCCATATTTTTGGGTATTCATTTTCTCTTCAATCATTATTATTGTCTCTATTCGCTGTATTTCACTCATCTCACAAATCCATTCTGCCGTTGTGGGACTATTTGCTTGCCGACACTTTCGGGCTATTAGTGTCTTGGCTGCTGTTATTATATTATTATTATACACAATTTATATAGCGCCAACAGTTTACGCAGCGCTTTACAATGTATAGGGGGACAACACAATTACAGTACAGTTCAATACAAAAGGTACAGGAGGGCCCTGCTTGTAGAGCTTATGGTATGGTGAAGGATGTCTGTCTTAATGGTTTTCCTAGCTCCTGGGATGACATTCAATATTGAGATGTTTACAGTTGAATGTACTACATGGCTCGATATTTTCCGATAGATTTTAAATATATTGTCCCAGAAATCCTTCACCATAGAGCAATTATGCCATATATGTGTCATAGTCCCTTATTCCTTCAGACATCTCCAACACATTACTGAATTACTTCCATTTAGGCGGGGCTGAGAATCCCCCGCTGATGTCAGGATTTAGGAGAGACGTGAGAGGAGAGCGTAAAGAGGCGGGACATAATAACAACCACAAGACAGCAGGAGCTCCATTAGGAGTCAGCCTGTCTCCTACATTGTACAGAGGACAATGTGATTAGCTCTCTCAATTAACATCTTGAGTTCATCAACAAACTAAGAATAGTCTTTACATATATCCTGCATTGAATCTGACTAGCACAGATTATATTGGGTTTCTCATTCACCCTGTGCCCTAGAGACACAGGGTGATTTACACATAAGAGGGTCCGGGGAAGCTGGACAAGGAGCCTCCAGAACTCTCCATGGCAAGCTGAGTTCCACAAACCCCCGACCCAAAGTCACTCCTGTCACACATCTCCCCTTTTGGCAGGAGACTAACACAGGAGGAGACCCCAGACGGGTTGACTCCGAAGTTAGCCAGGGGTTCCAGTCCTCTAATGCTGGTATCTACACAGTACCCCAAACAAATGGTTCCAAACAGAGTATTCCTCACCCATCCAACCTCTGCCTCAGAGAACATATCTCCCGCTGGGGAGAGGCCTGGACTGACCCTTCTCCCTGGAGTCTTTTCAGCCGCTGGAGAGAAGACAGGGTGACATTTGCGCCAGCGGTGCTCTGTCCTGTTGCCAGTGATTTGGCTGGGAGTAGCAGCTTTACTACCTCAGCTTGTCACTGGAGAGGGGCCGACTAACCCGGCTCCCTGGAACTCCACAGTTGTTGCTGGTGCTAGGCAGAGGTGGGTAGCACTCTGCCCTGTTGCCAGCACTTCTGCTGGGGGCTCCACATCCTCCACTCCGGTTAACCATTGGGGCAGGAGGCTGGCTTTCTCCACTCCCAAATTGTGTAGCTGCCATTGGGAAGGGGAGCCGGCTGCTTCCTTTTCCATTCCCTCATCTGGCTGCTGGGACGACATGTCTGTGGTACTGTCTCCCAGTTGCACGGATCTTTGCTGGGGAGGAAAGACCGCTTTCTCCACCCTGGCCGACTGTTGAGGAGGGACAACAAACACCTCCTCTCCCTTCTCCCCCTGTATCTGCTGCTGGGAAGTGATTGCCACCTTCTCACCCCGGGCCTCCGGAACTGCCACAGGTGTGGGGCAGAGGCCTTGGACCCTCTGTCCGGTGACCAGCGCTTCAGCTTGGGAAGTTCCTTGTAACTCCACGGATACTGCCGTTGGTGCTGGGCAGAGCACAGTGAAGTTTGGCGCTAATACCAGCTCTTCTGCTGGAGGCTCATCAGGTTCTTCTTCCTCAGCAGAAAAGTCTATGAAATCCCCTGTCTCTGCAACTGGTGTCTTCACCATCTCCTGTCCATGGATCCCAGAAGATGCTATCAGTGCTGAGCAGAGGTTGGCAGAGCTCTGGCCGGTTGTCAGCACTTCAGCTTTGGGGGTGGCAATTTCCAGATTTTTCACTGCCGATTCTCTGGCATGCTGCTGGACAGGCACATTCCTCCATCCAAGATCATCCCATGCAGAAACAGGATCATCAAGGTCAGTCAGCACTTGCTGCAACCGCCATAAGACCTCCGCGTCCATAGCTGCAGGGGCAGGTTGGCAAAGCACACTGTTACTCTGCCACATTGCCGACTCTTCAGCCAGACCAGAGTTGTCCACTGGTATTTCTTGATAGTCCCAGGCAAAGGGAGCCCCACCTGCTGCTGAGCAGAGTCTAGCAGCTGTCTGTAGGCGATCTCCAGCTCCCATTCCTGAGCGGCCAGAAACTCCAAATCTTCCTGGGCCCAGAGCACTTCCGAGATGTTCAATCTTTGCTCTCTAGAGGAAATAATGGAGCACAAACGCCACTCCAGATCACTCCCAAAGTCAGGGTCCTCGGACAGCCTCCAGTACAACAATCCCAGGCCATCATAGTCAAAGCCTTCCGTGGGGCTGTCATCCACAGTCCACTTGGGCTACATACCACCGGAGGGCTCTGTAGCTCTCGTCCAACCGCATTTCTGCCCGGATCAGCCTGCTTAACTCAGCTGTCCACTCCTGCTTCGGTTGTTCCCCCAATAACAGCATTCGTACTTCATACTGCGACCAGTACCTTACATGGATGGAGGGGAGAACTTTTCCCTGGTGTCGCTGCTCACAGGCTAGCGCTTCCTTCCAGAGTTGTAGGCGGACAGAATCATACCATCCCAGCAGGACCTGCACCGATGCGGATCCTCTGTGCTGTATCCGCATATCTCGCAACCTCCTTCCGAATTCCTCTTCTATGACGGCTGATATCTGTACCTCTCCTCCTCTCCGGACCTTGGATCCAGGTGGAGGTTTGGATGTCCCTGACTGCAGGAAGCATAATCCCACTGCTTGCCAACAATGTGACGAAACGCTCCCACACTCCTCTTGAGTGCTTTCGTCATATACCACTTCCTCCAGTCTGAATATGGATCTCAGATATTCCAACCGCTCCCAAGCACTAAACGAGACAAAACTTGCTTAGTGCCAACATGGACTGTTTATTTAGAACCAAAATGACAGTATTTATAATACAGGAGAAGAGGAGATCCCCCCTCCTGCTCATATTACTCTAACAATACACCTGTAACAAATTAACATGGGCTAATTAACTAATCCCTTTAAGCAGCCGATGTGACTCTGTGTCCATCAGGATTTCACTACAGGTCAGACTTGTTGTCACCGAGCTTCACACAGTTGATTATAAATTATCATAATAACAACCACAAGACAGCAGGAGCTCCATTAGGAGTCGGCCTGTCTCCTACATTGTACAGAGGACAATGTGATCAGCTCTCTCAATTAACATCTTGAGTTCATCAACAAACTAAGAATAGTCTTTACATATATCCTGCATTGAATCTGACTAGCACAGATTATATTGGGTTTCTCATTCACCCTGTGCCCTAGAGACACATGGTGATTTACACATAAGGGGGTCTGGGGAAGCTGGACAAGGAGCCTCCAGAACTCTCCATGGCAAGCTGAGTTCCACAAACCCCCGACCCAAAGTCACTCCTGTCACACCACCCTATCAAATGCTTTCTCAGCATCAACCGATAGGAGACATGCTGGGATAGCTGTTTTTTTAGCGTCTTCTACTAACATACATGGTTTCATTGTATTATCTCTGACCTCCCTACCCATTGTAAACCCAGTTTGATCTAGATTAATATGTGCAGGTACAATTACTATAAATCTATGTGCAATAATCTTAGAATACAGACGTAAGTCTATATTCGTACGGGAAATTGGTCGAAAATTACTACAAATCGTGTGATCCTTATCTGGTTTAGGGATCAATACAATATGGGCTTCCAAACCATGTGGTGTAAATAATTGAGTGTCAGATATGGAATTAAATGTCTTTCTTAAAATGGGAGTGAGTATATCCTGAATTTTTTTTTAGAATCTTGAGGTATATCCATCTGGGCCGGGCTTTTGCCTAGGGCCAAGGCGGAAATAGCTTGCTGTAGTTCCTGTATTGAAATGTCCTTTTCTAGTTCTTCTCTTACTTCTTTAGATAGTCTAGGTATTGCTGTTTCTTTAATATATTGACGTATTTCTTCTAATTGCTTACCTTCACTTTCCTGCCGTATCGAAAAGTTATAGAGCTTAGAATAATATGTATGGAATGTTTTAGCAATTTCCTCAGGGTCATAGGTTATTTCCCCCCGACGTCTTTTGGATTTTAATTATAGGGGTCAAAGGTTTTTGTTGTTTTAATTTCTTGCTAATACTTTTCCCAGTTTATTCCCATGTTGGTAGAACAGAGTTCTATTTCTATCTCTTATTCGCAGGGATTGCTCATCGAACATTGCTTGTAATTCAATCCGTTTATCATTTAATAAAACCCCACCTATGACCAGGCAGAATCTCAATACAGCCCAGCCAAACTGATGCCAAAGCATAATTTAGAACAATTAAACCCAAAACAACTACAGTTCTGGGCAAAAATTTGAATAATATGAATAGTTTTTCTCTGTCTGGTGTATGTGAATGTCTGTACCCTATAGTGCACCGGATTAGTGCACTTTTCATGGAGGGTGTTGAGTCCTCCATATATCTATCATTTGATGTTTCTCTAATAGTTGCTTAAATTACTTTAATTGACCTTTATTCCTATGTATTCTATTTGATGTTGTATCTAATTTTGAATCCATTACGAAATTAAAATCTCCTCCAATGATTACCATTCCCTTTGCTTTTTCCATTGCATCCGGGACAACTTGTGTACCCATCTTAATTTGATCATAGTTTGAAAGGTAGAGATTGATAATTGTATATATTTTCCCTTACATTAATATTTTCAGAATTAAAGATCTACCATCTCCACCTTGCAAGATTTGATGGGGCAAAGTCCTTTGACTTCTATTGCATGCAAAACGCTGCATTTTGCATGAAAAAAAAGTCCCCGACCCTTTCCAAAAATGCAGAGGCACAAAAATGCATTGATGTGAACATGTTCCATAGGAACCCATGTTAAAAAGTTTCCCTGCATTTCTGCAAAATGCATCAAAAAACGCATTAGTGTAAATCATCTATGGAACTAAAAACCAGGAAAAAGTCCCTGGCCCTTTCCATGAAATGCACAGATGTGAAACCATGTTAAATGGACTGTAGTGTGTTACTGAAAATGCAGAAGTGTGAACCAGGCCTTATTTCATATGATCATTGGCTTCATTCTAGTGGCCATAATATCGTATTGTGCTATTTTTACTGATGGAGGTATTTCAGGAATATTACCTCATTATGGCCACTAGATGGCACTGATGATCATAGGAAATCACGGCGTTAATTAAAATACGGCTAGAATTTGATTTGTAATGACTAGATAAATGTTTGTCACATTCGTCCAATTAGTTTCCTCTGCCAGGCATGGTTTCATACAGATATCTGAGGTCATACTCGTGTACTTGTGAGTACAGTAGACACTGAATGAAAAAAGTTAACCAAACCAACAATATTAAACCGATCGTTCATTTATAACTATAAATACTGCTTTCAGCCATTGGATAGAGCTAAATATCATAGGAATTAGCGCCATTTAGAGAATACATTTTTAATTTTAAATCAATGGAAAACTTTCGACTAGCTTAGTAAATAGCCTAAGAAAATAAATTTACTACCCCATTCACACAGAAGGAATGTACATGCATTTTCACAGGGCTTACTCCGCCTGTAAAGTGGTGCATCTGTAGCATGTATCCAAAATACTGCTTCAAAGATGTACAGCTTTAGAGAAAAGTTACAAATCTACATTGCAGCTGCAAGGTTTTAACACAAAACAAAAAATAGCCTGCCCCCAATACATACAAGGCCATTTGGGTCTGTTAAGGCTTAAATGAGAACCCCCACGTGAAAAATCCCACGACAAAACAAAAAAATATTGTGGCCCTCCCAAATACTAGCACACCTTTAGCCAAACACACAGCAAGCCACCCCATGAAAAGGGGGTGGATGCTTGGGGGCAGGAGGGTCTAGGGCACCCCAAAAGTCAACCACCTTGTTCCCATATTCAGGGGGACAAGGGCCTCTTCCACACAACCTTAGGCTGGGGTTGTGGGGGGCTGCAGACAAGGGGCTTTACGGAATGTGGAAAGCCCCTTTAAACTAGTGGGTACAAGGGGCGGGGGTTTTAAGGGGGGGGGGGGGGGAAAAAAGGGGGGGAAGGGAAAACCCCCTTTTGGGGGTAAAGGGGGGGGGGGGGGGAAAGGGAAAAGGGCCGTTTGTGTTTTAAGGGGGTGGGAGGGGGGGGGAGGGGCGCCTGTTTGTTTAAGGGGGGGAAGGGACCCGAAAAAGTTGTGGTTTGAAGGGGGGAAGGGGAGGGGATTTTTCCTTTTAAAAGGGGGGGAAAAGGGGGAGAGCAGAGCTTGGGGGGGGGGGGGAAAAGAAAAGAGCCGTTGTTAAAGGGGGGGGGGGAAGGGAAAGCCCTTTTTAAGGGGGGGGGAAAAGAGCGGCTTTTTAAAAAGGGGGGGGGAACGAAACGCTTTGGTGCCCGGGGGGGAAAAAAAAGAAAGTGGGTTTAAGGGGGGGGAAAAGAAGAAACGTTGTTGGTTTAAAGGGGGGGAAAGGGGAAAAAAGCTTTTAAAAAAAAAGGGGGAAAGGAGCGCTTGGAAGGGGGGGGAAGAGCGCGTTTAAGGGGGGGGGGGAAAAGACCTTTTTTTAAGGGGGGGGGGAAAAAACCCCCTTTTGTTTTTTTTAAAGGGGGAAGAAGACCCGTGGAAAGGGGGGGGACCCCAAAAACCCTGTGTAAGGGGGGGGAGGGGCCCCCCCCACCTTTCAAAAAAAAGTGGGGGGTAAGGGGGGGAAAAGGGGCCCCACGTTTGAAAGGGGGAGAGAAAAAACAAACAAAACCCTGTGTGAAAAGGGGGGGAGGGAAAGGGGAAAAAAAAAACCCCCAAAAGGGTTGAAAGGGGGGGGGGAAAAAACCGTGTGTAAGGGGGGGGGGGAAAAAACCGTGTTTTAAGGGGGGGGGAAAGGGGGAAAAACCCCCCCGTGTGAAAGGGGGGGGGGGAAGGGGAGAAACGTGTTGTAAAAAAAGGGAAAAACCTTTTTGGGGGCCCGGGGGGGGAAGGGAGGGGGAGGTGGAGGGGGGAAGGGAGAGAGGGAAAAGGGGAAGGGGGAAGGGGGAGGGGAGGGGAGAGTGGGAAGGGGGGGGGGGAAAGGGGAAGGAGCGGGGAAGGGGGGGGAAAGAAGAGAGGGGAAGGGGGGGGGGAAGAAGAGGTGGGAAGGGGGGGGAAGGGGAGGAGCTGGGGAAGGGGGGGGAAGAGAGAGGGGGGGTGGGGGGGGGAAGAGAAAAGAGACGGGGGGGGGGGGGAAGAGGAGAGTGGGAAGGGGGGGAAGAGAGAGACCGGTGGAAAAAGGGGGGGGGGGAGAGAGAAGGGGGAAGGGGGGGGGGGGAAAAGAGAGGGGAGAGGCTGGGAAGGGGGGGGGGAAGGGGAGAGGTTGGGGGTTTAGGGGGGGGGAGGGGTGGGGGGGGGGAGAAAAAAAGGGGAAAAAGGGGGGAAAAGAGAGGGGGAAAAAAAAAAAAAATGGGAAAGGGGGGAGAGGGGAAAAGTGGGAAGGGGGGAAAAAAAACCCAAAAATAAAGGGTTTTGAAGGGGGGAGGGGAGACAAAAAAAAAAAAGGGAAGGGGGGAGGAAAAAAAGGGAAGGGGGGGGAGAAAAAAAGGGTGGAAGGGGGGGAAAGGGGGAAAAAAAAAGTGGAAGGGGGGGAAAAAGGGAAAAAAAGGGAAAAGGGAAGGGGGGAGAGGGAGACACACCACAACAGTGTGAAAGGGGGGGGGGGAAAAACCCCAAAAACCCCACGGGGGTTTTAAAAGGGGGGGGAGGGGGGAAAGAGAGCACAAAAGGTGAAAGGGGGGAGAGAGACACACACACAGTGTTTTTTAAAGGGGGAGAGACACAAACAGTGTGAAAAGGGGGGGGGAGGGGGGGGAGAGAGACCCCAACCCCCACCCCAGTGTGTAAGGGGGGGAGAGAGAGAGAGGAGAGAGAGAGAGAGAGAGGGGAGAGGGGGATGAGGAGAGAGAGAGTAAGGGGGGGGGGGAGAGCGACCCAACAGTTTTTGAAAGGGGGGGGAGAGGGGGGGGCGACACACACAGTGTGAAAGGGGGGGGAGAGAGAACCCCACAGGGGTGTAAGGGGGGGGAGAGAAAACAAACAGTTTTGAAAGGGGGGGGGGAGAGAAGAAACCACAGGTGAAAGGGGGGGAGAGAGACTGTGTTGCTATGGGCATTTGTATAGTATTTATTGCAATAATATAGGGGTTTTAAAATTTAGTCAGCATATGTCTACGGGCCCTCTTCCACCCCCTTTTGATATGTAAAAAAACCTGATAGAAGATGAGCAGGGGAAGTTTTTGGTTTACGGGAAAGTGGGTGGGGGAGGAAATGGAGAGGGTTTGAAAGGGGGACATGTGTTTTGGGGAGGGGGGGGACAGTTGGTGTTGGGGAGGACAAAGGGGAAAAAAAACACATGGTTTCCCCGGAACTGGGAAGGGTTGGGAGGGGGCTTTGTGATTGGACTTTGAAAAAGGAATTCCCCGGACATCTTAACCCCTAATTTGAGTAATTTTTTTAGTTTACCTAAGGGTGTACATTATTTCAGCTTATATGTGAAGCAAAGTTGTGTTTGTATTGATTGTTAATCCTACAGTTTGTATTTTGCAGTTTTTTTCCTTTTTAGTAAAGCTTAATACACTTCAGAAGTCTGGGGTTTCCCTTGGGTTTTTACCACAAAGAACTTAAATAGATAAACGCAAAGCGAAACTTTGGGGGGGCTGGGCCCGGGGGTTATTTGTCCCTAAAATTTCAATAAAAGCAGCCCTGTTTTTATTGTGTGTTTGTTGCTTGTGCGGGGGGAAAAAAATGTTCGTAACTGTTTTGGGGGTAAGGTGCAAAATTTCTGGTTTTCCAGGAGGATTTGGAAGGCGTGCCCCCTTTCCTATCTGGGCCAGAAATAGTCAGGGGATGCCTGTTGCAAAGGAGCTGCAAAGAATGGGGTTTCCCCTTTTAAAACCCGAGTTGGGGGGGTTGGAGTCTTTTAAATCTTTCCTCAGATTTTAGTCTAAAAAGTTTTGGGTTCAGAAAGGGAGAAGGGCGGGCAGTTGCTGTGTTTTGGTTTGCACTTCCTGATGCTTCCCAAATTGAATCTGAAAAGGGGAAAAGGCGGAATTAGAAAGGATTTACTGAAGGGGAGCTTGCGTGGCTTCCAAGTGTTTGGAAAAAAAACTGCAAGAAAGGGAAAAAAAAGTTTTAAAAAGGGGGGTTTAATAAAGGGTTAAACCTGGTGGCTTTAAAGTGTTTTTAAACCCCCCTGAAAGGGCCGGGGCTGAAGATTTGAATGAGCGGTGTGCACCCCTAAAGGGACCAAGTCAAATGATGCCCTAAAAAAAGGGAAAAAGGCCAAAGCTGTAAGCAGAAGTGGGGAAATGTGCCCTTTTATTTTCCTAAACCCGGGGAAAGCAGAGGGTTTTGTTTCACTAAATGACCAAAGTTGGGGTCAGTTTAAAAGGGAAAGGCAAGGCCTTTGTTTCTCCGGGGGGGGGGGGGACACATGGGGGATTGATTTATTAAGGTGGGGGTCCCTAGAGAGGAAATTTTGGGGGAATTCCACCCGCATTGTTTAAGAAGGGGAAGCAAATTTTTGGGAATGGTAGATTCAGTCACTTTAAAGTGTTTCTGTTGCCTAAAATGGGGCATTTTGAAAAAATTGTGCCAGCTGTGAAGGCTGAACAACACAAGCTTGTGTGTTCCCAGGACGCACGGGAAAAGACATGCAAATTTATTGTTAGGTTTGGGAAGGGCAATTTCCTTTTCCCTGAAAAATATTTTTAAAGGGAACAATGGGCACCTACAATAGTTTTTGGGAGTTAGAAAAAGGGCAGGGTCGCCCGGGGGGATGGGCCCTTGCCGTGGCGAGTGTTTTGGTGGGTGAGCCGCAGCTCAGGTGTTCCGTCCCCCTTTGCTCCTCCCGCCCTCCCCTGTCTGTTAGATGCCGCCCCAAAAAACTCCTGACACCCGGGTGCCCCCCGGGAAAAAATCATCGCTGGGTGACACGGGTGTGCCTGTACCTGTAGCGAGGCAAGGCTCGCTTTGCTTGCAGGCCCGCCCCCCCCCTTTTCCCTTTCCCCCGACGATGTGGTGGGACAGGAAAACGGACAGTTCCTCAAACCCCTTTTGCCCCTCCAACTCCCTCTGTGACTTTTGGGAAACCCCTGCAACCCGTGTGGATCAGGGGGGTACCCCCTTTTGGGGCCCCGCATCCCATGAGCTTTCCCTGCTCTGCCCCTTTCTTTTCCCCGGGTGGGGCGTTGGATCCCCCGCGTGGGGGCCCGGGGAAAAAACCGCTTTAAAAGGCCTTTTTCAGTATCTCCCTAGGAAGTGTGTTCCCCCCATCCCCTTGAGCAATGGGTATGGCACGGTCCCCATGACCGAGGCAATTTGGGTTTACCGGGAAAAGGGGCAAATTTTGGGTAAAACGCCTAAGTCGAGGGGAAATGACTGTGTGCCGTCTGGCAGGGGGGGTAATGTGTAATCTGATAAAACTGGGGTACATTGGGAACTTGGGGGCCCCCAAAATGTGCCCTTTTTGTTTTTTCTAGTGTATTGCTGTTCCTTTGGGCCCTTTCCCCTTGACCCTTCCTTTAAAAGAACATCAGGTTGAAAGGGTAAAGGCTTTCCACCCAAAAAATTGATTTTTAAATTTGGGCTACAAAATGGATCATACCTGGAGGGTAGGCGTTTTCTCCTTTTTTTTTTTTTTTTTTTTTTTTGGGTTTCCCCCCTCTTGTGGAAAAATTTTTCTTGCTTTGCAAAGGGCCGTGATGAGACGGCGCACCCGGGAAGGGGGGGCCCAAAAAAACCCCCTCAGCCAAAGGGGGAAAGAAATCAGGTATCCGCTGCCCCTGCCGCAGCAAAATTTGGCGCTTTGTCTGCTTTCCCCCCAATCACCAATTTGGGGGGGGATCCCAATTTCCAGTGACACATGCAAAGCCCAGGGGGTGGCTTCTGATAGAAGAAACTTAGCCAAAATTTTAAATGAAAGCCACCTCTGTAAATGCCCCGAGGAATTAAAAGAAAAAAAAAAACTCTGGGGAGGGTTTTAAAGGGGGCAGCAAGTTCGGGGGAAAGCCCCACAATAGGGGGCCAGGATGAACCCCACTTAGGGCCCCTACTTTACGCTTTTTAAAGCCTGCAAAAGGGTTTATATCTGGCCCGGGGGTAGCCAAATTTAGCTGCATAAAAACCCAGTTAAATTTTAATTTAGCCGTTTTTGACTAGCACAGTGGGAAAGGGGCTTCGGCGTTGAGGCGAAAGGGTAAGGGACGAGGGTGCGAACTCCCCCCAAATTTCAGGAAAAAAACATAGGGCCCACAAAAAGCAAATGAAACCCAAAAAGGGTAAGCTCGATGAAATTTGAAAATAAAAGTGCAGAAGGGAAAAGTGCGCCCGAAAAGGCCTACCTGAGGGGTGCGAGGGCCCCCAAACCCGTAGTCTTTTTGGAAAAAACCCGGCCCTTTTTAAAAATATTCGGGGATTCCTTTTTTTAGCCATTATTTGCGATCGAGAGAGCCCCCCGGAAATCCCCCACCAGACCCCGACAAAACAATTTAGCGGGGGTGCCCATTACTACGGGAAAATTTTTAAATTACAAGACCGTGCGATTTTTTTTCGAAGGTAGAGAATTGGGGGAAAATTTTCTTAAGGAGGCTTGGGTTTTCCCTTTTTCCCGGGTTTTTCCCCCGGACCTCCAGGAAAAATCAGGGGGAAATTTTTTCCCAGTTTTTAAAGTTTTTTTTCCAGGTTTTATTAAAAAACGCATATTGCCCCGTTGTACCCCGCCCCCTTGCGGGGGACCACTGGGTTCGAACCCCTTTTTTTCAACACGCCCGCCCAATTGAGAGATGGATGGAGGAAAAATAGAGAAGATCTCTGAGTGAACCCGGGAATTTGTTATGGGGGGGGGGGGGGGGGGGCGGTGGAGGGCCAGGTCGTTAAAATATTTTTTTTTCTTTTTTTTTCCTTTTTTTTTTTTTTTTTTTTTTTTTATTTGTTTTTTGTGGGCCTTTGTGCCCCCCCCTCTTCCCCCTCCCCCCCCCCCCCCCCCCCAGGGCCCCCCCCCTTTTTTTTTTATTTTTTTTGTTGGTTATTACCCCCCTTTTTTTCCTTTAAAATAGGGCATTTCCTTTCTACATTTAAAGGGGAAAAGGGTTGGGGGGTGGGGGGGCGGGGGGCTGAGGGGGGTTCAGGGGGGAAAAAGTTATAATTATACCCACTATTAAAAACATTAATAATGTTTTTTGTATATTGTACCATTTTTTTGTTCCTTTTCAAAATATTTTTACCGGGACCGGGGGGGGCCCCGGGTGGGGGGGGGGTTTTTAGGACCCCGCTCCTCCCCTTTTCATGAAAAGGTTTTAAAACACAGTCCCCTATAAACCCTTTTTTTTGGAAAGGGGGGAGGATCCTCCCTTTTTTTTTCCCTGTACTATTGCCCACTGCACTAATGACCTGGGTGGGGGGGAGGGGGGGGGGGGGGGGGGGATTGGGACGCCACAAAATTTCCTTTTGGGGGGGTTTTTTTTTTTTTTTTTTTTTTTTTTCCCCTTTTCTTCTGTTTTTTTTTCCTTTTTTTGGGCACTGGCTACTGGCCAATTATCAAAAATGTTCTAAATTTAAGGGGGGGGTTTGGTTTTTTTTTCTTCCCTTTTTTCTTTCCCAAAGGATTGGGCTGGGATTAAGGGGGGGGGGGGGGGGTACCCCGGAGGCCCTGTTCTCCTTCTCTTTTTTCTCAATGGTGACGCTGCAAAAGACCAATAGGATGGGATACGGTGGGCGTTGGGGGGGGGGGGGGGGTTTTTACACCTCCCCCTCCTTCCCCTTTCCCCACCCGGTCAGGGGGTAGGTTAATGCTTGTATATCATTATCTAAAGGGTTTTTATAGGGGAAAAAATGGATAGGTTTTTTTAATTAATATAATTTTTAAGGCGGGACGGGGCAACCCGCGGGATGGGTGGGGGTGTTTTTGGTTGGGTGCACACAAGCCTCATGGGGTGGCCCAGTTAGGGGGGGGGTGGGGGGGGGGGGGGGGGGGGGGAGGGGGGGGCGGGTAGGTCTGGGGGGGATTGGGGGGGGCATGGGGGTGGGGGGAGGGGGGCGGGGGATTGGGAGGGGGGGTGGGCAGGGGGTTTGGGGGGGATTGGGGTTAAAAACACTGTGGTCCCTGCGAGGTCGGGTGGGGGCCCCGGGGCGGGGGGGGGGGTGGTGGGGGGGTTGGGGGGGGGGGGGGGGGGGGGATGGGTGGGCTCGCCCTTGGGGTATGGTTGGGGCCCCCCCCCCCCCCCCCCCCCTGCCCCCCCCCCCCCTGCGTTTCCCGCGAAAATTTTTTTTAAACAAAGGGGGTGGCAGGGTAAAACCTGGTTTTCGTGGAAAACCCCGGGGCTTGGGTTTCTTTAAAAACGGCATTAGTCCCGTGGGCAGGCGGGGGAAAGGGGCCCCGGGGGAAAATGCTGTTGCCGGAAAAAAATTTTCCCCGGGTTCAGTTTTTCAGTTATCTAGTCGCAAGTTCTCCGGCCCAAATCCCCTCATTTTTATCCTCTTATTAAGGGGGTTTTTGTGAGCATTGGTTGGGAGTGGGTTCCTTTTTCTTTTTTAATGCAATCTCCATTTAGAACAGGGGGGGTATATATTCCTGTCCCGCCCGAATTTGGGAGTCCGCCCCACCTTATAGCAAATTAAAATACCTCCCCCCTTTTTAAGGGTTGAGGTTCCCGTATAAACTACTTGAGTTTGCTTTGGTAAACCAGGCATTAATTTATGCCTTTGGGGATTACAATAGGTATTTGGGTACGGGGGTAGACGATTCCCGTACCCACCAGAAACCCGGGCGGGAGAGGGGAAACGCCTGCCCGTTTTTTGAGGGAAACAGGGTAAGCGATTTTATGGGTAAGCGGGAAACCCCCCCAATTTGGCGTACTCCTGTTTTTCGATTTACCTTCCCCCCTTTAGAATTGATATGGCCCTGGGGAACGACGAGGGGTGAATTTGTTGGTGAGGGGATGTAGAGTTGGCCCGGAGGGGTCTCCCATCACTCCCCACTGACGCTAAAAATTTAAATAATGGGGGGAGAGCCCGCATAGGGAATGGACGATCAAAACCCTGTTGGCTTGAAATTTATTGACAAAACCCGGGGATTGGGCCCTCATAAGGGAAATTTTTTAAAAAAAATGCCGGGGTTTTAGCGTTTGCCCGGGGGGGGTTTGGGACTCCTTAAAAGCCAAAATAAGAGGGCTGTTAATCCGAAAATGGAGCAAAAAAGCGGCGGGGCGAAAAGGGAGCAAGAAAGGGAAAACTAGTAGGGGAGGTAACCCCAGGGAAAACGCGTTTTGTAGGAAAAACCCCACCCCAAATTTGCATGGGGGGGGAAAGGCTTAACAAACAAAAAAACCCATAAATGCTTTCTTTCAAAAAAATGGGGGAAAAGGGAATTTTCCAGCGGCAAAATTTTTTTTTGGCGGGGGGCGAGAGGGTAGGCCTACCCTCTTTCCCCGGTCAAAACCAACAGTTCCCCCCTCAACACTTCCAGCAATAGGGGGGGAAACGGGAGAATTTTGGGTTTCCCACCCATTGGGGGATAACGAAATTTTTATTGGCAAAATTACAAAAACCCTTTTTTTAAAAACCTTTAGAAAAAAGGGGGCGGACAGCAGTTTTCGGGGTTTTTGCAGCAATAACATTCCAAAACCCAAACAGACAATGACAAAATGGAATTTGGGGCGCCAGTTTTAAAATATTGAGGAATTGAGATTTTTCCGTGGCGCAAAGGGGGCCCAATTTAAAAATCCCCGGGCCCCGAGGGTGCCAAAAGAAACTTACAAGCGGTTTTTTTGGGAGGGGAATTTTTGCCTGAATTTGGAAATTTGAGGGGGGGTTGGATGGGGGGGGGGAATTTCCCTCCTCGTTTCTCGAGGCCAATAATTTTTTGATACTTAAAGAGGGGAAGGACCAGCAGGAAGTTTCCTGTATCGTCCAATATCGCTGCTATGTTTCCCATTTAAGCCTGGCGAAAGGGCTTTGGGGATTGGGCCCCAAAAAAATGCATACACAAGTATCCACCCAGGCCAGTCAGGTTTCATTCCCGGCAGGTTTAATGCCCCCCAATTTAGAAGAGTCTTCCTTAACATGCAAACTCCAAGGACAAAACAAGTCCTTTAAAGGGTTTTTTGGCCTTTGGCCCCGTTAAAACAATTTTACGCTGGATTGGGGGGCTTTTTATGGTGGTCCTGGACGATTTGGTTTTTTGGGCCCATTTTTTTTTAAAAGGATCAAACTTTTATACAACGGGGCCCAGGCTAAAGTTAGAGTGGGGGGGGGGGGAAAACTCCGAGGTGTTCCAGTTGGAAAAAAAAAAAAAAAAAAAAAAAAAAAAGGGGGACGAGGCAGGGATGCCCCCCGGTTTTCCCCCCCTTTTTGTACTGGGAAAGGAAACCCCGGGATCCTGAAAGAATGGGGTCCGGATTTCCGGGAAATTTGCCCCAGTCCGGGGAGGGAAAGGGAAACGCATTAAATTTTCCCACGAAGTTTTATTTTTTTTTCGGCGGGTATTTAACCTTTCACTCCCAGGTAGTGTGGATGATGGGGGAAATTTTGGCAACCAAATTCCCGGGTTTTGCCCTCTTGGGGGCAAGTCAGCCCTGCTACCCTTGGCCCCGGGGCGGCGAAAAGACTTTCCCCTTTTAACCCCCGCCTGGAGTGGTGACCAAGTTAAATACTTGGGGGGGTGGATTTTTTAGCGCACAAAACCCTTACTTTAAATGATAATCTAGCCCCCCTATTGATTAAATAAAAAAAAAAGGCGGAGATATGGAAACCGCCCCCCCTTTTCATAGCGGGGGGTTTGCAATTTTAAATTTAAAATGATCGGCTCCCCCAAATTTTTATTCTCCATAAAACTCCAGCCCGGATTAGCCCGAAATGGTTTTTAAAAAGGTTGAACCCTGTTTAGGGACTTAAAACTGGAAAAAAGGGTCAAGCCGGTTGGGTTTTACAAACATTGCAGCTTGTTTTGGGGGGGGGGGC